>CM032454.1:176876522-177083724 GCA_019049505.1 Pachyrhynchus sulphureomaculatus
ATGCTTAAGACAACGAAAAGGATAAAGGAATGTGAAAAATAAGCATTTGCAAAATTTTTCTATTAACGCACTAAGTACATATCTTATATTATTCGTACCTCGAAAAGAAACCAGCCTGACCAATTCATTTCGATCTACCATATATATATATATATATATATATATATATATATATATATATATATATATATATATATATATATATATATATATATATATCGCACATTCTTAAATGTAATTTTTAAACAATGGTTTTTTTATGTTTGGGATCTTTAGAATCGGGAAAAATATATGAACACTAAATTCTAGGATCCATGTTAAATGTCAATGGTTTAAGTCGATTTTTTTGCTCACTAAGTATATATATAGATATATATATATATATATATATATATATATATATATATATATATATATATATATATATATTCAGTTTGTTTTATTTGACAGATATGGCTATATCTTACTAAAATATGTAACAGATATTTTGGTACGTACTAGTAATTGTAGTTTAGAGAGCCGAAGTAGACGGCCAGTTTTGTTGATAAAAGTGCAAGTACTCAGCGCGCACACGTGAAACCGCGACCGCAAAGCTGCGGCGGCCATATTTCAAAACGGTATTTTTTTAAAAACGCGCCTTGTAGATAGAGCGACAAACAGAATAATGAACAGACTGGTAGAATCCTTTGAAAATTGCAAATTATAAAATTATAAGTCTGGTAGTCTAGAGATCCTGTACTTCCCTTACCGAATTTACTATAAGTGGTTATTGTGTTTGGTTAAGGCTATATTATACGAGGACTATCTTTCAAGTTTTTACAGAAACAAAGAGTAAATTTTTTTAGGTAGAAATCGTTTTATTTTTTTTTCAAAATATCCGCTTTTAAAATTTATACACTTTTGCATGCGAACCAATTCTCGAAACATTTTTTTCATTCTGAAGTTGGTACTTAAAAAACATGGTTTGGGAAGGCTTCTTGAAGTGATGACAATCACTGTCCACGTATTTTTTTACATTCGGGAACAAAAAGAAGTCGTTAGGTGATAAAGCAGGTAAATACAGGCAACAAGACAGTAATTGTGCAGTGTGAGAGTTGGCATTCTCATGATGAAGAATGATGTGACGTTTTCGGTTATTTTTCCTGATGTCATCGATGACTTCTGACAAACAAATTGTTGAATATCATTCAGCATTGACTGTTCTTCGATCTTTTAAAGCAATGGTTGTAACATGTCCAATAAAACCAAAGAAACAAGGGATCATTTTCTTGGAAGTGCTTCGCGAACGAACCACTTTTGTTGGAATCGGTTCATCTTGGAACATCCAAACAGTTGATTGTTGTCTAGCTTCCGGCTCGTACGAATATATCCAGTTTCGTCTCCTGTTACGACGTTGTAAACGGATTTTGCATGTCCTCGATCGATTTTTTGAGTATTTTCTTACACCAATTGATACGAGCCTGTGTTTGAGTTTCGGTCAAATTATGCGGAATCTATCAGGAACAGATCTTTATTATAGCTAAATGTTCAGGCAACATCGAATGTACTGCAATCTTCGATATGCCTAAGGATGCCTTTATCTCACGGTAAATCACATGCTGATCCTCTTCTATCATGTTGCGCACAGCATCAATGTTTTTTGGAACAACAACCGATTTTGGCGGACCTTCACGACATTCATCTCTGACGGAAGCACTGCAAACCAATTGTAAACAGTCTTTTCTGATGGTAATTAATTACCAAAAGTTGAACGAAACGATTCAAGGCATTGTTGTTGAGTTGGGCCTTTACTAAAATCGTAAAAAATCGTCCAAAGAAAACCTTCACGTGAAATTTCTATCGGTTCACAAACCAAACACTCAGCCAATGTCTGTCACTGTTTTAACAATAAGAAATGTCAAATTTTACAACAGTAGTAATGTCATATCTCAATACAGCCATCAAGTAGTCGTTTGTAAACTCTTAAGAGGAGGCGCTTATACTAAATAATGTCTTAGTATCTATACTGAATCTGTTTCTTTTCTTTTCATTCAGACAGCTTTTACACAAACAACGAATTATTTACTAATACCAACTCATTAAACTAATTTATAATTAGTTAAGGGAACCTCAAAATAGCTTCAAAGAGCTAAATCTAAAATTTAATCCGAATACATAGGGAATATGTTAAATGGTGAAATTATTTGTAAGAGATTTATAGAGACAAGGAGTAAGTTTAAACAATAAATCCGGCTTATTCTCTAAAATTTCATTATAATAGCATATAGGATAAGGGAGTAGTAAAAGTTAGATGAGGTTTTATTGTTTAAAATTCTATATTTGCATAACGGTTTTAAGTAATAAAACTAAAGGTTTTGCTAGACGTTTATATTAATTTTTTTTTAGGGTAGAAAAACGAACGTTCTCCTGGTTTTTTTCTCTATTCTTATATTTTGTTTTATCCCTGAAACCCTTCTTTTGCTAAACTTTTAGTCGTAATTAATACTATAGTCCAGTCGTCAGGGACAAATATTGACGAAAAGCTGTCATTAAATGTGCTGCATTTTGGCACACAGATAGTTTCTTAGACGTAGAATACGATAAAAAAAAGTTTAGCTTTCGTAAAAATAGATCAGCAGATCTTCTGACTTATGTAACACACGTTTGGAACAACGCAATTGAACACTTTGGAGAATCTCGAGCGGTTGCTCTTGATATATCCAAGGCATTCGACCGTGTTTGGCACGATGGGCTGTTGGCTAAGCTACGCTCTTATTAAAAGTTCTGTTTGTGGCTCTCATATTTCCTCAGAGAGCGTTCTTTACGAGTGGCAGTCGACGGATTTCTTTCTAACACCTTCACTATCAACACCGGTGTACCTCAAGGCTCCATACTGTATCCTACTCTTTTTCTCATTTACATTAACGATCTGCTGGAAAAGACTGAGAATCCAATCTACAGCTTTGTAGATGACAGTACGCTTATCTCTTCATTCACTTTGAACGCTCGGACATCGGCTACTTAGACGAATATCCGCAGACAGCAGGAAGTCATTCAACTTAACGAAGATCTGGAAGAAATTTTATCTCGGGGTGACAGTAACCAAGTGGAATTTAACGCTACAAAAACCCAGGCGGCAGTTTTTTCTAAAAAAGTTAACGTTGCAGAACCCGAGAATAGTTATGTCGGGGCACTCCATTCCTCTAACATCATCACTCAATTTGTTGGGCGTTAATTTGGGAGCAAAAATGTCCTGGCATGAACATCTTGCAGGCATAGCAAGGAGAGCTTCTCAAAAGTTGGGAATATTATTTCGAACCAGAAAGCTTTATACTCCACAACAACTGTTAATTCTTTACAAAGCTCAAATTCGACCAACTATGGAATACTGCTCCCATGTTTGGGGCTCCGCTCCCAAACATACACTGCATTTGTTGGATTCTGTTCAGAGAAGAGCTCTTCGTCTGATTGGAGACCCGGAACTGACCGGTGGCCTTGATTCGCTGGAACATCGAAGAACGGTTGGCGACTTGAGCCTATTCTACAAGTATTTTTACGGAAAGTGTTCGAAGGATGTGGCCCGCTTAATTCCTCCCAGAGCAGCGCATGTTAGAAGTACATGTGGCGCTAATACTTCACATCCGTATGAGGTTCAGCTTGTTACTTCTTGTACAACGCTTTTCAAGCAGTCTTTTATATGGAGAACACATCCCTTTGGAATAATTTGCCCAGGACTGTGTTTCCCACCGAGTACAATTTACAGCGATTCAAGAACAACGTGAATCGATTTTTCTGCACACATCCATAAAAAAAAAGTCTTCTATAGTATACGCTAAGCCTACAAAATCGAAAATAAAATGAAAAATTCGGTTTTTTTTTAGCAAATATCTTTAAAAATAAAAAAGGTATCGAAAAAGCAGTAGCACCATGTAAAAGAACCGGAAATTCTACGAAAAAATAGTATACAGATTTTTTTTTAGTTTTACGTAATTTAAAAAAAATATTTAAAATAAAATGGTTGGTTTCACCCCTTCAGTTGTAGTGGGAATCATGCTTCCAACCTCATTTATGATTAAATTAGCGTTTCTGTATTCCGTTAAATATTTTGAAATTGGCCATTAAGGGGTTTCTCGGGGTTGTGATTAAGAATCCGATGACAGATTTGAAAAACTCAAAATGGTGGATCCAGTATGACGGCCGGAGATTACGCAATTCATTCAATTTCTTCGAGTAATTTAAAGTTTTTGTGTTTTCAATAACTGTGTTCTTTGGACCTGGATGTTTAAATGAAATATAAATACTTTATACTTAAAGCTTAGAATTTTATCTTTCATTTTCCACCTTTAAATATTCTATTTATTTTGGGTTTAAGTTCTATGATTAATAATAAGCAAAAAATATATTTATCATAACACTTTTTTAAGAGCAAAATTACAAATTACAAAAAAATAGAAAGTTTTTAATGATTTTCTAATATCAAGTATATTTTTAACTGTAACTAAAAAAAAATTGTTCTACTTTTTTTGATCATTTCGTGCTGCTTTGAACGTAAATTTGCCGGCGGCGCACTACAGCAGGCAAATTTTAATATTTTAAAACTCAATTTTTAAATAACATAGACAATGTGGATATTTTTAATTAATCTTATATTGAAACTTAAGGCATAAAAATGATACATGCACAAAGATTTTTTTCAATAATATATTTTATTAAATATTTGTAATTTACTGTATGCCCGTTAAAATGATACAAACAAAAATTTCGTTTTAAGCTTTACAAATTATAAAGTAATAAAAATATAAACTATTAGTATCATTAGAAAGCTGAAAGTCTCCTCTTCAAAAAGCTATCTTTTGAGTTTTTTTTACGCTCTGAAAACAAGTAATACAGATTAACCTTCGGGCGGTGCGTATGGACTTTTCAAATTAACTTGTTTGGCGCGCTTCACTTTTTGAATCATCTATTTTTAATAAATTCTCACCCTAAACAAAAAAATCTAGAAAAAAAATCTATATATCATCTTTTTGTAGAATTTTCCGCTCTTTCACGTGGTGCTATTAGTTTTTCGATATCTTTTTTATTTTTCGAGATTATTACGGAAAAACCAAATTTTTTATTTTTATTTTGGATTTCGTGGGTTTAGCGTACATTAAACCTTGGCAGACTTTTTTTTATCATATTCTACGTCCAAAAAACTACCTGTATATCAAAATGTAGCCTGTTAAGATTTAATGAGAGCTCAAAACCCCTGGCGACTGGGCTACTACGAGTATTGGTCAACAAAAAATAAATGAGATTACTATGGATAGTACGAGCACAGCAAACCCAATACAGTAGCGAAACTCAGGGGTAACCGTATAGGAAAATCAAGTCTTAGTTTTCAAAAGATCACGTGGTAGTTCGCCATGTTAAAAAGGGGTATCATCGGGAGTTTTTAAATAGAAATAATGTTAGTATGCAAAGTTTCTTCATTCAAAATCATGGATATTATACAAATGTGTGAAAATTTTTGATTTAATAAAATTTGAAATTAATGTAGCATGAGTAATATGAAACAAAAAGAATGGAGCGTTTTGTTGGAAAAGAGATAACTTCACAGGAAAGTATTTTCAGAAAAAAATGTTGCAGATAAAAGTATTAGCATTTTTCCAGGGAATTGAATAAGCATATCAGATTTTGGCCCAACGCTTTGTTGTGACTATAGAAGATCCAAAAGTGCAATCTCAAATTTTTAAGTACATATTTGAATTCAGCAAGGAATTTTATGTCCAAATACAAATTGAATGTTTTCTGGGCCTGATTGCTCCTCATTGTAACTATAATAAAATCCGTCTCTTGTAAGGATCTTTACCTATGTTATTAGCATTTAATACAGGGGGTTTTCTTCTCTCACAGGTAGAATTATTATTAAGCCCGACGAATTTAAAAAAAAAAAAAAATTTGAGCAGTCTAATAAATATGTGTCTGGTATTGTTTTAAATACCCTCTCTAATCTAGATGCGTATACGTTTTAGAAAAAAAATATGTTTTATTTACAAGTTACACAAATATAAATAGTTTTAAATAAAAAGAAAATGAATACTCCTAGTTTATACAAAAAAAATCTTTCTAAAAACCAGAATTTGGAGGATTATGTATTAATCATATAAAAATACACAGGCACACAAAAAAAAGAAAATTTTGCACTACCGAACAGACCGCTATACATATGGTATTATTAAACAGCTTCTCAGAATTATTTAATTAATCCTCTTACGATTTCTTACGCAATTGATATTCTCAAAATAAATCACTTACCTCTCAACATCTTTGAGGAAGAAGAAGAAACTCACTCCCGGTGTACTTTTTGAATCATTTTTACAATTGTCAATGGCACAACAATAACCTCTTTCCCCATGATTATATATATTGTTTGTAAACCTTTTCGATTCTCTTCACTTACAAACGTTTTCAGTTCTCTTTTTATACAAACTCTCTCTTCCTTCTGTCTTTAAATTCATATAAACTGCAGTCATATCAAGAAACGATCGACAACACAGTTTAAAAGACACATTTCGAGATCAAACGTAAACATTGAGCGGCCATTTTGAAAGAGGGACCCGTCGACGAACGCGCATTTGGAGCTCACTTTCGCTACTGTATTGAGTTTACTGTGGCACGAGGCCGTTTTTTAACAATTTTATTTTTATAGGATCGCCAGGACCTTAATCTAGTTTCCATGTATATTAAGGCACTTGTGGTATCGTCAGACCAGCTTTTGTATTCCATTCTCATAGAAATCACCTAGTTTGTCAACTACCGCAGCACGGCCGTTTTGGCATCGTCGTTGATGTCTCAGTGCTGATCGTCAAGGTGCTTCTTTAAGTGCAGGAATAAATGATAGTCACTGGGCGCTAGGTCTGGGCTATACGGGTGGTGATTAAGTTGTTCCTCGCTATATGGCGAGATCCGATTTTAAAATCGATGAGCTACGTGTGGACGAGCGAGCATTGTCCTGAAGCAAAACGAAGCCTTTACTAAGCATTCCACGCCTTTTGGTTTGGTTTGAACGACGCAGTTTATTTAAGGTCTCATAATATGTCCCGGCATTTACTGTGTCCCCCCGAAGTAAAAAATCCCCAGGTAATACCTCCTGCCTATCCCAAAACACAGTGCACATCATTTTTCGGGCTGAAAATGTTTGTTTGAACTTCACTTTTTTTTGAGTAATGTTGAATGGATTGTTGTTTTGATCCTGGTGTAACGTGAGAAATCCAGGTTTAGTTATCAGTAACAATTTGCCTTAAAAACCTATAACATTTGGCACTGTACCTTTCAAAGAAAGTCAAAGTACTGGCTAAACGGTTGGTTTTGTGCAGCTCAATAGCATTTTCGCCAAATACTTCACTAATCTGCCGATGAATTTCTGCCGCTTTCGCGTCTTTTGCATTTAAGAAACGAATTACAGCGCGTATTCCACAATTCGCGAGATTCTCAATGGTCTAATGCATTTTAAACAAACACAAACAAACGAATGCTCGCAGGAGACCAAATATTCTTCAGAAATTTGCACTCACTTTTCAGAAAAAGCAAAATCGTAAAAACTGCAAAACGTAACCAATTCATACAAAATTTCGTCAAATTACTCAACAAAGACGATTACTATGGTATGTTCAGCTATGAGAACTGACAACTTTTTAGGATGGACGAGTTTTATATTAAGATATGTCTCTTCCTTTTAAAATCATTGGTTATTACTTAGTTATATTGAAATCTGAGGACAGACCACTTTTTAGGATGGTTTATCCTTCTGAAATCGTCGATCTATACATAAATTTGTTGTAACAAGGTTAGGTAAACAGAATAAATATGATATTAGTTTCTTATGACTGCAGTTGGCTTGTTAAGATTTTTAGGATAGATTAACAAGTTATTCGATTATGCGAGTAGGCTGTATTTCATAAAAGAAAATAAAACCAGAAAACAGCATTTTCCCTTCTTTCCCCATTCTCCTCTTCTTTTTCTTAAAGTGTCCATGCCCATTCAATGGATGTTAACTACAGTTCTGATGGACTCTTCTTGGTTTTGAAGAGTACGTGGATGTCGAAACTAATCCAGTCCCTTATGTCCTTGAGCCACGATTCCCCTTTTTTTCCAAGGCTGTACTTTCCCTCGATTTTTTCCTCGATAATAAGCTTTAGGAACTCATACTTAGTGTTTCTAAATATGTGACCAAGATATTAGGTTTTTCTTTCTTTGACTATTTGTAATAATTCTCTTTCTACCTGCATTCGTCTCAAAATCTCATTATTTTTTATGTGGTCGGTCCCTGGAATTTTGAGCAATCTTCTGGAAGCTCACTTCTCGAAAGCCTCCAGTCGCCTCATGGTGTACCCTTTAGAGTCCAGGGCTCTACACGGTTGAGTACTACCGAGTATATGTAGCATTTAACGTTGCGGCATCGTAGCTCCAGTTTAAGATACTGATTACTTAGTAGTATTCTCATATTTATAAAAATTCTCCTAGCTTCTTTTCTGCTGTATATGTCTGGTTTTAGGTCGCTAGTTATCCAACTGCCAAGATATCGGAACTCGGAGACCTGTTGAATACGTTTACCGTTCAGAACGATGTTCAGTGGCATATTTGTTGTTCTACCAACCATCATTACTTTTGATTTGTAACGCAAGTACTTCTTCTTCTACGGATGTTCTGTCCATCATGTGCTGAAGCTCCATCTGACTATCAGCTATAATAGGGGTATCGTCCGCGTCTCGAAGGTTATTAATAGATTTTCCATTTATCTTGATACCGTCTTCTGATTCACTTAAGACTCGGCTGAAAACCTTTCACAATGATGTTCAGTGGCATATTTGGTGTTCTACCAAGTACCATTACTTTTGATTTGTAACGCAAGTACTTCTTCTTCTACGGATGTTCTGTCCATCATGTGCTGAAGCTCCACCTGACTATCAGCTATAATAACGGTATCGTCCGCGTATCGAAGATTGTTGATAGATTATCTATTTATCTTGATATCGTCGTCTGATTCACTTAAGACTCGGCTGAAAACCTCCTCTGAAAACTATAGTAGGAGAGATAGAACGCAGCCCTGTCTTATACTATTCTCTATTGGGAAGGCATGAGTGGTTTGATTCCCTATTTTTACCGATGCTGTTTGGTTACTATACGGGTTCCTTATTAAAGTGAGATCGTTTTTGTCGACCATCTTCACTTCTAGTAGGCTAATTAGAATGTTATGTTTGACGCAGTCGAACGTTTTCTAATAGTCAATGACGTAAAGATAAACATCCTTCTGTTGATTTCGGCATTTCTGAAGTAGTAATGTTATTCTAAACAGTATTTCGCGTGTGCTTAAACCTTGCCGAAAACCGAACTGAGTTGGATTAATTTCTCATTCATACCTGTTAGGGTGAATTATTTTCAAGAGTACTACGTGTACTAAGATATCAATATTTTCGTCGTCTAATAGTTCTATTATTTCTATATGGTTCAGGTACTCTACCTTGTTTATTCTGTTTTAGTACTTTCATAACTTCCGACTTTAGTATTTTGGGAGAGTTTTACTATTATTTGTGTCTTCAAACGATCTTTGAGTGCGTTCACTATGTAGTTGTTGGGGGGTGGTATTCTCGTTTAGTAAATAAACTTGGTCTTTTTAAAACATCGATTTAATTTCTAATTACTTTCATTCTTAAAAAATCTACACCAACTGCGACCTAGTTGCTTTTTGTATTAAAATTGTCGCCGCCGTCAGAAGAAACTGATATCTGTACATATATTGTATATTTATTTGTTTTAACCTAAAATTTTTTAAACTAACTTAACATATGTATAGATTAATGATTTTAGAAGGATCGGGAATATAACAAGACATTTCGTCATAAGGTACCGGTGGCAATTAAGGCCCACCTAAAAAAATATTGCTTTAAATCTGAGTATAATGCGTATAGGATGTCAAAAACATATTGTTTACATAGCTTGTACATGTTGCTGTAATAAATGGTGTAAAACAATTAAGAAAAACATATTTTTTAATAAGAAAATACACTTTTTAAAAACCCTTCTCAGGGGCCTTATTATACTACGGTAGTATATTAAAGCCCATATAAAAATTTGCTTTATTTTTACAGTAAATCGTCCTAAATTTACCTAGAAATAAGTTAAAATAAAAGTAAATTGTTGTTTTTTACTTATTTAATCATTTTCCTTTATTTATTAAACGTGGGCCTCATTGCCCTCTTAATATTAATCGTAGACAATTTAGTTTCAAGGAACTAGTGGTCTTAATTAAGGTACTTAGTACAATCACAACATGTTCTGTAACTTTGAAAACTTAAATAATCAGTTCTTTTCTTATTAAACAAAACAATGTAATTACTTTTATATTAATTTTTAAGACTTAAAATCAGACTTTAATTAAAGATACCTAACTCAGTTCTTTAGTATCACGATCATATTCCTAGAATCAAAAAATAGACTCTCAAAACAAAAAAAAATATATCTTCTGCAAGCAAAATAAAAATAAAAACGATTAACAAACAAATTATTTATACTGAGACGGTAAAAATATAGTTAAGTATTTTGTTTAATCACAGTCACAGCAATAAAACATATCTTTATCTTCTGTTGAGAGTCCGACACACTCTTCGTGGTACCATTTAAAACATTGGACACATTGCCGCATGTCCGAAACACGTCCTTCTTTGCAAGCATGGCAGAACCATTCAGATTCAATTATTTTTGACTTCTTAACCTTACTGCTATCTTTTCCAGACTTATTCTTACGATCTTTAGTTTTCTGATTGGCTTTTTTTGATTTTTTCACCTTTATCATCTCATTTTCTTTTAGCTCTTCTCGTTTCTTAAAAAGGTCCCTAATAATCCGTTGACCTCTATAATTGATGGCCTTTCTTCTTGGTTTGTCTTTGATTACAGCATAGTTTGGAGTTGGCATAAGTTCTTGAAACGGGGATTTAGTTTCCTTTGTTTTAAGACTGGCTAGCGGAGTATCATCGTCTGAGTCTTCTTCGGAGGTATATAAATTGATTCTGGTGTGATCATTTCTATTCAACATCTTCTGTACAGAGCCAGGCTCAATATCAGTCTCTGAGTCTGAACTTAGAATAAGAGGACGTTTTGTCACAATACCAGATGTTGATGGTTTTGGCGATGGAGTTGAAGCATTGCAATTTGTATTTTTGCTTTGTGGTACTTTCACAGGAAAGGTTGATGTAGCAATATCAGTTAAAGCCCTTACACCAATTTGCTTTTCTGGGGTAACAATGTCAGCAATAGTACATTCTTCGTTGTTAAGTATTGATGGTGAAACAGTGTCATAACGTGACGTTACTTCAGGGTACTCTATGTTTGCCTCAATAATAGTTGAAGTTTGTGGAGGAGGATGTTCGGTCAAGATCGGTGGTGCAAATGCTTCATCTGGTAATACATCAGGGTTGAATGGAAACAATCCAGTAGCCCTGAATCCATTTATTATATTTTCATGAGTCAATGCTCTCGACCAAGCTCTTGAGAATATTTTGTTGAAGTTCGATTTCGTCAAGCGTCTGTCAGGATTTTGATACATGTATGTCATAGCTTCTTGATCCCAGTGATGCTCAAAAGACTTATTGACGGATTTATCGAGGGGTTGAAGTTCATGGGTTGTGTTACTAGGCAAACAATAAAGCACAATATCATGCTTGTCTGCTTCTTCAACAATTGTATAATCCAGGTGCGAGGACGCTCCATCAAAGATTAACAAGACTTTTCCCTGCGTTTTATACTTTCCCAGATGCTTGATGAATTCTATAAATAACTCCGTGGTCATACTTCCTTTTGGAGCCATCTTTACGAGAGATCCAGCTGGTAAGTTATCACTATATTCTGGTTTTTGTCTTTGGCCTTTAAAGATGATCATTGGTGGGATAGCGGTACCAACAGCATTAACACACATTGCTATGGTAACATTTTCGGCGTGCTCAGGTACAATCAAATGGACTCGACGAGCTCCTTTTTGCGCCAAAACAGTTTGTTGATGATGAATAGTGAGCCTACACCCCTTTTCATCCATATTATAGAGTCGTTGCGGGTTCTGTAGAATGTCTAATTCCTCATATAGGTCTTTCACTTCTTGGAAATGCTGAGCAACAATAGGACGGTTTAATTTTGTGCTCTGCCTGGATTCATAAAATCATGGAAATTTCTGGGTTCCTTTTCAAAAACATTTTAAGCCAGTCTTTGCCCGCAATGCCAGAGTCTTTATTGAAATTGTGCTTAATATCATAATTCTCGCAAAATAAAAATGCTTGTCTTCGTATGACTTTTGGAGTACCAGGTACACCAATGTTAGCAAATGGTATAATGCGTTGTACAAGATCTTTTTCTTGGTCGATTGTCAATATGGAACTACGACCTAAGCGCTTAATAGTACTTTTTGAATTTATGTGATTTCGGAGAGTTCGTCTTGGAATGTTGTAACGTTCAGCTGCAGCTCGTTGCGTCAGCTGCCCTCGTTCTATTGCCGCCAAAGCGGCCCGTAAATTGTCTTCTGTCCACTGAGCTCTCTTTGGAGGCATTTTAATCAAAATCTGTAACAATGTTACACATATATTGACAGTAAAATTCACATAGTACATTGACCTAGAACACAAAAAAATTCAATCTGATACTCAAATATTAAGAGGCCAATAAGGCCCAAGTACCGTTATAATGGGCCTTATTAACCTCATGCCACCTTTTTACAAAATAACCTAATAAACCTAAAAAATCTTTCTCTGGCTAGGAAAAACCATATCCATTGTATTGTACAAGACATACTTAAGATAATAAATACAGCGTTATTAGTCAATTATTGAATTAAACGTAAAAATACTTACAGTTTCTTGGTATGAAAATTATAAAATTGCACAGTAGCCGGTCACTTCATCAACGCATCGCACGTCACTGGCAAGATGGCGGCGCTAGCGACTGCGGACCAATACGGAAACATTCACACCGATATTGTGCACGTGTGCGTAAACAGTGAAGTGTCATAGAAATGTTTTTCCGCGGAAATTTGAAATGTGGGCCTTATTACCCCTGGGCCTTATTTACCTCAGGTACCTTAGTTTCATTTTAATTCATCATCCTCATCCATTCTTTATAGTGTTGTACGCCTTTTGGTCCCTTTTCTCCAGTCCTCCCAATTTTCCCAGTCTCCGTGGTGTAGATTCCTCGCTGACATACTTTTTTCTATTCCTTCTATCCATGTTGTTTTTGGGCGCCCTCTTTTTCTCTTTTCCCGTGGTGACCAGTTTTTGATCAGCTTCGGGAGTCTTTCGTCGCTCATCCTCTCCACGTGACCATACCATTCCAGTTGTTTCCTTTCAATTTCTTGTATTATATCCTCTTCCACTTCCATTATTTCTAGAATCGTTTTGTTTGGGACCTTATCACGGCGTGATTTTCCTGCCGATCTGCGCCAGTAGTCCATTTCCAATACTCGTTTCCGCTGTGTAGTTTGGCTCATTTGCCATGCTTCACTGCCCTAGAGTACTATACTCCTTAGAATAGTGTTATACAAGAGTTTTTTGTTTTGGTTTGATATAAGTTTTCCCTACAGAATCGAGTTTAGACACCCAATGCCCTGCTTCCCCTGTATAATACGGTGTTCAATTTCTGGTTCAGTCCGTCCGTTGCTTGTAATTTTTGTACCCAGATATGTAAATTCTCTGCATGGTCCGATTTGAATGTGGTCTTCTATATGGAGAACCGAAGATTCCTCCTTTCCTACACACAGGTACTTTGTCTTTTCCTTGTTTACTATCAGGCCCCATGTTTCATATTCTTTCAGCAGTTTCCTTGTCATCAATTCCAGGTCCTCTTTATCCTGTGCGAGCACCACCTGATCGTCTGCGAAGTATAGCGTATACAGCGTGATGTCGTCATTAAGCTCGATACCCATTCCTTCGCATGATCTCCTCCATTCTTTCAACGCCTTGTCCATGTAGATATTAAATAATGTAGGCGAGAGGCAACATCCTTGTCGTAGTCCTTTGTTAACTTGAAAGCTTTCTGACAACTGGTCTTTTAGTTTTATTTTTGCTCTTTGATCTCTGTATAGCTGCTGGATGGCTTTTATTATTGTAATAATTATTCTAGTACCTTCTAGTACTTGCCATAGTCTATTTAGAGGGATCGTATCTTTGGCTTTGGATAGATCAATAAAGAGAAGGTGTGATTCCCTGTTTGTTTCTACCCTTTTTCGTGCAGCTGAGTAATTGGGAAAATATGGTCCACACACGATCTGCCCGTCCTAAAACCTGCTTGCTGTTCTAGTTCATATGGCGCATATTCTTCCTCTACTAGTTGTTTGAGAACTTTCCCGTAAATTCGACTCATAGTGTTAGTTACGGTTGTACATCGGTAGTTGGTGCATTCGTCTTTCTTCCCTTCTTTGTATATGGGCGTTATCCAGGTCTCTCTCCATGCTTGTTGGATGTCTTCTCCGTTCACCAATCTAGCAATTAACTCAGTTAGAAATGATATTAGCTTAGCAATGTCATGTTTAAACAGTTCTGCAGGGAGGTCTTCTGGTCCGATTGCCTTTCCAGTCTTCATTGTCTTTACGGCTTTCCATACCCTGTCTTCTGTTACTTCACTGTATTGTCCTCTAGTCTCTAGGGCCGCTGAGGATTGTTCCATATATGATGTTTTGGTTTCAGTGAGCTCATTCCTAAAATGCTCCTTACACCTTTCCAGTTGTATGGGATGAATATTAGTTTGATCTGATGTATTTGACCTTAGTGTCCTAATAAATTTCCATGCCGCCCTTGGCTTTGCTCCTCCAATGTATGTATTAACCTCGCTACATTTCTTCTCCCAGGTTGCATTTTTATTCTCCCATATCATCCGTTTTAAGCCTGGCTTGTTTGTGTTTATAGACGATCTTGTTATTTATGTTTTTTGTTGTCAGCCAGCGTGTGTAGGCTTCTTGTTTTGTGGTTTTTTGATGTTCTAGTTCTGGATTCCAGCTTCTGCCTGTATTATTTTTGGTGGTTTTGGTCTTTCCCCCAGCGCCTCAAGAGCTGCCTCTCGCATGGTTAGAATTATGTGATCATACAGTTTATCAGTTGATTCTGCCACAACTTCTATTTGTAGCTTTTGATCTAACCTATTTCTGTAGAGGTATCTTGTGCTTGCTTCCCCTAGGCTTTCTGTATTAAATTTGATCTCTTTGCTTTTCTTTTTATTAGTTGCTTTGTTAATGTGTGTGATTCTAAACGGAATTTCCATTTTAGCTACCAGTAGGTGATGGTCTGAGCCACAATCACTGCCTCTATATACTCTTGTGTATTGGACGTGCCACTCAGTTTTCTGTCTTACTATGACATAGTCTATTATTGATTTTAATTCTCTAGTGTCTTGGTGCCATGTGTACTTGTGTATGTCTTTATGTTGAAAGAATCCATTTAGCACTTTTAGGTTATGCTGTTCGTACATTTCAGTTACACTTTAATTAATTTTAATAGTGAATGAGCTAATGAAAAAAATGCACAAATTGAGTAATATTATTATCGGAGTAAAAATTTATTGACGATATACATCAATTAATTGAAGTAGGAAACTGATTATGCCGCTTTATATGCTTCATTAACTGGAAACCTCAGCTTGGACAGACGATTATTTTTGATGGAATTCCCCTATTAACAACCGATCACATTTCAGAGTGTCAGATTTCAAAATTCGGCCTGATATTTAATACCTACGCTTTGTTGGGATTTCAACTAACGGTATATAAATTAGCAAATTGCTGAATTAATCGGTCAACAATGAGAATTTACTCTGATATTGTCAATAATGTTAAGAGGAATAACCTAAAAAATTTTACTGGAAATATAGAAATTTAAGACTAATTTATATAACTGATGTTCGCGTGTTCAAAATAAATAAGAACAGACAGGGTTGGCGATAGTATGGAGCCTTGGGGTACATCAGTGAAAATGTCGGAAAGAAATGCATCAGTTACCATTTGCAAAAATCGACCGCTAATGAAACCTGAGAGCCATGTACCAGACCTCTCAGATATACCGTATGAACGGATGTGCCATTTGATCTCTTGTTAATCTCAACTTGTGTAAATTATTATGATTGGCGTTAATAATGTTTAATCCATCCAGATATTTTAAAAGATATTGATTGATACATTTTCTCATTTTTTTTTTTATGGGTCTAGCACACGTGCTGCAGGGAAGTCCCTAAATCGCTCCAGGAGCGGCATGTGTGCGGAAAAAGCGATTCATGTTGTTCTTGAATCGCTGTAAACTGTACTCCTTGGGAAACACAGTGCTGGGCAAGTTATTCCAAAGGGATGATGTTCTCCATATAAAAGACTGCTTGAAAAGCGTTGTACGCGGAGTAACAAGCGGAACCTCATACGGATGTGAAGCACCAGAGCGACGTGTATTTTTAACATGCACTGCTTTGGAAGGAATTAAGCCGGCTACATCCTTCGAACACTTTCCATGAAAATACTTGTAGAACAGACTCAAGTTGCCAACCGTTCTTCGATGTTCCGAATCAAGGCCGCCGGTCAGTTCCTGGTCTCTAATCAGACGAACAGCTCTTCTCTGAACAGAATCCAACAAATGCAGTGTATGTTTGGGAGCGGAGCCCCAAACATGGGAGTAGTATTCCATAGTTGATCGAATTTGAGCTTTGTAAAGAATTAACAGTTGTTGTGGAGTATAAAGCTTTCTGGTTTGAAATAATATTCCTAACTTTTGAGAAGCTCTCCTTGCTATGCCTGCGACATGTTCATGCCAGGACATATTTGCCCCCAAACTAACGCTCAACAAATTGAGCGACGATGCTAAGGGAATGGAGTGCCCCGACATAACTATGTCGGGTTCAGTAACGTTAACTTTTTTAGAAAAACTGCCGCCTGGGTTTTTGTAGCGTTAAATTCCACTTAGTTACTGTCACTCCAAGATAGAATTTCTTGCAGGTCTGCTAAGTTGAACGACCTCTTGCTGTCTGCGGATATTCGCCTGAGCAGCCGATGCCCGAGCGTCCAAAGCGAATGAAGAGATAGGCGTACTGTCGTCTGCAAAGCTGTAAATTGGATTCCCAGTCTTTTCCAGCAGATCGTTAATGTAAATGAGAAAGAGAGTAGGAGACAGTATGGAGCCTTTGGGCACACCGGCGTTGGTTGTAAAGGTGTTAGAAAGAAATTCGTCGACCGCCACTCGTAAAGAACGCTCTCTGAGGAAACATGAGAGCCACAAACAGAACTTTTCAGACATACCACAAGAGCGTAGCTTAGCCAACAGTCCATCGTGCCAAACACGGTCGAATGCCTTGGATACGTCAAGAGCAACCGCTCGAGATTCTCCAAAGTGTTCAATTGCGTTGTTCCAAACATGTGTTACATAAGTCAAAAGATCTCCTGTTGATCTATGTTTACGAAAGCCATATTGGTGATCGCTAATAATATTCAATCGTTCAAGATATTTTAGAAGATGCTGATTGATAACCTCTTCCATGATTTTCGATATTATTGAAAGCAGTGCGACTGGTCGGTAGTTATTCGGCAAGGTCTTCTTGCCTTTTTTAGGTATCGGCTGAACCGTGGCACATTTCCGGTAGGACGGAAATATTCCCTTTCTGTAGGATAGGTTGAAAAGTCCACAGAAAACTGGTGTTAGTTCCCTTGCACAGTTTTTGAGAACTATGGCAGGTATTCCGTCAGCGCCAGAAGCCTTTTTGGTGTCTAGCTTCATTAAAATACGCTTTTATGATACGCTGTCTGAAGACAACATCGGGCATCTTTGACTGCAATGTGGGAATTGTAGGTGGTGTTTTTCCTTGGAAATCGACAGTAGAATGTGAAGCAAAGAGTTCAGCCAACAAGTTCGCTCTCTCAACAAGTGTGGTTGCAATGGAATTATCTGGCCGTGTGAGTGGTGGTATGGTGGATTTGGTGAAATTTTGACTAACTGCCTTAGCGACTGCCCAAAAGGACCCGAAATTGTTGGAACAAGCGAGAAGTTTGTTTCTAATTCGTTGATTGTGTGCCTCCTTGGTTTCATCGATAATTCCTTTGCATCTCTTCCGAGCACGAACAAAGGTATTCTGTCATTGACAGTAGGGATAATGTTGCTTTAAAAGGACATATAATTAAATATATAATAAGAGTTGAGCATTTTAAGTCCTACCATGTTATTTAAAAACTAAAAAAAAAATAAAAATATTTTGGTATGTTCTGTTTAAGCAACAGATGCCAGTGCTATAAAAATCTCAGCAAAAGTAACATATATGTTTCAAAAATACGAAAACGAGGTACCCTGTACACTGAAGTTTTGTATTTTACTTAGATAGGCAAATAGATATATGACCGATCGAGGATTAGATCGCCTAAAGTAGTTAAGCTCCTTGAAGGTCCGTTGTGTATCTGCCTTTTAGGGTTGTGAAAGGACAACATCTTTCTGGTTCAAAAACGTTCAAGATTCCAGGTAAGTTTGTAGCTCTCATGATTGCCAGCTAGATATAATTAAATGAAGAACTGTTTCTCCCTCTTTTAAGCACCCACTGCAGTTCATTATTTTTGAACACAACGCGAGTGAGGTGCTAGTTCAGGTGACGGTGTTCTACATGGATTCCTTTCTCCTTCTTCAGATTTTCTTGCCTTCAGCAAAGATCTGTCTCCTTAAGATACTCTTGGATTACCTCACCTTGGTTCCACGTTTCGCTCTCTGACCAACTTGTTTTTTAATAAGACTGGGGCTCGTTACAGCTCCCTGTTTAGCCAATATTTGACTCACTTCATTTTCATGAACATTCTCTAGATTGTTTCAAGGATATCATGGCGACTCTACTTTTCAAACAACTGTATACATTTCTTCACATTAGGTTCCATAGGTTCCATTTCAACTAATCACGCATAAGGATATGATAGACTTCTCTCTTAAAAACAGATGACTCTCTGTCTACAGACGTTGATAATAAGATATTTTTGCGGTTTAAATCTATTTGTATTAGATGAATCCCGTCTTTGAAAAGACGGAACATTGACCCAGTTTTTTTTCGTGATATCAGAATCTTTAGGAACTTATCGTGTACCCCTGAGGGACTGTCCATTCTTATCTACAGTCGGGAGCACTCTGTCACTGATCTGATTCATATGTTATCATGTCCTCAGACCTTTGTTTTCAAATGCCCTCTGGAAAGCATAAAATACGCCGCCAGTGAAACTTCAAAGTTTTATGTATAGCCATAACAACAGTAAATTAAATTGAGCCTCTATTTTCCTGCGAGGTACTATCTGCATAGTTTTCTGTATATTTATGTACACTGCACTCATGTGGAATAGAATATAATGCAAAATTTCAGTTCCGCGAACCCATAAAAATATTATGAATTCGAGGAACGACGTCTGGTTACGGCTTGACCCACAAAATTCAAAATTATTTTTGCTTTTATAAGTTTATGGAAAACTTTTCCGGATATTTCTAAAGAAAATACCTGAAATGGCAATACGATTAAAACTTGAGGCTAACGGCAGGTTTTCCACAAACTTATGATAACAGTGGCAGAGTTAAAAATTTATTTTGAATGATATCCAAAAATAATTCGAGTGAAACCTTATGATAATTTGCAAGTGTTTGTAGGAACAAATAAATGATAATAAATGATGCTTCCTCACATAACGTGATTTCTCTTCCTCCTCCTGGAAAGGGTATGGTGTCTCTGCCCTCAATAAGTGGATTGAACTCTCATCTACTACTGTTCTCGGTTCTGGGCATGCTCTAATGCTTCATGCAATGACTTCCCGGTTAACTGATCCACCCAATATGAAGGTGATCTACTCCTGCTGTGCTTGACTTCAACCTTTCCCTGTGTGACCAGTGATTCCAGCTCATGTCTTTTGCTTAGGTGGCCGAAATACCTATCTCTGGTTTATAAGCGAGTTCAGTGTTTTAGTAATTTTTAGTTCTTGTAAAATAGGCTGGTTGGTTCGATGTTCCACCCACGTTATCGCGAGAAATTGATGATACATCCATATCTCAAATGCAGCAATTTTATTTCTATCAGCTTTCTTTATCGTCCATGTTTTCGATGCATATGTTGCAATCGGAAGTCGGAGTCTTTCCATATTTTGACTAATTTTGTGGTTGCAGAGCTAGCAATTGACAGTCTCCTACGTATTCCTGAGTGACACTGACCGGTGTTGGTAATTAGAGACTCAAGGTATCGGTAGAAATCTACGATTTGATGCCCTAGTAGATGTTGAGGTTGATTATTATCATTCGTTCTACTCATGATCATTATTTTTGTTGTTGTTTACTTCCAATCCGTAGCTTTTATTGATCCTTGTCAGTCTTTAACGTAATTACGTTGCATCAAATAAACATAAAAATTGAATGCTGTGTTTGATGATAAATAACATCACATAATTCAGATAACTATTACATTCAAATTTTAAAAAAATTATAGAGATTTGGTTTCTCGTCA
The DNA here is from genome assembly GCA_019049505.1 of Pachyrhynchus sulphureomaculatus. Lineage (NCBI taxonomy): Eukaryota > Metazoa > Arthropoda > Insecta > Coleoptera > Curculionidae > Pachyrhynchus > Pachyrhynchus sulphureomaculatus. The sequence goes on from CM032454.1 coordinate 176,896,992, forward strand.
CGTTTAAACCAGTATAAAGCCATTGCTACAGGAATATTTTTGTACTACATGTTTGAGTTGTGAGTTCAATAGGCAATTAAGAGTTTTAATACTTTTTTAAATAGTTTCTGGAATCATGTAAAACTGTTTTTACAGTTTTAATGAAGTTTTACTAAAATTTTATTTCGCTATGGTATAGTTAATTTTTCCATGGTCATATTGTCAAGTTGACTAAAAACATATTTAAAAATTTAGTTAAATTCTAGGGTGTATGTTCTTACTTTAATGCTATTTTTGAAAAAATCTAAATTAATTTCTGCTTTGGAGTTTTTTGTTTTTGAGTAATAGTAGTTATATTTGGGGTACCATTTTTAGCTGGCAACCTTTTCTTTAAAACTTAACTAGTAATCCCTAAACGAAGCAGTACTAACTATTAATTATAATAGTGTTAGTTATTATTACAATACAAATAGAGCAGTTAAACTTCATTGGACAATTATCTGGACTAATCTGCCCAGAGTCAGATAAGGGCCTGCCCCAACTGGAACCATCTTCTTCTGCATTCTGCCTCTCTCATCCATGTGACCCCCATCGTCTTTTTAATATCATCCACCCACCTTGTTGGTGGTCTTTCCTGTGGTCTCCTGTATGGCCTCGGTCTCCAGTGCAGTGTGCGCTTAGTAAACCTTCCAGCGGTCATTCTCGTAATGTGTCCCGCCCATCATCATTTTAGCCGTGCAATTATCTCTACTACGTCAGCTACTTTCGTCTTATTACGAATACATTCGTTGCGCCTTTTGTTTTTAAGGCTTATTCCAAGCATTCGGCGTTCCATTGACATTTAAACTACCCTAAACTTAGACGTTGACTTTTTCGTAAAGGTCTCATTTTCTGTGTCATATGTTAGCACAGGCAGGACAAATTAATTGAACGCCTTCACCTTTAAGTGAGTAGGATTGTCGGCTTGAAATATACCCTTCAGTTTGCCAAACGTGATTTGGTTGTCTGTTCCCAACCTTATTTTATGACTTAAATAGATATCTTGGTCGACCAAGTGGTTCAAATATTCTTCATCGATGTTAAGCCCTTTGTTGTTCTAATGTAATCGTCTGAATACATTTTCTACTTCTTGAAGCATTTGAAATGCGGCTCTATCGAATAATATTGAAAATCTTATGGACAATCAGGATCACTAATGAGGAAGTTCTACGAAGGATAGGCATAAAAGTACGACAAACATCCTACTTAGGTCATGTACTCAGAAATGACAAATATTCACTATTGCAAACTATCATGCAGGGAAGAGTTAACGGTAGAAAGGGTGTCGGAAGAAAGAAAAAGTTTTGGTTTAGAAACATCAGAGAATGGACCGGCATGAATGCGAGGGAGTTGTTTCATGTTGCGAGGGACAGAGAAACATTTTGAGAAGTGGTTGTCAACCTTTATTAGGAGAAGGGATGAGAAGAAGATGAAAAAATGTAAGGGAAAATGATTTTAGTGATATGGTGACCTCCTGTCTGGCTCCTCGCCTTATATTTATTCTGTTTGATGTTTTACATATTCTGCTAGTTGATGTTGCATGTTGATAAATATTTCTAATCAGATTCATTGGTATACTTATTATTAAAATTTTTTATATCAACATAAATATCGTATCAGTATATTTTATATTGGCGTTACTGTTACGGCTATTTGGAGTACTGCCTATAGTTAAACTTAAAAGTATCGTTATTTGCCCCTCAAATTATCTTTTTTTAATTAATTTATCTCTGATTATTCTGTTTTCGATTTGAGAATAGTCGGTTAGCAACCCAGTGAGTTGTGGGTATGAAGGTTACATCGACACCTAGACTTCTAGACTGCTGTAAGAGCAGATTAGGTAAATTTATTTGATATTGCGCACATCATTGTTTGTGATCTTTTGTGGTAAATGCTCTTAAACTTTTAAGTCATCATTCCTCCAATTTTATATATTTTTTTTTTTAGAGCACAATGTCTCTTGTGACTTGAATATTATTCAATTAATTCCTGAAGTTCTTATCTCATGTATATGTATAGGGACTCTGCGGTGGGGCGGGGCATACGGGTCAGCAACGAAAGCGCCGCGTGTAGCGCCAGCTGGAAATGAGTCGACTATCAACAAATATGCAGTGGTATGTAAACAAATACTTATATCGTACGGGGTAAAAAAAATAGTGCGAATTATAAGGTAACGTTAATTGTACGATCTTATGTACAATTAAGCGTCCAAATCACTGTTCATTTTGGCGATTTGCGTTAACGTAATGAACGAGCGCGCAAGTGTAAAATCCTTTGATTACAAGACGTTGTCCGTCTATCTGTAAAAAAGGTTAACTATTATAATTCGATTTTTTTAATGCCGAAATGTACAAAAAATAGCAGGACTTTAAATTTTCATTGAAGTATTTGAAAAATAATTTTGCTATTCTCATTTTAAAATAATTTTTATAAAGTTTCTATTTTGATTTTCAACATTCTTGTGAAAAAAAAAATGATTTTTATGTGATCTTAGAGCTCAATGCACCAGGGTCCATAATTGTACTAAATTTTTGTTTTGTTAACAATATTGTAGTAACACTGTGAATTTGCAGTCCATTTAAAGGTTTATTTTTCTATTAAATGTTTGGCATATGAAGAATCAGTTTTACTTTTAAAAAAGTTTTATTATGTTCTGAAATTCGTTGTTCGAATGTTCTTCCTGTTTATCCTATGTAGAGTGTATTACAAGAACCACAATCAAGTTGGTAAACACCAGATTTATGATTTTTCAAGGTTTTATCTTGATATGTTTGTTTAAATTGTTATTTGTACTGTATGTGATTGTCACGTTCTGTTTTCTTATGTCTTTAACGATTTTTTTAGTTATTGGGCCTATATAGGTTAATGTTCCGTAATTGTTATTAATAGTTTTTGTTTTTGGATATACTAGATTGATTGTTTGTTGTAACTGTTTTTTGCTTAAAATTGTATCTATAGTTTTTATATTAAATCCGTTGTTTTTGGTTATTTGTTTAATAAGATTAAGTTCATTTTTAAAATTGTCATATGTCATTGGTATGTTAACTAGTCTATGGATAAAGGAATTGTGTGTATCACAGTGTCTGTCTGTATGTGTCGGTTTGTGGTATATGCTTTTTGTCTTTTTTTTTTATTGTTAGGTCCAAGAAATTAATTGAGTAATTAACTTCAATTTCTATTGTGAATCTAATGCTTGGGTGGACATTATTTATGAATTCTAGGTTTGCATTGAGTTGTCTATTTGTTCCTATAAAACAAGTCAATATGTCGTCTATATATGCTAATAAGTAAAATTTTTAGAAAAAGTACTTTTATGTATTGGATATTCAATATTATCCATAAAAATTTCAGCTAGAATTGCACTCAGGGGATTTCTCATTGTTAAACCTTCCAACGATGAATAAATCTTAATATCAAACTGGAAATAATTTTGTTTTATACAAACAGATAGTAAAGTTTCTTTTTGACAAGGTTGTTAACCTTGTTTTTATTTAGTAAATTTTCAACTAGTTTTATTATATCTTGAGGTGCTTGGAGATAAATTTGTCAAATCAAAAGAAATTAATTTGGCATTCGAAGGGATTACGATATTTTTAAGGTTGTTTACTAAGTCATACGAATTTTTAATACTATATTAAGGTGTAAAATTACAATATTTGTTAATGAAGTTAATTAACATTGTTGAAACTTTCACTGAAGGAACTGTGACAAAAGAAACTACCGGTCTAATTGGAAAATTGTCTTCATGAAGCTTAATTAACGAATACATTTTGGGGGTTGTGGGTTCATAATAGTTAGTTTGTAAATTTCTGAGATTTTCCTTCGTTATTTAAATGCAAATTTGTTACGTTAAGAAATTAAAACAAAACAAAAAAACACGTAATTAATATTCTGTTAAATACGAATTAATTTTTTTTAAAAACAATATTGTACGTAATTTTATTGTTTAAAAATCGACTTACAGCGCGTTCTATCTGGTATAGGTCTGACATTACGGATATCTGTCGGATTATAAATCCGTGTATTCTCTTTTCTGGTCTCATCAACTCCTCCAACATGCTCCAAATTCAGTTGTTTCCCTTTTTCAATTGTGGACTATTTGAACGGTATGTCGTGCAGAAAATCCCATTCTCAAGACACTGACGTTCATCTATTATTTCAACAATTATTTTACAATGTCAAACAAGACCTAAAAATATGCTTTGTTTTTTCAAAATAGTTTCCACTATTTACCTTATTCTGGTAATGATGTCACCTACAATTTGATTCAATGTCACTAAAACATTAGCTACTCTGGAGCCCACGTATTTTACACACATTACGCGTATTTTCTAGTAGTCGAGTTGCTGACACTGGTGGCGCAACTTGCAAAGCTGCACAGTTCCTATAGGTAGCAAAATAAGAAAACGTATATTTGTTGTTGTCATATTTTTCGTATACCACCATGGCTGGTTATATTTATAATAACAATAATAAAATACATAAATAATAATAAATAATTTTATAGAGAGCACATACCAAATATGGAGTGTTTTATAGCAACACTGATTCGCTGCAGCCGTTGAAAAAACTAACATTTAGTTTTCTACAGTCAGCAAGTCTTAAGTCAGTGAAAGAGGGATTTTTACTAACTTATCGGGATGGTGTGATTGATACCCTATTGTATAGTAGTCGACTTACTGAACTAGCCGACATGTAACAAAGAACCAGAATCACTGATGCATTTACTTTTAGTGTGTCCTATTCACGCTATCCTCTATTACCATTTTAGACGTTTCCAGACTGCCGTATCTTCGGGGAGAGATCAAATTTGTTGTAGAAAATGGTAGGTGCCCCATTTACTGGAATTTTCGACAGGACGTTTGTAAGCGAACAAGCTTGGTATGGTACTTCTCGATAAAACAGCCAAGAAAATTTATGTATTTGAGTGTTTGGCACCTGCAGAAACAAATATAGCAATCAAACAGGAGAAAAAACGTTTGAAATACAAAAATTCTTCGCGCTTTTTAACTTGATACTCAGTAACAATCCTGACCCTAGTCATCGGAGTTGTGAGGAATGAAGAACACATTCTTAAAGAATCTTAAGAAGATACAGACTTGCTGTGAAATTTGAAACATAACTTGTCTTCAATTTTATCAAATATTCAGGATTTTATTTCAAGTTGAGGAAACTAACACTAAATGTGAAATTATATATATTGCTGGTGTCCTAGAAAATTGGTGTATTCGAAATATTTATTTTATAGGAAATATAGAATTTAAATATTTACTTACCTCGCGCCTAAAACCACATTGTTTGTCTAACGTTTATAGGCATGTCTTAATTAGTCAACGGATCACATAACAGCGCTAAGGATCAATAAGCGATTTGTTCTTAATACCAGTGTATTTTATTAAATAATGTTAAAAATTTTATCGCCGAACAACATGCAATTTGCCCCACTCCCCATGTTTGAAAATTATTCTCCCGATTTCTAGTAAATGTTGCCTAGTCAGTAAGTAAAACTGTGACAGTATATTTTGTACTTATACTCCTTTATGGTAAAAGGCACTCAAAAATTCTAACTCTATGGCACAATTTTATAAAAACACTATTGAGATGCACCAATATGACAAAGTTCAACACATGTAAATGGTTCTTTATGACAACTTTTGATGAAAAGTGCCAGCGGGAGGGGCCTGTAAACATGAATTGTTATTAATTGAAAATATACTTGTCCTTGGCAGGAACACAAATTTGATGAACAACATTGTAATATACTTACTAACATGGCAAAAAATGTCCGAATTTGGAAAAAAAGTCCCACTTTTTATTTAACAATTATACTTTTACTATTTATTGGAGCAGCTACTGATAAAAAAATTTTATTCGAGTTATACTGTATTTCTTAGATTAGTATTCGTTTCGGCAGTTGAACTGTAGAAAAATTAGACCACTTGAAAATATGAATCCATTTTCTGCAAGCACTGCTTTTAACAATGAACTTCAATAAATATTTTTGCTTCAAGTATAATTCGCTTTCGAATACAATCTACTTGAAAAATTGATTTACTACATTAGAAAATAAAGTTAAGAATTGAAGAGGGCTATAGAGATGAAAAATTTTGCAATATCAGGAAAATTCATTTTTAAAAGGCATGAAGTATTATAATATTTCAAGTGTATTTTTTTATTGGTTCTTCTTATCTTGAGAAAATCTTTACGACTTATCGATTTTTAAATAGGTTTAAAGTATTGAAAGTTTCAGTTAATGAAAGTTCTCTCACTACCTGGCCATCGATCAATTAAATTGAGTGAGTATAAGCTTTAAGAGTTCTACTGCTTGAACTTTGTGCTCACCAACAGCTGCGAATTAATAACACTTACTTTAAACACAAACCGCAACACTCCTGGGAAGCAAGAAATCAGCGGTCTGTCATTGACTATGTAATAACTAATCGAGCTATACTACCAACAGCAATTATAGATGTACGACCTCTCACGTCTCCTAGTGTCGGATCAGACCACAAAATGATGCTATGTAAAATAAGAATGAAAATACCAATAACGAAAAGAAAACCACCAAAATACATAACTAAACTTAACATAGAATCTTTAGAATGTGACAGTACCAAAAATCTCTACACACAACGACTAAAGAACAAGATAGACAACAATAGTTTAAGCGGAGAAGAAACGGTAGAAATGATGTGGGAATAGATAAAAAAATAATATTATTAACGCAGCCAGTGAAGCACTTGGCCATAGAAAAATAAATATTAATGCCGATCGAAGTAGAACACCGTGGTTTAATGACGACCTCAAAACATCATCGGAGAAAAAGCGTCTAGCGTATATAAAATACCTATCTAACAAGAATGAAGATACACTACGACAGTTTGTACAAATAAGGAACGAGGTAAATGCAAAAATAAGACAGATTAAAAAGGATTACTGGAAAGCTTATACTAAAGACATAGAAAACGATTTGTATGGAGCACAAAGGAAAGTATGGAATATGCTCAGAAGGAGACAAAAACAAGTGAACGAGTACCATCAAGTGCATAATATAAACAAAGAACAATGGCAAAGACATATCCTAAATCTATATGCAGTCCAAGACATAAATGAAGTCGAACATAGAACATAAACAGAAAATAGGGGTGAATAAGCACTGGCGCAAAACATCACAACTATAGAGGAACACCAAGTACAAACTGCTATTAGCAAATTGAAAAACACAAAACCATCAAGCGAAGACGGGATATCAAACGAGCTAATAAAGTATGGTAGACAAAAGCTAGTCCACGAAATAACAACTCTATTTCAGAAATAATTTGTCACCACTTTTTTTTTCCACAAACAAGCAACATACACAAGATTTGGGAGCAAAGCATTACAATTCCAATTTACAAGAAAGATGACAAAAACGATGCATGCAACTACAGAGGAATAACCCTACTACATAATAATACATAATGAAACTATTCACTAGCATTATAAAAACTGAAATCACCAAATACATAGAAATAAATAACGAACAATGGCAAAACCGGTCAACAACAGACGCTATCTTTATAATTTGACAAATAAGAGAAAAAGCAATATAATTCCAGAAACCTGCATATTTATGCTTTATAGGTCTAACCAGCGCCTTTGACAGAGTGAAATTACAAGATATAATAACAATCATAAGACAACTAAATATACCCCAAGAATTAACAAACACGGTATATAGACTAAACATTGACAATAATACTAAGATTAGGTATAATAATGAATTAACAGAAAATATAAAGATCGTAACAGGTGTCTTTTCCCTATCCCGGAATTCTGGTGATTAGTTATGGTGATATACATGGAGAAGTGAAGAAACAAGCAAATAAAGCCGCAACAATATCTGGCGCACTCAAAGACGTAATATGGAGAAATAAAGATCTAAGCATAGCTAGTAAAGTAAAAATATATAAGAGCTGTGTGAGACCAATACTTGCCTACAGTATAGAAACAAGATCAGACACACGGAAAACTAAACAGATACTGAGAACTAATGAAATGAAAGTATTAAGAAATATAACGAGCAGAACATTAGCAGAATACACAATAGAACCATAGGAGAAGAGTGTGGAGTGGAGGACATAGTCAGATGGGAAAGAAAAAGAAGGAGAAAATGGAGAGAACATGTGCAACGAATGGGCGATGACAGAATAACTAAGATATGCATGATTAGCACACCACATGGTGAAAGATCTAGAGAAAGACCCCCAAAACGATGGAAGGACAGCTGGACTTCCACGTCTCAAGAAGAGGTTTAATGAAAAAAAATCCCGAAGTAGAATAGGTCACTGATCTGCAAATAAAGAGAAGAAGAAGAAGAGTTCCACTATATGAAAAGATTCTTTTTTGTGAAAAATCTCTTTCTGCACCTTCACCCCAATCATAAATTTTTAAATTGTGAATCTTTTTAAAGTATCTAAAAGGTTTCGTGTTCTATTTTTTTTTACCTGTCTTGTTCTTTCAAATCCTTTCCTGATCGAGATCACAATTAAAGCATTTTTCTACACCAGCAGGTCCTGTAATTTGATTTAGCCGGTGACATAATTAAAATTATAAAAAAGCATATAGAGAAAAATCCATGATATACTCTTATTTTGGTGTTATCTCAAAAAGAAACTTATTGAAACTTTCGAAAATCAATTTTTTGACTCGCTTAGATTTAAGAAGAAAAATAGTACCAGGGGCACGCTATGAATTCCGAGTCAAAGTCTGTCAAGTAAAAAGGTGACCGCTCGTATTCTTGAAAAAATATGTTTCGAGAACAACGGCTTTCCTTATTGGAGAGGTCATTTAAATAAAGCTGAAGCAAAACTAAATATCGAATCAAAAGAAAAAGAATATTCAATATATATAGTCGTATACCTCCTTAAACTCCGATAAATATGCTTAGCGGATAAAAATAACCTGCAGAAGAAGAGAAAGAAAAAACAAAAAGACAAATATTATTTTCGTGGGACTGGATGGAAACTGTGTCATCTGTGTAAGTGTATGTCAATATGCTTTGAATATTTCATTTTGAAGTGTTGTTTCTGAAAACATTTGATTAAATTGCAGTAAGTTGAAACTTCGTGGGATTCTGAATAGGTCTCGACGATTTTAAAGACACTCCAGAAGCGGATCGTAATAATTAAAATAGAATTACAAATAATATTTGTTGCATTTATTGTTTTATTTCTTTTAGTAGAGGGATGTATTGAAGTCGTGAGAAAAAATATCTCCGAGGTTTTTGTGTTCCTACATGTTTCAGGTTTCTGCATGACGAAACATATAGTTTCGAATCGTTTCTCTGTCTAACTATTGAGACTATAACTTTCAACGAAACTAAATATCGAATTGAAATTTGTTACACACACACACACACCTGAAGTAAAAACGTCGTGTTATACCTCTTTTAGGTGTGCTTGGAGTTGAAATATCTAAAAAATTATTATTTTATTTTCTTTTTATTTACAATTTTAGTAGAAACTGAATTGAAAAATATAAAGGGAAATATTAGATTTCAGTTGTGAATATCTCTGAAACACATTTTTAGTGTTTCGTACGGGACACTTATGGAATCACTTCGGTGTTCGAATGTGTGTCACAGCCGATCTTCTCCGAAACTATTTGACATACAAAGTTGAAATTTGGCACAAATTAGCACAGTTTTGAAAGTTAAATTTTGACATAAGTGGTTAGTTTGGGGGGGTGAATTCGGAAGTGAAAAAAAAATTTTACCAGGTCAAGGAGTGGGATGTCAAATGAAAGCTTGTGAAAACGTAAGTTTAAAAATATATGATGTAATATTTATGCACACTTTTCCTTGTATAATTTTCCAAAAAAATGGTCATGTGTCCACTTACCCTACCTCGAAAAAAATACTGATCAAAAAATTTTGAAAAAATTCTGGAATAGTCTCTATAAAGTGCCAAAATTATCAGGAATACATTGAGTTTGATAATTTATGGTATAAAAAAAAACTATTTAACCGCCAAAATGGTGAAGGTTTATTTCATCGAAAGTTGTGAATTGAACCAGGACTGATAGCTACTGCTTTAAGCATTAGGTACCGAGACAAAATAATTTTATGTTTTAAACTTTTACCACTAGATTCGAGATTTAGTTAGATTGATTTATTGGTTATTAGGTAGGTAACTATTATACATTATTGACTAAGAAAAAAACGTGAAAATACATACTGGATCTTAAGATATATACAGTGGCGAACAAAAGTATGGAAACATTTAAATTCCCATCTCTATCTAGTCTTAACATCTAAACGGTTTACCGTTACAATATTTATTTATTAATCGTGTATATGCTAACAAATATTTTGAAAACTAAAACAGTTATTGTTTATTATAAATGTGCTTAGTTATGCACAAACAAAAGTATGGAAACATTTTTGTTATAAAATAAAAATTCCTCTAAGACGACTAAAATGTCGAAAATATTTAATATCTAGTGGGATATCCTTTTGCGTCAATCACTGCTTGACATCTTCTGCCCACAGAGTCTATAAGCCTAGCACAAAAATCGGTGGTATTTTTTCCCATTCTTGTTTTAATGCGATCCAAAGTTCGCCCCGGTTTTTTTGTATTTCTTTTCCTAATTTGTTTATCCAGGTAGGGCCAAAGATTCTCTATCGGGTTCAAATCAGGTGATTGTGAAGGTCAGCGCATCACCCGAATCTTTTGTTCAGAAAACCAATTCTTGGCCAAGCGAGATGTGTCTTGTTGAAATATCCATGACAGTGGCAAATCTTCTTCATAAGGATTCAAGTTATTTTCCAATATCTCAAGATACATTTGAGCATCCATTCAGCCATTTATCTTTGCCAATGGCCCCGTACCAGACCGTCGAAAACAACCCCATACCATGATATTTCCCCCGTTGTTTGTTTGTTTGACAGTAGGTACAAGGTACTTTGGGTCATATCTTAGACCAACTGATCTTCTTACATAACTAGTAGAATTACTTCCAAAGAGACTGAACTTACTTTCGTCACTAAAGATTACGAGAGACCACTGATTTTGAGTTCAGTCTTTATGTTCGTTAGCAAGTTTCAATCTTTCGTTTCTGTGACGCTTTGTAAGGAGTGGCTTTTTAACAGCAAGCCTACCATACGGATTTTCAGATAACAGTCTACCCCTAATAGTCATATCTGACACCAATACATCCTGATATTCCTGCCTTAGTTCTTTATTAATATCAACAGCAGTTTTCTTGGGATCATTTTTCGCTTTTCGCATTTTAATTTTGTCTACTCCCTTACTTGTTTTCCGAGGTCTACCACTTTTAAATGCCGGATCAGCAGTGCCCCTTCTCGAGAACTTCTTAACAATTTTGCTGACGGTGTTTCTAAGCATGTTTAAAGATTTCGCTATTTCAATTTGCTCCTTTCCACTTTGATACAGAGAAATAATTTTATGTTTTCAGATCTGAACTGTAATATTTGCATTTTGACATAAACCGCACTCTTAAACAATGCTACTAAATTACTTCGTATCAACAATAACGTTCTCTTAAAGCAGAATGATAAAATTATTTCAATGCTTTCGATAAGGACAAAACGCGTTTCTTAAAAACCTTATCTACCAGAAAAGGTAAACAAAGTTTTTATAACCAATAATAAAATTCTATAACGAAATTGTCAACAAAACAAGACTAGTTTTTTTATTCCTCAAGGATAGTATTTTATATTTTTGATTAAGAAAATGTTTCCATACTTTTGTTCGCCACTGTTCATCTCACACGGATCTTTTTATTGTATCCTGGTTGGTCTAATTAGCCTGCTGAGTCAGTATCTGACTAGACATGTTTGGAATTTGGGCTCTAAATCCTTTTATTCAAAAGTCATTTGGAGTGTGTTTTGTGAAATCACTGATCATTTTATACTCTCGTAACAAGAATTTTTATTTTAACGTAAGTCACACTACGGAACACTAATTGTGCAAGTCCAACTTGCATGTGACTGTTTTCTTCTTATGTCATTAATATTTCGCCATAAAAAATTAAATATTCACGTCGAGTTTTAGTGCTTGGATGAGGTTATTCTTAAGTGTGCGATAGTCGAATTTAGTATTTATTTTGGAACTGCATGTTTTTTAAAAAAGTATTACTTACTTTTATTTAAAATCAAAACAGGGTATTTCATAGACTACGATCGTGACCATGACCATGACTTTATATTTCTTTAAATTGTTTGTCTCAAATAATTTTAATAATGTTTAGGAAAAAAAATTGTTTTTTTTGTCCGCTGTCCTACGAGAATGTTCTAGAGCTTGGCAAATTTATGTATCCTTACAAATCTCCTTCGGAACAAGGCTGTACGAGGGTCGTTTCAAAAATTCTCGGCCTGATACAGATATGGCGCCAAGATGACCAAATTATTATGATATTTGTTAGGTGTTATCTACTAGATGGCTTATTGCAAAGTATCAAAAACGTGTGCTTAGTTGTCTTTTTGTAGCGTTCTTTGATTTTGTGCCCTCTTAATTTCGTCGATAATTTCTTTGCATCTGTTCCAAGTACGAACAAAGATTTATAACGTTAGAATTTTCGGGCTATTGTCGGTAGGCAAGATGTTTAGAAACAACAACTTACTTGCACTTTCGGTCGAACTAAGGAAGTTGGAAAGGGGTTTAAGTTTTCGTACCAACCAAAATGACATTTACCGCAGTAAGATTGGTCGTCGGATCTAAAACAAACTTCTAGCCAAGGGAAAGTTTGAAAATATTCCATGAGTTATTGTCATTTAGTAGATTCGTAGATAATTGCGCGGTTTAGGCGCCTCTCTGTCACTAAACGGTAAGATACTCGATGTCGAGAGCAGTTTATGATCGGAAGAACCTAAAGGCGAATTTACGGTGACAGTGTAAATCTCTGGATCGGAGCAGGAATCCATCTTGGTTCATCGATAAGCCGAGTAAAGCCACAATTGATTGAGAATGATTTAGCTTCTCGACGTTGTTTGTGGGTCGTATTTGAATATTTAAGCCAGTTGAAGTTGTGGACATTAAGATCGGCTCTTGGAGAATCCCCTCGCTTGGCATTCGATTAAATTTTACTTTAAAGTTACATGTTGAGAGAAATTTTCTTTTGTGATTCTCTCATGGTAAAGATGATTCTTGAGGGATTCAAGATTTTTAAGTTATATTGCAACAGAGATTTTTTTATCTCGAGTTATTTCCCTGGTTATTGATATCTTTTGTTACTGTATTGTGAAGAGTCTAAGTTTTAAAAATTTGACTATTTGAAAGAGATTTTCTTCGGGAGGTTGCCTTTCGGTTATCGATTTTTTTGTTACTACCGTGAGGAGAGTCCGAATTTTTTTTTTAGGTTTTTGCCAGTTTGTGTTTGGGCCAAAGCGGCACCCTACATCTTATAAAACCTTAAGGGGCCATACCAGTGTGATAATTTCAAAAAATCGGTTTTTTTTTTTTATATTTCGATGTTTCTATTCGTATAGAATAAGGGGGTCGAGGTATCAGAGTCAGTCTATGTTTATTTTTGAAAATACAGCTGACGCCAGGCAGAGCTGCTCGGGGGGGCCAAAAACTCGTTTTTGGAAGTGTAACGCGAACCGGAGCAGGTATTAAAATTCCAATGCCGTGAGGTCATCAGGTAAGTGAAAGTTAAACATTTAATACTTTAGTGAACTCAAAATAGTCACAAAGATAGGTACTTGGCAAGAGATAATTATTTATGTGTTACATGCTAGTCATTCTTTAAACTGCATTTTCTAAATTTGCTATAGCTGTTACTCGAAACTCAAATTTATTTGAATCGACTTAAGTTTTTTTTGCATGTTAAAGGACGTGTTTTGTCGTACCATGAACCATGGATTTCTTGATTGGACCAAAAATGTCAATATGGCATCCAAAAAATTGACACATTTTTGGCGAAAATGTTATACTTTTTCTTTTTTAAACCCGCCATTCTTATAATTTTCAATTTTTTTTTAAAATCCATAGTTGTTGATACGGAAAATTATATCTATTTTAATGATTATTTTGATTTTTTTGTATTCCAGACAATGTGGAAGTGCCAATCTCGGTCAGAAGTGGAGCTACTTCTTTTCACTGGTCCCGTTACTGGGGCATAAGACCCGTAAATTTCAATATTTTGGTTGGAAAAAAATTTGTGTGTATCTGTAAACAAATAATAAATATGTACCCAATACTTTAAAATATTTGATGCAATAGTTTTCTTTGAAAAAATTTTAGAAAAATATCCTTATTTTTCAGTAGTTACACCGGTATAGCCTCTTAATGTTCTCAATATTGCCTAAAAAAACATTCTTTGTATCCACCCGCCTCCTGTGCTCCTTTACCCTGACTACGCCATTGGAGTTACATTGTATTATTTACACTTTACTGTAATCGAATTTACATACATCAATTTATAACCCGTTGGAAGATAGAAAACAAGTATTATCGTTAGCGTGCATTGCATTAATGCATTTTGCACCGTATACTTTTAAAAAAGAGAAATTTCATAAATTGGATCCAAGTGCGCTTAATGCCTCAAGATAACCTAAAAATATTTTGAAAAATTATGTTTACAAACATTTTTCAAACCATAGTGACACACATGAAATTCCACGGGAGCATATATTGACATCAGAGGTTTGCCACCAATATATTGGAGAGACGTTAAATGCATAGTGCATTCTCAAAGGTTGTAAGCGTTTGAAAAATGTTAGGGCGTATTCCCACTAATGGACCACTAGGAAGGATACAAAGTCTTTGGAGGTTGTACAGTTATTTTTGCTTTATCAGCTTAATGATTAATCATTTCTGGCGTGGTGATTTATGATTGGCATTTTGACCCAAAAAAAACTTCTGCTAAGACTAAATGCTTATCTTTATAATACTAACAGTAAATGTTTTTCTTTTTAGAAAGTTAGGTAATTCTAACATAGGTGTTATTTACTTCGTCCGTTTCTTTCAATATAAATAAAAAATTAGTATTATTATGCACAATAACAGTACAACACAACAACACAAAATATATATATATATATATATATATATATATATATATATATATATATATATATATATATATATATATATATATATACGAGGCTGGTTTGAAAAGTCCGTGCAAAAAATAAAAAACTACTTATGTGTTTGGGGTAAACCTTTTTTATTTTTCGACATAGTCTCCTTTTAGGCTTATACACTTCGTCCAACGATGTTCTAGTTTGTTGATCCCTTCCGAATAATAGGATTTGTCCAAGTCTGCAAAATATCCATTAGTGTCAAGTGTCACAATCACCTCCTCGTTTAAATAAAATCTTTGTCCCGCCAACCATTTCTTCAAATTGGAGAACAAATAGTAGTCCGAGGGAGCCAAGTCTGGAGAATAGGGGGGATGTGAAACGAGTTGGAATCCTATTTCCATTAATTTTGCGACCACAACTGCTGAGGTGTGTGCTGGTGCGTTGTCGTGATGGAAAAGGACTTTCTTGTGGGCCAATCGAGGGCGTTTTTCTTGTAGCTCGGTTTTCAAACGGTCCAATAACGATGAAAATAATATTCACCTGTAATAGTTTTACCCTTTTTCCAGATAGTCAATGAGGATTAACCCATGCGAATCCAAAAGACAGTCGCCATAACCTTTCCGGCCGAAGGAACGGTCTTCGCCTTTTTTGGTGCAGATTCCCCCTTGGTAACCCATTGTTTAGATTGTTGTTTGGTCTCAGGAGTATAGTAATGCATCCATGTTTCATCCACAGTGACGAAACGACGCTTAAAGTCCTCCGGATTCTTCTGGAACAGCTGCAAACCATCCACGATTCCGTTTTTGGTCAAGCGTGAGCAATCGCGGCACCCATCTTGCGGATAGCTTTCTCATGTCCAAATGTTTTATGCAAAATATTATGTACCCGTTCAGTCGAGATGCCCACAGCACTAGCAATCTCATGCACCTTAACTCTTCTGTCATCCATCACCATATCATGGATTTGATCAATGATTTATGGAGTCGTAACCTCCACAGGCCGTCCAGAACGTTTTAGCGTCACTTGTGTCCATATGGCCAGTCCGAAAATTTTGAAACCACTTATAAACTGTTCTAATCGAAGGTGCAGAGTCACCATAATGTTTATCAAGCTTCTCTTTAGTCTCCTGAGGCGTTTTGCCTTTCATAAAGTAATGTTTAATCACCACACGAAATTCTTTTCGTCCATTTCTTGAAAATCACTCGACTTCCTTGATTCACACGAATGCCAAACACAAAAAAATAGACCAATATGGCTGAAACTTGGTGTGCGTTCCTTCAAGAGATGCTACTAACTAAACATGACCTCGATACGCGCCGGTGGTGCCATCTCTCGGACTTTGCACGGACTTTTCAAACCAGCCTCGTATATATATATATATATATATATATATATATATATATATATATATATATATATATACATATATATATATATATATATATATATATATATATATATATTATATATATATATATATATATATACATATATATATATATACGGGACGTTTCGCGTCAACAGGGCTACCCCAATACCCAAAAATAGAATTAACGAAAAAAAATTCAAAGGTGTCAATTTATTCATTGAAACGTACGTTTTCAAATGCAACTTGGCCCTTTTGAAAAAAACAAGATGGCGGCTCAATATGGCGGTTAGAAACAACTCTACAAGAACTAAGCGGAGTTAACTGAACTTCAAAACTGAGACAAAATGCCATATTGATGTAATAGTTAGAGTAACCAACATAATTTTATGTAATACCAACATGGCGGATCGAATATGGCGTCTAAAAACCGAAAATTAGACGAAAAATGAGCAATTAACGAGATTTCGCTGTAAGGTAGCACTTTTTCTGACCGTAGTAATTTTCGGTTTTAGGTGCCATATTGGATCCGCCATGTTGGTATTACATACAATTATGTTGGTTACTCTAACTATTACATCAATACTGCATTTTGTCTTAGTTTTGAAGTTCAGTTAACTCCGCTTAGAAATTATGATTTTATTTGTTTCCAGCCGCCATATTGAGCCACCATCTTGTTTTTTTCAAAAGGGCCAAGTTGCATTTGAAAGTTTGCGTTTCAACGAAAAAATTGACACCCTTGAATTTTTTTTTTGGACAATTCTATTTTTTGAGTATTGTGGTGGCTCCGTTGACGCGTTGTCTTCTGTCTCAGCCTGTGCTAATCCACTTCTGAATGTTCGTTCCTGCAATCTTCTGGATGTCATTTCGCCATCTCTTTTGTGGTTTTCACGCACTTCTCTTGGTCTCCCTTAGTTTCCATGTTAACAATTTATTTAGTTCATCTATTCGGATCTTGTCCTGGAATGTGGCTTGCCAATTGCCATGTTAGCAGTGTTATTTTTTCCCATACATCCGGTACTTTTGTTCCTTTCTTGGATATCTTGGTTTCTGATTCGGTCTTTAAGGTTTATTCCAAGCATGACTCTTTCCATTGATGTGGAACTTGTTAGCCGACTTACGAGTTAGTGCCGTAGTATCTAGACCATAAGTGAGAACAGGCATTATACAATTATTAAAGACTTTCCTTTTAAGATTTATTGGGATAACTGGTGACTTCGTTATAAGTCCCAATTTACCGAACGCTGCCCATCCAAGACTTGTTCGTCTGGAGATTTCCACATCTTGAGACCGTTTTCTCAACTGAATCTTGTATTCTAAATAGGGCACGTTTTCGAGCAATTCGTTGGCAACAGTCACATCTATGTCTCGGAGTGTTGCATGCATTAATTTCTAGTCCAAACTGTAAGGAAGCCTCATGCAGTTCTTGCAACATGATTCGAAATTTCTCTGCTGTCTCGCTAATAATGACAATGTCATCTGTGAACCTTAAGTGGCTAAGTGGTATGCCATCTTTGTTAATTCCTTTGTCATGTTAGTCCAGATTTTCAGACACAAGTGTGGATATCCAGACCTGTCTAATCTCGTATATTTTTCAGCCAGGAACATTTTCCACGCCCCACACCTCTTTTCTCTTCAATTTTCCTTTCCATCAACAACTGGAGAAGTGAGTAACGTGGACTCCTATAAATATGTCCCAAGTAACGACTTTTTTGTCTTTTAATAAATGACAGTAGTTCTCTTTCTCTGCCCATTCGACGAAGTACATCTTCATTAGTAACACGCTCTGTCCAAGAGATCTTCAATATTCTGCGCATGACCCATAATTCGCAAGACTCCAAACGATTCATTGATGGTACTCCCAAGGTCCAGGCCTCAACTCCATATAAAAGCACTGGATATATATAGACCTTTACAAAACAATAACGAGTATCAAAGAAAGGGTATAGTCTGTGAGGAGGAGTCTCATTTTGAGAAAAGCCGCTCTAGTCATTTCAATGTGAAACTCGTACCTCAACTTCAAGATTCAAATCATTAGTTACCCAAAACCCTAAGTATTTAAATTTGTTTACTTGTTTTATCAATTGATCGTAAACACGAATATCTGTTTGCGACCTAGGTGTTCTTGAAGTGACCATTACTTTCGTTTTATTATCGTTTACTTTCATACCTAAAAACATCGCCTTCCATCCGCTGTATCTGCTATAATAACGGTATCATCAGCGTACCTTAGGTTGTTAATGATTTTGCCATTAACTTTGATACCATCTGTGACATTCTCTGAGGCCTTCTGGAATATGTGCTCAGAGTATAGATTAAACAGGAGAGGGGAAAGAACACGAACATCCCTTTTTATTCCTATTTCCTCAGTCCTCCTGCTATTTACTCGTATTGTCGCCAGCTGATCACAATATAAGTGAATAATGAATCTGATGAAATTTTCGTCAAGGCCCATATTTTGAAGCATTTGTATTAATTGTGGATGCTTGACTAGGTCAAATGCTTTTGCGTAGTCGATAAAACACAAGTAAACGCCCTTCCTTTGATCTCTACATTTCTGTAAAAATACACTCAGCCCGAAAGGTGCTTCTCGAGTTCCAAATCCTTGTCTAAATCCGCTGCGCTAACATCATTCGCATGATCATATACATATTTAATTAGGTTTGAATGTCCATAGTCTATCCTTGAATTATCCATAGTTTTCAGAATTGCCTAGGTTTTTATCAAATCAAAAGCCTTACAGTAGTCAACGAAGGCCACGAATATAGATATATTGTATTCTGTACCCTTCTCGATTAGAGTACGAAGTGTCTAAAGATGGTCCACGATACTATAACCCTTTCTGAATCCCGCTTGTTCGAAGGGCTGATATTGATCTAACCTACTTGATAGTCTGTTTGTTATTATTTTAGTCAGTAGCTTATATAAGTGGGACAGCAAACTGATGGGTCGATAGTTTTCTATGTTATCTCGATCCCCTTTTTTATACAATAAGATAACTTCTACCTTTTGCCAGCTATCTGGGATTCTTGCTTGCATTGGACAGTTATCAAGTAAAATTCGTAGACTTTCGAGCATCGATTCACCTCCTATCTTTAACATGTAATTGCTGATCCGATCTTCACCCGGGCATCTACCGTCTCTTATTTGTTGCAGGGCAGCTTTCAGTTCTTCTAGGCTTATTTCAGGTATTTCTTCTGATCGCCTGTGTTTTGAATCGTTTTTTACGGTACTGGTCTCTGTTGGATCCAAAACTGGGCAGTGTCTTATAAAACACAGTCGCAATAATTTCATCGCGGATATTGACTGTGATACGATAAATATAACACGTAGGTTGAAAAGTTTTTGCTCTGACACATAGATGTCATATGTTTTTTAAGAAGTACCAACCTTAAACGATACTTGTCAAAAGTTCATGACATTTCGACAATGAGTTTACAAGTTATAGTGGTTTTAGTGACGCTAGTTCTGATATTTTCAAAACAATGGAAAAAATCGAATTTCGTGTGTTGATTAAACACTGTCTTTGATGGAAAAAAATACCGTTCAACTAAAGCAATGGCTTGATAAATGCCCCTGGAAAATCACTCATCATATCTCTCTCTCTCTCTATCAGTCTCTACCGGTTGTTTCCCCAGGTGGTACTTCCTGAACTTAAGCACTGCATAATCGAAAAGAAGAGGGCTCATAAAAAATATAAAGCGACTGGTCTGCAAAGTGCTTACCATGAGTTTTTTTTATTGCGACAAAAATGCAAAAGGTTATCTACAGAATCTTATTAGCACTATGTCTCATTCACTGAGAGTTCGATGCTCACAAACACTAAGCAGTTTTGGAGGTTTGTGAATTCTAAAAGAAAGAGCGGTGACTTTCCAAATGTGTTTCATTACAACAATGTTATTGATGATTCGGGTCCTGAGATAGCTAATATGTTTGCTGCTCACTTCCTCCAGGTGTACAGTGATATATCTTGTTCTGGTGTTCACAACGATGACTTTTCTTTTGTGACGTCAATTTGTTTTAACATAGCATTTCATTGTCTGAAGTGTATTCCCATTTGTTTTCTTTGGACATTAATAAGGGTCCCGGTCCTGATGGCTTACCTCCAGCGTTACTTAAGCACTGCAGTTTTGTTCTCACTCGCCCACTGCACAGTATTTTTAATGAATCTTTAACTACTGGGGTTTTTCCCGAATTTTGGAAGCTGGGTTACATAACACGAATTCACAAGTCGGGCAGCCGTGATCAGATAATTAATTATCGACCAATTACCACATTAAGTATCATTCCTAAGATTTTCGAACACATAATAACTGAATTCTTGACTACTCAGCTAGGTCCCAATATTAGTACCCGTCATTTGGGTTTCAGGGTGGCAAAAGTGCGGATCTGAATCTGCTGTCGTATGTCGCTTTGAAAGCGGAACTCAGGTGCATTCGATCTATACTGACTTTTCCAAGGCGTTTGACAGGGTAAACCATGTTGTTCTTCTGTCCAGGTTAAGGAGGGCCGGTGTTGGAGGAGTGATGTTGGATTGGCTTGCCTGCTACTTGACTGGACGTACACAGACTCTCCACTTTAATAACTACTTATCAGATAGTATACATGTCCCCTCTGGAGTCTCTCAGGGATCGCACTTGGGTCCTCTCATCGTTTTACACATAGCGAGGTCCTCCCTTTTGCCGATGATTTAAAGTTGTATATTGAGGGGTTTATATTTGATGATTGTGACAGACTTCAGACAGATTTGAATCAGCTTGTGTCTTGGTGCAAGGACAATGATACGGAGCTAAATGCGACTAAGTGCCATTCTATCGTTTCCAGTAAGTCCCAGACTTATAAATACAAGTTCGGGGATGCTGTTCTTGAACGAGTGCCTGAAGTCAAAGATATAGGGCTTATTATTGACTCAAAATTAACTCTTATACCTCATATACAGAATTTCGTTTCCAAGCCTCTCCAGCTTTTGGGATTTGTTAAGCGTATTATACTGGGCTTTAATAGTATAGCTGCAATCAAGCAGCTGTACTGCTCACTGATTAGAGCTCGTTTAGAGGATTCCTCCAGTGTATGGAGTTCTTGTTATGGTACTCACGTTCAATGCATTGAGAGAGTGCAGCACAAATTTCTGAGATACATTGCCTTTAAGATCAATAGACCTGAGTTTACCTACTCTCAGATAGAATCTGAGCTTCACATTCAAACTCTACAAGATCTCAGAGTTGCTATCGATCTCAAATGCTTTATAATATTCTCCATAGTAACTACCATTGTCCCTTTCTGCTGGACAGAATTGGTCTGCATGTACCTTCCAGGGTGACCTGTTCGAGGCACACTTTTTTTTTTTTGTGCCATCCAACAGGACCAACTACGGATGCAATAATTTTGTGTCTAGGTCATGTCGCCTTGCTAATGAGCGTCCCAGTCTGGACTTTTTCGTTGGAAGATCTGTGTTTTGTAGACAGTTGTGTGGAGTATGATGTGCATTTTGTTACTTATTGTTGCAGACATTATTTCCTTTTCTATTTTTATTATTATTATTATAATTTTCTTTTTTCTCTTTCCCTCATTCTTATTCTAAAATTTTCTTTTTTACTTTATTGTTGTCTAAAGATATTTTATTGTATTGTTTTAAAGTTGGGCATTGCCCGTTAATTAATAAAAAAAAATCATTTATTGGTATGCTGAATTTAAACGCGGTCGTACAGGTACAAATGATGCCGAACGCTCTGGATACCCAAATGAGGTTATTATACCGGAAAACATAAAAAAAATCATCATATTTGGCATGAACATTTTAACATGAGAAAGCTCTGTTCGAAAGGGGTACCTCGTTTGCTCACAATGGACCAAAAACGACTTGTTTGGAACTGGTTAAGCGCAATAAAAAGGATTTTTTCATGTGATATGTGACAATAGATGAAACATGGATCTACCACTACACACCGAATCAAATCGGCAGTCAGCTGGTTGGACAGCAGCCGGTGAAAGCTACCCGAAGCGACCAAAGACACAATAGTCGGCTGGGAACGTTTTGGCCACGATATTTTGGGATTCGCATGGAGTAATTTTCATCGACTATGCTGAGAGGGAAAAAACCATTAATAGCCAATATTATATAAAGTTATTGGTGCGTTTGAAGGCAGAAATCGCAAAGAAACAGCCCCAAATGAACAAGAAAAAAGTGCTCTTTCATCAAGACAATGCACCGTGTGCACAAGTCAATGGTTACGGTGTCAAAATTACATGAATTGAAGTTCGAATTGCTTCATCATTCACCGTTATTCTCCAGATTTGCCCCCAGCAACTATTCTCTATTCGTAGACCACAAAAAAAAATGTTCGTGGAAAAAAGATTTGGTTCCAATGAAGAAGTTATCGCCGACACTGAAGCCTATTTTGAAGGCAAGGACAAATCCTGCTACAAGAAAGGTATAGAAATGTTAGAAAAGCATTGGAGCGATTGTATCGCTCTTAAAGAAACAATGAATAAAGTCGAATTTTGAAAAAAAAAATGAAATGTGTTTTAAGTAGCTAGACCAAAACTTTTCATCCTACGTGTTATAAAATGTATCGGTTGTTTCTTTTACGTAAATAAAATTTGTATTTTTTCTCGTTGGCCTGTCGTGACGTGTAATGTGTAAACGAGGCCTAAAGATTTTTCAAATGTTTAGTAATGAGGAAAGCGTGCACTCTGGCGCAAATAAAATGGGTCTTTTTTTCTCGTCGGTCGGTCGTGATTAGAATTGCAAAGGAATTTGCAAATGCGACATAATTTAAGGCTAGATTATGGGTTGCCATTAAATTAAGTGATTACTTGATAGGACGAACAATCAATGTTCCGTTCGTAAAGTGATTTTGACCCTGTTTAATGGTGGTAGTTGGATAAAACGACTTGGCGTAGATGGATTTCGGATTATTAGATTACTATATATTTTTTTAAGAATCTGTGTAAAATTAGTAATGGAATTTTTTATAATAGTAATAGAAGTAATGCAATTCATCAAATAATAGGAGATCACCTGGTCCAGGAGGATTATCAACAGAGATCCTAAAACTGATACAGGAGGAGCAAATTTATTTGCTGGTAGAATTATTCAATAATAGTGCAGTAAAAAAAGAAGTTGCACAGTTTAGGTACAGCAATATTATCATTTTATTCTCTCTGTGGTATCACCAGGAGTATTGTTCTGAGTTTTGGACCTCGAAAAATTTGTTCTTTTCCGTTTATAAACAATTGAAGTTTTCAAAACGCGCTTTTTGAGCTTAAAATGCGAATATGTCGGATCGAGACAAAAATAAAACAAACTCTTCGTAATTAAATTTCCAACAAATTCTCGTTATTTTTAAGTCGCTTAAATGTGTACATAACCTACAAAATTTAAAAACCGACAAAAAACTTCCTGTTTTATACAGGCTGTCAGTGAACCGATCGGCTTGAAACTTTCAGAAAATTTACCTTTTGTTATAGCAAAAATACCCTGAAATTTTGGTTCAAAATATTAAACCCAGTGAGCATAATTGAATTTGGTATTTAAAATTTGAATTGAATATTGTGGAGTCACTTTAACCATTTTTTTTTTTTTAATTTGTTTATTAATCAACAATCAATTGAACTCTATCTCGAGCGGTTGCTCTTGACCTATCCAAGGCATTCGACCGTATTTGGCACTATGGACTGTTGGCTAAGCTACGTTCTTGTGGTATGCCTGAAATGTTCTGTTTGTGGCTCGCATGTTTCCTCAGAGAGCGTTCTTTACGAGTGGCGGTCGACGGATTTCTTTCTAACACCTTCACAATCAACGCCGGTGTGTCCCAAGACTCCATACTGTCTCCTACTCTCTTTCTCATTTACATTAACGATCTGCTGGAAAAGACCGGAAATCCAATGTACAGCTTGGCAGACGACAGTACGCTTATCTCTTCATTCACTTTGAACGCTCGGACATCGGCTGCTCAGGCGAATATCCGCAGACAGCAGGAGGTTGTTCAACTTAACAAAGACCTGAAAGAAATTCTATCTTGGGGTGACAGCAACCAAGTGGAATTTAACGCTACAAAAACCCAGGCGGCAGTTTTTTCTCTAAAAAAGTTATCGTTGCTGAACCCGACATAGTTATGTCGGGGCACTTCATTCCCCTAGCATCGTCGCTCAATTTGTTGGGCGTTAGTTTGGGAGCAAATATGTCCTGGCATGAACCTATTGCAGGCATAGCAAGGAGAGCTTCTTAAAAGTTAGGAATATTATTTCGAACCAGAAAGCTTTACACTCCACAACAACTATTAATTCTTTACAAAGCTCAAATTCGACCAACTGTGGAATACTGCTCCCATGATAGGGGTTCCGCTCCCAAAATACACTGCATTTATTGGATTCTGTTCAGAGAAGAGCTGTTCGTCTAATTGGAGACCCGGAACTGACCGACGGCCTTGATTCGCTGGAACATCGAAGAACGATTGTCGACTTGAGTCTGTTCTACAAGTATTTTCATGGAAAGTGTTCGAAGGATGTAGCCCGCTTAATTCCTCCCAAAGCGGTGCATGTTAGAAATACACGTCGCGCTAGTGCTTCACATCCGTATGAGGTTCAGCTTGTTACTCCGCAAGCAGTCTTATATGGAGAACATCATCCCTTTGGAATAATCTGCCCAGCACTGTGTTTCCCAGACAGTACAATTTACAGCGATTCAAGAACAACGTGAATCGCTTTATTTTTTTTTTTTTTTCCGCACACATGCCGCTCCTGGAGCGTTTTAAGGACTTCCCTGCTAGATCCATAAAAAAATAAATAAAAAAAATAATAACAAATAATAACAAATGCGGTCATTTGGAAAATATAATTAAAAATTTTTGAGAGAGAATCGCGAGACCTTTATTTTAAAAAAAATCATTTTCGTTAACATTTTTTTTTTGAAAATATCAATTATTATTTGATTAACAACCAAATGTAAAAAAAAAAACGGTTAAAATGATTCCAAAAAAAATTTTTTTGATGGTATGGGAAAGCTGTCATCGAGATCTAAATTTTGAAAAAAAAAGATCCATTTTTTACTAAATGGCATAAAATGGCGGGCAATTCAAACTTTAAATAATAAATTCATTTGTGTCCACTAGGTTCAATATTTTTTTTACCAAAATTCCAAGGTATTATTGCTGTAACAAAAGGAATGTTTCTTGAAAGTTTCAAGCCGATTGGTTCACTTAGTCGACCTGTACAATAAAAAAAACAGATTTTTGTATGTTTTTCAATTTGTAGGTTTTGTACACGTTTGAGCGACTTAAAACCAATGAGAGTTTATTGAAAATTTCATTACGAAGAGTTTAGTTTTCTGTTTGTCTCGATTTGACTTATATAACCGGAGTGATTCACATTTTAAGCTCAAAAAACGCGTTTTGAAAATTTAAATTGTTTATAAGCAAAAGAGCACAAGTTTTTCGAGGTCCAAAACTCAGGACAATACTCACGGTGATACTCTAGAGACGATAAAATCATAATATTGTTCTATTTAAACTATGCCTATTTCATCATTATTTTGATCTTTTTTTACTGCAGGTCTACGACCAACACATTGTCCCACAAGACTAGCTAGTTTCCACTTTTGTCAGTCTTCCCAAAAAGGCAGGTTCAAAGCGATGCAATGAAAATCACATACGCAACTTGAGGTGTCATGCGCTAAAAATACTTTTTAAAATAATTCATACCACAATCGATAAGAAATTAGAAACAGAAAGAGGAGAAACGCAGTTTGAATTCCGAAATGGCCTTGGCACCCGCGAAGCATTGCCTTCAATATTCTAGCTTAGAGATGTCT
Organism: Pachyrhynchus sulphureomaculatus; assembly: GCA_019049505.1. NCBI lineage: Eukaryota > Metazoa > Arthropoda > Insecta > Coleoptera > Curculionidae > Pachyrhynchus > Pachyrhynchus sulphureomaculatus. Next base: position 176,923,215 of record CM032454.1, read on the forward strand.
CGTTGTAAATCAGGATGTTTATGCCTGTTTTGTGGATTACAGTAAGGTCTTCAACAAAGTTAAACATGACGAACTAGTAGAGATACCAAATACAATTGGATACCTTTATAGCGAAATCCAAATCAAGAAAGGTGTAAGATAGGGATGCGTGCTATCACCCCTGCTGTTATAAAAATTAATGGCAAGCCAGTCAAAAATATTAGATACGCAAATAGCACTGTCCTAATGGCGGAAACTCTGGAGGATTTGCAAAGTATTTTAGACAGGGTAGTTGAAGCAAGTAATGAAAGAGGATTAACACTGAATGTAAAAAAAAAATATGATAATATCGAAGAGAGGACTATATTGACAAATAATAAAAAGGTTTTGATAAAATTTGATGTTCTCTATTTTTCCATGAAGTTTTCGAACTCATATATATATATAATATATATATATATATATATATATATATATATATATATATATATATATATATGTATGTATATATATATATATATAATATATATATATATATATATGTATATATAATATGTATATATATATATATATATATATATATATATATATAATATATATATATATATATATATATATATATATATATAAATAAACTATTAAGTCACTCGATCGCTATAAAATTTATATATCAAACCCGTTCTGGAATCTAGTGTAAATCCAAGCTACTTAAATAAAAATTCTCACATACTTTTAGTCTCATATACTAAAGATTTCAAAGCAAAATCTCCAATAAAAAGGAACTTTAATTTAAATTCTTTCAAGTTAAAGTTAAAGCCTTTCTGAGGCAACGTAAAGCAGTCGAATGGGTTCAAAGATTTGAAATAAAGTCCAAAGGAAAGGCGTTCTTAAAACCGCATGGCAAATGTAATAATTCTTAGTGAGAAGGCAGATGACAGTTTCGGTAAAACAAGGTAAAAATGAAAAAATATTAAGCCATTCTCATCTTTTTTCTTAAACAGAGTTTGCTGGTAATTCGTGCTATTGTATTTACGAAAGAATCAAATATCTATTTATATTGCGCCATTCATCGCCATAAAAACACATGCAACTGCATCTTCCTATCATTCCTTTATCGAACTTGAACTCAATAATTGCGTCATCAGAAAATGGATACCACCCCAAGAAGAAACGGCACAAGTCATTGCCCTATTACAAGAAAGGCATAGCTAACGTGTAGTTGCTGCACAACTACATCTGAGCTAGTCAGCTGTCTCCAGAGTCTATAGACGTTACCAAGAGACTGGCGCCTTTACACGAGGACCAGGATTATTAAGAAGAAGGTGTACGTCAGAGCTTTACTGTTAACACAACTTTAAGAAATCGCCACGTTAAAGTCCAACAGGAGCTCCGACAAGTTCGTGGTGTGGCTGTCAGTTATTGGACAGTCAGAAGAAGACTTAAAGGAGCTAACCTAACTCCGAAGATACCAGCTAACGGAATCAAATTGACAGCAGTCCATCGACAAGCGCGACTCAGATTTGCCCCAGAAGATGTCGAATGGAGCGTAGAGCAATGTTGCTCCATTTTATTCTCCAATGAGTCCCGAATGCGCCTACATGACAATGATGGAAGAAGGCGAGTCTATAGGAGGCCTAGGGAGCGCTATGCGCAGTGCTGTATTACTGAAACGGTCGCCTACGGAGGAGGTTCTGCCATGGTGTGAAGAGGCATCTCACTGCATGCAACCGATTTGGTTTTCCTGCCTAATGAGGCTCGTAGCGGTGGATTAACCGCTCACCGGTAGATCGAAGAGATCCTGTAGGAACATCGTGCTAATGCACGACGTCGTTCCTTAAGCTCGGGTTTGTTGGCGATAGCTTCGTGCTAATGCACGACAATGGGAGGCCACATGCTACTGCGTCGGCGCAGCAATACCTGGCAGAAGTCGGAATACCCCGGAACATTGGACTGGCCTGCTCGGAGTCCTGACCAAAAGAAGCCAAGCAGCAAGAGCACTTGAAAATGTCAAATGAGATATATTTTTTGGCGAAACGTCGTGCAAATTCATTGTTAGACGAACGGATTGAAACCCGGAATATACATATATATATATATATATATATATATATATTATATATATTATATATATATATATATATATATGTATATATATATATATATATATATATATATATATATATATATATATATATATATATATATATATATATATATATATATATATATATATATATACATATACATATATATATATTATATATATATATATATATATATATATATATATATATATATATATATATATAAATATTGAAAGCTTAATATGCGTTATTATTCATTTTTTTAGGTTAGTCGAACTTATGAGAGTTTATCTCGCTTATTTTTTTATTACACTCACGTCACTTCACTGTTGTTTTTATTATGCGTATTTGCACAGTATATGTACATGTACAGTGTACATTTAACTTAACTATACAAGTACTTAGATCTAACTATAACTAAACTATATTATTACACAATTAGGTTACTACACTATAATTATTTTCTTTACATTTGTTTATTTAGATATAATTTCTTGTTGCACTTTGCCGTTGTTGCTATTCATGCACGCTGCAAGTCAAATTTAAGGAAAGCGGGCACGCTCCGCTGATCGAGCGGCAGGTTGGCGCCCGAGCGTCGTATTCCTTTACGAGTATTTTTTATTTTCCTGTGTAAATTGGACCGATCTTTATGATTCCGCCCGGTCTTCAGAATAAATTGGTAATCTAGCGTAAAGCGGTTTACGTTTTGGTATATCTTCCTTGCACGCCGTTGTCAGGTCGTGAGTTAATGTTGAACCTTGTATTTTGTATCTCTAAAATTTGTCACAGATGTCTGTTAGGTACCGTTTTATTGTTTGCATGTTTGTCATGTCATGCAGGTAGCCTATTCTTGTGTAGCATCTTGCTTAGGTTACACATCTTTTCATTTTGTATTCGCAGTATTTTTGCGACTTGTGTATTAGACATGCCACACTAAACTGGTGCTGCATACATCAACACAGGTCTTATGATTTGTTTGTAGATCACCGGTTGTTCTGAATATCCAGCTGAGGCAGGCAGCTTAGGGCATACAAGTTTTGCATAGCAATGAAGACTTTTTGCAAAATGTGTTTTACATGTAAATGGAATTTTAGTTTTGAGTCAATAATGACACCCAGGGACTTCAGATGATTTCTGATAGGCACCTGGATGTCATTTATTCCTATATGTTCGTGAACAGTATAATGGTTTCGCATTTGTTCTCATTTAGTTTGATTTCCCATTGTCTTAGTCATGGAGTTAGTTTTTTTAGGTGATTGTAGATGTACCCTCTAGATACATTTACATGGACTCGTTGGAGTATAGACCCTTACTGAAAGATTACGCTGCTGCCGGGTGTGATTGTAGCGGCTTCGATTGTCGTAGTTGACTCCGCCTCTCTGGCCGTCATTTCAGAGGCTTCCGTTCCAATCATTTATGCTCTGTTTGTCGGTCGATAGTTTTTTTAATTGCCATTTTCCACATATTGTACAAGTTTAGAACATCATCTCTTCTGTTCAGATGTGTCATTTTCTCGACTTCGTTAGCCTCTCGGATAGTTCGTGTCTTGTAGTTCTCTATGTTGGTTGTCTGTTTGCAGCTGGTAAAATCTATTTTATGATCTGTCTGAAGTTAGTGTTATATGCTCTTGTAGTCTGGCAGATATTCCCTACTTAAATAATGGATTTATCAAAACTTCCCAGCCAAGCTCTTTTCATATTGGCCGGTTCGTCAAAGATATGTGTGATCTGGCGTTGTTATGATCGAAAACGTCTCCTTTTCTATGTATCAATACCTGTCGTTTTTTTTTTCAATTCTTTCCTGCAATGTGATTAAACCTGGTTACTAGAGATCAGAATTAATTATTAATTCAAGGTTGTCCGGTTCTTACCACCAGTAATAAAAACTCATTAATTTTCTTCAGATACAACATTCCGTAGATTGAAATTCAATTAGTTAAATTTTTAACCCTTACGTCATGTAGCACTGAAAAAACTTCTTTTTCTAGCCAACCTTCTCCAAACGGTTTAAAATTATTTGGTGATTGTTGTTTAGTGCCCTAACGATGTCATGACCACTTATGTGTTGGTATTGTTTAACTCAACTTTTTCTAACATTTGATTTGATCGACTTTTTCAGTGATTGAATCCCCCCCGCCCCCCCGGCCGACCAGGGCGAGGTTCATTTTTGACATCGAAATTTCTAGAAAGAGAGCCAGTAAACTATGTTGGGCGTTATTTATTACAAAGAATTTTGACCGTAGACAGCATAAATACCTTCACGAGACTGTGCAGCTTTTTACGCTCTATCATAGTCAAATTTTGAAATAGATAAAATTCCTTCAAAAATTTTACTCGTTTTCAAGAAGTTGTAACTTTGAACTGAATCAATAAATATGACAACTTCTTTTTTATTTGTTCTCCGTTCCATTCAAACGCTCATCAGTATGACAGGATTGAATTAGTACTGAATGAGATAAGCGTATTTAAATTCATATAGCGAAAATAGAAGCTGATACTTTTTTCCTATTATACGGGGGACGTTCAATAAATAATGAGACAAACAGCAATAGTGGAGAAACTACTAAATATTTTTTAAATGAAACTCTCTGACAGCTGTTTTAAAAACAAAATAGTAATTATAACTTATTCCTTTCAAAGGGTCAACTATGCTCTAAACGTGTACGCCGGAAGAGCAAGGTTCCTAATTAGATTCTTGTTATATGAAGGTGTGAAACCGGCCAAAATTTACTCTGGCAATTCTACACTACAGCAATTCAGAAGCAACACCTCACAGAACGATGGGAAAAGTGCATAAATGTTGATGAAGTGTATATTTCATTATCATTGAATAAACCTTTTTTTGTTCATACCCATTTGTCTCGTTAATGGTTGAACATCCCTCGTAACATCTTAAAAGATATCAGTTTTAAAAACACCCTGTATAATAATTAAATTACACTATAAATTAGTCACAAGTAAATAATGGTGTATCGAGTATGATACACCATTATTTGAGTTAACCGTATAAACACAACTTTAAACATATTCGCTGTGTCTATATTATCTTAAATGTATCTTACTATATTATCTTAATTTCTAATTCTATTACATCACCTCTTGTACTAAATCTTGCCAGCAATAATTTAGGACCTTCAGTCGTGAGACAAAATAAATCCAATCTATTTCGTGGGGCTCTTCCAGTGGAGCGCTTGAAAATTCACGGCTCTCCTTTTATCTAGACGTGCTCCCTGTTATTAACTTGAGTGTTTTCTTTTACCATAGTTCGTTTCGAACAATTTCGTTCTAATTTTATTTATTTCTCTTTTATCCAAATTTAAACAATGCCTAATGAATAATTCTTTAGTTTCGTTAAAATCGAAAATCAACAAGATGATGTTTGTAGAACGAGTCTAATACAGTTAGCAGAGTGCAGTTGTTTTTGTAATTTTAAATTTTTCGTTAAACGGACACTCTCAATAAAACTTGAAGAAAGATTTTTGAGTAACATTTTAATTTCACTATTTGCTTACGTAAACTGGTTTTTTTTTGGGTCTGTAATTAATTTAAAATTCCCAAATATTTACAAGAAATTCTCAATCGGACTAAAATTTGAACCTATGCTAGTATTCTACCAATTTAATTCTCGGAGCTTCCTAGTGATATATGAGAGTTAACACAATACTAATTAAAAGGGGAAGAAATTGCGAGATTAATATTAATTAGAATTAAGGAAAATGAAAGCCGTATCAGAAAAAAAAAATTAACTTAACCTGAACTTTACCGCTTTCTCTGTCTTGCTTCAATTTCTAATTTCTATAAAAGAATGTTTGGAGAATCAATTGACATTTGCATAACACTAATAGAGATACCAGTGAGGCATAAGTACAAGACCTGTAGTCCATCATGTTCATTCATTGTTTTAATTGAGAGGAGTAAGGATCCCTAAATATACTTCTTGAAATCATAAATGAAACGGTGGAAAGTTTCACTTGTTTGATACGAGCCAGTCCCAAGAGCCATGATTTATCGAAGCCATGAGAGCTTCCGTTTCGTGTAAACCACCCTGTATTAGAGATTTATAACAGAACAGGTGACCAACAATCCCCTGACCTAAAAATCAATTATCTCGGAGTAAATCCAGAACAGGAAACCTTCAGGGTTCACTTATTAATATTCAAGACGTCTACAAACAATTGGAATTCTAATTTCAGACCGAGATCCACTTCATGTTATAGGGGCAATTCTATAATTTAGCTATTAAATTTACATAAGGACTCGGAAAGGTAAGTGCTTGCTCCCTCTTGCTCCTTAAATAGTAATTTACACGAGGAATGTATACTACTGCCTCAATATATCTAAGTTAAATTACAGGTATACTACAGGAAAGTGTACGGTATACGAGGTTTCAGGAATAGATACGATTACTTATTATTTAATTTTTTTAAAGGCAATTTAATGAGGCATCATGGGTTTTAGAACCTGCTTTTCTCTAATAGACCGTTAATGTAAAGAAAAAAGAGAATGTGGAGCTTCTATACACCAAACTATTAACAAGTTAATTGGCTATCTTTACCACAAGAAATATTTCCTTTAAGTACACTACATTGCAAAGGAGATGAGAAGAAAAATAACAAAAAAAATATTTGTAAAAACTTTTTTTAAAACAATACATCTATGTGTTATGTATTTTTGGGTGCTGAAACCGTTTCTGGTATCAGTTTTTTTGTATCACCCACAGTTTTCTCACAATATGACATCCATTAAATTTCAAAAGAGGAATTATGGCAGTAAACCAAATCCTCTTCCTGCTTGAATAGCTGAGCAAACTGTTGATCTCTTGTTCTATAATGGTAAATAGATGTTCCAGATTCCAATAAATGTTCTTCTGCCAGCCTAGAACCAAGCAATTCTGCTTTTTCTTTAGTCAAACCCAAATCTCTCACTAAAACATTTAACTCAGTTTGTGTAAACAACTATGGTTTTAAATTTTTTAGAGAACATTGAAACTCATCATCATCCCGTCGACTTTCATTAAATTCGGCACTGGACTGTAAAACGTCATCAATAGACTGAGGTGGCTCAGGGACAGAAAGTCCGGGTCCATGTCCTACCGGTCGATTAGCTGAAGTAAAGTTAGGATAGAGAATTACTTTCTTATTTTTGGAGTTATATCCAGAAACATCAACGCTGCAAAAATAACAATCATTTGAATGATTTCCCTGCTCTCTGCATAACATGGGTACTGCAAATCTAAAAGCTTTCTTTTCTTTCTTATACCATTTCCTAAGATCTTCGACACAAACATAACAAGCCCAACATTTTTCTTGATTATCGATTTCTATACCAAAATATGCAAAGTATACTTTTTTACAAAGTCAGTAGTGTTTTTTGACGTTTTTTAACTACAAACTCGCCACATATATAACAAAAATGTTGATTACTTTGAGTGTGAATTAAAGCACATGGGTTAAAAACTGCAATGCGAGGTTATATTAACTGGAAAAAAACAAACAGCTGTGACATTTGTCGGAACTACCAACCTACTAACACTTGATTTTACTGCGAACTTATAAAATTCGGATTTTATTGCCAACCTAATAACATTCGAATGATAAAAAATAAACTTTTCATATGTTGAATATTAAAAATGTAAAAAATTGGTGGGTAATACGACTTTTTTGTTATTATTTTCGGACTCAGCACCCCAAAAAACATAGGAATCAGGTAAAATTATTAAAAAAGTTTTTTTCATCGTTGGCCTGTGTAATTATTAATTATATTAAGTAATATTTCTAGCTATTTAGTGACATAAAAATATGCAGAATATTTTGTTATAAATTTGTATTTTAGCCCAGCCGTGAGAGACAAATTTTGATGAAAAAGCTCTCATTAAATATTAACAGCTCCATTTTAGCATACAGGTAGTTTTTGGGTAGTAGAATACGCTCTACGAGTGTACGCTAAGCCTACAAAATCGAAAATAAAATGAAAAGTTCGGTTTTTCGCAAATATCTCTAAAAATAAAAAAATATATCGAAAAGCTAATAGCACCACGTGGAAAAAACGGGAAATTCTACAAAAAAAAATAGTAAATAGTTTTATTTTTTTTAGTTTTACCGTAATTTAAAAAAAATATATATTTAAAATAAAAGGGTTGTTTTAACCCCTCCAGTTGTAGTGGGAATCATACTTCCAACCTCATTTATGAGTAAATTAACGTTTCTGTATACCTTTAAGGAGGTTGAGATGGGATAGTCTCAACCAAAGTTTAGAATGTTGTCATTTAGAAATGCTTTGTAATAAATAACTAAAAATTTTTATAAGACTAACGATGGTTATTATGATAATAAATTCATTGTCGAAAGATTTTATATATTGTTTATTTAATTTTATTAAATAATTTCACATGAATGGATTAACTTTTTGTATGTTTTGTATAAATTTATAAAAAAAAATATGGGAAACAAAAATTAATTATGTTTTATAATTTTTAAAAAATTATCAAAGCAAAATAATATAAAAAAACAAAAGAATAAAAAAAAAATTTTAATAGTTAAAAAAATAGGTAATTAATAAAAAATGATAATTAAAAATCTTAACATTCCGGTGTCTCGAAGCGGCAACGCTTTAAAGTAATTTACTGTTGGCTCCACTGATATGCTTGTATATTGATATATTGAATTTTGTGTTATTGTGATCAGCTATTGTAAACAAGTAAAAAAAAATGGGGAAATAATAAAAAATCAACAAATATTCATAAAAATGATAAAAAAAATTTATGTGGAAGCGAAAACGCGTTACTGAAGCTATATACAATCAAAGATTATGCCAACAAAGTGTTCGTAAACGAAACAGAAAATCAAGTGTCTCCTAACCTCTGTGACAGTGGTAGTCGAATTGTTGACATGCGGTCACTTGGAGAAAATGTTCTTCATGTAATGAAACACTTTCATTATGTTATATTACTAATGAAAAACGCTGTGGTCTAGCATCACTACTAACCATAAAGTGTGATAAATGTCTAACGTACAACACAGTATCAAGAGACAGTACACATATATCGAAGGACAATAAGGGATATTATAATGTTAACATCGAAGCTGCACTAGGTAATTATAAGTTAAACAAGTAAATTAATTAAATAATTAAAACAAATGCTTTAAATTATTTATTTTTATTTTATTTATAAAAAATAATTCCCATTCAAATTTATTATTAGTTAAACTTAATATTATTTACTTGCACCATATGTTTTAATTATATAAAATTTTACTATACAATTTAAAATTTTTAAATTTCTCGTCATTACGACTAAATGCAACGTTGCCGCTATTTTAAAGGTAAAAGGTATATCATTCACAGGTCCTTCCAATAATTGTCATTTTTTATAAATAAAGTTGAAGCTTCCTAATTAAATTTGAAATTTTTTTAAAATAATCGCGAAATTTCAATGTCTAAAATAATTAAATTTCCTATTAATTGCATTTTTCTTTCATTTGTTATAACAAAAAATATGTCATTTTTATATCAAATTGACGTATTCTCCACAAGACTATATACATTGTTAATTTCGATTTTTATTTAAATAAAAGACCTTAAATTATTCATAGAAAATTTCTAAACTAATTAATCTATCGAAATAAATCTATACAAAATAGTTTTCGTATTTTACGTTTAACGCCTCAACTTCCTTAAATACTTTGAAATTAGCTATTAAGGGGTTTTTCGGGGTGCTGATTAAGAATCCGTTGGCAGATTTGAAAAATTCAAAATGGCGGATCCAATATGACGGCTAGAGAGCAAGTAATTCATTTAATTTCATCGAGTAATTTAGAATTTTCGAGTTTTCAGTAATTGTTTTCTTTGTACCTAGATGTTTAAATGAAATATAAATACTTTATACTTTATACTTAAAGCTCAGACTTTTATCTTTCATTTCCCACGTTTAAATATATTTTTTTATTTTTAATTTAAGGGGTATGATTCATAAGAAGCAAAAAATAAGTTTTTCATAAATACTTTTTTAAGAACTAAATTACAAAAAAAAAAGAGAAAGTTTTTTTTTTACGTCTTTAATGATCTCCTAATATTCAGCATACCTTGAACTGTAACTAAAAAAAAGAAAAATTATCCGACTTTTTTTGACCATCACTTACTGCTTGAACGTAAAATTGTCGGCGGCGCACTACAGCAGGCAAATTTTAATATTTTAAAATTCAATTTTTAAATAACACAGACAATGTGGGTATTTTTAACTATTCTTATATTGAAACTTAAGGTATAATAATGATATATGCACAAGGATTTTTTTCAATACTATATTTTATTAAATATTTGTAATTTACTGTATGCCCGTTAAAATATGCAAACAAAAATTTGGTTGTAAGTTTTACAAATTACAAAGCAACAAAAAAGCTATCTTTTAATTTATTTTTTAAACTCTTAAAACAAGTAATATCGATTAACCTTCGAACGGTGCGCATAGACTTTCAAACTAACCTGTTTGGCGCGCTACACTTTTTGAATCATCACCTATCCGCTAATAAAAAAATCTGGAAAAATATCTATTTACCATTTTTTTTTGTAAAATTTCCGCTCTTTCGCGAGGTGCTATTAGTTTTTCGATATCTTCGAGATATTACCGAAAAACCGAATGTTTGATTTTATTTTGGATTTTGTGGAGCATACATCAAACTTTAGCAAACTTTTTTTTATACTATTCTACGTCTAAAAAACTACCTGCCTAAATTCAGCCTATTAACATTTAATGAGAGCTCAAAACCCCTGACTACTGAACTATTTGTCTACCAAGTGAACTCAGCGCCTTTATATGCAAATTAAATTATTTTAAACGCTTATTAAACTAAGAATATCGACTCGTCAAAACGGCTTTCCCCTTCTACGAAGTTATCATTATGGACAAAACAAAACTTAAGATTTCGAATAAAGTAGTAATCGGATTAGGCTGCGAAAAAAACGACAGCTAAGGGAATAGGTATCTAATTCAGAACTGGTATTTGCTGGAATTAAATTTTTGAGAAAAAGATCTAGTGATACGTATTAGTTCGAATTAGCTCACGCAGTGCTTTATGTTATACACAACAAGACATAATTTCAAGTAACTGCAAGAATCTGTACTCATTCTTATTATTGCTGCAGAAAGCATAATATTTAATAAAGGGAAATGAAGCTATCGAGGCCTCCAAAACATCTGACAATATGGTTGTAGTAAATAGATTATTACTCACCTCAGACTCACTACTTTCATGTTCAAGTCTAGTATTTAAGACAAACAGAATATCGTCCTCTCGACAAACTTGGTGATTTCTTTTTCTGAAATGCTAAAGACGAAAGATGATGTAAGTGAAGTTTCCGATCCCGATGGGGATTGGATTATGATGAGGATGACGAACTCTAGTTATAAATAAATAATAATAAGTTTATAATAAGGACAATGATCTTTAATTATAAATAAATAATAATAAGTTCATGACGTTGCTAGGAGTATTTTAAATATCGGATGCTTGTAGCTTCTACTTGATGGAAATTCATTATAAATATATAATAAAAGGCTGTTTTTAGTTAATTTACACTGGTTTATTTATAATTGTGATGACGGGTTTCGCTGTCGATGCAGCTTCTTCGGATCTACATTTTACACTGTCAAGTTAGGTTTAATGTTTACAATTTTATATTATTTCTTAATTATAATATTACACCTATTTAAATTAAATTGATAGTATTCGAAAACCCACACAGACATGGTATTAGGAGAATAAATTCAATAATGGTGAATTGTTTAAATCTAAGTGGTTGTTGAGCAAAGTATCTGTAGTCTTTAATCGATTTATTTGCATTGTCTCTAAAAGGTTTAGTTTTAAACCTTTTTGTTGGGTATGTAAAATTTTGAAATTCTTATTAAACGTGTGATTCTCTGTTAAAAGATGATTAGCATATGTTGAATTAGACTTTCTATAGATGAAACTTTTTTCGTGTTCTGTAATTCTTTGTATAAAACGTACGTCCAATTTGTCCGATGTATGCTTTAGGACATGGCCCACATGTTAATTGGTATACCCCTGGTTTATTATCTTTATTGATTTGCGGTTTGTAGATATTTTCCTATAGTATTGTTTGTCTTGTAAGCTATATTGATTTTTTTTTGATTTAAAAAATTTTCCAGTTTTTCTGTTGGTTTGCCGAAATAGGTTAAGCATTTAAATGTGGTTTTTCTGTCCTTAAAACGTGGGTATATTTCTGAGATTGCCTTTTTTTTCTAAATATTTTTCCTAACGATGTTATCGATTAAGGTAACCGAATAACCGTTGTTAACGGCTACTTGTTTTATGTAATTCTTTAGTAAAATTGTATTCTGATAAAGGGATATTAGTTAGTCTGTGTTTAAAGCTATGATAGGCCGCGAGTTTATGATGGTTGGGGTGGTGAGAACTATTGTGAATTGTGGTATCTGTATGACAGGGTTTGTGATATATTGCAAATTCATGTTTTTTCATGGTTTTATTGATTGTTAAGTCTAGGAAGTTGATTTTCCCTTCGACTTCTTCCATTGTAAAACTGATATTTCTATGTAAAGAATGTGATGTAAAAAGTGAGTTAATTGTCTGGCCGTTCCTGTAAAGCATACAATTATATCGTCTACGTACCGATACCAATATAGACAATTATTACTATTGTTATTATGGTTGTTAAATATCATAGTTTCAATACTGTCCATGAAAATTTCAGCAAATAAAAGGTTTAATGGACTCCCCATGATTAATCCTGTCTTACTATTGTAGAATTTATTGTTAAATGAAAAATAACTTTGTCTTAAGCAAGTTCTTAATAATTTAATTATGTCCATTTTTATAAGTTCATTTACTTTGTTTTTTGTTAATATTTTCTCCATTAAAATTATTGTTTCGTCTCGGGGAACACTTGGAAATAAGTTTTTGACATCGAAAAAAACTAATTTAGAATTATCTAGTACTGTTATATTCTTAACTTTATCCACGAGTTCGTATGAGTTTTTGATACTGTTTCAATTCACCATTATTGAATTTATTCTCCTAATACCATGTCTGTGTGGGTTTTCCAATACTATTAATATAATTTAAATAGGTGTAATGTTATAATTAAGAAATAATATAAAATTGTAAATATTAAACCTAACTTGACAGTGTAAAATGTAGATCCGAAGAAGCTGCATCGACAGCAAAACGCGTCATCACAATTATAAATAAACTAGTGGAAATTGACTAAAACAGTCTTTTATTATATATTTAGGGGTATTTTATTTATCTTATAATTTAATCTAACTAATGATTTCAAATGGGATGTTCAAAAAGATTTTTGGTCCGATTTTTTACAAATACATAAAATAGCTCTATGAGACCATCATTCCTATTGACTATGCGCTGTTCCTACGAGGATAAAGTAGCTAAAATATTTTAATTAACCAAATTGAAATAAATAATAATATCTACTTTCTGTTTATCTTTCCTTAACATAATAATTTTATAAAGCTTAAAAAAAATCTCTAATTGCTCTTTCTTAATTAAATGTCTTAGATCGAATTCAATAAAGATTTAAAGTAAAAATTAATTCTTTTCATTCAGCTACAACACCGAGAAAAATTTGAATTTAAATAGAAGTAAATTGAATTGTTCTTAATTTTCAATCAATCTGGGAGAATGCTCAAGTATTTTTGGAACGCAAGTAAGAAAAAAAGGAACGTTAATTATAAATTAAATATATATTTGATATTTTAAAATATATTAAAGTACCAATAAGCCGATTGTAATAAAATTATTTTTATTATAGTGTAGAATGAAAATACTTGGCGTTTAAATATTTCAAATCTATTAGAGGATTCTACATATAAAGGAGTCCTTTTAAGTTATTACAAACGACCACTAGATGATGCTATTGAAATGTGACATTAGCATTTTTGTAAAATTTGACATTTGTTATTGTTAATACGATGGCAACTTAGAAATTACACAAGTAATTTGTTTACAGTGAGCGTTTAAAAAAACAGTATTGTGAACAAATGGAAATTTCACGTGAAAGTTTTCGTTGGATGATCTTTTACGATCTTAGTTAAGTTCAACTTTTGGTAATGAATCACCATTAGAAAAGACTGTTTATAATTGGTTTGCAGAATTTCGTCATGGTCCTGCTTCCGTCAGCTATAAATTTAATGAAGGTCGAACAAAATCGGTTGTCGTTCCAAAAAACATCGATGCTGTACGCAACATGATTGAAGAGGAACGACATGTGACTTACCATGAGATAGAGGTATCCATAGACATATCGAAGTGCAGTACATTCAATTTTGCATGAATATTTAACTGTAAAAAAGATCTGTTCCCGATGGATTTCGCATAATTTGACTGAAACTCAAAAACACAATTGGTGTAAGGAAATGCTCAAAAAATTCGACCGAGGACATGTAAAATCCGTATACAACATTGTAACAGGAAACGAAACTTAGATATATTCGTACGAGCCAGAAACTGTGCAACAATCAACTGTTTGGGTGTTCCAAGGTAAACCAAATCCAACAAAAGTGGTTCGTTCGCGAAGCACTTCCAAGAAAATTATCGTTTGTTTTTTTGGTTATACTGGACATCAAAGAACAGTTAATGCTGAATGGTATATAACAATTTGTTTGCTAAAAGTGATAGATAAAGTCAGAGAAAACAACCGAAAACATCGCATCATGTATCGTCATGACAATGCCCGCTCTCACATAGCCGTCAAACAATCGATTATTTGACGGAGAAAAACTAATGTCTTATTACCCGTATTCACCTGATTTATCGCCTAACGACTTCTTTCTGTTCCCGAATGTCAAAAAAAAAATACGTAGACAGCGATTTTCATCATCTCGAAAAGCTGCTGAGTCCTTCCAAAACCATGTTTTTGAGGTACCAACTTTAGAATAAAAAAAATCTCTCGAGAATTGGTCCACCAATAAAACGATTTATAATTATTGTAAAGAAACTGAAAATAGACAGAACTCCATATTCCAGCAGCTTACTAGCTGTTCTCTTGTTTGTCAAATCCATCCTGAGATGCGTTTCGCCGTATCACGGCTCGTCAGTCAGGCTAGGATTGACAAACAAGAGAACGGTATCAAGTGGTACTTATCCCAGAAGTTACGAAGCACGATGGTAGGATACAACGAATTGTATAAAGTATGCTGACACAGCAGCTTTCGAACCGACAGAGTGGTTGACACAGTCAACGCTTTAAAAGCAGGTAGCGCTTTTTCGAGGAATCCTTCCTCAAGTATATATAATTATTGTAAAGCAACTGAAAATAGACAGAAGTCCATATTCTAGCAGCTTACTAGCCGATCTCTTGTCTGTCAAATCTATCCTGAGACGCGTTTCGCCGCATTACGGCTCGTCAGTCAGGCTAGGATTGACAAACAAGAGAACGGTATCAAGTGGTACTTATCCCAGAAGTTACGAAGCACGATGGTAGGATACAACGAATTGTATAAAATACGCATACCTATTACTCCATCGAAAGCTGACACAGTAGCTTTCGAACCGACAGAGTGGTTGACACAGTCAACGCTTTAAAAGCAGGTAGCGCTTTTTCGAGGAATCCTTCCTCAAGTATATATAATTATTGTAAAGCAAACTGAAAATAGACAGAAGTCCATATTCCAGCAGCTTACTAGCCGTTCTCTTGTCTGTCAAATCCATCCTGAGACGCGTTTCGCCGTATTACGGCTCGTCAGTCAGGCTAGGATTGACAAACAAGAGAACGGTATCAAGTGGTACTTATCCCAGAAGTTACGAAGCACCATGGTAGGATACAACGAATTGTATAAAGTACGCATACCTATTACTCCATCGAAAGCTGACACAGCAGCTTTTGAACCGACAGAATGGTTGACACAGTCAACGCTTTAAAAGCAGGTAGCGCTTTTTCGAGGAATCCTTCCTCAAGTATATATAATTATTGTAAAGCAACTGAAAATAGACAGAAGTCCATATTCCAGCAGCTTACTAGCTGTTCTCTTGTCTGTCAAATCCATCCTGAGACGCGTTTCGCCGTATCACGGCTCGTCAGTGTCGTGAGTAGTAGGTATGCGTACTTTATACAATTCGTTGTGCTTCGTAACTTCTGGGATAAGTACCACTTAATACCGTTCTCTTGTTTGTCAATCCTAGCCTGACTGACGAGCCGTGATACGGCGAAACGCGTCTCAGGATGGATTTGACAGACAAGAGAACAGCTAGTAAGCTGCTGGAATATGAACTTCTGTCTATTTTCAGTTGCTTTACAATAATTATATATACTTGAGGAAGGATTCCTCGAAAAAGCGCTACCTGCTTTTAAAGCGTTGACTGTGTCAACCACTCTGTCGGTTCGAAAGCTGCTGTGTCAGCTTTCGATGGAGTAACAGGTATGCGTACTTTATACAATTCGTTGAAAACGATTTATATTAATTTTTTTTTTTTTCATTTGTTTTTGTAAGAACATGAAAGGTAGCCCTCGTATTACGGCTTGTTGGGCCTTTTTCAAGAGAATGATGCATCTAGTTTATTTATATACTGAAACGCACTAATATTTTACCTGTTTTTTTCCACGGTCATAAATTTATTATCATCATTTTTTGAAAAGGCTGTATAATACGCAGTTAAAAATTATTTCGTGTATATAATAATACTAAAAAATCTAATATTTCCACCAAATGCAAAATTAGTATGTTTTGACGGCAAATTTTATTCATCTCAACATTTACTGAAAAATTATTAACAGTTTTGAACAATCTCTTTAAATACTCTAAATCTATCAGAAAAAAAAAAAAACTGATCCAGCTATTATATATGCAACTTGCATTATACAAGGTTATTTACAATTTAATAATACGCTTTACATACTAAAGAACGGCCTTCCTATGGGATTTTCTATTTCTTCCTTGTTAGTAGAAGTCTCTTTAGAAAATTTTGAATCAGTATTATTCAACAGTCCTAGGCGAAACTATTAGTAGGTCGCATCAGGTGTAGAAAGAGCACGATGGACATGAATAGAATATATAGTTTTTCTGTCTAGAGAGGAGTATTCACCTTATTGCTTTCTAAAACCGAATAAATATTTATTTTTCAACTAAACCATGTTTAAAGAATCATTATTTTACAGTTAGTTGATTGTTTACCTAAAACTTTCTTTAGCTCCTTTACGATGCTTTATATGGAAAAGGGGATTTGAAGTTATCCCCATTTTACTCGAGATTTATCCGGGTTTTATAACGAAAAAGAGGAGAAAACTTAGACTTACTTTTAAGCTCTATCGAACTCGATATAAGTCCCGAAACTATACTCAAGAAATTAATTAGAAAGCTATTGTACCCGCCAGAGAATTTCATTCCAGAGGGATTATAAAGAAAAATCAAGTTTTAAAGATGAAGAAAATATCTCTTATAGGTTGTTTAAAAGTTTGTAAAAGTTTGATGGGCACTTAAAAATTGAACTCTTATGATAACAGTAAAGTTCATCTTGTACGTTTGTAATAGTTTAAATCAGTATCAACGAACACTGCCGATAATCTTTTTGTGAAAGTTGGCCCCACGTGTATAACATTGAAACAATAAGATTAAATTGTTAGGAAATAATAAAATTACCATTCGCGACAACAAGAATTCGATGGTTTTACATATCGAAATTAAATTTGAATTCAATTCAGTCAAAAGAAGTACTCAATCTGGCAAATAAAGCATAGAAAATATGTGGTTGTTTGAGGAACAGAATATGGAAAAATGCCTATATGTCTGCAAAAAGCAAAATGCGTATATATAACCGTGGTACGACCAGTTCTAATGTATGCAGCAGGAACAAGAGCACTTTAATTTTACCTGTTTTTTTGAAAATGTTAAAACTTATTTGTTTACATGATCGCTACAAAAAGACAATGAGACACACGTGTCTGAAATTTCACAGCACGCCATCTAGTAGATAACACACACAGTATTATAATAATTTTATCTTCTTGGTGCTGTCAGGCCGAGAACCTTTGGAGCGACCCTCGTACTTCAGTTAATGTTGTGGTGTAAGGATTTTGACAATCAGTTGTGCAGAAACTTTTTTCCTAAATTTTTTTCATCGATCGGACAGCAACAAATCGTCAACCAGGCATCTTAAAAATTTCAAAACGCTGCAGCTTCGTACAAAATTTCGTCACAGTACTCAAAATATCAACAGTAATTTGATAAGCAAGCAATATACGAGAGCTGTCTGAAAAGCTCGCAGCCTGACACATAGATGGCTTTAAAAACTGTGAAACTATAATTGTATTGGAAAGTTCTATCCTTTATATAAACCCATGCTAAATTTTATTTCGATCTGTCAATTTATTCGAGTAGTAACAGCTGGTTAATATTGATGGGTCATTGATTTTTTGAAAATGGAAAAAAATGAATATCGTGTAGTGATAAAAATCTTTGTTTTGGTTGGTTTAACACCGACACAAATTTATCCCAAGTTGTTAAGAGTGTATAAGAACGCATCACATTCACATTCCACTGTGAAAAAATGGGCTGCTCTTTTTAAACCTGGTCGTGCAAGCCTCGAAGATGATCCACACGAACGTCGTCCAAAAACTGCTACAAGACCACAAATCATTCAACAAGTTCATGATATGGTGTTAGATGATCGACGAGTGAAATTGCGTGAAATAGCTGAGACCAGAGGCATCTCAATAGAACGATTGATTGCGTGATGATTTTATTTGGCGCGTCCTAACTTAGATCGTTTAGCGCCATACAGTATTAGGTTAAATTAAATTTTTGAGTACAGGTAAGTTTCCTTGGGAAATCCGATTCCGGTTTGGTCAGGTTTTAGGATCTGTTTCAACGGTTTTGACAGGCGATATTTAGCTTTTTTGTTTGAGTCTTCGTTTGACCGGAATATGTGATTAATTGTAAGGGTGGAATTGCAATTTATGCAATTAGGAGGTTCGTTTTTTAATAGATACGAATGAGTAATGTAAGTATGACCCATAGCAATTCTTCTCCATATTACATTCTCTCTGTGAGACAAAGAGGTGAGATGTAAGTGGGGAAAAACTAAAGGTTTGATGTCCCACAATTTATTCGAGCCCACCTGTAAATCCCAGTCCAGTTGAAATCGTTTGTCAAAGGTATGCTTAAAATAATTAGTTAGGTCCTTGGGCGAGATGTTGAGATTTAAGAGGCTATGGCAGATTTAGCATTTAAATCCGCCTTTTAATTTTCAGGGATAATCGTATGACTGGGTATCCACAGGAAGGATGAGTATATAACTCTCTATAACCCATTTGTAATAAATTAGTGATGTTCAGTAGGATCGGTGAATTTAGTGCTTGTAGAGAACTTAAGGAGTCTGTGATTATGGGGTATTTTTTGCTGGTCTTGGATGATATGGCCCATCTCAGAGCCTCCCTGATTGCCATTACTTCAGCGGAAAATATTGAATTAATCGGGTATAGTTTAAATTTAATAATGGTATTCCAGAATCAGTCTTAGCGCCATCTGTGTTAATGTGAAAAGAATCTAGGTTTTTATCCTGAAATTAAGTTTGAGAAGGTGTTTGGAGTCTGATTTGAGCGATTTAGAAGTAAGGCACGTTTGATGTGAGGTTTGAAGATTACCAAGGCGTAGGGAGAGACACAGGTCTGGGTCTTTTGGACCTGTGTAGTGAAGGAAAATCGCTATTATTACTATTAATATTAAATTTATTTGAAAACATATTTGTTCCCACGAGAATCCTAGGAATATACTGTCGACCGCAGCACAGCCTGGATACTATGGCAAGGCTATGATACAACCTGATTGCGCCTGGTGTCAGGAAGGAGCCGTTAGCGATCACATACGCTAGGCCATTCGTCCCGTCAGCACGGCGTCTACACTTTGAGATTGCTTTTTGACACCAGACAATGACTGAAAGACGAGGGACAACGGACTGGGGTACCTCTGGTGCGTCAGGCCCGTAGTCTGGATTTTTCTAGACCCCTTGAGGGGCAAAAGAATGAATTGGAAATATTTTGCATGAAGAATTACATATGAGAACGCTTTGTGCAGGATTGGTGCCGCATTTGCTGACAAATGACCAAAAACGCCTTCGAATGCGTATTTCTCAAGCGTGTTTGGATCGTTTTAAGCAAAATAAAATGGATTTCAAGTGTCGTTGATGAAACTTGGATCAACCACTATACACCAAAATGGAAAGAACAGTCGAAACAATGGATTGAAGCCGGTGGAAATGCAACAAAAAAGGCAAAGACGGTTCCAACAGCAGAGAAGGTTATGGCAACAGTTTTTTGGGATTACGAAGGTGTTTTGTTAATCCATCCTCTTCAGAAAGGCAAAACAATTAATTCCGAATAACATTGTAACCTTTTCGAACTGTGCAAACATTCCTGAGAAAAAACCTGTTTTAGCGAAGAAAAGAATCATTTTTCGTTAAGACTATGCACGTGTTTACACAAATATTTTGACGATGGCAAAATTCAATGAATTAAGGTACAAATTGCTTGAACATCGAGCATATTCGCCAGATTTGGCTTTCTTTGACTATTATCTGTTTCTAAACCTAAAAAAATTCCTGACTGGAAAGCATTTTAAATCAAATGACGAAGCTGTGGATGGATATTTTGCAGACTTTCCGGACACACACCTTAATGATGGTATTGAATTACTGGAAAACGTTGGAATAAATGCATTGAAGTTTCAAGAGATTATATTGAAAAATAAAATAAATTTCACGTCAAAAAAAAATTCCTGCATTGTTAGGTCGAGAACTTTTCAGATAACCCTCGTATTTGTATGATGTCATTCCCATATCTAGGTAGATAAATTAAGAAAAAACTCTTTTAAATTGAACTTAGAATGCCTTAATTGAATATATTCTTTATTGATTTTACAAATCTTCCGATTTTAATAACGTATTTAGAGAATTCTGGACGCCAGCTGGTATAACTATTATAAAATGACCAATGATTCTGTAGTTGCCGGATGCAGAATTCATTTTTACTTTATCACAGTTACATATTTCTATTTTTCAAAGTAGCCCGTAAAGTTTCTATTAATTTCTTGATCACGAATTTAAATATAATTTTTTTTCTTTTTCTCAAATTTTCTTTATATTCCCTTTTGAAACTTCCGTCCAATGCTTGAGTTTTTAATTAATTCCTTTAGGTATGGTTTTCAGACTAAGATAAAGTCGATAAAGCTTAAAAGTGGATAAGTTCCGGTCTTCGTTTTATTCATCGTAGAATAGTTATAAATTTAAAATAAAGTTGGGACAAATTTAAATCTCTTCTTTCTCAAGAAGACTGGAAAAGGTAAAGCGTATTTTATAGATCAACTGCTGTAAAACTCTTATCTTGTAAATGATGCAACGTTGCACATCGTACTCTAGTATTGCAAATATCACAAAGATAAAAGTAAATTGTAGCGGAAACGGGGAAATAAAACTCTATTTTACAATCAATTAGCCTGAAGTTCATTAAAACGTATGTTTTGTCTTACATACAATGTATTCTTTTTAATTCTATATTCTACAGTAAAAAAATGAAATTAGGTCTCTGTAAAAGTCCCATTATACACTCTCTCCAAGTAAGAACGTGACCGCTCGAATTGTTGAAAAAATGTGTTTCGAGAACATTTTTTGCTACCAATGTGTTCTTTGGTGTTCTAACAATAGCACAATTACTTTAGTAAGTTGTCTAATCGCCTCCTGCGACAGTAATCGCCTGGTATCTTCGAGGCATGCTGTCGACGAGATTTGTTGCATACTTCCGCGGCAATGATCTCCAAATTTTTCGAGTCTCGCAAGACAACTGAGTCAATGTCCTTAGAGTCTTTCCTCTGAGCTTTCTCTTTACAAAGGACCAAACATTTTTAATAGGGTTGGCGTCCGGCTATTGTAAGTATCTTATCCTGGGCCCAAGCGAGCCACTTCGCGACGTGATTTTCGCCCAGTAAAGGTTTCTTCAATGTGCTTCGGAATTTGACATCATGAACACGAAGATGTTGTCAAATAGTCTCATGGGATACATTCAAACCAGATTTTCTTAATTTTGCCGGTCCTGAAAACAAAGACACAATTCGTTTTTCGATTTTTGGAATGATTTTGCCTACCGAGCCATGTTTTGGCAAGTCGTCGATATTTTTCGTCTCATTAAAATGATTTACCCACTTCTTCAAAAACGATACCGACTTTTTTAATATATGTAACGAACGCGAAATGTATCATTTTTGGCCTCTTTGGATGGGAACAAAGGACGCCTCCTTCGAACGGACGCGCAAACGAGTGACTCGTTTTGGATTTTATGTGATTTCGACGAAAATTCGGAATCGACTGATACTTTTACTAAAATGCGTCATAGACAAAGGTTCCTTCCACTGATTTTTTGTTGAATCGCTAAAATCGCATCGACCAAGAATGAATCAAGGCGGACACGTTCTTACTTGACAGATTGTACGTCACAGCTACGATAAGGAAGTCAGTTAATAAAGAGCACACGCTGATTTACTACATGTCATTTCTAGCCATAAGTTTTATCAGTATTTTTAATGCAATTATTGAAATAAAGAGTGAGCAAAATGAGGCTGAGAACTATTTATTTAAAAATTGCCTTTAAAATCATAAACATATTTTTTTTGGGGATTCTAAATTTCGTTGTCTGATTCAATTTTTTTTAAAGAACAATCAAGACTGTGTGGTCAGTTGGGTTCAAATCTGGGCTACTGTAAGGTTAGTATTAACTTTTTAACTCTTTATGCGTTCTCATTCCTAAACGTAATTCCCTATGTAATTTCAAAGTAAATGTACTGGCTTAAAATTTAGCATAAAACTCCATCTAATTTGTTAGTATTGCAACAAATTATAACTCTGATTTGTGAAAACCTAAAATTTAAAAGCATACCTACTAATGAACAAAAGCCATATTTCAGTAGTGTGAGAACAATGGTCACTGCTTAAATATGGACTTTCTTCATTTCTAGTGGTTGATCTAAATTTTTATTATTGGGTTAGAACCCTAAGGATAGTGACAATTTTTCTATTGGTCCGTTGCTTTATATAGTTCCTGACGGAGGGCAGGTATGTGTTTAAATTTTAGGTTTCTACAAGGCAGAGATACAATTTGTTGTATCTTATTCTCATGTTATGCCAGTAGAAATGCGTTACGAGATGAATTGACAAATGTGACCACAGTAGTCACTGCGCATTGATATAGATTTATAAAGAACGAGCCATTGTTACTTATTTTTTAAAATTGTGGTAACAAAAAAAATGGCTGCTACGGCTGGCTTGGCCGTAGCCCATCTTGATAACCCAATTTTTTAGCACATTCTTGATGGCTTGTGGCTCTGTAGCTCGATGGATATTTTCCTAAAGTATGTGGATTGTTAGAGTATCAACCGTCCTAAATAGTTCTCTAAAAAAGCTGTGCGATAACCATGACACATCTCCAAAACCCCTAATCACATGATTACCGAACTTAATGCGCAAAACATGGAATGTTTCACAGCTTGTGTGGCATGTTGCGTCATCCTGCTGGAACCAAGTCTCCTCTAACTCCAAATGGTCCAATTGCGGTCACAAAAAAATAAGTTTTCAAGTTGTTGTAATATACATCATCTTCAAAAAAGAGACGGTCAATAATGCCAACCCTCTAAAAAAAAACCAAGCTGTCACTCTTTAAGGATGTAATGGCTTTTCTACGACTACATGTGGATTTTCAAAATCCGCTTTCCGAGGTGAAAATGGCCGTTGTCAGAAAAGAGGATTTTACGAACAAAATCAACGTTATTTTTCAACTTATTTTAAACACACATCATCATCAGCTTATACTATCCCCTGCTGGACGAAAGCCTCCCTCAAGTCTTGCCACTTTTTTGTATTCTGGGCCACTTGTACCCAATTTCCAGCCATTCTATTCAAATCATCAGTCTACCGACTTGGTGGTCTACTTCTACTTCGATAGATCTTGGTCGCCACTCTGTAATTCTTTTTGTCCATCGACATGTCTAGCCCAGTTCCATTTAAGACATATAGTGAATTCGTTTGCGTCTTGTGCCTGCGTTCTTTTTCTAATAATGTAATTTCGGATGTGATCTCTAAGAGTAACCCTAACATTAACCTCTCCAGTTTTCTTTGCATGACACATATTTTGTTGATATTTTTCTTCGTCAATGTGAGAGTATTGGCTCCGTAAGAAAGAACGGGTAGTACGCATCTGTCAAAAACTTTTCTTTTTAAACACATCGGAAGATTAGATTTAACCCACACAGAGAAGCGATAACATCGCTCGGACATCGGCTGCTCGGGCGAATATCCGCAGACATCAGGAGGTCGTTCAACTTAACAAAGACCTGGAAGAAATTCTGTCTTGGGGTGACAGTAACCAAGTGGAATTTAACGCTACAAAAACCCAGGCAGCAGTTTTTTCTAAAAAAGTTAACGTTGCTGAAACGGACATGGTTATGTCGGGGCATTCCATTCCCCCAGCATCGTCGCTCAATTTGTTGGGTGTTAGTTTGGGAGCAAATATGTCCTGGCATGAACATATTGCAGGCATAGCAAGGAGAGCTTCTCAAAAGTTAGGAATATTATTTCGAACCAGAAAGCTTTACACTCCACAATAACTGTTAATTCTTTACAAAGCTCAAATTTGACCAACTATGGAATACTGCTCCCATGTTTGGGGCTCCGCTCCCAAACATACACTGCATTTGTTGGATTCGGTTCAGAGAAGAGATGTTCTTCTGATTGTAGACCCGGAACTGACCGACGGCCTTGATTCGCTGGTACATCGAAGAACGGTTGGCGACTTGAGTCTGTTCTACAAGTATTTTCATGGAAAGTGTTCGAAGGATGTAGCCCGCTTAATTCCTCCCAGAGCAGTGCATGTTAGAAATACACGTCGCGCTAGTGCTTCACATCCGTATGATGTTCAGCTTGTTACTCCGCGTACAACGCTTTTCAAGCAATCTTTTATATGGAGAACATCATCCCTTTGGAATAATTTGCCCAGCGCTGTGTTTCCCACCGAGTACAATTTACAGCGATTCAAGAACAACGTGAATCGCTTTTTGCGCACACATGCCGCTCCTGGACGCTTTAGGGACTTCCCTGCAGCACGTGTGCTAGACCCATAAAAAAAAATGAAGGTGATGGGCATTTCGCTTCAATCCTTGAGTAAGTTGGACCTTGTAAGCAAATAATCCGAGATCTGTATGAAAAATTTTACTCAGAAATGTGCGACTGACGTTCAGTTGTTGAGATATGAAACGAGTTGAGATTCTTGGACTTTCACGCACACTTTGGGCAAGAGTAGCAATATTTTTTTCTGTGCACACTGAATGAGTATGAAGATAGGTTAGGTTATCAATAAGCGTGCCAGTTTCACGTTTGTTTTTTTACGAATTTTCTTATACCAGCCACTGAAGGAGCTTGAGATAATTTTTTAATATTTTCAAGCGTTACTTAAACGTAAATCGATCCACTTCGTACCGCAGAGGTTAAATATTAAATGTCTGGCAATATTTTAAGCACGCTCGTGTTGATAGTGTCGAAATAACACACAGTTCAATAATAAACCAACAGATGGTCCACCTTTTATTTGTTAATATATTTCACTATATACAACACGTTTTGAAATTCTATAAATTATAGGAAATTTAGAATAGACAGAGAATAACTTGAATTTGGGACATTAAGGTATATGTAGTTTTATTAATACCAGCTTAATAGGCGCTTCTGATTTACCGCATTAGATTAACTGTTTTTGTATACTTTCCCGGCCGATGCGGAGTTCTAAAATAAAAAGCCATCCGCCCAGCTGATAATAAATTTTTCTCGATCGGACATAGGCGACGTTGCCACATAAATATGTACTAGCGATCAGATAGCAATGCCCCTGCTGTGCAATCCGTCAAGTAGAGATTAATCTACTCTGTGGTAGAAATCGACTCAATGGCGTTACGTTTTTTAACGACAAAAGAAAAAAAAAATGAAATGTAGTAGCCTACTGTATACATTTACTATACTCCGCATCAACGCAGTTAAGAAGATACTGAAAGAAAAGCACATTGTCACGAAGGGATCACTAACGAGGCGGTGATAAACCTCTCACAAAAGCAAGTGCTTAAACTCACCAATAATTTAAAGAGAGCCTTTAAACGTAGTAATTGGAAAATCATAATATACAAGACTGTTTCGCCATCGAAGAATGCTTCCATGCCTTGGAAATCTTACTGAGAGAGTCATCTGGGAGATACTTAAACTGAAAAGAGGATATTATGTATTCCAGCGACGGAATGATATGATAGATCACATGACAACAAATATCAACTTCTTCGACATGAATGGATATCGAGGGGTAATAATGCTGGACCTTTTCAAAGATTCAAGAAAATCTGGCACCACAGTGCTGGCGCTCATAAAGTAAGGGTACCAGTCGAAGTAATCAATCATCGCTGTTGATGAACATGGTTAACAAAACTCCCGTCGAGCTTAAAAATCAAGTGTTTAGTATAGTGATGATAGCGAGTGTGTAGAGAATAAGAAGAATCATCACTAGCAGGCTTTAACAGTTGTCTTTCTGATCGGTTCGATTATTTGAAAACCAAAATCAACGCTAACGTGACTACTTTGTGAGCAACAAGGCTCTAATAAACTCTTCAGATAAGTAATTACGCATAAAAAAATACGTAGTTACATATAAAGAAAAATTACAGTTATGTTTTAAATTTCTAGGAAAAATTAGAAATATCTAAAAAATATTCCAGAAATATTCAACTTTATTAAATACGTCGTTGCTGTTCTATTTCTCAATGTCTTTATACCTAAATAGAGTAAGTCCCAAATACCTCAGTTACATAACTTGGTCAATATTCACCGAGTCAATTTCCAATTAATATCAGATCGGTTCGTTAGCAATTACACAGGCCAACAATGAAAAAACTTTTAATAATTTTACCTGGTTCCTATGTTTTTTGGTGTGCTGACTCCGAAAATAAAATAAAACAGTTGTATCACCCACCGATTTTTCACATTTTCATATTCAAAATGTAAAAAGTTTATTTTTTATCGTTCGAACGTTATTAGGTTGGCAATAAAATCAAACTTTTATAAAGTTCGCAGTAAAATCAAATGTTATTAGGTTGGCAGTTCCGATAAATGTCACAGCTGTTTGTTTTCTTCCAGTTAATATAACCTCGCATTGCAGTGTTTTACCCATGTGCTTTAATACACACTCAAAATATCGCTAATTGTGATTGTAAAAACTCTCCCAACACTTTTTGTTGTATATGTGGTGAGTTTGTCCTTAAAAAACATTAAAGAAACATTACTGACTTATACTTTGCATGTTTTGGTGTAGAAATCAGTAATCACGAAAAATGTTGGGTTCCTCACAAAGTATGTTATGTTTATGATCTCAGGAAATGGTATAAGAAAGAAAAGAAAGCTTTTAGATTTGCCGTACCCATGGTATGGAGAGAGCAAGAAAATCATTCAAATGATTGTTATTTTTGCAGTGTTGATGTTTCTCCAAAAATAGGAAAGTAATTGTCTATCCTAACTTTACTTCAGATAATCGGCCGGTAGGATATGGGCCGGGACTTCCTGTCCCTGAGCCACCTCAGTCTATTGATGACGGTTTACAGTCCAGTCCCGAATTTAATGAAAGTCGACCGGATGATGATGAGTTTCAAAGTTCTCTAGAAAATTTAAAACCACAGTTGTTTACACAAGCTGACTAAGGAAAAAGCAAAATTGCTTGGTTCTAGGCTGAAAGAAAAACATTGATTGGAATCTGGAACATCTATTTACCATTATAGAACAATAGATCAACAGTTTGCTCAGTTTTTCAAGTAGGATGAGGATTTGGTTTACTGCCATGATCCCTATTTTGAAATTTAATCGATGTCATATGGAAAGAGCACTGTGGGTGATACAAAAAAACTGATACCAGATACGGTTTCAGCACCCAAAAATACACTTAGAAAATTGGTTTAAGTTTTTACAAATATTTTTTTTGTTGGCCTGTGTTATTAACGATTTAACTCTGTGCTAAAATGATTATATTAAAAATATTTACTATTGTGGTAAATCTGGGCATTAAGGTTTGTAGGTCATTTTTATTTTGATCTATTATGACCGCATCGTCTATTTAAGTAAGCATTTTTATTTCGTTTTTCCTCAATCCGCATCCTGTTTCTTTATTTATGCTCTTAATTGTTTCGTCCATTATGAGATTGAATAGCAAGAGGGATAATGAGCTACTCTGTCTTATTCCTATTTCCATGTCCATAAGTTTAGTAAGTTATTTCTTTATCTTAGGTTTAATTCAGTTGCTTCTATAGATGTATTCGATTATTTTTATGATACTGTAAAAAAATAGGATAAATTTTCTAAATTGAAATAAATCTTTGGAAATTTGGAATGCTCTGTTTGCTCAGGTTGACTTGAGATTGAGAAGGTGGTAAGACGAATAAAAATGCTCGTTCCTTTGACCATATTTACTGCTATATTTACTGTAAAAACTATAAAATAAATTAAAATACGTAAAGGAACTTAACTACCATATTTGATATAATGGATTACTAGGTACTAGGTTGAAATGATATAAAAAAATCGATGAGTGTTCCGTAAGTTGATTGCTTTTAAAATAAAAATTTTTGTGACGAAGGTTTAAAATGACCAATGACCTCACAAAACACACCCCAAATGAGTTTTCAACAAAGTGTTTTTCCTATCTTCACTGAAAACTGATGACCTTGAAACTTTTATTTTTTTATATATCAGAAGAATTATTAAAGGTAATGCACTAGTGACTGAAAAGGTCGTTTGTTTGAAAATATTTATTACTATATTTAGTGTGAAAACTACAAAATAAACGGAAGTACTTAACAGAACTTAACTACCCTATTTAGTTTAATTGATTAGTATGGCCTGTCTCAAAATATAAGATCCTGCTTTTTGCCGTTTTAAATGGGCAATATAAAAATTCTGACCTTTTGTTTATGATAGGTTGCAGAGATGGACTTAAGAATTTTATTCATTGGTGCAAATAAATAAAATTATAAGTGTTTTTGGAGATGTTTATTTATAGATGCATGTAAAAACAAATTGATAAGAAGTACAAATATACAGTTTGAATGAATGGGGTTTACAAAAGGGGACATATTGTATAAACAAAAATATATTTTAACTTAAGCCTAATTCGGTTTCACTATCACTGTCATCAGCTGAGGTAATTATCAGTGGTTTTATATTATTTACATAAATATATGAATCTTCAACTTTAACAACGTGCTGAATGGAATTCTTCCAGCTTTTACAAGGTATATCATTTATAACTTTTTTTACTAATTTAATCCACGCTTAAAGTAGGAGAAACATTTTTGTGCCCTCATTTTTTATTTAACTTGATGCCAAATATGTTCAATTGGATTAAACACACAATAATACGGAGGAAGCCGCAAAACAGTGTGTCCCATTTTCTCAGCCATACTATCACAAACATATTTCTTTTTCAGTTTTATAGTCTTTCAAAACTTCCAAAAGATCACTTTTTTATGACTAAAGTCAAAATAAATGTCATTTTCTAACATATATTCCTGTATTTCCGATTTGGCGTTGGTTGCATTAGGAACCTTATTTATTAGGCGACTATGGTAACTTGCGTTGTCCATAACTATAACACTCTGTTCGGGAACATGTGGTAAAAGGGAATTTTGAAACCAATTTTCAAAAAGTTCTACGGTCATGTCTTCATGATAACCCAAACTAGAATCTTTTATGTTTTTTTGCAGATAATACTAGACAATTTGAATTCAAGCCCTTTTCAGATCCAGCATGCAAAATGGTTATTCGTTTACCTTTATTTGAAGGTGCGTTAGTCTGACATTTTGTACTGCTGTCAAACCCACCCTTTTGTACAGCGTCATAGGTATCGAACCATGTTTCGTCAAGGTAAATTATTGGCCAATTCTCTGATCGATACTTTTTAATTTCTTATAAATAAGTATGTGGCAAGATTCGTAATCTTTGTAACTCCACCACTACTTGCCTTTTGTTGATTTTTCGGAACGTGAATCCCATTTTTAAGAGAATTCTGTGAAGGGTTGATCGGCCACAATGTATAATGGTCCCGTCCTGCACCAGACTTAATTTTGTTTGTTTGTCTAGTATCGGCACCAACTGCTCTTCATACATAGAATATATTTTTTTCCCGATGACATCTTTTTCACAATCGTCTACATGATGCATTTGAAAATCTTTCCGTTTTTTCCTGTTCTTGAGTGATGGTTTTCCTACAATACCCTTAATCGTAGAAATTGGAGTTTTTGTTAGTTCACTGGTTTCTTGCAAAGCACTTTGTTTATTCAAATTTCTTTTTATCAAACTGTCATAAACATTTTTCACTATTTGTTTAGCGTCAAGTGATTTATCTTGCGATAGCCACTATTGCAATTTTCCCACGGACGCCACATAATTAAAATAGAACCGTTACGTTGTAAGTTGTAAGTAAAACTAAAAATAAAAAGTATCTTTCAAATCTTAATGGGGACCTGTGGTCCTTAGGCTTATATTATCAAATACTGAAAGGGCTCCAAACCGGGTTGCCAGGTATACGAAGCAGGTAAAATAAAAATACGTTTACCTGGCAACTATGCACAAACCCTTAATAGGGTCGTTTATTACCCCATTGAAAAAGCAAAAAGACAGGATCTTATATCTTGGGATTTACTTCATGTACTTGATTGAAATTATATTTAAAAAATCCTTGCATTGGAGTACCTCTGAG
Source organism: Pachyrhynchus sulphureomaculatus (assembly GCA_019049505.1). NCBI lineage: Eukaryota > Metazoa > Arthropoda > Insecta > Coleoptera > Curculionidae > Pachyrhynchus > Pachyrhynchus sulphureomaculatus. The sequence continues at coordinate 176,954,080 of CM032454.1, forward strand.
ATCTAGTGGAACTGTCTCAAAATGACACATGATAGCTTGTTACCTCTTAGAACATTTAACACCAAACTATTCTGCCTTTGATTACTACCATAAACTTTACTGATTTTCCAAGTCAGCGAATTATATATCTACAAAATTAATTGGGTTTACATTGTCATTATCCTGCTATTTTTATTTTCTGAGTTGTTTAAAGACCTGTTATCTACGCCACTGGTTATTCAAACTTCACTTATACGGTAACTATAAATTTTCCCGGAGCTAATCTGTCCTTCTATTAATGCGAGGCTGCTTCTGGATACATACATAATAACTTCTCTAATTGGACTTGTACTTATCTGCTTAATCTTAATCCTTGATTCCGGACAATACCTTATCGAGATTTACTTGTCTTTAGTTTTGGTGTCGTGCTTGTCGTGTCGTGTTGTGTATCCCTTAATAGTTCCTGTTTCTTTATACCCTTTTTTGCTGTCCTCTTTTTTTTGTAATAAAGAACACGTTGTAGAGGATTAGTGATGTATAAAACTAATTTGGAAATACGTAGTTTTCTTGTTTTACTGGCGGTAACAATCTAGGACATTACTAATTGGATGACTGAAGTAAACGCAATCTTCTTAATCTTGGTTTTATAAAAGTAGTAGCCAAAAAAATCATTATACAATTATATCTCTTTAATTATTGGGTTATTTCTCTCTGATATGTCTGAAATGTTCTCTTCTGGTATGTCTAAAACGTCCAGTTTATGGCTGTCATATTTCTTCAAAGAGTATTTTTTACGAGTGGCAGTAAACGGATTTCTTTCTAACACCTTCACTATAAACGCTGGAATGGCCCATGGCTCCATACTGTCTCCTACTCTTTTTCTCATTTACGTTAACGATCTGTTGGAAAAGACCAGGAATACAATCTACAGTTTTGCAGATGACAGTACGCTTATCTCTTCATTCACTTTGAACGATCTTAACAAAGACCTGGAAGAAATTTTATCTTGGGGTAACAGTAACCAAGTAGAATTTAATGCTACAAAAACCCAGGCAGCGGTTTTTTTTAAAAAAGTTAACGTTGCTGAACTCGACATAGTTATGTCGGGGCATTCCATTCCTCTGGCATGGTCACTCAATTTGCTGGGCGTTGATTTGTGAGCAAATATGTTGCAAGCATAGCAAAGAGAGCTTCTCAAAAGCTGGGAATATTGTTTCGAAGTAGTAGGGTTTACGCTCCACAACAACTGTTGATTCTGTACAAAGCTCAAATTGGACTAACGATGGAATACTGCTGCCATGTTTGGGGCTCTGCTCCCAAACATACACTCCATTTGTTGGATTCTATTCAGAAGAGAGCTGTTCGCCTGATCGGAGACCCGGAACTGGCCAGCAACTTTGATTCATTGGAACATCGAAGAGAGGTTGGCGACTTGAGTCTATTCTACAAGTATTTTCATGGAAAGTGTTCTATGGATGTAGCCCTCTTAATTCCTACCAGAGCAGTGCATGGTAGAAATACACATCGCGCTAACACTTTACATCCGTATGACGTTCAGCTTGTTACTCCCCGTACAACCTTTTTCAAACAGTCTTTTATATGGAGAACCTCCCTTGTCTAAAATATTTTTGTAAAGTGCAAGAGAGTAAGATGACCGTTCCTGGCATTCTGTCCCGTTCGGATGGTGATTAGGCTGCAGGAATGATGCCTTTAGATGAAGTTCATGACAGAGACCAATGACTCTTTAGGTGGGCAGATACACTCAGAAATGATCTGTATAACTGCTACCAAAGACTGTCATTAAAGTCGATAGAAGACAGTATCATGAATATCCAGACAATAGATCGCCGCATTTTACATCACATAGATATCAGAGATGTGCACAATTACACCGTACTGTATACAGGATATCTGATCGTCCGAACTCTTTAGAAGTAATAAGGTTGCTTTTACTAATGTGCTGAGTGTTCTCGTGTTTCTCTAGTACATTGAAGTGGTGAAGAACAGAAAAGAAGAATTGCGAGCTCTAGATGTTAGTAGATATACGAAAAATCATGTATATCTACGAAGTATTCATTTCTGATTATCTATTCCCCTAAGATACCTGATTGAAAAAAATTCTAGCTTTCTCTTTACAAGGGGCCAAACGTTTTCAATAGGGTTGGCGTCCAGCGATTGTGAGGGCCACTCTAGGATCTTATCATGGGGCCCAAGCGAGCCGCTTTGCGACGTGATTTTCCCTCAGTAAAGGTTTCTTTAATATGCTTCGAAATTTGACATCATGAGCATGAAGATGTTGTCGAATGTTTTCATGGGACACATTCAAACCCGATTTTCTTAATTTTGTCGCTTCTTGACGCAGCGTCAATTTCGGGTCCCGTGAGAACAAAGACACGATTCGTTTTTCGACATTCGAAGTGACTTTGACTACTGAGCTACGTTTTGACAAGTCGTCGACATTTTTCGTCTTGCTAAAATGACTTACTCACTTCTTCACAAACGATACCGACTTTTTAATATATTTAGCGCCACTAAATATGTCATTTTAGGCTCCTTTGGATGGGAACAAAGAAATACTGCCTAGAATCGACGCGAAAAAAACTGACTCATTTTGGATTTTACTAGAGTGCATCGTAGATAAAGGTTCCCTGATCGATTTTTTGTTGAATCACTAGAATCACATATACCAAAAATGAATGATCACGGACACGTTCTTATTGGATAGACTGTAGAATAATTTACCTGCTGTGTAATTTCCGCTAACCGTTTGTATTTCTAAAACTTGTGCTCCAACTCAAATTTTTTGGGTTCCTTTGTAGGCAACATCCCTTTTATATGCTCGGAAAAAATGATAAGACCCTTCCTTAATGACCTTAAGGGGTTACGCTACCTTGGCGCTCAGAAAAATTGGCATTAAATTTTGACGCAAGCATTGTATATATAATATAATTTTTATTTTTCACAAATACATTATAGTTTTAGCAACAAATTGTAGGACCCTCTTTGAAAAGTCCTTACCACCGGTGGAATTTTTTTTTCAGTCAAGACTAGTCCAGAAATTAAACAATTCATTTTTTAATGTTAAGAAAGCTTATAGCTAAGTCGCTACATATGGAAATTTTTTATTTAGAAGTGACAGCCGTTAGAAATAAACTCAGATTTTTCGCAAAAATTTTGTGCTTTAAAAATTAATAAAAAATTAACGGTGCATCTACTCGAAAAAAAAACCTTACCTTAAGTTCAAGATAATATTATAAGCAATATGTGTTATAAATTTTATCAAAATCAGTTCAGTAGATCTCGAGATATTTTGTCCACCAGTTTGAAAAAATTAGTTTCGAGAAAAACGCAAAAGGAAAAAAGTACCGCTTCCGCGCCTTTTTTTTATATTACCTTTAATCTGCGATCCCATTTTGTAAAGCTTGAAATTTTTTTAAAAAGTATAAATAATAAATCTAACCAAAAAAAATTGATTTTTTGAAAATTTCAAGATGGTATAACCCCTTAATAAATTGTATTGTATATCTAGTAATAAAAGTAATGTAATGAGGTATATATACCATACCTGAATCGAAGGCAAGTAGTGAATAGCACTTGCCTTAGACGAAATGTGATAGTACTTACCATACGTATTTTATGCTGCTTTTTCCTCTGCTGTTATCAACTCTTATATTTATAATTACATAATTATGATCACTAAGTTGTTATAAGGAAAAATAATGGCATTAAATAGTTTATCCATCTGCAATTACGACCAATATTTATTAGATTTTTAAAACCAAGGTTTTTAAAATCTAAAGAGAAATACATTTTATAGAGAAAAAGAACAAATTCAGTAAAAATAACTGTTTACTCTTTATAAGAAGCAATTTTCCGAGCATCTTAAAACTCATTCTATTCTTGAAAAGCGTACAGTTAGAGGGTTCTTATCTTCTCAAAAGAAAACCTAATATAAAAATATTCTTGTTCTCCTTAAAGTTAAACTTTAAAGAGTTGCATCTTTGTATATATCGAGATGATGTAGTAGGTCATAAGAAATTGTAATTTTTAATGTACATATGTAAATAAACTTTTACACATTGTATGTATTTCTCTTGTTACAATATATTTTGTATGGTAAGCACGAAGTTTTAAGAAATTTTTTTTTATATCGAGCAATATTATATTTATTCAATCTAACAATGTTCAGCTTTATTTTATTTTAATTAAAGGAAACACAAATAAATTTGGAACTAACAGTTCGTCGTTGAAAACTGTCGTTATCTCCGGTATATTAGTACTAGGCATCGTACTAAAAGTAAAATGTATAGTTCATGCCGATGTAGTAAGAAACTACCTGCGCAAGACAACGGCCGAGAGGGCGGCGCATCGAGTTTCTGCACAAAAATAAACAAATAAACAAACTAACCTAAACATATGCCCAAACATGAATATAAATAAACATTTCAGTCAGATGCACAACATAAATAAAAATAATCACTAAATGTAAAGCGAAAAAAAACAAAAATTAAATACAGTGTATTGAAAGTGATCAGTGATTAGTGTAAATAATAGAAAAAAACGTAAATAAAATCCACACTACATATGTAAAATAAACTAAGATAAACAAAAAACTATGTTAAAAGAATGAATGGAACATAATAAGGACGAGAGAGAGAACGAGATATGAATACAAGTAAGAAGACTGAATGAAATCAAAAGATCTCAATAACTAAACTTTGAAAAATTAGAGGTACTGATAACTTACTAACTAAAATCAAGTTGTGTTTTTGGACAAAAATTTGTCCCAACAAACCCTAAGCAAAAATCTCAACTATTATAAACAAATCCTCCTCAAAACACCTTTTAAAAACAAAAATAAATTAACAAAAGTCATGTAAGACCTTGTCGGAACCGACTGAAAAAAAAAGTAGAATATACATGAGGTTTAATTACTAAGGCAGATCACCAGTCGCCTTAGGGCCTAATCATAAATGCATGCACTAATTCTTAATGACACTCTATTTAGACTATATTTAACTTCAAAAAAACCTACAGATTAATTTTAATTAGTTTTCGCTTCTCTGGCTAGTGAAAAGTATTTAAAAAAAAAAAGTGATCGCCGAAATTTCAGTTTATGAGAATATTTTCTGGTTTTTAAAATGTGTATGAGCAAATTCTGAGTACAATGATTTACTCTATGGGGTGAAAAATCCCGAGACTTCCCAATAGATGGCAGCACAAACAAAAAAAAAACATATGATTTTCAATTAGCGTCAGCTGTCAGAAGATTTGTGTATATTTTTATACTTAAGTGCACATGCCATTTGTTTCACCTTTGCGCCTCATATGCTTGTACCGAACTGCCACGCTTTATAAAGGATCTTATAAGGGATATTTACAATGACTTTTCTTCTAGTCTAAAAAGAGTCGCAGAGTTTAAAGACTTTTAAATTGCATGCAGCAGTAAAAAGAGTATTGGAACAATTTTCTGCTCTAAAACTATTTTTCATATACAGTATCTAATAATGATCATCTTTTAGCTGTAGAAAATATATACAGAAGCTTCAAGATTCCACTATATTGCTATTTTTGAAATTTTTATATTTTGTGTTACCATTGTTTAACGATTCAAATAAAGAAATGCAGGCAGATTACCCAAAAATTCATATTTCATATGAAAAATAAGTCAAACATTAAGAACTTTTTTTGACTGCTTTTTAAAAAGAGCATATTTAACAAGTACTCCAATCTAAAATGTTTATTTTAAAAATCCTAGACATTTTATGGATATTGATGCCGTATACTATGGCGCTGCGGCGTCTAATACACTTTTAGAAATTCAGATTTAAGCCCAGATCAAGTAAATTTGTTTAAACGCAGATCCCTAGATATTGCTTGCAAGCAATTAACTGCGCGGTTTCCACTGAAAAATAATCCAATAAAAGGCTTAGACATAATTGAACCAACAAATGTTAAAAGTGGCAAAACTGCTTCGATAATTTCTGTTAGTAGATTCTTTCCCAATATTGTTCAGAACAATGATTTCGAACAAATTGATACAGAGTGGCATATTTTAAGAAATTGTGAACAAATCAAAACATTTCCTGGTGACATTTTGGGATAATGTCAATTTACTAAAGTATGGCGATGGCACTCAAATGTTTCCTTTGTTGTCTACTTTTTGACTATTTTATCACTGCTCCACTCATCCGCTAATGTTGAGCGCATATTCTCGCATATTAATCTTATGAAAATAAAACAGCGAAATAAGCTGTCTACTGAGTCAATCACTGGTCTATTACATACAAAACGACTATTTAATTACGCTAATTGTTATGACTTCGAAATTAGTTCAAAGATGACTGCGGCTATGGCAAAAGAATATTGGTATGATCCTAAAAACCGTAAAAATTAATTAGATTTAAGTTTGTGTACCTATTTGATGTTAGATATCTTTAATAATAAACGAATTACAGATTCCTTAGTCTGTTATGTTCTTGTTATTTCGATTTCATTATGTTTTACTAGTATTCACTAGTGTTTATTCACTCATATATAAAATATTGTAAAAAAAATAATTACTCTTATTAGTTTTAATTGTATACTTAGTACATTCTGTAAGTTCTTATTATTTTACAAAGAAAAAGAAGTTTATAATAAACGAATCTGATTGAATATTGTTAAAAACTCAAAATTCAAAAAAACGTCGGATTATTTATTGAATAAAGGAAAACGAAATTATCTGTCTGAGTGACACTACGTGTAATTTTTGCAAAACCGTGGAACGAAAAAAAAATTGTATGTTGATTAAACATTGCTTCCTGTTGGGAAAAAATACAGCCTGAACCCAAGAATGGCAGTCACTCCAAAAAAAAACACGAAAAGTCCACCATGTTGTTTTGAATGATCGCAAAGTGAAAGTGAGACAGATAGCTGATATCGTGAAGCATATGAAAAAGCTTTACATCCAATGATTGCTTCGTACTCTCACGATTGATCAAAAACAGCAACGTGTCGAAGTTTCAGAACGCTGTTTGGCACTATTTCGTCGTAACTCAAAGGAGTTTTTGTATGGATTCGTGACAATGGACAAAACATGGATCCGCTACTACACGTCTGAGTCGAACAGGCAGTCTACAGAGTGGCTGGAACCGCATGAAACTCGACCGAAGCGTCCAAAAAACACAAACACCAGCGGGAAAGGTTTTGCCAAGTATTCTTTAGGATATGCATAGATTAATACTGATCAACTATCTTCAGAAGAAGTGAACAATCACCACAGACTAATACGTTGGTTTAATGGATCGTTTGAATGGGGAAATCACGAAAAAAAAGACCGTATCTAGCGAAGAAAAAAGTGTTATTTCACCAGCTTATAACTCCATAAAATCGATAATGAAATTGGAACAGTTCGTCTATGAATTGCTTCCACATCCACCATATTCACCATATTCACCAGATCTGGCCTCCAGCGGTTATTACCTCATTCCAAATTTGAAAAGGCGGCTTCAGGGAAAGAGATTTGGCTCAAATAAAGAATTCGAATGGGAAACTAAGGCTTATTTTAGAGACCTCGATAAATCGTAGTATATGAAAGTAATTCAAATGTTGGAAGATCGCCGGAATAAGTCTCTTGAAGGAAACTATGTTGAAGAATAAAATCGATTTTTGGTAGTATGAACAAATTTAAAGTACAATAATTTATAGTTAAAAATATGTGTGTGTGTGTGTGTGAGATTGTAATAACTTCCGAGGAATCACATTACTCAGCGCAGTAGGAAAACTATACGCGCGAGTGATGGAGAAAAGGCTGAGAGAAAGACTGAGGAGGAAACACTAGAAGACACACAATTTGGTTTCAGACCAAACAGAGGGGTGACAGATGCCAACTTCATAGTCAGGCAAGTGAGCGAAAAAGTTCTAAGAGAAGCAGGAGAAGTACACCTATGTTTCATAGACCTGGAAAAGGCTTTTGATAGAATAGACAGAGAAGACATCTGGAGGACCTTGAAGGATAGAGGAGTTGACGAAAAAACAATAAATGGAATAAAATGTCTATACAGACGAACAACAAATTGCGTTAGAGTAAGACATGAAAAGTCAGAGAGTTTCGAAACATCTAAAGGCGTCAGAGAGGGGTGTATACTGAGTCCACTGCTGTTCTCGGTAGTGATGGACGAGGCTATAAAAACTGTAAAAAGGCAAACAAAGAAATACTGGGTAGGGTTCCGGAACATGGAGAGAGTTGGAATAATGGAGATAACATACGCTGACGATATGATACTGATGGCAAAAAACGAGAAAAACTTGAACGAAAGCCTAAAAGTGTACAACGAAAGCTTGGAACGCATGAATATGAGCATAAATGTGCAAAAAACAAAGACAATGATCATAACCAAGGAGAACGCATGACATATATCTAAGAGAAGAAAGATACAGCAGGTGGAGAGTTTGAAATATTTGGGTGCAATGGTGACGAGAGATGGAAGGCTGGACGGAGAGATTAGGGCGAGGACAGAGGCAGCAGGGAGACTCTTTAATAGTATCAAGAACACATTCCTAGGCAAAAAAGAAATACCAAAATCAACAAAACTACAAATCTTCAAAAGGGTGGCGACACCAATAATTACGTACGGACAATAACACAAAGTCACAGAATTAAGATACAAAGCATCGAAATGAGATTCCTCAGAAAGATTGAAGGAAGGACAAGACTGGATAGGATAAGAAACGTTGATATACGAGAAACACTGGAAATGAAGCCGATACAGGAGAAAATAGAAGAAAGTCAGTTGAGGTGGTTTGGACATATACAAAGAATGGGACAGGAAAGACTGGTAAGAAGAGTGTATGAAGCAAGAGAGAATAGAAAACGAAGTCGAGGAAGACCACGAAGAACATGGAGGGAGGAAGTAGAGGGAGCAATGGAGAAGAGGGGAGTGAGGTAGGAGGAGGCAACAAGGCTAGCCCGAAACAGAGAAAGATGGAGAGAAATATGGAAGACTTCAACCTAATCCAACCCACTGACACCAGCCTACACCGTGAGGTATCATGGCTAAGGATTAAGTAAGTAAGTAAGTAAAAATATAATGTACAAGAGAAGTGGCTAACGGGGTTACTTCGAATATCTCGTGTTATATGGCTTTTGGAGTTAAGAACACTGAAAATAATTGTATTTTTTTGTTATTATATCTTGGCGAAGACATTATGTAGTGAAAAATGTCAGGCTTCAGATGTAAATATCTCGAAGACTGTCCTCTGTACGACTTTTATTTGTGAATAATATCTCACTATCGTTTAATCATGTTTTAATAATGGGATTAAGCTATTCTCTAATGTGAGCGAGTCAAATTCAGTATTTATTTTAGAACTGCGTCTTTCCAAGGGAAGTTTTGGCTAAATCAATTTACCGATTTTTCTCCTTTACTTATATAAAATTAATATTATGAGGCTCGAGGACCCTTTTATCATCGCACGAATATAAAATAAATAAAAATTATATTTGAAAATTCTTTACGTTCCCGCTTTTATATTAAAATTTTAACGAGATTATGCAAATTATATGTAAATATTTGAAAGCTTGGTTTAATACGTCATTATCGCTTAATTTTATTTAATATATTAAATTTTGTGGGTTGGAAACAAAAGTCTTCAAATTTTTTTTTGTAACCTAAATTATGTGTAAAAAGTGAAAAACTAGTACATTTGTTATAGCCCAGTTGTCAGAGGCAAAATTTTGATGAAAAGCTCTCATTAAATGTTAACAAGCTGCATTTTGGCATATAGGTAGGTTTTTGGACGTAGAATATGACAAAAAAAAGTTTGATGTTCTAAAGTGTACGCTAAGCTTACAAAGTCGAAAATAAAATGAAAAATTCAGTTTGTCACAAATATCTCTAAAAATAAAAAAAGATTTCGAAAAACAAATAGCACCACGTGAAAGAAAGGAAAATTCTACAAAAAAATAGTATGTAGATTTCTTTTTTTAGTTTTACCGTAATTTAAAAAAAGTGTTTAAAATAAAATGGCTGTTTTAACCCCCATCAGTTGTAGGGGGAATCATACTTCCAACCTCATTTATGATTAAATTAACTTTTCTGTATACCGTTAAATATTTTGAAATTGACTATTCAGAGATTTCTCGGGATGCTAATCAAGAATCCGATGACAGATTTCAAAAATTCAAAATGGCGGATCCAATATGACGGCCAGAGAGTACGTAATTCATTTAATTTCTTCGAGTAATTTAGAATTTTTGTGTTTTCAATAACTATTTTCTTTGTATCTGGATGTTTAAATAAAATATAAGTATTTAATTCTTAAAGCTTAGACTTTTATCTTTCATTCTCCACCTTTAAATATTTTTTTTTTATTTTAAGTTTAATTAAGATTAATTATAAGCAAAAAATATGTTTATCATGAACACTTCTTTAAGAGCAAAATTACAAAAAGAGAAGTTTTTTTTTTCTAGTTTTTAATATTTTTCTAATATCAAGTACACTTTTAACTGTAACTAAAAAAAATGTCGGACTTTTTTTGAGCATTTTGTACTGCTTTTAACGTAAAATTGCCGGCAGCGCACTACAGCAGGCAAATTTTCATATTTTTAAAACTTAATTTTTAAATAAAACGGACAATGTGGGTATTTACGTTGATTTTTATATTGAAACTTATGGTATAATAATGATATATGCACAAGTATTTTATTAAATATTTGTAATTTATTGTGTGCCCGTTAAAATCATGTAAACAAAAATTTCGTTTTAAGTTTTACAAACTATAAAGCAACAAAAACAAATACTATTAGTTTCGTTGCCCCCCCCCCCCCCCCCCCCCCCCCGAAAGCTGAAAATCTCCTCTTCAAAAAGCTATCTCTTAGTTTTCTTTTTACACTCTGAAAACAAGTAATATCGATTAACCTTCGAACGGTGCGCGTAGACTTTGAAATTAACTTGTTTGGCGCGCTAGACTTTTTGAATCATCTAACCGAATTTTTAATAAATTCTCACGCTAATAAATAAATCTGGGAAAAAATTTATATATATATATTTTTAGTAAAATTTCCTGCTCTTTCACGTGGTGCTATTAGTTTTTCAATATCTTTTACGAGATATTATCGAAAAAAAACCGAATTTTTTATTTTATTTTGGATTTTGTGGGTTTAGCGTACATCAAACTTTAGCAAACTTTTTAGTGTTCCGTACGGAACACTTATAAGATGACTTCGGTGTCTGTCTGTCTGTCTATCACACCCGATTTTCTCCGAAACTATTTGTCATAGAAAGTTGAAATTTGTTAATAATATAGGAATTGATGGCCTCATCAGAGCCATGTAGTTTTACGTAAAAGTTAAATTTTAATTTAAGGAGTTAATTTTGGGGGGTGAAATCGGAAGTGAAAATTTTTTTTTTATATATATGTATATATATGTATATATATATATATATATATATATATATATATATAACGTAGTACTTGCGCGCACTTTTGTTTGTATTATTTTAAAAAAATCGCGAAAAATCGCTGTCCCTCGCCTTATCTCGAAAAGTACTTATCAAAAAATTTTGAGAAAATTTTGGAATATTCTCCACGTGGTATAGATTGTACGAAAATTATCACAAGTGCATTACCTTTAATAATTTATCTGATATATAAAAAACAAAAATTTCAAGGTCATCAGTTTTTAGTAAAGATTGGAAACAAACTTTGTTGAAAACTCATTTGGAGTGTGTTTTGTGAAGTCACTGATCATTTTGTACCGTAACAAAATTTTTTATTTTAAAAGCAATCAACGTATGGAACACTAATTGCGCAAGTTCAACTTGCACTTGACCGGTTATTTTTATTTTTATCGTAGTTTACGTCCAAAAACTACCTAGGAACCAAAATGCAGCCTATTGACATTTAATGAGGGCTCGAAACCCCTGGCAACTGGGCGATTAAAGACCTATAACATTTTATCGTCAGCTTGAAAACTGTAAAGTTGGAATCTGAAGATATTTTGGTTAGTTTTGACGTTGAATCACCATCACCATATGTAAATGTTCCAAATATCGATTCAGTTCCTATAATATCAGACATATTTTGACATAATAATCTTAATGTCTCTTTAGTAGATTAAAAATTTCTAGAATTTAACGCTACAAAAACCCAGGAGGCAGTTGTTTCTAAAAAAGTTAACATTGCTGAACCCGACATAGTTATGTCGGGGCACTCCGTTCCTCTAGCACAGTCACTCAATTTGCTGGTTGTTAATTTGGAACCAAATATGTCTTTGCATATTGCAAGCATAGCAAAGGGAGGTACTAGACCAACAAGGCAACCCGAAATTTTGACCTGTCGACTAACCATCTACCTAACTGTTCATTCTATCGGGCGAGCCGAGTAAAAGCCTTTAACGTTGATTTTGCGGCCCCCATGTCTTGGAATGCCGAGATAAAGCCCAAAATGCTACATCCAAAAATGTACCATAGCATTAGATGAGACTAAAAAGTCAAGCGTCCCAAAGGGCAGACGCCGCCAATACCGGAAGACGAAGCTAGACCTGCTAGCTAAAACTGACCGTTTGGCTGGTGACTATGGTGGATGCGGAAGCATTTCTTATCTTAATTCATGGAAGTGTGCGCGCGTGCATTATCTTGATGAAAGAGAATTTTTTTCTTCGCCAAATGCGGACGTTTTTCTTTCACAGCATGGTTGAAACGATCCAATAAGTTGATATAATACTCCACATTAATCTTTTCATCCTTTTTAAGGCAATCAACGTGGATTAAGCCGCGTGCATCCCAAAATACTGTGGCCACGACTTTGATGGCCGATAAGCTCGCCTGGCCTCTCTTTGGCGCCGGTTCGCCACGGTAAACCCACAGTTTGGAATATTCTTTAGCCTCTGGTGTGCTGCACTGAATTTATGTTTCGTCAACAGTTATGAATCGACGCCAAAAATCATTTTGATTGCATTTTAACATCGCCAAACATTCTTTTGAAGTTGACACAAGTGAGTGTTTATTGTCAATTGTGAGCAATCGCGGCACCCATCTTGCGTAAAGCTCTCTCATATCCAAATCAGTTGGTAAAATATTCAGCACCCATTCAATTGTGACGTTCACAACCTCAGCAATCTCACGCACTTTTACTCTCCCATTATTTATCACTATACCGTGGATTTTTTAAACATTTCTGATGTGGTGATCTCATTTGAATGACCTGGACGCTCTCCATGAAAAATGCTTGTACGGCTGCGTTTGAATTCAGCTGTCTAATATTTTATGGTCGATAACGAAGGTGCAGAGTCCCCATAAATTTTGCTGAGTTCCGTTTTTATCTTATCATTCGATTCCTTTTGGAAAAACAAATATTTTATCACTGCTCGATATTCAATTTTTCCCGTTGTGGTAAAATTACGAAACTTGTCCTATTTAAATGGCTACCACTGACAAACTAAATCACGTAGCGACATAAAAATTTGAACGGATTCTTGAGAAAACTTATGTTTACGAAAAATATAATTTTTTAAGTAGTAGTCGCGCCATTTCTGGCTGAGGCCCGGTACTTAACATACAATCCTTGTACATACATTTAGTGTAAGACAAACCAAAGGTCTTGTTTCTGTTTCCAATTTAGGAAATTAATCTAAATTTACAAATACTGTTAATTATATTAATAGAGACTCGGGTTATACTTTGCATTTCACTTGAAAAACTATCATTATACAGGGTCACGGTTCTTTGTACCTTGGTCAGGTATAAATGTTTGACTTGTGCCTCTTCGAGCCCGATTAATATTCCAATTTCCAAGAATAAAGTTTTCTAAAGATACTTCGTGCAATCGTAGGTGAAACTTTGGAAGGTCACTTCAAATTGTTACTGTGTAATCTCAAGAACCACGATTTTTCAAATAAGGTTTTTGTGGTTTATTCTGCATACTTTCCAATCCGCAATATCTCCTATATTTTTCTTACAGACCTTAAAATAAAAACGATAATTTGTTATACAACATATGTCTGAAACTAAAAATCAAACTTCAATATCTCTTAATTGTGTTCAGCAGTTTGTATTCGCTCGTAATTTTTGTACTTACAGTAAAAACATAACTGTAATTTACTTTTAAAGCTTCACTAGTAAAATTAAATTATAAACGAACATGCACCTAAAAATAATCAGGATTAATGCAAGCTAGTACAAATTTAGTTTCTTAACCTAGCACCCGAGGTACAAAAATACCTTTTAAAGTAGCTTTTAGCGCGCTGAAATATACGAAAAATAAATTTTCTGCAAGAAATATATTCCAGGTGTTCAGCCGTGATTCTGCAAACTTATTTGCTTATACACATGTAGAATTTGCATAAAGAAGCCATTTTTGCAAATTTCTGAACAAAGTATAGGGCACGTAAATTTTATTTTGCCGGGGAAGCTTTTTATAGAAGGTAATTCTTGTGTTAATCTGTAAAATAGAGTTGCTTTTTAAAACGTGTTTTGTTTTGGTGCTGTAAAAACACTTTTAGCTTGCCATTTCTCTTTTGTCTTTTAATTATTTGCCTGTCTCAAAATAAAAAATGACAGGAAGAGTATAAAGTTAATAATGTATATAAATATAACAGGTGAAAATAGTCCCCGGCTTGTACGTTTGCATCTCCCATTTTTATTATAATTTTTTCCTCATTACAAGTAATAAGTCCTTTGGAGAGATTGAAGGTACATCTTTTTTTGAATTCGCGACATTCCAAAAATGGAGGGAAACTACTTTAATTTGGACTTTTTTATATTTTTTAAGTTGATTTTTGGTTTTGTAATTACCACTAACCATATCTTTCTTTTTTCGCCTCTTGGCTTTGCTCTGGGATTGAATATCTCTCCAGATATGGTTCTTAAACCTTTGCTTCTGTCGTGATTGTGTTGGAAGAACCGAAGATTATCATCTTTTACCTTAAGCTAGCTTTTACTGCAGCAAAACCTGGCATGTATTAGTATAGTTAGATATCACACCTGCGTTGTTCAATGTCGTGGATCTGTTGCACTTTTAACACGTGGGTAAAACTTTCAGACAATTAACTGACAATACAATTAGACTATAAACAGGCTGAAAAAACCAAAAACCTTTTGGCGAATTGTTCCAATTTTTGAAGTCGACAAACAATTTTTTGAAAAAAAAAATTATATTTGTTCTACTTTTTTGGTCGTTTTTATGTGAACCTTTATCCATTATCTAAAATTGTATTTCTTCTTATTCTTTATCAGCTCTTATCGATCCACTCCTGGATATAGGCCTCTTTCATAATCCTCCATCTCTTCCTATCCTGAGCTATCTGGTACCACTTCCTTCCAGCAGTCCTGTTTGTTTGAAAGCTGATGTCAGCTTTCGATGGAGTAATAGGTATGCATACTTTATACAATTCGTTGTATCTTACCATCGTGCTCCGTAACTTCTGGGATAAGTACCACTTGATACCGTTCTCTTGTTTGTCAATCCTAGCCTGACTGACGAGCCGTGATACGGCGAAACGCGTCTCAGGATGGATTTGATAGACAAGAGAACAGCTAGTAAGCTGATGGAATATGGACTCTGTCTATTTTCAGTCGCTTTAAAATAATTATATATACTTAAGGAAGGATCCCTCGAAAAAGCGCTACCTGCTTTTAAAGCGTTGACTGTGTCAACCACTCTGTCGGTTTGAAAGCTGCTGTGTCAGCTTTCGATGGAGTAAGAGGTATGCGTACTTTATACAATTCGTTGTATCTTACCATCGTGCCCCGTAACTTCTGGGATAAGTACCACTTGATACCGTTCTCTTGTTTGTCAATCCTGCCTGACTGACGAGCCGTGATAGGGCGAAACGCGTCTCAGGATGGATTTGACAGACAAGAGAACAGCTAGTAAGCTGCTGGAATATGGACTTCTGTCTATTTTCAGTTGCTTTAAAATAGTCCTGTTTAAGTTATCCGACCATCTTTTTTTGAAGTCTTCCCACACTTCTTTTTGTTTTACGTGGCCACCAATGAACAGGTTAGGTCCACCTGTTATGTTCCTGTGTTCTTATATGCCCTGCCCATCTTCATTTTTGATTAAAATTGCTCTGGCGATATCAACTTTAGTCTGTCGTCTTATGTCCTTGTTCCTTATCCTGTTTCTCGAGCTTACCCCGAGCATTGCACGCTCCATTGCTCTTTGCATAATTTTGAAGCGTCCTCCCAAAGGATTTCCAAGAAAATTCCAAATATCGGGTATCAGAATTGTATAGGACGGGCCAATGTTTTCTGCTCATCATACCACCACTGTGGCTATCTGCTATTCTCGCCTCAGAGTTTCCATCTTGTAATTTTACCGCTTCATTTCTTTACAATTTCAGCAACAGAGCTGGCTCGCTGACATCTGAGTGAGCTTATCAGTTTGATTATATCCTTAACTAGAATTTTCCATTTTTTCCATAATTCTTTGGTGTACCTGTAGTTAGTTTATCCTTTTTATATTTCATATCCAGTGTTCGATAGTATTTAGATAAAAGTATCTACATACTAATTTCGATAGGAAACTTACAAAGGTGCCATTGTTCTGTATCATTTCAACAAGTGATGCTGACGTTTTACCGATCATCCTGCCGGTTTCTTCACGAAAAATTTCAGTGCTAGATTCTGACGAAGTCAGGTCGAGGAACCTGAAGAAACCGTCCCGACGATAGGCGAAACCTCAGCGTGACTTATTTAAACGAGACAGGAGAAATTCAGGGGGATTTTGATCTAGATCTACATGCTGTATGTACTGTTTGCGCTGTTTTTTTATCTTATCTAAGTACTTTCCGAACTTTGTATTCAAAGTCTGTACGTACAGTCTGTCAAGCAAGGTCGTATTCTTCGTTCTTTCGAGAACATTTTTTGCCATCAATGTATTCTTTGATGTGCTAACAATGGCGCAGTTACCTTAGAAAGTTGTCAGTCGCCTCCTGCATCAATAAACACCAATGAGTTTTGAAAGCAGAGAGAACCACAGCCAGTTATTTTTGGCCTTATTGTGTTTTTCCTTTATAACTAAAATATTATGTAATGAATAACAGTATATTAGGGAATTTCCTTTTGTGCTAATGATTGTTTGTCTCTTTGTTATTTAAAACCACTTTGATGTCCTGAAGAAGAAATAAATATAATTTCGAAAGCGCGACTAACAAAAAAGGTTGTTCCACTACCCAAGGCCATAAATAATTAAATAAAGACTACAGCCCCACTAAATTTAGAGTATATTTTTCTTAATTAGACAGTCGCGACTACATCTGCCTCCGTTATATATATATATATATATATATATATATATATATATATATATATATATATATATTTATATATATATATATATATATATATATATATATATATATATATATTATATATATATATATATATATATATATATATATATATATATATATATATATATATATATTTATATATATATTATATATATATATATATATATATATATATATATATATATATATATATATATATATATATATATATATATATATATATATACAGTCCCTGGCCAAATTATTAGACGCACTGTATTTTTTTTTAGTAATTTTATGTTTCTTAAGAGTTTTTATGCAATAATGGTATATTTAAACTACAATATTATTGATTTTTATTTAAAAGAATTGTTGTAGACTACATATTTGCATTTATTTTTAACATATGGTAACACTGTGTTGACAAAGTGATACATGAACGTAAATAAGTACAAACCTGTATCAGTCGCGATCGGAATCGAGTCAGGTACGGACGTGTTTTCTGTGGCTTTATGGACTGTGATTGTTTGTTTAACAGTTTTATACTACTCAGTTATTAGTTTATTTTGTATGCAGTGTTTTAAAAAAGTAATTGGACTATTTTCATTATGGGTAGAAAAGGCGATCTTTCACCACGTAAAAAAGCTGAAGTGAAGGCCCTTGCGATTGCGAAAACATTTACAAACCGAGAAATATCACGAAGATTGGAGGTTTCTGAAGCTAGTGTACGACGCATAAAAAAGAAAATTGAGTCAGGGAAGGAATTAAGCCCGAAAAGAAAGAAAAGATGCGGTAGAAAACCAATTTTCACTCCACGGTCAGAGAGATGTTTGAAGAAAATTTGTGTAGAAAACAGATTTGCTACCACAAAGGTAATAAAATCACAACTCCAGGATGCTAGCGTAAATGCTTCTGAGCGCACTGTTCGAAGAAAATTGAAAGAATTAGACTTTAAGGCCCGTCGCCCCGCCAGGAAGCCCAAGTTAACAGCTGCAATGAAAGCAAAGCGCCTGAAGTGGGCCAAACAATGGCAAGACAAAGATGTGGACTTCTGGAGATCGGTAAGATACAGCAATTTAATCAATAATTGATACATTATTATCATTTTCAGTTAAATAAAGCAAATAAACATGGAAGTTTATATATTTTTCCTATTTTTGACAGGTCTGCTTCAGTGACGAAAGCACATTCGAAATTTTGCAGAATAAAGCTCAGTATGTGCGTCGTCGTCATGGAGAAAAGTTTCATCCTGATTGTGTCGTCCCGACGGTTAAACATCCCACCAAAGTGATGATTTGGTCAGTCATCAGCGGCAAGGGCACTGGACGTCTGTACGTCGTCAAAGGAATAATGAGGCAAGATCAGTACAAAGAAGTATTACAAAATCGGTTGATTCCGCAGCTCAGAGAATGGTTTCCAAATGGGGAACCATTCACTTTCATGCAAGATGGAGCTCCCTGCCACACTGCTCGGTCTGTTAAAGCTTTTTTGGCAGAAAAAAAATATCCCTCTGTTGGATTGGCCGGGTAATAGCCCTGATATGAACCCCGTGGGAGCTGATGAAAAGAGAAGTGGCTAAAGATGTGATTACCAACAAAACCCAGCTCCTAGAAAAGAGTATTCATGTGTGGAATCATCATCCTCAAATGCAGGAGACAGTACAATCTTGCACTGATAGCATGCCGCGCAGAATTAAAGCTTTGATAGCGGCTAAAGGTGGCTCAACTAAATATTGACTTTTACTAACATTAATTTCACTTTTCTTTAAAACTTAATAAACTTATGCTTTTCTAAATTAATGCTGTTTTATTTATGTCAAATAAATAGGTAATTGACTGGATAATATAAAAATAAAAAACAAATCAATTTAAAATAATAAAACGGTACAATATCACTCGGTAATTAATATTTTACATGAAATCTTGCAGTGCGTCTAATAATTTGGCCAGGGCCTGTATATATATATATATATATATATATATATATATATATATATATATATATATATATATATATTTATTTATATATATATATATATATATATATATATATATATATATATATATATTTATATTATATATATATATATATATATATATATATATTATATATATATATATATATATATATATATATATATATATATATATATATATATATATTATATATATATATATATATATATATATATATATATATATATATATATATATATATATATATATATATATATATATATATTATATATATATATATATATATATATATATATATATATATCGCCAACACAAAAGAAGAATTAGATAAAATGCTAGGTGGCACAGGAAAAGAGATTTGGCTCATTTTGAAGAACTAGAATAGGAAACTGTGGTTTATTTTAGGGATTTCGACAAATCATATTATATGAAAGGTATCCAAATGTTGGAAGATCGCTGGAATAAGTGCATCGCTCTCGAAGGAAGCTATGTCGAAGAATAAAATCGATTTTTGGAAAAAACATTGTTTTTCTTTAAAGCTCTCGGCACTTTTCACCCCATATAGTAGATCGTCTGTTCAATCAAAAGAATTAATTAATTAGAGTAATATTATTACGTCGAGACTTCGGAATTTTTGTTCCACTAACACTACTCAGTATATATCACCACTGCAACAAATACTTTATTTTTGCCCTCGGCATCTGAGATATCTATATTGAGAAACAGCTTTATAGAAATTATTTTACCAAAATTTTTCTTGGCACGAACTGTGCCATCACTATCGTACATCTAGGCTATTCCCTCACAAATAACCTTTAGTCCATTTCCCTCTTTAGTAAGAATCTTTATTACTGCAGAACGCTCTAAATTATTTTCATGTTTATAGCAACCCGGAATTTTGCAGAATTATTGTCTGTTTTGATTGATATTGTTAGTCCCACCAACTTCTGGTTACTATAAATATCTTCTATGCATTATTTTGCTTACGATGTCGAATGATATTTCTCTTAGACTACAAACGCCCATAGGTTAAGAAACGTTAAAAGGCTACAATTTTGAATTATTTTGTAGCATTACAATTAATAATATTTTTTATAATTAGGATTGTTTTTTTTTTCTGTTCGGATTTTTAGAAATTTAATTCTTCTTCTAATTCGTTGTACAATTACTATTTGCAGGAAAAATATGCCAAAATTTTAAAGTATATCATCTAAAAGTAAAAAAGAAACTTGGTATATTGAAAGACACCTGGAGCATGAAAAATAACACCACCACATATATTTTCCCTGCGCAATTTCTCGTAGAAATCCATGTTACAGGACAGATTATAAAATTGTATAGAACTTCCGAAAGTTGTTTAAAGTCAAAAGTTTTGTTATAAACTGGATTTCCGACTCTTACTCTAAACTTCATAAAGTTTTGCGTAAAACATATGTGAAGCACATCTTTAGAAAAATATTTGGTTTAGAGTGTAATTTTAGATTAAGTGTCGTGCTAATAGTATGTAGTAAAATTTGTGTGACATTCTTTAAAAGTATATACATCAATAAACTGAAAAATTTATCATTTCCCAAGAAAAATCCACGATGGTAGACGAAAAGTTCGTCATTACCGGTTTTCTCTTTTTTGTTTGTTAAAAATAGCAAAAGCTATCGCAAAGTTGTATATATATATATATATATATATATATATATATATATATACATATATATATATATATATATATATATATATATATATATATATATATATATATATATATATATATATCTATATATACATATACAGTATATATATATATATATATATATATATATATATATATATATATATATATATATATATATATATATATATATATATATGGGATATTTCGCGTCAACGGAGCCACCCCAATACCCAAAAATATAATTGAAAAAATATTCAAGGGTATCAATTTTTTCGTTGGAACATAATCTTTCAAATGCAACTTGGCCCTTTTGAAAAAAAAACAAGATGGCGGCTCAATATGACGGCTAGCTAGAAACAACAAAATTATGATTTCTAATCGCAGTTAACTGAACTTCAGAACTGGGAGAAAATGCAGTATTGATGTAATAGTTAGAGTAACTAACATAATTTTATGTAA
Source organism: Pachyrhynchus sulphureomaculatus (assembly GCA_019049505.1). Classification (NCBI taxonomy): domain Eukaryota; kingdom Metazoa; phylum Arthropoda; class Insecta; order Coleoptera; family Curculionidae; genus Pachyrhynchus; species Pachyrhynchus sulphureomaculatus. Next base: position 176,975,420 of record CM032454.1, read on the forward strand.
GACCAACATGGCGGTTCCAATATGGCGCCTAAAACCAAAAATTAGACGAAAAATGAGCAATTATGGAGATTTTGCAGTAAGACAGCGCTTTTTCTGACCGGAGTAATTTTCGGTTTTATGTGTCATATTGGATCCGCCATATTGGTATTACATAAAATTATATTGGTTACTCTAATTATTTCATCAATATTGCATTTTGTCTCAGTTTTAAAGTTTAGTTAACTCCGCTTAGAAATCATGATTTTTTTGTTTCTAGACGCCATATTGAACCGCCATCTTGTTTTTTTCAAAAGGGCCAAGTTGCATTTGAAAGTTTACGTTTTAATGAAGAAATTGTCATCCTTGAATTTTTTTTTCGTTAATTCTATTTTTGGTTATTCGGGTGGCCCTGTTGATGCGAAACGTCCCATATATATAAATATATATATATATATATATATATATATTTATATATATATATATATATATATATATATATATATATATATATACATATATATTGTAAGATATAACGCCTACCTCGTAGATGGCACTTTATCGGAGGGCTGACTCGCTGCAGCCATTCGCCGACAGAGTGGTTAGCAGACAGTCAACACTTTACCACAGGTGGCGCGAACATTCGAGGAATCCCCCTAAGGCATATGTGGTTTAAAGTAAGAATAACTGAGAACGGACGAAAGGCCGTATTCCAGCAGTCTACTCATTGTTCTCTTATTTGTCGAATCCATCCCGAGACGCGTTTCGCCGTATCACAGCTCATCAGTCGGGATAGGATCGACAAACAAGAGAACAGAATTTTCGGTACTTAAGCCAGTACTGACGGCTAATAATGGTAAGATATAACGCTTACCCCGATGAAGTGCCACCTAGCATTTTATCTAATTCTTCTTTTGTGTTGGCGATATATATATATATATATATATATATATATATATATATATATATATATATATATATATATATATATATAAACTTTGAGATAGCTTTTGCTATTTTTAACAAACAAAAAAGAGAAAACCGATAATGACGAACTTTTCGTCTACCATCGTGGATTTTTCTGGGGAAATGATAAATTTTTCAATTTATTGATGTATATACTTCTAAAGAATGTCACACAAATTTTACTAAATACTATTAGCACGACACTTCATCTAAAATTACACTCTAAACCAAATATTTCTCTAAAGATAACAATCACTCCTGTGCTTCACATATGTTTTACGCAAAACTTTATGAAGTTTAGAGTAAGAGTCGGAAATCCCGTTTATAACAAAACTTTTGACTTTAAACAACTTTCGGAAGTTCTATACAATTTTATAATCTGTCCTGTAACATGGATTTCTACGAGAAATTGCGCAGGGAAAATACATGTGGTGGTGTTATTTTTCATGTTCCAGGTGTCTTTCAATATACCAAGTTTCTTTTTTTCTTTTGGATGTTATACTTTAAAATTTTGTTATATTTGTACTTAGAACGAAATAGAAGAAGAATTAAATTTCCAAAAATCCGGACAGAAAATAAAACATTCCTCCTAAATATAAAAAATATCATTAATCCTAATGCTACAAAATGATTCAAAATTGTAGCCTTTTAACATTTCTTAACCTATGGGCGTTTGTAGTCTAAGAGAAACATCATTCGACAACATCGTAAGCAAAGTAATGCAAAGAAGATATTTATAGTAACCAGAAGTTGGTGGGATTAACAATATCAATCAAAACAAAAATAATTCTGCAAAATTCGGGATGCTATAAACATGAAAATAATTTAGAGCGTTCTGCAGTAATAAAGATTCTTACTAAAGAGGGAAATGGACTAAAAGTTATTTGTGAAGGAATAGCCTAGGTGTACGATAGTGATGGCACAGTTCTTGTCAAGAAAAATTTTGGTAAAAATAATATTTCTATAAAGCCGTTTCTCAATATAGATATCTCAGATCAAAAATACTGGTTGATACAAGAGATAATCATCGCCCTTTGTAATGCTAACATGGCTAGTGAAACAATGCTCGAGTGCAAAAGCAAAGTGTTTGTTGTAGTGGTGATATATACTGAGTAGTGTCAGTGGAACAAAAATTCCGTAATAATATTACTCTGATTAATTAATTTTTTTGATCGAACAGACGATCTACTAAATGGGGTGAAAAGTCCCTAGAGCTTTAAAAGAAAAATACAAAAATCGATTTTATTCTTCGAGAGCGATGCACTTATTCCAGCGATCTTCCAACATTTGGATACCTTTCATATAATATGATTTGTCGAAATCTCTAAAATAAACCTCAGTTTCCTATTCTAGTTCTTCAAAATGAGCCAAATCTCTTTCTCTGGACTCGAACGTGGTGGATCATTAGTGCTTGTACGCTCGCATTTGATTTCACTAAACCCTCGGCATATAGTTGCTTTTACAGAGCAAATATGGCATAATACTACTTCTCAAGCCAGTCTTGGGTTTTAGCTGTTGTTTTTTTCCCATCAAAAAGTAATTTTTAATCAACACTCGAAATTCTTTATATTTCATCGTTTTGCAAAAACCAAATTAGTGTCACTCAAACAATTGTAACTCGTAGACCAAGAGACAAAATAACATTGAAATTTTTCACGAATCTTCTGAGAATTGATACTAACTGAAAAATTATATGTTTTTTTTTTTTTGTTTGTGCTGCCCTCTCTCGAAGTCTCGAGACTTTTTACCCCATGTAAGTAATATCACTTTTTTATGCTGTCATATCATTTTTAAGTTTATCGACACTCCGACAAAGTAATCATTGCCTGATTAGGTCTAATATTAGACTTAACTAAACGGTTAGTCTATGGGCTGAGATTTAACACTAGCAAAACTAAATATATCATCATAAGCAAATAAGGTGTTGCCCAGAATGATACAAATTGATGGCACGAACCTCGAACGAGTAAATAAATTAACCTATCTCGGAACTATAATTAACGACCAATGAGACTCAAATTTGAAAGTTAAGAGCAGAATCGTGAAGGCACAAGCAACCTTTGTAAAAATGAAACAAGTTCTATTTAGCCACGACCTAAACATAGACCTCCGAGTATGGATGATTAGGTGTTATGTTTTCCCTGTACAGGGTGAGTCAACGATAGAGTAAAGTTCATTATCTAATTTGTTTCGGGAATGACGAACAAATGATAAAAACAAAAGTTTTAGGGAACGTTAAGGTGCACAGTTTTTTTAAAATTATTTTTGTGTATACAGGGTACTTCAAAAAAGTGTGGCCGATGTAACATATGTTTTTTTTTAAATGGAACATCCTATTTTCTAATTTATTTTTAAATTCTGCGTAATATAAAACTTTTTTATTAATAATGTTATATACCTAAACCTAGTAGTTTTTCTAATATTTCAATTTTTTTAAAAAATTACTAGTTTTCAGTTTTGTAAATAATTGCCAGTAGCGCCATCGTTTCTGAAGGTGGAATACTCGTAATTGGTACGAGCGTTTTATAGAGATGAAAAAAAAAGACGTATGTAAAGAAATTTGAGTTAGATGCTACAGGGTGTACAAAATAAATGTATGCATTTCGACTATTTTAAGTTGAAAAATCTCAAATTTTTTAAATGACACACCTTGTATATTATTTTTTCTGATAGATTTTACAGAACCCTCCAACTTTTATTAAGTATGCCATATACCTATTTCCAATAGTTTTCGATTCATTTTGAATTTTTCAATTTTTACCATTGTTTTTAATACACTTACGCTATAACATCATAGTTGCCAAGACAAAACAAAAATGTAAGCATTGTCAAATTTGGACATGTCTATTAAGCAAGTGAAAATAGTTTAATTTGTTTGTAGTAAGTGACATATAAAAGTAATAGTTATGGATTTTCCTAAAAATGGATTAATTGATACGGTTTATATACTGGGCGAGGCGGGAAAAATTGTCTTTTGGCAGTAAGGCTTTACGGAGCTAAGTACACTAATAGACGTATACCATCTAGAAAATCTTTTCAGTGCATAATGGAACGGTTTGATGGTAGTGGTAGCGTTGAGTATACGAAACGGAAAGTAGTAAACCGGAATGCTACCAATGAGGAAAAAGAAATGGAGATTTTACTTCATGTTGAAGATAATCCCCAGGTCAGCAGCCGTCAACTAGCTGACTTATCTGACACATCCCAATCTACGGATACTCGCACCACGAGAAAATACAAGTATCATCCCTTTCATATGGAACTACACCAAGAAATTCAAGACCGTGATTTTGAATGACGAGTAAACTTTTATACCACCAGAAATGGAACAATAGAGGCCGATCCAAATTTTTTATCCAAAATAATGTTTTCTGATGAAGCTACTTTTCGCAGTAATGAAGCTTAATGTATGGTGTGAAATATTAAATTTTCGAATTGTTGGTCCATATTTTTTCCGCGAACCGATTAACGGGCCTAGATATATAAATTTTTTGCAAAACGAATTACCCCAGCTTCTTGAAGAAGTTTATAACTTTGGAAGGGAACAGATGTGGATTCAACAAGACTGCTTATTACCACCGGGAAATTCGGGAATTTTTAAACGATCGTTACCCACAAAAATGGATAGGTAGGGATGAATTCATTCAGTGGTCCCCTGGATCATGTAACTTAATACCTTTAGACTTCTGTTTGTGGGTCTACATTAAAAATCGTGCTTATGTGAATCCCCCTACAATACCAGTAGATATGAAAAATAGGATACGGGATGCGTGCAGGACAATAACGCCCTTTATGTTAAGGAAAGTGAAGGAAAATATGGTAAAACGACTAAACATATGTATTCAGGTAGACGGACATATTTTTGAACATTTAATACTTCATAATAATGAATCATTAGATAAGTTCAACTATATTAAAATTATTATTCACTATTTATATTTTCACAATAGCGTAAGTGTATTAAAAAGAAGGGTAAAAATTGAAAAATTCAAAATAAATCGAAAACTATTAGAAATAGGTATATGACATACTTAATAAAAGTTGGAGGATTTTGTGAAATCTATCAGAAAAAATAATAATATACAGGGTGTGCCATTTAAAAAATTTGAGATTTTTTAATTTAAAATAGTCGAAATGCCTAAATTTTATTTTGAACACTCTGTAGCATCTAACTCAAATTTCTTTACATATATCTTTTTTTCATCTCTATAGAATGCTCGTACCAATTATGAGTATTCCACCTTCAGAAACAATGACGCTACTGGAAATTTTTTACAATACTGATAACTAGTATTTTTTTAAAAAAATTTGAAATATTAGAAAAACTACTAGGTTTAGGTATATAACATTATTAATAAAAAAGTTATACAGTTTTACGCAGAATTTAAAAGTAAATTAGAAAATAGGATGTACCCTTTAAAAAAAACATGTTATATCGGCCACACTTTTTTGTAGTACCATGTATACTCAAAAATAGTTTTAAAATGTGAACCTTAACATTCTCTAAAACTATTGTATTTAACATTTTTTCGTCATTCCCAAAAAAATGAGATAATGAACTCTACTCTATCGATGACTCACCCTGTACTGTTATACGGAATAGAAGCGTAGACGGTTACGGACACGCTACTTAGACGCTTAGGGGCCTTTGATATGTGAACTTACCGACGGATGTTGAAAATCAAGTGGATTGAATAACCAATGAATCAGTTTTACAACGCTAAAATAAAACAACAAAAATAGTAAATACAATAAAGAGCAGAAAACTGGAATACCTAAGACAGGTAATGAAAAACCATGAAAACTATACTACCTTACGCCTAATAATTCAAGGCAAAATACAGAGAAAAACAAGTGTCGGAAGACGGACGACTTCATAGCTCAAAAACATGAGGTAATGGTTAGGAAAAACAAACCTGCAACTGTTCCGAGCAGCAGTAAATAAAACCATGATAATCAATATATTAACCACCATGAGAGTCAACGACCGGTAGCGGTCACGGCCCTACAAAAAAAAAAGAATAATCATTTACGCAGCCGCAGCTCTAAAAAGTTGTGATAATAATATATAGTTTGGGTCTAGTTTAACACCTATAGGGGACACAGGCTAGGCCCACTCAATTTATTAAAAACAAATCATTACCAACGAAATAATTCTCTTTTATTTTGAAACATTTCAGAATCGAGTGTCATTATTATTAAGATTTATTTTATGCATAATGTAACAGACACTTTGGTATTTCCTCCGATTTTCTTTGAAATGATATAAGATTACATGAGCTTTAGATAAAATCTTGTTAAAATTAACTAAAATAAAAACAGCTTATTTGATGAAGATGTACAATGTGACCTTTTAGTGGCTAGAAAACATCAGTATTCCCCGTTGACATTACACAAGAGAATGTTTGATGATTGATGAAAAGTAACCAGTCTGTTAAAATTTGATGGATTGTGTGGATTAACTCACGAAAAACAGAAATTTTTTCGTGCATAACAGGCGTTCGTGCATTTATCCGTGTACTCTTATGACGTCAAGTATATTTTTTTAAATTAGACCTAATGATTTTAGTTTTTTTTTCGGGAATGCACGGAATTAGAAAGATTAACCCCCTTTTTTTTCATCGGCATAAAACACGTCCTGCAGAGAAATCCCTAGAGCGCTACAGGAGCCACGTGTGTGCGAAGAAAGCGATTCATGTTGGTTTTGAATCGCTGTAAATTGTATTCGGTGGGAAACAAAGTCCTCATTCCAAAGGGATGGGGTTCTGCATATAAAATAACCGGCCAAGTGCAAGTTGAACTTGCGCAATTAGTGTTCCATGTGTTGACTGCTTTTAAAATAAAAAATTTTGTTACGGAGGTATAAAATGAACAGTGACTTGACAAAACACACTCCATACAGATGAGTGATGATACTTAAGTGGGCTATATTCATAGAGTCCAACATCACAAAATGGTCGGAATTCTGAAAGACCTTAGACTAGATGGAAAGAATCTGTGGATTATTGGCAACCTCTACTGGAACTAGATGGTATTTCTTAAAGCAGAAGAGGAGCGCTCAGAAGTAATACCGACTGAACGTGAAGTAAGGCAGGGTTGTGTCTTGTCTCCACTCTTGTTTAATATATACTCTGAGCAAATCTACAGAGATGCATTGGAAGAGGCTGATGAAGGAATACTGCTTAATGGGGAGCTAATAAATAATATTCGTTATGCTGACGATACGGCGGTTATGGCTGATAACTTAAAGGATTTCCAACATCTTATGACAAAAATAAACGAAGTCCGTAATCGATACGGCCTCGAACTTAATATCAGCAAAACAAAGTACATGGTAAACAGCTAGTCTCCGGATTCTGCGACCTTTTTGACGGTTAACAATCAACAAATACAAAGAACTCCGCAATATTCATATCTCGGTACCATGATAAACGAACAGTGGGTTCATTCGGAGGAAATTCGTTGCCATATCGAAAAACCTAGAGGAGTGTTCCTCAAAATTACATCACCTTTCAAAAGCTCAGCAATATAATGAAACACGAAAACAAAACTCCTAAGATGTTATGTTTTCAGTGTCCTTCTTTACGGTGTGGAATCTTGTACACTGACTGAAGCCACTTCTAAGAAACAGAATTTGAAAATTTCTTATACTGCCCATATTACCAACGAGAATGTCTTACGTTACATGAACAAGAAACTGGAAATTATGAAAACTGTTAAAGTAGGAAAATTGGATAATTTAAGACGCATTATGAGGAATTCTCACAGATATGGATTACTACAGCAAATATTCCAAGGAAAGGTTTTTGGAAATTGATTTTCAACGAATACTACTAGTCTTTTCAGAGCTACAGTGGATAAAGTAATAATAGCCAGAATAATTGCCAACATTCGAACCAAATAAGTACTTTAAGAAGAAAAACATCCTTCGAACACTTTCCATGAAAATACTTGTGGTATAGACTCAAGTCGCCGATCGCTCTTCGATGTTCCAAGGAATCATAATTGCAGTCAAGCGAAAAGCTCTCTTCTCAATAGAATCAAATAAATGCAGTGTATGTTTGGGAGTAGAGCCCCAAACCTAAGAGCACTATTCCCTCGTTGGTCGAATTTGAGCTTTATACAGAAGTAAAAGTTGTTTTGAATTATTGTGGCTGTGGATCTTAATTTTACCAAAATAGGTTAAGACTTGGCGTATACTAAAGAAATTGTTTATTTTTTAATTTTTTTTTTCGGTATTGAATCTATGGTGTCAGGAGAATATCCGTTGTTAACAGCAATTTGCTTTATTAGATTTAATTCTTTATTAAAAATATCTACAGAAATTTGCAAGTGTATGCAACGTACTGTGGTAATCTGCCAATTTTTGTTGTAGAGGGTGAACTGAATTTATATTTATTGTAGTATCTGTATGTGAAGGTTTGTGAAAAATCGAAAATTTGTGTTTATTGTAATGTCTGGTTATCGTTAAGTCAACATAACTAATTTTATTGTCGACTTCTAGTTCCATAGAAAATTTAATATTTTTATGTATCTATAATATATATAAAATGCAAGTGCGCTTATCACTGGAGAACCGCTTATCAGATTTACGTACTTTTTTTTAAAACATACATATGTTCTCTGGCCAGGTTATAGGTTATAATTTATTACGTTAGGTAACATAAGGAATATGCAGTGTCGATAATAGTGAATCAAGTCGGAAAAAGGCTTGCCGCTTGCGCGTTCTCTTGCAATACACTGCCTAAACCATTAAATATAAAACAATATTATGTAGCAAAGAACATAATATATGCAACATCTCTCTGTTTGTCTGTCTGTCCGTTAGTGCGCTTATGACTTGAAAACCACTTATCCGACTTACATGTTTTTTTTTTAATTCATACATTTGTTCTTTGGCCAGGTTATCTATAATCTTCCATACATATATATATATATATATATATATATATATATATATATATATATATATATATATATATATATATATATATATATATATATTAGGGTGTCCGCAAAAAATCGATGTCGGAATTTTGTTCGTCTGGACCCTACAAAACGATTTCCCTTTCCAGATATTGAGATAGCCGAAATTTGAGCTCGATTAAACGACGTTAACCCGTGCCGCTCGTCGCTCAAAGTTTGAAAAAATCCAAATTTTTGGCCAAAAAGCTGACATATGGAGCCATAATTCCAGAACGGTAAATAATAGAAACACGCTTAATATCTCAAAAGAAAGCTAATGTTGTTCTTCAAAATTTATATTCTATACATAATTGTTGTTATTTTAAGTCAAACCGAGTTACAACAGCCTTTAGCCCCAAAAACGTGACCTGGTACCAGTAGGAGCCAGTTTGGGAGTATTCTAAGAATTTTACGGGTTTTTACATAATGTTTCTCGGAATTAACATTTTTTTGTTAAAAAGTATTTTGGAACTCAATTTTCAAACATAAAGAGCCTTTTGTTCAAATTTAATCTTTTATTATATGGGGATTACCTGACTAGTTTACCAAAGAAAGACCCGTTTTGACAGGTAAAAAGGAGGGTGAATCTAATTTCTATTTTAGGGATGGTGATTTTACTTCAGCGGTCAACTGACCTTTTATTTATTCAGTTTAGTTTCTAAAGTGCCTTTGAGCTGGTTAGATCGAACAATTATCTAGTGAAGATATTTTAACGTTTTTTTTTAAATTTTCCAAGTGTGTGTGTTATTGTTTTTATAACTATTATAGTATTATTTTAAAAGACATTTGAAAACATTTTATTGAAATTAAAGTTTGCAATATATTTTGTTTCATTTTCCAAGTTAACTGTTATTTACCTATTGGCCTCTGAAATGGCATCCACAACAGGTGTACAAACCGGACCAAGGATAAAATATTTCTTGTGGGCTATCCCATTCACCAGATCACCGGTTGTAAACTACCCTCAAATCGTCAAGTTTTATGTGCTTTATTTTATAATTTACGTACTGTGAAATGAACTGTAAGAGAATCAGCAAAACTTACAATACGAGAAGTGTTCATTTTTTGGGAGAAAGCTCGAATCCCGACTAAACATGAGCAAGATGCAATTACTAAGCTGGAAAAACTTCACGCCGAGTGGAGAACTCTTCAAAAAGACCGGAAGAAAACATCGAAAGCGGCCAAGAACAAATTTAAACAGTTTGTTGAAAAGTTGGATGATCTCTTTGATATTGCTCAACAAAATGCCTTGGCTCTGATGAAATCGGAAGAAGATAAGGCGTTTCTCGTGAAACAGAAGGGCCGCCCAGGTTCCATGACTGGAGTGGATCTCAAGTTTTCTCGAGCTGAAGAAATCAAGGTGCAAAAGGAACTTGCAAAAATGAACCGACAAATCCAAGAAGCAACTTTTGATATTGGTGAGTTTTTTTTTTATTATTAGTATTCTAAAAAATAGATAAACAATAGTTTATCTATTTTTTAGAATAACTATAGTAAATAGTTTCATTATAATTGAAAGAAAATTGTACATGAGAGCATGATTTGGCATCTTTATGATTGAATTTATATTTTTTAAATAATACCTTTTGATAATTAGAAGTAGGCAATTTAGTACCTATGTATTATTACTATTCTGCTAAAACGACAAGTTTTTATAGTCTTTTTTTTTCTCTTTCTTTTGTTGCTTCTTAGAGACGGATGATGAAGACAAGTTCGAAGAAGGAGAAGAAGACACTGAAGAGGACAGCATCTACCAGGAACTTGAGAGCTTGGAGGAAATGGACATCCCTGAAGAAGCTGCAGAAGATCCAGGACCATCTGAGAGCAAGAGGATGAAAGTTTCATTTGCAAGGGGCGTTAAAGAGATTTTAAACATGAAATTGTCCATTTTATTAGATCGATGTGTATCCGACAGAAATGCCACGAGAATTTTAATAGCTACTCTAGAAACACTAAACCTTGACCCTCTTGAGTACAAAGTCTCGAAAACTTTATTACATGATAGAAGGCAAATGTTCAGAGAACAATATAATAAAAATTTTTTTGATAAAGTAAACATTCCTGAAAAAGAGCCCGTGGTTGTCCATTGGGACGGTAAACTTTTACCGGGTGTTTTAAGAAATGAACAATGTGAGCGAATAGCTATAGCTATTTCATATGGCGAAAAGGAACAGCTGCTGGGAGTTCCTGTAACAGCAAACAGCTCTGGAGAGGAGCAAGCCGTAGCCGTATATGAATGCCTGCACGAATGGGGTCTTCTCAACACCGTCAAGGCGATGTGCTTCGACACTACAGCATCCAACACGGGAAGACTCAAAGGAGCATGCGTCATATTGGAGCAAATGTTAGGAAGAGAATTGTTATACCTAGCTTGCCGTCACCATATCTTGGAAATTCTGTTAAGAGGCGTATTCGACACAAAAATGGGATCAACCACTGGACCTCATCCAGACATTTTCAAGAGATTCCTCACTGCGTGGCCCAAGATAGACAAAGGAAAATACGACACAGGTATCAGTGACAATCTAATACAAAAACAGCTAACTCCAGAAGTAATTGCAAATGTTACTGCTGAATTCGAGACCAAATTAACTGAGAGCCACCCCAGAGATGACTACAAGGAGCTATTGCAGTTGGTTCTCGTATTTGTTGGATCACTAGACGGCAATGTTGTGGGTTTTAGAACTCCAGGAGCCATTCATCACGCTAGGTGGATGTCAAAGGCTATTTACTGCTTAAAAATGTTCATTTTTTTCGTCGTCAATTTAAGATGTCTAAAGAAGAAGAAAGTTCTGTGCGTGCCATTTCTGTTTTCCTAGTTAAAATTTATTGTAAAGCTTGGTTCAATGGTCCAAAAGCTCATCCTGCACCAAAGCAAGATTTAGGTATTTTACATAGTCTGTTAGACTATAAAGAATGTGACAACGACATTGCAGAAATAGCCCTGACCAAATTTTCGAACCATTTGTAGTATTTGAATGCAAAGTTGGTGGGATTATCGTTTTTTGATCCCACCATTACAGACGATGAAAAGTTGTTAATGGCTAATAAATTGCTCAGTAGCACAGATGAACCATCACAGCACGCTAGGGTAGTAAATACAAAAGTTAGGAAAGAAAACTTAAAAGAGGTAGTTGATGGAGGATTGGTAAATTTACTTACCAAAGAAACGTTTACATTCTTTGACCAATTTAATATAAAAACAGATTTCCTAAGACAACATCCAAACACCTGGCCTCAAAATAATGACTTCCAAGAAGGATTGAAAATTGTCAAAACATTAAAAGTAGTTAATGATATGGCTGAGCGTGGTGTTAAATTAAAAACCGACTTTAACGACCTTCTGACAAAAGATGAAGACCAAAAGCAATATGTCCTGCAAGTTGTAAGTAAATGCCGAGCATTATATCCTGATGTTTCAAAAACTACTTTAACAAAAGCTCTAGAATAGATTAGATAACTATGTAAAATTATCAACTCATGTAGGTACTACGTCTGTATCTTTTCTGTGTCTGTTTTGTATGTATTATATACCTAATTTTTATATTTTAAAATAAAAAATGTCATTAGACTTATCAGTATTACTTGTTTTTTTTTATTATATTTCTACTTTAAACTCAAAAATAGCAAAATTTATCACTTAATAACAAAATATACGAAGTATGCTCCTAGTGGTACCAGGTCACGTTTTTGGGGCTAAAGGCTGTTGTAACTCGGTTTGACTTAAAATAACAACAATTATGTATAGAGTACAAATTTTGAAGAACAACATTAGCTTTCTTTTGAGATATTAAGCGTGTTTCTATTATTTACCGTTCTGGAGTTATGGCTCCATATGTCAGCTTTTTGGCCAAAAATTTGGATTTTTTCAAACTTTGAGCGACGAGCGGCACGGGTTAACGTCGTTTAATCGAGCTCAAATTTCGGCTATCTCAATATCTGGAAAGGGGAATCGTTTTTATTGGGTCCAGACGAACAAGATTCCGACATTTTTTTTTTTCCCCTCTATGAGATCCGGTCACTCTAATATATATATATATATATATATATATATATATATATATATATATATATATATATATATATATATATAATGTAACGTCCCTCTGTTTGTCTATCTGCCCGTTAGTGCGCTTATCACTCGAGAACCACTTATCCGGTTTACGTGTATTTTTTTTGTTTTTAAATTTTTACCTTAATATTTATTAAAAAAAAATCTGTAATACATAAAACGCAACGTCTCTCTGTCTGTCCGTTAGTGCGCTTGGCACTCAAGAACCACTTATCCGATTTACGTGTTTTCTTCTTATAAAATACATATGTTTGCTGGCCAGGTTTTAGGATATATTTTATTATGTTAGGTAACATGAGGAATGAGCAGTGACGATAATAGTGAATCAAGTCCACACGAGCGGAGCCGCGACCACGGCTAGTTGAGTTTATATAATTAAAAAAATGGTTAAGTTGCTCTTTCTACACTGATAGCCAAACGTGTTATAGAGTTTTTGTAAAATAAAAATAAAGTGGAAATTGACAAATTCAGTCTCTTATTCATTAGTAAAAATTGTTGTGAAGTATAAAGCTTTCTAGTTCGAAATAATATTCCCAGCTTTTAAGAAGCTCTCTTTGCTATGCTTGCAACATGTTCATACATTTTAGTTTTGTTGTCTCTATATGAGCTACTTAACTGTCGATCTATCTCGGCTCATCAGTCGTGTTAGGATCGACAAATAAGAGAACAAAATTCTCAGTAATTATTGCTGCACTGGCGCAGTACGATACAGCAAATTGTATCCCTCGCTAGTGTATAGATATTAGTCGTAAATATCTCTGAAGTTCTACCCCTGCAAAATATTTTCTTGTGCTCTTGCTATAAAACACTTGTTATTAAACATATATAAATAAGTTGTAACACTTGAATTAAATTATTCTTTACTGTGAACAAGTCAAATTCAATATTTATTTTACTACAGTGTGTTTGCTAGGCAAATATTAGTTAGATCACATTACCGATTTTTTTTTTTCCTGTTTCTTTCCCTCAAAGCTAAAGTGAAAACGAAAATAATGTTGCTAAATTTAATTTATTCTCTTTAATTAAAAACATAAATTAATTATAAACAATTGTGTAACGATAAAACAAGGAATAAATTAGGCGTGAATGTAAATAATTAAATAACATAAATAAATAATATAAAACAATATTGTACTTGAATAATATAAATATCAATTAAAAAAGCCAAATATTTAAACTGAACAAAGCGAGTTTTGATATTTAATGAAGAATCTTATGCCTCTTGGATGTTTTCACAGAAATTAAAACTTACTTTCAGTAAAGTATACAAGGAGTCACATAAATAAATTGAAGTTTTTTTGGTTTATAGCGTGACTGCAACGGATAAAAGGAGCAAAGTGGGAGTGTGTCTTTTGTGAGCGAGAGTTTTATGCCTTGAAATGTGCAGGACTTGTGCAATAGCTTTATGTTTTCCATGAATTCGGACGTTTCTCTCTTGATACTTCCGATGGCCCTTCCGTAAACCTTTACATTAATTTTGAGTCTTTTTCCCATATACTCGGTTAGCAAAATTTTATGGCCGATTCAAAAAATCAGTAAAGAAATTTACTCAGTATTTTCCTTACAAACACTTAGTTCTAAAATAAGCACTGAATTTGACTTTCTCAAGCTAAAGAGTAACTTAATCTAAGCGTAACCAGTTTATTAATATGGTGATACAAGGGAAATTAATAAAAATTCTAGGAAAAAAACAAATATAGACAGAAGAGATCTAAATATTAATAAAAATCTGTACTGAAATCAATCAGTGGAAGCTAAGATTGAGCTGGCAAAGTCCGAAAGCATAAAAACAACCCAAGGTATCAGACAGGGATGCATTCTCTCACTCCTTTTGGTTAGTCTTTATTCTGATGCTGTGTTTAACGAGGCCATCTATGAATCCATTGAAGGAATAACAGTTAATAGGAATACACTGAACAATATACGGTATGCTGATAATACTGTTTCATTAGCAAATAATCTCAAATATCTCCAGCAACTGATCAATCGAGGCGTAACAGCCAGCGAAAGATTTCGATTAACTATGAATATAAGACAAACCAAGTGGATGGTAACAACACCATAGAACAAGTCCTCCTTTAAATATTTGGGAACTAATATAAATGAGAAGTGGGACCCAAGAAAATATTCCCGGATTGAACAGGCCTGAATGACATACATGAATATGAATAAATTTTTCAATCGATTGCTGTTGTATGAATGTGAGTGCTGAACCCTGATCCTGGCTCAGAGAAACGACTGGAAGTTTTTCAAATGTACATTTATAGACTCCTTCTTCGCGTCTCCTGGGTACAGAAAAAAAAAAAAAAAACAAGAATGAACAAAATTATATACTTCGACATTTAATGAGGAGCTCAAAATAAGAATTGCTACGTTTAATTATTGCAGGCAAAATAAAGGGCAAGCGATCGACCGAAAGATGACAGAATTCTTGACTGAAGGACATGCGAAGCTCCTTTGGATGTGCTTCGAGGGACATTTTTCGGGCAGCAGGTTCGAAAGTTCGTTTAGCTATCCATATAGTTAGCTATATGGATAGCTAAACGAACTGGACATGCGAAAGTGGTTTGGATGTGCTTCGAGTGATATTTTTCGAGCAGCAGGTTCTAAAGTTCGTTTAGCTATCCATATAGTTAGCTATATGGGTAGCTAAACGAACTGCTGCTCGAAAAATATCACTCAAAGCACATCTAAACCACCTTCGCATGTCCTTCAGCCCACCTTCGTGAGGAGACGGCGCCGTAAAAAGATGTTTATCTTTCTATAGTGCGAGCTATATTTTCTATGCTACTACCTTAAATAAATTAATAAATATATATATATATATATATATATATATATATATATATATATATATATATATATATATATATATATATATATATAGCAACCATTAGGACCTAAGAGTGTGGGCCGCCCTCGGAAGAGGTGGTGTGATGGTTTGAGTGTGGCGGAATAGTGGCGGGCAGGTGGATGACATTGAACAGGCGATAAGTCTAAGTTAGAAGAAGAAAAAAAAAGATATACCAACCTGCCGGAATTTAAACACGAGTTCTTCTGTACAGTAAGTAGGTACTATGCCAAGGAGCTAGGGGCCGCCACATCTGTATGTTTGTGATACTGAAAAGATTTTCTTGTCGTATATCGTCGTTTTTCTACGAGGATGGATTGAAAAGCTCGCGGACTCACCAAAAAATAATTATATCTAATACTTTTTTTATTATAGTACCCTCAGTAAGTTTATACTTTCTTTGGTTGTCACATTGTAAAATTGTTGCTGTAGAATTTGTGGTTTTTAGGTTAGGACAAGTTTAGTGAGACCAAGGGCAGCGTTTTTGAAAAAATGGAAAAAAATTGAACAACGTACTGTCATCAAGTACCTGTTTAAAAAAAATGTTTTCACCAAAGGAGATCCACGATGACATAAAAACAACAATAGGGGAATCTGCTCCGTCATATACCTCTGTGAAAAAATGGGTTGCAGGATTTAAACGCGGACGAGAGAGCATCGAAGATGACCCTCGCTCCGGCCGGTCCACGACGTCTACGACTGAAGAAAATATCGGCAAAGTATGTGATCTATTATTGAAATACCGTAGATTAACTATCAGGGAAATTGCAGACACTATAGGCATCTTGTATGAATGAATATAAAACATAATTGCCAACGAACTCGGATTTTCTAAGGTTTCCGCTAGGCGGGTCCCCAGACTGTTTTCAGTTGAACAAAAACGAATTCGACAAGTTTGTGACAATGGACGAAACCTGTGTTCACCACTATACTCCAGAGTCAAAACAACAATCCAAGCAGTGGAAAAAATCTGGTGAACCGTCCCCAAAGAAAGCGAAGGCAATTCTGTCGGCTGGTAAAGTGATGGCGTCAGTTTTTTCGGATGCTAAGGTATTATTATGGTCGGACTACCTTCCGAAAGGCGAAACAATAAACTCGACTTACTATTGCACCCTTTTGCGTCGTTTCCGTCAAGAAATTAAAGAGAAACGTCCAGGATTACTGAGAAAGAAATTGAACGCTCGCGTTTATACATCTATTGAGTCTATGGCTCAAATTCGTGATTATGGTTTCGAATTGCTGCCCCACCCAGCTTATTTTCCTGATTTGGCACCTTGGGACTTTCATCTGTTTCCAAACCTAAAAAAAACACCACGGTGGCCAGAAATTTTCATCAAATGAAGAAGTCGAAGCTGCAGTTAACCAGTATTTTGAAGACCTTGAGGAATCTTTTTTCAAACAGGTGTGGAAGATTTGAAAAGCAGGTGGAAGAAGTGCATAGAGCTAGGTGGAGATTACGTTGAAAAATAAAAATCTTTTTGTACGTATTTTATTTTATTTTCTTGACTAGGCAGCGAACTTCTTAATTCATCCTCGTACTATTAGCAATTAAAAATTAACCTTTCTATTTTTTTTATTTTTTTTATCGTGCACCTCCCCTCCTGCGTAGGGATTTTACCCTTTTTCATATCCTAAGGACATCGGCGAGGATGTTGTAATACCCGTCAACGTTGTCCAGGTGTCGAAACATAGATTTCTGTATTTCACAGCACCTTTAGGCAACCTTTTTCTCAGAAACCCTGTGCACATAAATAACTTAGAAATAATCTTTTTTGTTCAAATTTGATTCCTTTTCAATACACATTATCGGACTTTTGCTTTAACGCTTGTAATACAATTTTTTTAATTCAAAAATCTAATTTCCCTTCTTCACGTTCTTCGAACAACATCACCAGTCATAGTTCGAATACATTTAACTTAAACTTTAAGCCGTTTAGAGCCAGAGACGTGAATCCTTTCCACAATAAAAGTTTTGACTTGAACAACTTTCGAAACTTTTCCACAAGTAAATTTAATCCATTGTGTAACGAACATATTTCTGAATACGGACAAGTTAAAATAGAAAATTGTTTTGTAGTTGTGTATAACACAAAGTAAAATGTTTTAGAAAAAATAACTTCCAAGACACCAAACTGAAAATAATACCATAAATGCTGCTTATAGTATGTCCGTATTTAAGCGATTCAACGTCTGGAATTACCGTACATTCCCACTGACAATGAATTTAACTCTACATTGCCGCACGTTTTGTTGAACTGCATGTGACCATTGTTCACAATAAGTCAAGCGATGTCTTAGAGTTCCTTAAAGTTATCCTTAGTTTAGTAGTTTACTTCGTTAAAGACTTCAAGAGAACTTTTGATTTTTAAAGGGTTACATACACCTGGGCGATGCAGAAAGTATGTATATTTTAAAAAAAAATATTTTAAATGTTAAAGTAAATAATACAAAAGGATGGCGATTATTATATTTTTCCTGTACAGGGTGAGTCAACGATAGAGAAAAGTTCATTATCTCATTTATTTCGGCAGTGACGAAAAAATGTTAAATACAATAGTTTTAGAGAATATTAAGGTTTATAGTTTAAAATTATTTTTGAGTATACAGGGTGCTTCAAAGAAGTGTGGCCTATATAACATATGTTTTTTTAAATAGAATATTCTATTTTCTAATTTATTTTTTAATTCTGCGCAAAATTTTATAACTTTTTTATTAATAATGTTATATACCTAAACCTAGTAGTTTTTCTTACATTTCAATTTCTTAAAAAAATACTAGTTTTCAGTTTTGTAAAAAATTGCCAGTAGCGCCATTGTCTCTAAAGATGGAACACTCATAATTGGTACGAGTGCTCTATAGGGATGAAAAAAAAGATACATGTAAAGAAATTTGAGTTCGATGCTACAGGGTGTTCAAAATAAATTTATGCATTTCGAATATTTTAAATTGAAAAATCTCAAATTTTTTAAGTGGCACACCCTGTATATTATTATTTTTTCTGATAGATTTTACAAAACCCTCCTACTTTTATTAAGTATGTCATACACCTATTTCTAATAGTTTTCTATTTATTTTGAATTTTTCAATTTTTACCCTTTTACCCCAACATCATAATTGCCAAGACAAAACAAAAATGTAGGCATTGTCAAATTTTGACATGTCTATTAAGCAAGTAAAAATAGTTTAATTTGTTGTAGTATGTGAGGTATAAAGGTAATAGTTATGGATTTTCCTAAAAATCAATTAATTGATATGGTTTATATACTGGGCGAGGCGGGAAAAAATTGTCTTTTGGCAGTAAGGCTTTACGGAGCGAAGTACCCTAATAGACGTATATCATCTAGAAAATCTTTTCAGTGCTTAATGAAACGGTTTGATGGTAGTGGAAGCGTTAAGTATACGAAACGGAAAGTAGTAAACCAGAATGCTACCAATGAGGTAACAGAAATGGAGATTTTACTTCATGTTGAAGATAATCCCCAGGTCAGCAGCCGTCAACTAGCTGACTTATCTGACACATCCCAATCTACGGCTAACTGCACCACAAGAAAATACAAGTATCATCCCTTTCATATGGAACTATACCAAGAACTTCAAGACCGTGATTTTGAACGACGAGTAAACTTTCGTACCACCATGAATGGAGCAATAGAGGTCGATCCAAATTTTTTATCCAAAATAATGTTTTCTGATGAAGTTACTTTTCGCAGTAATGGAGCAGCTAGCAGCCATAACATGCATTATTATTCAACAGTCAATCCGTTTTGGGTCCGGAAAGTTCAAAACCAAAACCATTGGTCGCTTAATGTATGGTGTGGAATATTAAATTTTCGAATTATTGATCCATATTTTTAGCGCGAACCGCTTAACAAGCCTAGATATCTAAATTTTTTGCAAAACGAATTACCCCAGCTTCTTGAAGAAGTTGATAACTTTGAAAGAGAACAAATGTGGATTCAACAAGATGGAGTTTCCGCTCATTACCACCGGGAAGATCGGGAATTTTTAAACGATCGTTACCCACAAAAATGGATCGGTAGGGATGGATTCATTCATTGGCCCCCTCGATCATGTGACTGAACACCTTTAGACTTCTTTTTGTGGGGCTATATTAAAGATCGTGTTTGTGTGAATACCCCTACAACACCAGTAGATATGGAAAATAGGATACGGGATGCGTGCAGGACAATAACGCCCTTTATGCTAAGTGGAGGAAAATATAGTAAAACGACTAAACATGTATTCAAGTAGATGGGCATATTTTTGAACATTTATTAAGTCATAATAATTAATCATTAGATAAGATAAACTATATTAAAATTATTATTAACTATTTGGTTATGTTTTCGCAATAGCGTAAGTGTATTAAAAACAAGGGTAAAAATTGAAAAATTCAAAATAAATCGAAAACTATGAGAAATAGGTATATTACCTACTTAATAAAAATTGAAGTGTTTTGTAAAATTTATCAGAAAAAATAATAATGGACAGGGTGGACAGGATCTTTCAATTTAAAATAGTCGAAATGTATAAATTTATTTTGAATACCCTGTAGCATCTAACTCAAATTTCTTTACATATACCTTTTTTTTTCATCTCTGTAGAACGCTCGTACCAATTATGGGTATTCCACCTTTAGAAACAATGACGCTACTGGCAATTTTTTACAAAACTGAAAACTAGTATTTTTTTAAAAAAATTGAAATATTAGAAAAACTACTGGGTTTAGGTATATAATATTATTAATAAAAAAGTTATAAAATTTTACGCAGAATTTAAAAATAAATTAGTAAATAGGATGTTCTATTTAAAAAACATATGTTATATCGGCCACACTTTTTTGAAGCACCCTGTATACTCAAAAATAATTTTAAACTGTGCACTTTAATATTCCCTAAACTTATTGTATTTAACATTTTTTGTCATTCCCGAAACAAATGAGATAATGAACTTTACTCTATCTTTGACTCACCCTGTACTTTAAATTATAAGAAAAACAATTTTTTTAAATATGTTTTAATCGTTAACATTATTTTTTATGAGGTTGAATGGACCATTGATGAAAACTATGGCGCGTCCTTGTCTGCAGGATAACTTTACAAAAAATAATCCAATCTGCAAAAATAAAAATTATTCTTGTAAAATAATGTAGTAGTTAAAAATACTTTAGTATGCAATTATCGACGAAAAAATTTGTATTTAATTATTTATAAAAAAATTTCTACTAGAGAAATTGAAAACAACCTCTCGACATTTTGTAGAAAAAGTGATTATTAAGCCTTAAAAAAAAGTTAAAAAATATTAAAAATTGACTCGGTAATGTTGCAGATAGTGTATAAAAACATAATTTCGAGAAAAACACATTTAGGGGTAGGTTCGGGTAGATAAAAAGTAAACTTACGACTATTCTCCTCTTCTTTGTACTGTGTACCTTCTTCTTCTTGCACCTTGGTGTTATTTATAGTTTTCTGTTTTTTTTTTCTGTTTAACTCTTCTTTTAAGGATTGAACTGATTTTAACCTGGCGTGTTTCAAACGATTCGCATCCTCTTTTCGACAGTAACTATGCGCTTCAACTCCAATGCTGACTCCCAGCAATTCTAACATTTGTAAATAACTGTTACAAACCTGGCGTAAACTCAAGTCGACGTGTACTTTTTTTAAATAAATTTCACTTCACCACCACATTCTTGGTAAACGACATTCTTGGCAAACCACATTCACCAGAAATATTTATTGATTGTCCCCGTAATTTTTTCGCAGCTGTACTTGTAAATTGAATCTTAGACTCCATTACTGCAGCTGTAGGAGGAAGCTGAAATTCGACCAACTATGGAATATTGCTCCTATATTTGGAGCTGTGCTCCAATCATACATTTATTTGTTGGATTCTATTCGGAGAAGAGCTGTTTGTCTGATTGGAGACCCGGAATTGACCGGCAGCTTTCATTCGCTGTAACATCGAAGATCGGTTGGCGACTTGAGCCTATTCTACAAGTATTCGAAAGATGTGGCCCACTTAATTCCTCCCAGAGAAATACACGTCGGTCTAATACTTCACATCCGTATGAAGTTCAGCTTGTTACTCCTCGTACAAAGCTTTTCAAGCAGTCTTTTATATGGAGAACATCAGCCTTTTGAAATAATTTGCCCAGGACTGTTTCCCACCGAGTACAATTTACAGCGATTCAAGAACAACGTGAATCAATTTTTTCTGCACCCGTGTCGCTCCTGTAGCGCTTTAGCAGCACGTGTGCTATAACCATAAAAAAAAATAATCAATAATCATCATTTTCTATAACTCTCCCATCGTTTTACAAGTTTTTGAATTCCTTCTTTGTAGAAATTGCGTAGGTCGTAAGGTAGTTTTTGACTTCTTCCATAGAATCACATTTTTTGCAATTCAATTTATTTTGCAGAGAACGAAACAGATAAAAATCTGAAGGGGCAAGGTCCCTAAGTTTTTGCAGTGTCTGTTGAGTGACATGTAGTTTAGCGATGTCATGGTGAAAGATGATGCCTTTTCGAATGATTGCTTGGATTTTTTTTTGTTTGTTTATTGGCTAGGCTCCTTTCTGGGCATATTAGTCAGTGTATCCATTATATGCATATGCGAACTATTTATCGACTCTCATAATACCCAAGCAGATTGGCGGAATCGAACAGCCAACCATAGGAGTCACAATATACTTCCTAGTCCACTGCGCTATTGCTTGGATTTCAACATCGAGTTGGGTGGGTTGCTCACAGTACTTCTCCGCAGTTATTGTTTGACAACCTGGAAGAAGCTTGTAAAAAATTATTTCTCTACAATCCCACCAGACACATAACAACACTTTTATTGGATGCAATCAAGCTGCTCTTTCACTTCCATGCTTCCAGCTTCTTTTTCTTATTTTGTTGTTATACACAATCCATTTTTCATCTCTAGTTATGACTTGGTCCAAGAAAGGTTCGTTTTGTTGACGGCCAAGTGGAGAAATGACTGTGGAAATACGGTTCAGTTTGTTCCATTCTATCTAAACGTGCGGAACCCATATCGGGTTTCGAAGTATATCCAAGTTACTTTAAATGACGAAATGCAGTCGAATTGTCAACATATAGTCTCTCAGCAATCTCTTCAGTGGTAATCCGTGGATTATTATTTACTAAGCCACGTATAAAGTCATTATCAATGGGAGAAGATCGCCCAGAGCAAATTTTATCGTCTCGGTTGAAGTCACCATTTCGAAATTGACTGAACCACTTTTAAACTATCCTAAGAATAGGACCATGATCCAAATAAATGTCTTGAATATTTTTTAGTGCAGTTTCAACACTTACTCCCTTTTTAAATTCATATAACATAACAAGACGAAAATGTAACTTTTCATTTTCCGTTTTGAATATTAACCCTGCCCACAAATTAATGTAAATAAACTTTTTTTTAAGGTTAAATTAACTCACGACGCATTTAGATAACTGTTAGTTAATAATATGATTATAAAAGAAACATTAGCACAGTCAAAAGTGCATGCTTCTGCCATCTATGAAAATCGTGCACGAACCTTTGGAATCACCCAATAGATAAAACCGAGCCGATTTTATTGAAAAAAATGGACTGCGGCTCAGATAGGAACTGAACTGAAGGAAGTTTATGAGGACTCTGCAACAGCACATAACACCATTTATTACCGAATAAATGTATTTTAACGTGGCCGTATAAGCACTACAGATGCTGCATATTTAAGATGCCCGATTGAGATTTCTTCTGAAGAAATCGTCGACTAAAGTTATGATATCGTGACGGAAGATCGTCGTATGAAAAAGCTGAGTGCGCGTTGGGTACTAAATTTCTTGACTCTAGACCAAAAACACAACAGGTGGGACATACCAAAATCGTGTTTGGAAAATTGCAGCATAATCCGAAGGACTTTTGGCGTCGTCTTGTGACTGTAGACAAAACGGAAGTTAAAACAGTGGGTTGGTGAAAGTTAAAGTGTACCAAAAAAAGCGAAAACACTTTATCGACGGGAAACGTGAAAGCAACTGTTTTTTGGGACTCAGAAGGTCTCATCATGATTCACTATTTGGAAAAGAGTGAAACAAGAACCGGCTCTTATTATACAACGTTACTGGGCCGTTTGCATCGTAAGTTGAAGCAGAAGCAATCAAAATTAACATGCAAAAAAGCGCTTCTTCACCAGGAAAACTGCTATTGCAATGGCAAACATACATGAGCCGGCCTTCGAAATATTTCTTTACCCATACTTTGGCCCCAAATAATTTTTTTTTTCCAACCTCCAAATGTGGCTTGAAAGGGGGGGGGGGAGAGAAAATTTTTGGTCGAATGACGAGGTTTTAAAGAGGAGAGAATAAAAAAATTCGAATCTTGCTGGGTCAAACGTATTGAGCTGAATGGAGATTATGTTGAGAACATACGTGCAAACACACAATGCACCTTTCACATTCTATTTTCGTTAATTGATTGTTTCATTACTGAAAGGAGAATCCTTATTTGTGACTACAAATAAGGGTTTTGATCATTTCGCCCATTACTGGGAATAATACAAGGGTCATTCAATATGTAAAGAGACAAATAAATTTATCTCCAGAACGGTTTATTGCATTGCTACAATATTTGCCTTGCTTCTCGACATAATCCCCCAAACGTTAATACACTTGTCCCACCTTTCTGCTAGTTTCTTGACTCCTGTGGCAAAGAATTCTTTCGGTTGACGTCGAAACCACTCTTGCACTTTTTCCTTCACTTCTTCATTGTCGGTGAACCTCTTTTCACGTAGGGCATCTTTGAGAGGTCCAAACAGGTAAAAATCACACGGAGCCAGGTCTGGACTGTATGCGGGATGAGCCAAGATGTCCCAACCCAGTTCTTGAAGCTTTTCTTGGGTAAAGGTGGGCATTGTCGTGTTGAAGAATGACTCTTTTTCGCAAGAGACCACGGCGCACAATAGGAGCAAGAGCCGCTTGGCGCGGACACAGTTTCTAATACACTTATTAACGCCGCAACCTTCACGGGAATGTTATTGCAATAACATATGAAGATACTAGATAATATAAAAAACATTTTTAAAAGTTTTATAAACGCAGTAGCGTATTGTTGTATAAAAAAACCTGAAAAATACGAAGTCTGTGATTCTTAAAGATTGCTTATGTATTTAGTTTTATATCTAGTATCGTTATATACATCATATAACGGGTAAAAATGGTCTATTATTAAACAAATAATGTGTAATATTACTACGCGGTAGATATTGTTAACATAAATAAAAATTTATTAAAGTTTACTAAAATAATAATTTCGAGATAAGAAAAAGTCTATAAACTAATAATAATATTATGGTGTAACAAATTAAAACGGTAATATATTAAATTAAGTTTATTGTTGCATTAAACAATACTTAATTATACAAGAGTAACACTAACTATTTTTTTCCGTATTAGTCATTTCATACCGATATTACCTCTTCGGGAATTTCTAAAAGCTGAAGAGCTTCGGTGTTGAGGCTGTTACATTTTTTTGGTAACACAGATCTCATTGAAGATATAATGGGATCCGAAGATGTTAAAAATATATTTAACAGATCTTGGTTGTTATCCTGCCTCGATGTTTTGCGACATTTTTTTTCGCGATATCTACGAAAATCCTTATTCCGGGCTTCCTGGGCTTCCTCACTCAGCATCCCCATAGGGAGTATAGCGACAGCAATTACTTCGGATCCGTGAATAAGAACTTTATGAACTGCTGTTCGCATTGGATACCAACTGTACAAACTAATATATAAATGTGCCGTTTCTAAGGCATATGCCCTAAATGCATTTGCATTAACAGCCAAACCGCATGACAATACTTTTAAAATTATAGCGCATCTAAATATAAGGGCCTCACTGATACCGGTAATCTCAGCTGAGAGAGCTGTATTTTCGAAAAATCTACGAGCAGTGTTTCCATCGTGAGTTGTATCCTTACCCTGAAGTATAACACCTACCAATAAACCCATTTTTGAGCGAAAATCTGCTTGTAAAATAGATTCTCGTGCTTCAATTTGAGCTTTTAATTTTTTTGTTTTGCAGCATACTTTCAAATCTAACCTTGATGCAACGTGAAGGAACCAATCAAAAAATTTTATATACGCATGTAATGTAGATGGCCCATAATCGCTAACATTCATGTCAACATCTCTTTGTAATACCTTGTTAATATTATTAACGTCTTTTGGGAGTAACACCGCACATGTTACAACTTTGAGATGATGCGGTGTGCGTGATTGCTTGGCAAGTTTTGCCATCTATCATCGTCATACATAGCTTGTGCTGTATGCTAACAATTTCTGTAAACCCGGTCACTACAGTTGGTAGGAGAGCTTCAATTTGCTGATCCATAAATATTTTTTCTTGAAGTATTACTTCAGTTGTCTCTTTCACGAACTGTAGCTTTACGGGTCTACAGAATCTTGTTGAACAAGGGCGAGAGTTTTGCCATACAATCTTTTTGCCATTATCGGATTCAACAAAAAGTTGCAAAGGCACCAAGCAAGTCATAAACAAATTTCGATCTATCAAAAGTTCCTCATTATTAGCAGATTTTTGTTTATAAATAGAATGACCGCTGCTGCCTTCACATCCCCATTTACTGATAAGAATCAATTTACTCCAAAGATTTGGATGGAGACTCAACAAAACATATTTCTGCATTTCTATGATTCGATTAACGGTATGGTCCAACAACGCTTGTAATCTAATTTCAGATTTTGTATCGGTAATAGAAATAAAATCGGTAGGTGGATAACACTCTCGTTTGGCCCCTCTTACTCTATCATACGATGGATATAAATCCGCTCCCCTCGATTTGGCTTGCATTCTTGATAAGATGCTTTGGACATGTCAGTGACCAACATGAAAGCAAGTGCTTCCCAAGGAATATACGGAGCAATATTAATAATTTTTTTCGTGTTCGAAGTAGCATTTACATTTTTGTTAAGTATAGGTGTAGAGCTGTTAGTCCTAATGATGGCCTGTTTGACAATGTTCGCTTCAGCAGTTTTACCTTCTGAACGAAGCTGCATTTGTGCTGCGTACGCTAATTCTTCTGCTGAATGTTTATCTTTGAGTTGCTGAACTCTTCTCTGTTTACTACGATCGCACAATGGCGAGAAATTTTTCTGGGGTTTGTTTTCTGCGAGAAAATATTTAATATATAAGAAAAATATTTTAGATCAACCATACGTTACAGTATGACAATACGCGACATTATAAAATAAATGTATTGCTTTGTATAATACCTGACGAAGTAGATGGTGCTAGTAATGTAATAATTTGTGTAAGCCAGACATCATATTTCTTAAAAAATCTTTCTTTCTTCCTGCTACATTCGTCCCACCTCTTCTTTATAGTTCTACAATGGCTGTGAATTTTCTCTTTCACTAATTTCCACTCATCATCAGATATATTTTTGCCCAGAGCAGTCCTAATCGACGTGCTCGTATGGTATAGGCCACGTTTCGGAACATTTTTCCATTAAAAACTCGAAGAGTTCACGCCGAGATATCTTGAATAACATCTTGATGCGTCTGTTTATATTATATCAACTGATGTGACTGTACGGATTTGCAGTAACAAATGATACTCAAGTTCAAGCCGCGTCATTTGCTGTACATACGGCAATTATCTCGATCGTCTTATTTATTACTGCGAATCCGCGCAAACATTAGTCGATATATCAAACGCATTATTGGGATGAGATCTTTTGACCGAAAGATGATTTTTCATGAAAAAATTGCTTTCCGATTATTTAAAAAATTATTGTTTAAACAATTATTTTTTAAACAATGGAAAAATCAAATATTCTCATAAAACATCTGTTGGTCAAAATATTTCATCCCAATGTTCACCTTTCTGCTATGTCTATTGGTATGATACACATACAAAAATAAATACATAAACTATATTCAAGAATCTTCGACTTTGTATATATTTTTTTAGGTTTTTTTTTATATAATAATACGCTATTGCGCGTTTACAAACCTTTTAAAAATTATTTTATATTATTTAATATCTTCATTTATTATTGAAATCACATTTCCGTGAAGATTGCAGGATAAATATGTATATTTGTAGCTTTGTTCGCTAGTCGAGCGGACGCAGTGTTATCGTGGTACCAATTTTATTTGTCGTTTTTCAAATAAAGCGCCGGCGGCCGCAGCTTTTTTTAAATGGAAATTTAAGCTCATAGTTTAGGCTTTCGATTAATGCTTCATTTTTAGTGTTCACTTGCGTTCGCTCTTTTGTGTGTCACAAAACATCTTATTAAATACCATTCGTAAGGATGATATTTGATGATTATGTTTATATTATTTTATTAAACGGTTAATACAAGTAATCACATAAGGCCTACAAGGATGAATTTATATGGAATATAAGTCATTCGCGTTACCTTCAAAGCATTATTAACGTTGGGAACCGTACAATCAGAGTATAGCACAATAGGTATTCTCACTGCTTACGAAACAGTTATGTTTCACTTACGATTTACAGATACATGGGCCAGGTATGGAAGCGAAATACTTTTTTTTCGTAATATTTAGATATTCCTGACTGTAAAAAATCTGGATATAGTTCTGAATATAGCATTTTATTTTTGGCCTTTTGTCCGGGTCAAGCGGCGTTTCCTCCCATAGTGCGGCGTCTGCTCTTAATGGCTAGCTAACAATTTTAACAGTAATTCTTCTATTATCACGAATAAGTCCATCAATCCTCGAGTCCAACGAGGGACTGTAAACTTCGACTGGTCGTCCACTTTGCTACTCATCATCTCTCAACACTCTTGTTCGGCCACTTCTGAACCGATCTATTTACTTGTAAATATTGGCACGGTTCATGCACCTTTCTCCATACTCTAATAACATTCTAGAATGTATTTCACTTGGCTTAACACCTTCTGCTACGAAAAATCTGATCACAGAACGCTGCTTTTCTAAAGTGTAGTCTTCCAATGGACTCGCCATGTTAAACTGGATATTTTGAGGTTATCTTTACATTACATGATCGAACAGATGATTAAAACTCATCAGAAGGTTGCTAACTTGCACTCTTAGAAATATGGAGCGGTTTCGTTGAATGGGTTTAAGCTGAGACCAATTTTCCTTTACTTATTGAATGACCTTCGTAGTTAGGGAAACTTATAAATTTTAAATTTAAACTAGCTAGTTATTTCTAATAAAAATAAAATTTAAAACCCGAACATGAAACACAATTCTAGCTCTACAAACAAAATATGCAGCATTGTAGAGCCTAACAATTCCAACTCTGAAAAGCGAGTTAAATATTAAACTAGTCGTATATTTCATTTTTCTCATAACAGACATGTAACAAAGGTGTGCGAGAAAATGTCAGAAAAACTAATAAAATTCCACGGAAAAATTCCTTTTATTATGCAGATTAAACACGTGTTTTTCCAGTGCAAGCTTCATTTTATATTATAATGTGGATTTTTTAGGGAAAGAATCAATGGAATTACGTGTATAAATGTAAAAAAAGGTTGTACCTTAAAGAGTAAATATGTTTTTTTTCGATGATAAATGAGCATATTTTTTATAATATACAGGGTGATCGTTTTTAGACGCCCGGCCCCGATTTATGGAAAATTGTTGGATATTATTATTTTTATATCATAGAACAGTATATTGCATATCAAGGAGTATACTGATGTATTTGACATTTGATAGTGAAGACGACGCTGGGCATCGCGACGCCAAACAACTTTTTTTCCATTGGCATACTTTTTGTAAAACGGCATTGGAAAGCCTTAATTTTTTCAATATTTTTTCCTTAAACTGTTTTTTTTAAATTTATTTTGTAAAGAAGTTATGGAACAAAAACCCTCTAAAATATTATTTTTTGGTCATCGCGGTTGCCATGGATCGTATGCCACGTTTGGCGGTGTTCAAACAATTTATCTAGTGGGCGGCTTTAATTTGACCGTAATTATAATAATACTAGCCGGTGGACTTGATTCACTACAATTGTCACTGCTTATTCCTTAAGTTACCCAACGTAATGAAATATCTCCCATTATTTCCCCTTATCTTCCAATATTTCTCCTTATCTCCCATTATCTCTACATAATTTCCATTGTGTAGGCTTATCTCTGCTCTTATCCCATTATTTCTCCTTATCTCCCATTATTTCTCCTTATCTCCCATTATCTCACCTTATTTCCCATTATCTAGACTTATCTCTGCTTATCTCCCATTATTTATACTTATCTCCCATTATCATCTCACCTTATCTCCCATTATGGAGGCTTATCTCGACTTATCTCGAAATATTTCTTCTTATCTCCCATTATTTCTCCTTATCTCCCATTATCTCACCATAATTCCCATTATCTAGACTTATCTCTGCTTATCTCCCATTATTTATACTTATCTCCCATTATCATCTCACCTTATCTCCCATTATCGAGGCTTATCTCGACTTATCTTGCAATATTTCTCCTTATCTCCCATTATTTCTCCTTATCTCCCATTATCTCACCATAACTCCCATTATCTAGATTTATTTCGGCTTACCTCCCGTTATCTCAACTTATCTCCCATTATCTCAACTTATCTCCCATTATCTAGGCTTATATCGAATTATATAGAACATATGTATAAATTTATAAAAACACATAAATCGGATAAGTGGTATTCTCTGCTACATAATATTGTTCCATATTTAATGGTTTAGACTATGTATTGCAAGGGAAGGCGCTAGCGGCAAACTTTTTTCCGACTTCATTCCCTATTATCGTCCTTGCTCATTCCTTATGCTACCTATCGTAATAAAATATAGCCTATAACCTGACCGGAGAACATATGTATGTTTTAAAAAAAAAGCACGAAAATCGGATAAGTGATAAGCGCACCAACGGACACACAGACAGACAGACAGAGATACGTTGCATTTTATATATATTATAGATATAATAAAATATATATCTATAACCTGGTCAGAGAACATATGTATGAATTTAAAATATCACGTAAACCGGATAAGTGGTTCTCGAGGGATAAGCACTAATGGCCAGACAGATGGACAGAGACGTTGCATTTTATATATATTATAGACATACATTATTATTATTATATAACCTGGCCAATATATGTATGAATTTAAAAAAAGACAAATAAATCGGATAAGTGGTTCTCACGTGATAAACGCAGTAATGGACAGACAGACAGACAGAGAGACATTGCATTTTATATATATTATAAATTATGGATTATAGATATTCTCTGCTACATAATATTGTTCCATATTTAATGGTTTAGGCTGTGTATTGCAAGGGAACGCGCTAGCGGCAAACTTTTTTCCGACTTCATTCACTATTTTACGTCACTGCTCATTCCTTATGCCACCTATCGTAATAAAATATAGCCTATAACCTAGCCAGAGAACATATGTATGTTTAAAAAAAAAAGTACGTAAATCGGATAAGTGGTTCTCCAGTGATAAGCGCACTAACAGCCAGACAGACAGACAGACAGACAGAGAGACGTTGCATTTTATATATATTATAGATTAGTTACTATGCTGTTGGGAAATTTCCTTTAATAATTTTTTAAATTTGAACAATAAAAACAGGAATACTACTGTGATGAAAAAATAGTAAGACTTTTAAATTTAAATCGCCCGGCATTTCCAAATCGGATTAATTTTTTTTCGTTATATGTTGTTTTAAAAATGGTTTTTTTTCGGCTTCCCAAACGTTCGAAATGATAAAAAAGTCATTTGGTGATGATGCTCTATCCAGAGCAAGTGTTTTTGATTGGTATAAATTGTCTAAAGAAGGCAGAGAACGTGTAGAGGACGATAAACGTCCTGGTCGTCCTTCAACATCTACCGATGAGAACCACGTCAAGCAAATCAAGAATTTGGTGCTCAAAAATCGTGCAGTGCTAGAGGTGAGCCCAGACCGAAGAAACCACGCCAAAGCATGTCGAAAATCAAGGTGATGTTAACAGTTTTCTTCGATTATCGTGATGTTCATTATGAATTCCTTCCGCCGGAATTATGGGCCGATATCTCTTGGTTTTTTTCATCACGATAATGCGCCTTCTCACACAGCATTGGTTCTTCGCGACTTTTTCATTAAAAATTCAACTCATATCATTCCGCAATCGCCCTATTCGCCGATTTAGCTCCGTCGGACTTCTGGCTATTCCCTAAACTCAAAAAACCGCTTCGAGGACATCGTTTTGAGTCGATTGATGAGATTAAAACCGAATCGAAGAAGGCTTTAAAGGCCATTCCAGAAATCGCATTCAACAACTATTTCGAAGACTGGAGAGAAAACGTTGGCATAAATGCATTGTATCCAATGGGGATTACTTCGAAGGCGACGAAATAAATTTGGAAAAATAAATAACCCGTTTGCGTTTTATTTCAAAAGTCTTACTATTTTTTGATCACAGTAGTATATTATTTTTACTAAAACCACAAAAAAACTTGTAGTAATAAATAACTTATTACATATTTATAAAATTAAATGTTTGAAATTTAAAAAATAAAAAAAAAAAACATCAAAAGAAATTTTCTCGTATGTCTTCCTTCTTCTATCATGCGTTTTTCCTTTCTTGTTATTAACGCTTGATGAATGGCTTCGTGAATAATTTCTCCAGATATACTATTACACGCATCTGATATTTTTGCTTTTAAGTGCTCAATATCATTTGCCGCAGTTTTGTATACAATATCTTTAAGAGTCCCCATAAGAAAAATCGAACGGCGTGAGGTCTGTTGATTTAGGTGCCCATTGAATAACTGCGTGCAAATGCCTAACCATCTTCATTAAATTTCTGGACTTCATTTTGCCAAGCGTCATTTGTCGTTATTTTTGTTAATTTTCTCTTGAAAACCAGTGTTAATATACTATAAACCATTTTACTAACTACCCGTATAAACATTTTCTGTTCATGAAACCGACGTTATAGATACGTGTGATTTTTATAGTCACCCTTGTGGTTTAAAGAACATAAAACGAGGAATGAAATAAAAGTAACTTCAACCTAAATTACATACCCTGAATATTTTTAAAATTAAATGCTGAAAATAAACCTCAATTTATTTACATGCAGATAAAGTCATGAAAAGGCCATAAAATGTGTCTTCATTTTGTTACAACTTATTTAAAATGAACAACTTTTATTTTACATTTACGAGGCAGGTACAAAAAAATAAAGAAAAGCGTTGGTAATCTCTTTATCATTAAATTAAATTTCCAATTAACCGACTTCAAAAAAGGAAGTGGTTGATTGTAAACTTTTTACATTCATTAATTTACAGTTCACCATTGATGAAACTTCTGCGACCACCAAGTCAGAACAACACTGGACAATGGATCTACTTCCGGAAACAGGATATATATATATATATATATATATATATATATATATATATATATATATATATATATATATATATATATATTTGTTGGAACACCCGACTTCTCGATGACTTTGAACATTTCTATTCACGTTTATCTCCTGGACAAAATTAACGCAACAATCTGAAAATTAATTTATCTTTTTCTTATGTCAGTTTTAGAGTTTATCGAGTATTTGAATAGTAGGCTATGCATATTTTGTTTCGTTGTTCATGACAGAAATCAAAACAATTCGTTTAGCTTTACAGTTTTAAAGAATTTTTTAGAAGATAAACAATTTTCTGTAATAATGCGATAGTTTTTCTTTAAAAGTAAGCTTATAAATGGTTCCCTTTTTCAAAGTAATACGTTTTTTGTGGTAGACTGTTTTATTTTTGACCCGAAGAATTAGAAAAATGAATCGAACAAGGAATTTAACTGAACACGAGGTAGTGCGAGCCTCAGTTTTATTGGACGAGGGATATAGTCAGAGTTATGTTGCCAATTTGTTAGGCAAACATAGTTCCACAATAAGTCGTATGGTAAGACGCTTGAATGAAGTAGGAACTTATTCTAGAAAGCTAGGGCAAGGGTGAAAACGATGCACTAGCGACCTAGATGAACGTTTTATAAGACAATATGCTTTAAGAAACAGGACTGTCACTGGTTCTATAATAAGAAACGAACTCGAAGCTGTTCGCAATGTCACAAATTCTTCTAAAACAGTTAGAAGACGGTTAAATGAAGCTGGATTAAACAGTAGGAGACCAGCCACTGCACCCTTGCTTACTAGAGAGACCAGAGTTGCCAGGTTACGTTTTGCTCGAAATCACGAAAACTGGTCTGTAGATGATCGGAAACAAGTTTTCTTTACAGATGAAATTAGGGTTAGTCTAAAACATCCAGATGGTCGTGAGCGAGTATGGCGAAGACCAGGAGAGAGGTTTGCTCCTTGCAATATCTCTGCAAGGATTCCATTCGGCGGTGGCTCTGTTATGTTCTGGGGTGGCATCTGCTTTGATACTCACACAGAGTTAGTTCCTGTCCGTACGAGATCCATGAATGCTGACTACTATCTTGAGAATATTGTAATGGAACATGTGATGCCTTTGGCTCATTGTGTGGGACCCAATTTCCTGTTTATGCAAGACAACGCTCGACCTCACGTGGCTAGGTAGGTACTCGATTATCTTAATCAAGTTGATATACCGATTATGCAATGGCCACCAAAAAGCCCGGATCTGAATCCGATAGAACATGTATAGGATCACCTTAAGAAAAATGTGAAACGTCATATACCTGCACCTAGAAACCTGAGGGAACTTGAAAATGCAGTTACCACAGAATAGGAGCAAATTCCTCAAGATTTTATCCAAAATTTAATTAGAAGCATGCCTAGGCGCATAAACGCTGTCATCCGAAGTAGAGGAGGCAACACACTCTACTGGTGTCCCAGTTATACCATTAATTTTGCTACTAGTGTCCCAGTTTATTTTTTTTCATTATTACATGATTTCAACGATTTTGTTATTAGGTCTTAAGAATAATTTTAATTCGAATCTTATAGAGAAATTTGGTAGCTAATTCACTTTTAAAGTATCCGAATAAGTTTTTTCTAACTGTTAGTGTAACCAATGTTCACAAAAAATTATTAAAATTAATTCATTATAGAGATTTGTTTGATTTAATATATTGTTGCGTTAATTTTGTCCAGGAGTGTATATATATATTGGTCACAACATCAATTTTGAGGGATCTAAACAAATAGCCTCGATTTCACATTATAAAACACGCATAGTCAAAGAAGCCTTGGAAATCGAATAGAATGGACAGCTAAATAAGCGGAATGATGTACTGAATATTTCCACTACTTGGAAGAGTCTACTAGCTAAACCAAGGCATAACCAAAACATTGAGAAGGCAACAGTTAGCATAGCGCCGGAACCCGTAATTACCCCCCCCCCCCCTCACCTACAATCTGCGTAGACGCCGACCTATAAGAGACGGTGACCGTACTTCGGTTTCTCAGCTTCGAGCAGCAGCAGCAGCAAGATCACAGTATCGAGGTATCGAGTAGCAGCAGCAGCAAGAACACTTGAAAATGACAAATGAGATTTTGCCGAAACGTCGTGCAAATTCATTGTTAGACGAACGGATTGAAACTGGGAATTTTAATGTATTACATTCCACCATTCGTGAAAACCTCTGTTGTAACTTATATATATATATATATATATATATATATATATATATATATATATGTATATATATATATATATATATATATATATATATATATATATATATGTATATATATATATATATATATATATATATATATATATATATATATATATATATATATATATATATATATATATATATATATATGTATATATATATATATATATATATATATATATATATATATATATATATATATATAAATAAATAAAGGTTGATTAAGATACGAAATGATACTCTGGTATAATATTACCGTTTATACAAGGTACACACAGACACACACACACCAAAAATTTCATTAAAATTTATATCTGAAGTATAAGTCCAATAACAGAAAAATATACTTGGTGGACCTAAATATATATATATATATATATATATATATATATATATATATATATATATATGTATATACATATATATACATATATATATATATATATATATATATATATATATATATATATATATATATGTATACATATGTAGATATATATATATATATATATATATATATATATATATATATATATATATATATATATATATATATGTATATATATGTATATATATGTAGATATATATATATATATATATATATATATATATATATATATATATATATATATATATATATACAGTCCCTGGCCAAATTATTAGACGCACTGCAAGATTTCATGTAAAATATTAATTACCGAGTGATATTGTACCGTTTTATTATTTTAAATTGATTTGTTTTTTATTTTTATATTATCCAATCAATTACCTATTTATTTGACATAAATAAAACAGCATTAATTTAGAAAAGCATAAGTTTATTAAGTTTTAAAGAAAAGTGAAATTAATGTTAGTAAAAGTCAATATTTAGTTGAGCCACCTTTAGCCGCTATCAAAGCTTTAATTCTGCGCGGCATGCTATCAATGCAAGATTGTACTGTCTCCTGCATTTGAGGATGATGATTCCACACATGAATAATCTTTTCTAGGAGCTGGGTTTTGTTAGTAATCACATCTTTAGCCACTTCTCTTTTCATCAGCTCCCACACATGTTCAATGGGGTTCATATCAGGGCTAGCCCTAGCCAATCCAACAGAGGGATATTTTTTTCTGCCAAAAAAGCTTTAACAGACCGAGCAGTGTGGCAGGGAGCTCCATCTTGCATGAAAGTGAATGGTTCCCCATTTGGAAACCATTCTCTGAGCTGCGGAATCAACCGATTTTGTAATAATTCTTTGTACTGATCTTGCCTCATTTTTCCTTTGACGACGTACAGACGTCCAGCGCCCTTGCCGCTGATGACTGACCAAATCATCACTTTGGTGGGATGTTTAACCGTCGGGACGACACAATCAGGATGAAACTTTTCTCCATGACGACGACGCACATACTGAGCTTTATTCTGCAAAATTTCGAATGTGCTTTCGTCACTGAAGCAGACCTGTCAAAAATAGGAAAAATATATAAACTTCCATGTTTATTTGCTTTTTTAACTGAAAATGATAATAATGTATCAATTATTGATTAAATTGCTGTATCTTACCGATCTCCAGAAGTCCACATCTTTGTCTTGCCATTGTTTGGCCCACTTCAGGCGCTTTGCTTTCATTGCAGCTGTTAACTTGGGCTTCCTGGCGGGGCGACAGGCCTTAAAATCTAATTCTTTCAATTTTTTTCGAACAGTGCGCTCAGAAGCATTTACGCTAGCATCCTAGAGTTGTGATTTTATTACCTTTGTGGTAGCAAATCTGTTTTCTACACAAATTTTCTTCAAACATCTCTCTGACCGTGGAGTGAAAATTGGTTTTCTACCGCATCTTTTCTTTCTTATCGGGCTTAATTCCTTCCCTGACTCAATTTTCTTTTTTATGCGTCGTACACTAGCTTCAGAAACCTCCAATCTTCGTGATATTTCTCGGTTTGTAAATGTTTTCGCAATCACAAGGGCCTTCACTTCAGCTTTTTTACGTGGTGAAAGATCGCCTTTTCTACCCATAATGAAAATAGTCCAATTACTTTTTTAAAACACTGCATACAAAATAAACTAATAACTGAGTAGTATAAAACTGTTAAACAAACAATCACAGTCCATAAAGCCACAGAAACACGTCCGTACCTGACTCGATTCCGATCGCGACGCGTACAGGTTTGTACTTATTTACGTTCATGTATCACTTTGTCAACACAGTGTTCCCATATGTTAAAAATAAATACAAATATGTAGTCTACAACAATTCTTTTAAATAAAAATCAATAATATTGTAGTTTAAATATACCATTATTGCATAAAAACTCTTAAGAAACATAAAATTACTAAAAAAATACAGTGCGTCTAATAATTTGGCCAGGGACTGTATGTATATATATATATATGTATATATATATATATATATATATATATATATATATATGTATATATATGTATATATATATATATATATATATATATATATATATATATATATATATATATATATGTATATATATATATATATATATATATATGTATATATATATATATATATATATATATATATATATATATATATATATATATATATATATATATGTATATATATATATGTATATATATGTATATATATATATATATATATATATATATATATATATATATATATATATATATATATGTATATATATGTATATATATGTATATATATGTATATATATGTATATATATGTATATATATATATATATATATATATATATATATATATATATATATATATATATATATATATATATATATATATGTATATATGTAGATATAGATATATATATATATATATATATATATATATATATATATATATATATATATATATATATATATGTATATATATGTAGATGTAGATATATATATATATATATATATATATATATATATATATATATATATATATATATGTATATATATGTATATATATATATATATATATATATATATATATATATATATGTATATAATATATATATATATATATATATATATATATATATATGTATATATATATATATATATATATATATATATATATATATATGTATATATATATATATATATATATATATATATATATATATGTATATATATATATATATATATATATATATATATATATATATATATATATATATATATATGTATATATATATATATATATATATATATATATATATATATATATATATATATATATATATATATGTATATATATATGTATGTATATATGTATATATATATATATATATATATATATATATATATATATATATATATATATATATATATATATATATATATGTATATATATACGTATACATATATATGTATATATATATATATATATATATATATATATATATATATATATGTATATATATATATATATATATATATATATATATATATATATATATATATATATATATATATATATATATATATATATGTATATATATATATATATATATATATATATACATATATATATATATATATATATATATATATATATATATATATATATATATATATACATATTATTTTGAAATAAAAGGTTGATTGAGATACGAAATGATACTCTGGTACAATATTACCGCTTATACAAGGTACACACACCAAAAATTTAATTAAGATTTATATCTGAAGTATAAAGTCCGATAACAGAAAAATATACCCGGTGGACCTAAAAAATTATTTCGATCAAATAGGCCGAACCTTTGATATTATGTATTTTTTGACTTTTCACTTTAATACAAAGTTTGACAATTTGGTATGTTATAGTAAAGTTTGACTAAATTGGCCAAATTAGCTTTATGAGATAAGGGGAGGAAATATTAAAGGAATATTATACCTAGAACCAACATTTCCATTTCTTCCCTTTATGTTAATTGTGGTGGTTTCAAGTCCACGATAATAGATGATCAATTAAAGTGCTTAATTTAAGCTAGTTTTAGGAAGATCAACTTCCGATTAACCATATGTGTGACCAGCCAAGTGCAAGTCGAATTTGCTCAGTTAGTGTTCCGTACGTTGATTGCTTTTAAGATAAAATTTTTTGTTACGGAGGTATAAAATGGTCATTGACTTCACAAAACACAACCCTAATGAGTTTTTTCAACAAAGTTGGTTTCCGATTACTGTTGAAAGCTTTTTGTTTTTTTTTTATATACCTTAAAAATTATTAAAGGTAATGCACTCGTGATAATTTTAGTTCAATCTAGAACCTGTGGAGAATATTTCAGAATTTTTTCAAAATTTTCTGATCAGTACGTTTTGAGATACTGGGGGGAGAGTGATTTTTCACATTTTTTTTTAAAACTAATACAAAGAAAGGTGTACTCAAGTAAGGTTCTACGTATTAGATGGTGTCACATGAAATTGCCAGTTTTTTAGTATTTCAAGAATCAAAGTATATTTGAATCTATGATAATATAACAAACTGGAAAACCGGTCAAGTGCAAGTTGGACTTGCGCAATTTGTGTTCGGTACGTTAATTGCTTTTAAAGTAATAATTTTGTTACCAAGGAATAAAATGATCAATGGCTTCACAAAATACACCCCCAATCAGTTTTCAACAAGGATTTTCCCGATCTTTACTGAAAACTGATGACCAGGAATTTTTTTTTTATATATCGCTCGTGATCATTTCCGTTCAATCTACTACACCCTGTAAAGAATATTCTAGAATTTTTGAAAACTTTTTGATCAGTACTTTTCGAGATAAGGGGGGCAGCAATTTTTAACTATTTCTTTAAATAATATACAAAAAGCGTATACAAGTAATACATTATATATAATTTTGAATTCGATGATCTGGTAATTTTTTTTTTCACTTCTGATTTCATCCCCCAAAACTCACCCCTTAAGTCAAAACTTAACTTTCAAAACTACACGGCTCTGATGAGGACATCAATTTCTATATTAGTACCAAATTTCAACTTTTTGCGTCAAAGTTTCGGAGAAAATCAGGTGTGACAGATGGATAGACAGACAGACGAACAGACACTAAAAATGAACAAAGCCTATAAATCAGTCTCATTAAAGTTTTTATTCTACTATTTCATTTCACCACAGAAGGTTCGAAGGTTCAGGTTAGAAAAAAAACTTATTTTTTCTCTTTTCTCTCTCTCTCTTTCTTTTTTATTGAGCTCTATCCTTCTTTGGATAATTTACTCAGCTTTGAATCCGTCTCGTGCTTAGGCAGAGCACCAGCGACCCTTCGGTGATGCGTTACACATTCTCGAGTTTGGATCCTTTCTACAGGTGGAGAGCAACGTAGTCTCGCTCTAGGCGATATTGCTCCCCAAAAAAATATTTATTTGTCTCTATAACTCAATTTGTTTTTGGCATTGATGAAGGATCTCCTCGGCAACTGCTACTGGTTTTGGGTATAACCTTTTCTGTCAAACCGCCCGTCTAATTACGTGATTGATACAAAAAATACGGCCTCACGTGTTCGCCTACTGCTCAAATCACCACCCCTCACAGTGCTTAGCAACCCTATGCGATTAGAACCCCCTACCAAGCAATTTATGGATCACCGATTCACACTTCGAAGCCCCAAAACGCTCGCACTTCGCCTTCAGAAGCTCCTACCGGGAAAACGCGTCCGCGTGCTACGAACTGTCGACCGGAAGTATTTTTTCTCTTTTAAGAGCATGCTTTTAGCATTTTTTGAGAACTGAGAAATAGGTAATAATTTTAATAAATATTTATATACCTTACTGACACTTTTATGGTCTAGAATGTAAAATTTATTAAATATCAAAATTATAGTTGTCTAATTTGTTTATCGAGGAGTGTACTTAAGACTTCTCCGATTCACACCAATGCGTCGACTTTAAATCGGCTTCTCCAAAGTCCAATATTTACCGAAGTATCTATTCTGGTTCGCGTGTTGTACTACTAAGACCTCCAAGCGGTTTAAATAAAGTTGTATTGCTATTGCTTGCCAATATTCCAAGTTCATCAAACAATCCATGTTCTGGTCGGTAGAACTTGTAATTAATGTTCATTAACTACTGTTCCATTCCAAATAAACTAATAACTGGATTAAATTACTAACTCGATTGTATTCCATTTATACATTCGCCGTAAATTTGGCTTCAAATGCACCTGGATGCAGTAATAAGCCGAAAAAAAATGAGACATTCGACTTGAGACATAATTTATCAGAAAACTCATTCCATATATATATATATATATATATATATATATATATATATATATATATATATATATGTATATATATATATATATATATATATATATATATATATATATATATATATATATATATATATATATATATATATATATATATATATATATATATATATATATATATATATATATATATATATATATATATATATATATATACATATACGTATATACATATACGTATATACATATACATATATATATATATATACATATATATATATATATATATATATATATATATATATATATATATATATTTATATATATATTGGACTGACCACAAAAAAAAGTTATTATATTTGCCGGTGCTACGAGCTAAAACCTATTTCTGAAATTTTGGTCCAAAAATATTAAGGTTTAGAGGGTGCTAAAGTGTATTTTACACGATCAAAACATAATTGTACGTTGAAAACAGTACTTTTTTAAGTTTCAATTGCATGGACTTGTAGAACTTACAATTACGTACAAA
Source organism: Pachyrhynchus sulphureomaculatus (assembly GCA_019049505.1). Taxonomy (NCBI): domain Eukaryota; kingdom Metazoa; phylum Arthropoda; class Insecta; order Coleoptera; family Curculionidae; genus Pachyrhynchus; species Pachyrhynchus sulphureomaculatus. The sequence continues at coordinate 177,017,621 of CM032454.1, forward strand.
TTTAGACCACGTATAGCCTGTCCTAAAATATAAGATCCTGATTTTTGCCGTTTTAAGCGGGCAATATAAAAATTCTGACCTTTTGTTTATGTTAGGTTGCAGAGATGGACTTAAGAATTTTATTCATTAATGCAAATAAATCAAATTATAAGTGTTTTTGGAAATGTTTATTTGTAGATGCGTGTAAAAACAAATGGATAAGAAGTACAAATGTACAATTTGAATGAATGAGATTTACAAGAGGGTACATATTGTATAAATAAAAATATATTTTAACTTAAGCCTAATTCGGTTTCACTATCACTGTCATCAGCTGAGGTAATTATCAGTAGTTTTATGTTACTTACATAAATATATGAATCTTCAACTTTAACAACGTGCTGAATGGAATTCTTCCAGCTTTCACAAGGTATATCATTTATAACTTTTTTTAATAATTTAACCACTGACACGCTTAAAGTAGGAGAAATATTTTGTGCCCTTATTTTTGATTTAACTGGATGCCAAATATGTTCAATTGGATTAAACACACAATAATACGGAGGAAGCCGCAAAACAGTGTGTCCCATTTTCTCAGCCATACTATCACAAAGATATTTCTTTTTCAATTTATAGTCTTTCAAAACTTCCAAAAGATCACTTTTTTATAACTAAAGTGAAAATAAATGTCATTTTCTAACATATATTCCTGTATTTCCGATTTGGTGTTGGCTGCATTAGCAACCTTACTTAGTAGGTGACTATGGTAACTTGCATTGCCCATAACTATAACACTCTGTTCGGGAATATTTGGCAAAAGGGAATTTTGAAACCAATTTTCAAAAAGTTCTGCGTGTCTTCGTGATAGTCCAAAATAGAATCTTTTATGTTTTTTTTTGCAGGTTATAGAGAGACAATTTGAAACGCAGCCCTTTTAGTTTACCTTTATTTGAAGGTGCGTTAGTCTGACATTTTGTACTGCTGTCAACCTACCGTTTTTGCACAGTGTCATGGGTATCGAACCATGTTTCGTCAAGGTAAATTATTGGCTAATTCTCTGATCGATACTTTTTAATTTCTTGTAAATAAGTATGTTGCAACATTCGTAATCTTTGTGACTCCATCACTACTTGCCTTTTGTTGATTTTTCGGAACATGAATCCCATTCTTAAGAGAATTCTGTGAAGGGTTGATCGGCCACAATGCATATTGGTCCCATCCTGTATCAGTCTTAGTTTTATTTTGTCTAGTGTCGGCACCAACTGCTCTTCATACATAGAATATATTTTTCTCCTGATGACGTCTTTTTCACAATCGTCTATATGATGCATTTGAAAATCTTTCCGTTTTTTTCCTGTTCCTGAGTATAGGTAAAAATAGATCCTATATGATTGCAAGTGCAAGTGAGGGCGGTATACGAAGCAGGTAAAATAAAAGACGATTATCGTAATACCTGGCAACTATGCATAAGGTCGTTTATTGCCCCATTGAAAAAGCATCTTATATCTTGGGATTTACTATACGCCCAAAAAACCCCAAGTTATGAGCAACTAAAATACTTTTAAAATGGACAAATAAGCCAAATTTCAAACTTAATGGTTATTTTACGTTTCACACATTATTTTTTTTTGAGGAATAAATTGCATAGGTATTTAGGACTGACATTTTCAAATAATTTGAGATCACTTGTAACTATGGACGATCAAGTTAACTCAAGTTATGAGCAATTAAAAGACGTTTAGCAATAAGGTAATTTTAAACATTTTATAGATTTCTGTATATAACTAAATTACTTATTTATAATATTTATTTACGAAAATAACGTATTAATTATTTTTTCTAAACTGTTGATTATTGATTACAATTTCATAATTATTTCATTATTCTATTCGAAAAATTACGGAACAAGCAACTGTTAAATACAAAATTTGGCATATTTGTGCATTTTATATATTTTTTAATTGCTCATAACTTGAGTTTACTTGGTCACCCATGGTCGCACCCTGTTTTAATTTTTAATCTGGGTTTAATAAAATTTTAATTCTAACTTCAATCGAAATTGTCGGTTCTGAATACGTATGCAATTTATACCTAAAAAATAAGGTGCGCAGCATAAAGTAACCAATAAATACTAAATTTGACCCATTTGTGCATTTTATACGTTTTTATTCGCTCATGGTTGCACATGGTCTAATGTTCGAAATAATTAGTCCTGGATATCTATATAATTTATATATCAAAAAAAATAAAGTGCACAACATAAAGTAACCATTAAATATAAAATTTGGTCTATTTGTATTTAAAATGCTCATAACTAAAGTTTACGTTGTCGAACATGATCCTGTTTGGTCTAAGATTGTTCAAAATTGTTAGTCCTGAATATCTATGCAATTTATATAAAGATATAAAGAGTTTTAGTAGTGAAGCCTCAATATATGTCGTGTAATACATCCTTTTCCATACATTTCCAATTATTTAGGATGCGATATGCCTATATAATATTAGAGGGATGAAGAATGAATTTTGGGGGGGTTGTGCTGTATATATCATGCTACTCATCATTTTCATAGTATATTGAGTCGAGGAATTTAAAAATTGTGTTATTTTTCACTATTTTCAATTATTTATAGTTAAACATATACATAAAGGATTAAACAGGTCGAAGAAGGAATTGAAGGAGTTCTTCCGTATATATCGTGTCACACATCTCCTTCAGGAATCTTGGAATCTTAGAATTAATTACTGGTCAAATGCAAGTGGGACTTGCGCAATTAGTGTTCCGTACGTTGATTGCTTTTAAAATAAAAAATTATCAATATCCCCAAATCAGTTTTCATCAAAGTTTTTTCCTGATCTTTACTGAAAACTGAACTGACTTTGAAATTTTTTGTTTTTTATATACCAGATAAATTATTAAAGGTCATAATTTTCATTCAATCTAGACTCTGTGGAGAATACTCCTATTTCATTAGTCCTTTTTTAGATAAGAGGGGGTGATTTTTAAAAATAATACAAAGAAATTGTGCGCAAGTATCACATTATATATATTTTTGGACGCGTGTTTTTACAAGTTTTCATGTGACACCCCACTCGATGACCTGGTAAAATTTAACTTTCAAACCTACACCATCAATTGCTATATTAAATTTCTAAATGACATGAAACGAATTACTTTGTTAAGGCCCTTTTACATGGTCATATCAGTTCTCAGTTCAGTTTCAGTCGAACTGTCCGTTTTTCCTATGTGTAATGGTCCTTTTACACGGTCATATCAGTCCTCAGTTCAGTTTCAGTTTCAGTCGAACTGTCCGTTTTTCCTATGTGTAAAAAGGAAAAACTGAAAACAGAACTGAAACGGAAACTGACACCTAACGGTATGGGGTTCTTTTCTTCTACCGTTTTTCAACGCCACAGCTAAGGCTACTGCAGTGAGACAGTCTTCATACATGAGCTATTTTACACATGTACACTTTGGGACAGTATGACAACACATGTTTGAACGCGAAACACACATAACACTTTGAAAGATAACTCGCACTGAGAACTGAACGGACGGTGTAAAAAGAAACCTCCTTCCGAACTGAAATGAAACGAAAACTGAAACTGAGACGGAACTGAGAACTGATATGACCGTGTAAAAGGACTATTAGAATTCATATGTGTAAACAAACGCGTCATGCCTCGGTCCGTTCGCTCACGTCAGTTCTTATGAAACTCTGGCTCAGTGTATATATGAATTGCAATTGTCCAAAAAGGAACACGAGTTTGTTGTAGAATTCATTGAAATTTATAAAATATCTCCGGGTTTGTGGAACAAAACTGATCCAAACTATCACAATGTAAATGTTAGGGAGGCTGCCTACATTCTCTTATTGGATAAATATCAAGAATGCGACGAAAAGGCAACAAAGGCGATGGTAAAATCCAAAATGAACAGCCTATGTTCAACATATAACAAAATTAAATATAGTGAAAGAAGTGGAGTAGGAAATTGAGAAGTATACAAACCATCACTGTGGTATTATGACCTTCTTTCGTTCGTCAGCGACCAACAGCCGATTCTAAGAATTGTCAATAATATGGGGAGTAATAGCCTCCCTCATGTTGGTATTCTATAATAGGTGTGACAAGGCGTAATAACACAAGATACACATCCTCATTCATCCGTAAATAGTTCAGTCAGTCATATGGTTCCAAGTGAAGTTCTTTCATTAAATTTACATGCGATAGTGAATTCCAGGGTACCAAGCTTTACTCCATCGGCTTCTTTTCTTCCACCGTTTCTTTATCGCCACAGCTAAGGCTACTGCAGTGAGACAGTCTTCATACATGAGCGAGTTTGCACATGTACACTTTGGGATAGTATGACAACACGTGTTTGAACGCGAAATACACATAACACTTTGAAAGTGTAACTCGGACTGAGGACTGAATGGACGGTGTAAAAACAAAACTCTTTCCGAACTGAAATGAAACAAAAAACTGAAACTGGGACGGAATTGAGAACTGATATGACCGTGTAAAAGGGCCATTATTTGTCACTTATTTTTTATTTACCTGCTACTGCAATTTCGTAGGTTTTCTACGTTGTCAAGCGTAACACTATTCTTGACGCTTGACAATGTAGAAAACCTACGAAACTGCAGTAGCAGATAAATAAAAAATAAGTGACAAATAACAAAGTAATTCGTTTCATTTCATTTAGAAATTTAAAACATACTGTCACAAAGTAACGGACAACACAATTATACAATTGAATTACTATATTAGTGCCAAATTTCAACTTTCTATGTCAAATAGTTTTGGAGAAAATCGGGTGTGACAGACAGACATACAGACGGACAGGCAGACACCGAAGTGACCTTATAAGTATTTCGTATGGAGCCCTAAAAATTTGCGTTATTTTTTATTATTTAAAATTATTGAGAATCAAACATATGAAGGGCGAAAGGGAAGGGAAGGGAGTCAAAGAAATTGCTGGTTTTCTGGGTTCTGAAAAGTATTATCTCCTTGTTCAAAATGTAGGGTGGTGACGATTATTCTTAAGTGTGAGATAGCAAAATTCCATAGTTATTTGCCAGTTTGAATTTGAAATGTTGGGTTTTCATAGTTAGTTAGTAAGTTAGAGTTTTATTTTTCTGCAAAAATATCAATTTTATTTCGATATGTTGGTATTAGTATCGTGTTACGTTCAATCTCTTTTATATTATTCTCCATACGATTCTGATATTACATTCATAGCCTCATTTATGGATTGCGATATGCAATATCTTTTGATGGGAGAGCGATTTCGCGTTTTGATTTTAAATTGCAAATGGGAGACGTGACAGAAGGTAATGCCGAAAAAACAAGGTATAAAAAAATACGCTCCTGAAATGTTTGAAATTTTCTCGTATATAAGTTGTTTTCACGATATTTTAAACGATATTATTTTATTTTATTTCTAGTTATTTCTTTTTGGTTACATACAGAATAATTTTCACTAAACTAACCATTTTTTATAAAATTCCTTAAGAATTAAGAACAAGTCGCTTGCACATTATTATTGAATCCTAAATTTAAACTAACAGTAATATTAGTTCTAGAGATACATATTAATCAGCAATATTTTCACTCTGCATTTAAAGGCTTTAAAAGAAACCAAAAAGTTTAAATTTTCATCATGCAATGTTCTAGAAAATGGAGAATTTAAAACTAATTATATTTTTTTCGTTCGATGAAACGGTAACATGACTAAATTTAAATATATCATAAAATACTGTTTTTAGTCAATTTCCACTGGTTTTTTTAAATTGTGATGACGCGTTTCGCTGTCGATGCAGCTTCTTCAGATCTACATTTTACACTGTCAAGTTAGGTTTAAGCAGCGTTTCTCGACCTGTGGGGCGCGCCCCACTAGGGGAGCGTGACTACACTATTGGGGGGGGGCGCGAGCGTATCGAAAAAAAATTATTATTAAAAATATTCATTAGAAACATTTAATATAAATTTATTGAAAGAAAAGCAACACAAAATACATTCTGACATAATAAAAAATAAAATACACATTTACACTGATATAATACACCTATAAATAGGATTTTATTAGTACTGCACAATGTATTTACCTAATAATTAACATATTTATATTAAATTAAAAACAAGTTTAATAATTATTAGTGACACTCTTGGGCCTGTTTTGCAGAGCAAAGATTTTCAAAGGATGGTTTAATATGAGAAATAGACACTCTGAGTTCTTTTTCTATATTTAGTTGAGATCTATATTTTGTTTTCAAAACAGCCACCGCAGAAAAGCCGGTTTCGCAAAGGTAGGATGTTGAAAATGGTAATAGTATACGAAATGCACCTGTCTTCAGTGCAGAAAACTCATCATTCACCCCTGCCCAAAATTCAAAGAGTGATTTATTATTAAATTGTCCTTTAATTTCGCCACCTGCCGTGAAGTCTATGAAGATTTCTTTTTCGGGAATTGAGAGCCCTTCGGGAGTATTTTGAAATGAATCCCTAACCCACTCGTAACTGGCTACCAAGTCATCGTCAGTAAGAAAAATACTGTTTAAAATTCTTTCTCAACATGGCTAGATGATTTTCAATGGTTACTAAAACAACTCACACACACCACACACATGCTGTTCTTCAGCCTTGTATGTTTTCACACATTCACCCACATTTGCAAACATTTCTAGGCTTTTTTGCTTTACATTTCTGCTCCACAATTCCAATTTTCTGCAAAAAGCATTAATTTTATCACTTGTATCGAATATATGTTTATTTCTTCCTTGGAGTTGAAGATTTAAGGTATTTAGTTTCTTGAATATATCGACCAAGTAGCTCAAATTGATCACAATAAACTAACTCTAACTCGAAACTTCTCGGCTTCCGGTCGGTTTTCCTCTTCTAGAAAAACATTTCCCACGTGATAACCATCTTGCGTCGCAATAAAATAGTAACGCTGAATATTCGGTACCCATGTCTTTACAGAGTGCAGAAAAAATTCTAGATTTTAGGGGTATCATTTTAACATAATTTACAACGGTTATAACTGTAGTGAGCACAATATTCAGTGCAGGACTCATTTCTTTGGAAGCCAGAGCTTCTCTGTGACCACACACACAATAGAGATTTTTGTTTCACAAGTGCTTGTACACTTTGAAATCTTCCAGACATTGAATGAGCACTATCGGTACATATTCCGACAAAATTTCATCATCATTTAAGGTAGCAAATAATGCGAGTGATCGTGCTTTGAGTTCTATTGGTTTGCAGAAAAATAGTTCTTCTACTGCTGATATACCATCACAAAATCGAACATAGGCAATGAAATGAGCATCTTTATTGCTATCTGTTGCCTCATCAAGCTGAATTGAAAACAATTTGTCAAGAAACTTCTCGAAAAGCTGATGCTGTACATCTTCAGCTATATCACCAATTCGACGGGCAACAGTATCATTTGATATAGGTATGGATAGCAATTGTTTGGTAAAATTATCTCCAAATATAGTTTCTACAATCTCAATTGCTGCTGGCAAAACAAGCTCTTCACCAATCGTGTGAGGCTTTTTACATCTAGCTATTTTATATGAAACTTTGTAAGAGGCAAGTAAAACTTTTTCATTCACAGACAAAATTTTTTTAAAAAATGATTTCTGCTGTACATATGACTTTAATTTTAATTCGAAGAATTCTCGGGGTTTGCTAAGGTACTCACTATGAAGTGTTTCCAATGTTCGTTTATTTGGTTTCATGCTGCCTGCTGTCAAGATTTTTGAGCAAATAACACACAGGGGCCTTTCTTCTTCATTTACTTCAGTACTGGTAAACCCTAAATTTAAGTATTCTTGAGAATATTTTCTTGATTTTATTTTCGGAACCACGCTCGTCTGTGCACTTGTTGATGCTTCACAATCGTCTAATGCTCGCTTACGCCCACTTAAAAAATTATCCATGATTCTGTATAAATTTGCTGCCGTGAATACTTAATACCTTGTATTTCAATTATCACGTAAATTACAGCATACACATTCACGATAAATCCGACAGCAGTAGAAGGATCAACTGAGACTGGCTGTAATTGAACGAGGTGTAGCATTTATACACTTTTGGGCAGACTTTCCAAATGTTCGAGACAACTCGGAACTTCTCGCGAAGCCGCTACCGATATGGGGACTTGACAGAGAGCAATAGAGAGGCATCGATTCTAGTTTTGTCAACGCAGCAGATATGTGTTGCCAAATATGAATAAATTTACTTATTCTTGGTAGTTTGTAAGGTTTGTAATTAAGGTCTTAGTGTAGCTTTAACATAAAAATACTGAAAATACATTATTATTACATGCATTGTTATTGTATGAGAGGGGGGGGAAGGCGCAATGAAAATTATGTTTGAAAATTGGAACGCAAATACTGAAAGGTTGAGAAACGCTGGTTTAATGTTTACAATTTTATATAATTTCTTAATTATAATATTATACCTAATTAAATTATATTGATAGTATTGGAAAAACCCACACAGACATGTAATTAGGAGAATAAATTCAATAATCGTGAATTGTTTAAATCTACCTGGTCCTTCAGTAAAGTACTTGTAGTCTTTAATCGATTTATTTGCATTGTCTCTAAAAGGTTTAGTTTTACATTTTACATACCCAACAAAAAGGCGTTGACGTAAAGCAATTTAATTTTTTTACTTATCAAAATAAATATTGTTGAATAGTCTTTTTTCAAAAAACCTTAGCAAATATGCAAATGTGAAAAATAATTTTAAAATATCTCCGGAAAAAAGTTGACCTGTGTTACTAATCCACAGAAATGCTGCTGTTTTCAATTCATATCAACCCTATATTCAAACCTGCTATAGCGTGTTTCTTTGCAAAGAGAGAGAATATTGGAGATCAGGGCCTTTTAATAATACCGGTAGTCGATTCGTCTGTCATTCTCCCTTCACATCTTTATATTAGACTGAGATAGCTTAATACTGACCTACGTTATATGAAATCATTAGCAAGGATATACGTAGGAAAAGCATCTTGTTATGCTTTTCTTACATATTCTTATTGCTAAGCTAAATTTTCTACCTGTTGGAAATACGCTACAGTTCAACCGATATCCAAGAAAGGCAAGAAGACCTTGCCAAAAATCTACCAACTAATCGCACTGCCTTTAATAATATCGAAAGTCAGTCATTAATCAGCATCTTCTAAAATATCTTGAAGGATTGAATATTATGAGCAACCATCAATGTGACTTTTGTAAGCCAAGATCAACAGGAGATCTTATATATGTTAACACATGTTTGGAACAACTCAATTGAACACTTTGGAGAATCTCGATCATGTCTGACATGAATTGTTAACTAAGCTACGCTCTTATGGTATGTCTGAAAAGGTCTGTTTAGGGGTCTCGTGTTACCTCAGAGAGCATTCTTTACAAGTGGCAGACGACGGATTTCTTCCTAACACCTTCATTACCAGTGCCGGTATGCCTCAAGGCTCCCTACTGTCTCCTACTCTCTTTCTCATTTACATTAACGATCTGCTGGAAAGAATTCACTTTGAACGCTCGAACAGCGGCTATTCGTGCAAATATCCGCAGATAGCAGGAAGCCGTATAACTTAACAAAGAGCTGGAAGAAATTCTATCTTGCGGTGACAGTAACCAAGTAGAATTTAGAGCGACAAAAACCCAGGCGGCATCGGCAATTTTTTCTGAGACGTTAACATTGCTGAACCCGACGTAGTTATGTCCGGCACTCTATTGCTCTATCATCGTCAATCAATTTGCTGGGCGTTAATTTAGGAGCAAATCTGTCTTGGCATGAACATGCATAGCAAAGAGAGCTTGAAAGTTTGCTGCAGAGATTTCCCTGCAATACATGTACTTTGCCCATAAGAAAATGCGGATTAAAAATTTCATTGTAAAATACCGCATCAAAACGTAACCATTTCGGTGGCCTTTTTCTTAAATTTACATTGAGTTAATTTAAAGTTTATGGGGTGCAAATAATTTGGAAAAAGGTTGCAAAGGGTAAAAAGATATGTCTCGTCAGTTTTTTTATATAAAAGTTTACTTAATAAAGTTTATCGGGGTAGAAAAAATGTTAATTTTTGGTTAGCGCTTAACATATTAAGGATAAATTTATCATATTATTAAAAAAATCAATTTCTGAGAAAAAAATGATGGTTAATTTGGGTTAAAAAACACGCAACACTGAAATTAACGTTTATTATCTGGGAAGGTCAGAATAACAAATGTGATGAATGCATAGTGTATATTAGAAGTGCGTTGCTTGTTGACTGTAATTATTAGGATTGACATCTGCAATTTTCTGATGGTAACGGTAGAAACAATGTAGCTTTATGTTTGACTGCTATATATAGACCTCCATCTGTACAAGTTGACGTATTTTTGAATTGTTTGGAAATTTTCCTAAATGACAAAAATTTACATTTTTATGATAATGAAATTTTCTGCGTAGATAGAAATATAATCCTTTTAGACAGAAATAGTTTACTTGTTGGTAATTACATAGACATAGGATTTTAATTGTATAATTAATGAAGCAACCAGGAAAGACAGAAACAGCGCAACTTGTATAGATCATTTCTTTGTAAAGCACGGGCAGCGGTGTTCAATCCATGGAGTGATTCTGAACCACGGCTTTACTGACATTTTCCTATTCTTTTAAATATGAATATGAGTAAGATAAATGAAAATTTAATGTCTAAAAAGTTTGCTGATAAAATAGACTTTACTAAAGTAAAACAAATTTTGGAAGGGAAACACTGGTTGGATGTTTTAAACTGTGAGGATGTAAACGAATGTTCAGATATTTTCATAAATAAACTAAAGTCTATTATTGATAGATCCACGTCTCGCAAATATATTGTATGCACTAAGAGACGAATTAAACCTTGGATTACTTAAGGATTGCTCAATTCTATACGTCAGCGTGACAAATTAAAAAGAATGCCATCTAGAGACCCTGAGGATTTTGTAGCTCTTAATATGTATAAAAATCACCGTAAAATGTTGACTAAGTTAATTAATAAAACCAAAGTTGATTATTACACTAATTTATTTCAACTAAGTGACTTTAAAAAAATTTGGAATTTAATAAAGTCAGCTAGCAACAGTCAAAAAAATATTCAGAAAATAATAGTAATTTCCAATGATAAAGGAATCGAAATTCTAGACGAAAGACTCAAAGCAGATGAGTTTAATAAAATTTTTTTTGAGATAGGAAATATAGTATAACTGGTCCTAATACAGATGACATTCCTGATAGTGTTCCTAGAGTACCCGGATCACTTTTTCTGGCCCCGATAATGGATTATGAAATAATTCACATTATAAACTCACTTAGAAACGCTTCAAGTGCTGCAGGCGACAAGCTTAAAGTAGATTTTCTAAAACGATATAACAGATTTATTCTTAAACCCATATCCCACATAGTAAATTTAATTTTTCGAGTTGGATTGTTTCCTGACAGTTTGAAGAAATGTACCATAACGCCTATAAATAAGGGTGGTTCGTGTTACGAAATTACGAATTATCATCCCATTGCAATTATCAGCAACCTGAGTAAAATTATTAAGAAATGTATCAGGGCAATTACTTAAATAAAAATAAATTAATATCCGATGCGCAGTATGGTTTTAGACAGAAGTTGGGCGCTGAAGGGTAGTAAACCATATTTCTGAGAACCTCGACAATGGCAATAAATCACTTTTTAATATTCTTGGACCTGACAAAGGCTTTTGATACTGTGTCTCACCGCATATTGTTGGAGAAGGTTGAGGATATTGAAATTAGAGGTGTCCCGTATGATCTAATAAAATCATACCTGATCGGACTTACGCAACAAGTAAAAATAGGAGAATCAATGAGCTCATCATTTCCGATTGAGTGCGGTGTGCCGCAGGGTACAGTGCTTGGGCCATGTTATTTACAATATACATAGATACCCTTTTGCGTATTTTATCTCAAGGACCTATGGTTTGTTATGCCGACGATACTCTCATAATGTTACAGGATAAAACATGGGGCCGGGTCTTTGAGAGGGCAGAACTGGCTATGAGTAGGGTAAAGTTGTGGTTGGATTTGAATTTATTAACCTTAAATATTGATAAATCAAAATTTATAGCCTTTACGTTTAACAAAAGGCATTATCCCGACAAAAATTTTATAAAGGTTCATGAATCTGGCAAGAAATATTTATTATATGTATATAAAGCACTTGTGGAGTCAGTGAGCCTCCGTGAAAGTGACAATAACATAGAAACTTTTTGTTCTCTATACATGTCATAAATTTTGCGGCGGATTAAGTCTTTCTTGACAGAAACCAATACATTTCGACACACCTTTGTCCTTTCGTGTTTTTTTTTAGGCACTATCGAATTATTTACAATTTTCCAAACTGTACTTCCAGGAATGCTTGTTAAAGCTGATGTCTTCATCAATGAAAAATACTTTTCGTGGCCTCGCTCCACTAACTTTAAATAATCACTTTTAACTATCACTTTTGCCTCCACGCGGGCAAACATTTGCGGCTTCTGATGAAAAGGGCTTCGGACATTTTAAGACACTATGAACTTTATAATACACACTATTTCAGTATAATATTGTAGATAAAATGAAGAATATTCTTTATATTCATAAACACGAAGTAGCCAATAAAATGTTAGATTAAAAGGGAGGTATATATATATATATATATATATATATATATATATATATATATATATATATATATACATATATATATATATATATATATATATATATATATATATATATATATATATATATATATATCAATTACGACCCTGTTACGGCCAGGTACGTGCGAAGATCCTAACGGTCGTTTAATGTGTTTTTTGCATCAATTTGCCAAATCACTTTTTTAGATTTTGAAAAATTCTATACCTTTCCTATTCTTTAATAGTTCCTGGCTGTTAGCTTCACTTTCGTTGTTCAGATATTTGGTTTTGGTTAAGTTTATTTTTAGACTTATTTCTCGAGACTTGTTATTTAATTCCATTAGCATTTTTTTGTAATTCTTCTTTTGTGTTGGCGATCAGAATGACATTATCTGCAATCCTTAAATAATTTAATCGATCACCGTCTATTAGTAGTATTTATTTTCCCACCTTGACGATTTGAACATGTCTTCTAGAGTCAATATGAATAGCTTTGGGGATATCAAGCCACCTTGTCCAGTTCCTTTTTAATTTTGATTCTATTTGTTTTTTTTTTCAAGCATTATTTGTGAAGTGGCATTTTTATATATGTATTCAAGGAGAGTTGTGTATCTTTCATCGACTTTGCTATTAGTTCAGGCGTTAAGGATTGCTCATATCTCAACCCAATCAAATGCTTTTTCATAATCAACCATTGCTATCTACAAGATGACTTTATATTCATCTTTTTCCACTAGTAATTTAATTGTTTGAAGATGGTACAAAGTGCTCTATCCTCGTTTAAATCACGCTTGATCAGGTGGTTGATAACTGTCTAAATTATATGTTATAATTCTAGTAAGTATTTTATATAGTACCGATAACATTCTGATGGGTCTGTAATTCTCCATTTAAAATTTGTCTCCCTTTTAAAAATAAGTACGATCAAAGTTTTTACCCATGGTGTTGATATTTTACTTTCTATAAAATATTGACGCCTAAATAAATAGCTTTCATTTTTTTCTTGACTGAATTTTGTGTAATTTCATTTGAGTTTTATTTAGTTGTTTGATGTCAAGCCTTTAAATCTCCCATTTCTTATTGATATCTCTCAAAAATGTACAAACTTATACTTTATTTAGTTTACTTCCGAATGTAATGAAAGACTGATTTTGTCAAATTTCCACTTTATTTAGTTTCACTGAAAATGTATGATGCGTTTCGCTAGACTATAGCTTCGTCTGATACAAAATGATATTTGAATATTAGTGTTGTTACATTTATACAAATACCCTAAGGTGATAGGTAATAAACTTAATACTATATGCTAATGAATATTGCTGGGAAATCCATTCTGAATATTAATTGTATAAATTGAGTAAAGGGGAGTAACCATGGGCCAGACAGGTATCTTTTTATTCATTTAAGATGATGTCTGAATTTTTAATTTTATTTATTTCTAAATTTCCTAATAGATTTAATTTTACCCCTTTGTCTTGTATGTGTAGAATTTTGAATTTGTCGTCAAAAACATGATTTGATTCTGTTAAATGATTACTGTACGCTGAGTCAGTTTTGTTTTTTAAATAGCTTCTTTTATGTTCTGAAATCCGAGTTTCGAGTGAGCGAACTGTCTGACCTATGTAACTTTTATGACAAGAACCACAATTCAACTGATATACACTCCAGATTTTTTTGATCTATTTTGTTTTCCCTTTGCATTTTTAATGAATTTTCCTAATGAGTTGTTTGTTCTAAAAGCTATGTTGATATTATATTTGTCTAAATGGTTTTTAATTTTCTCTGACGTGTTACCAAAATAGGTTAAAACATTATATCTTTTTTTTCCTGTGTTTTCTTTCTTGGGGTATACTAAAGAAATAGCTTTATTTTTTAATTTTTTGTTTATAATTGAGTCTATGGAGTCAGGAGAATATCCGTTGTTAACAGCAATTTGTTTTATTAGATTTAATTCTTTATTAAAATCATCTACAGATAAGGGGACACTTCCAAGTCTATGCAGCATACTGTGGTAAGCTGCCAACTCGTGTTCTAGAGGGTGAGCTGATTTTATGTTTATTGTAATATCTGTATGTAAGGGTTTGTGAAAAATAGAGAATTTGTATTTGTTGTAATGTCTGGTTATCGTTAAGAAAAGAAAATTAATTTTATTGTCGACTTCTAGTTCCATAGTGAATTTAATATTTTTATGTATTGAGTTTATATAGTTAAAAATATTGTCAAGTTGACGCTCTGTACAGCTGTAAAGCTCACCCCCTACAACACAAATTGGTAGCTTACCACAGTATGTTGCATAGACGTGTAAGTGTCCCCTTATCTGTAGATGATTTTAATAAAGAATTAAATCTAATAAAACAAATTGCTGTTAACAACGGATATTCTCCTGACTCCATAGACTCAATTCAAAAAATAAAGCTATTTCTTTAGTATACCCCAAGAAAGAAAACACAGGAAAAAAAGATATAATGTTTTAACCTATTTTGGTCAGAGAAAATTAAAAACCATTTAGACAAATGTAATATCAACATAGCTTTTAGAACAAACAACTCGTTAGGAAAATTCATTAAAAATGCAAAGGGAAAATAAAATAGATCAAAAAAATCTGGAGTGTATCAGTTGAATTGTGGTTCTTGTCAAAAAAGTTACATAGGTCAGACAGGTCGCTCATTCGAAACTCGGATTTCAGAACATAAAAGAAGCTATTTAAAAAACAAAACTGACTCAGCATACAGTAATCATTTAACAGAATCAAATCATCTTTTCGACGACAAATTTAAAATTCTACACATACAAAACAAAGGCGTAAAATTAAACCTATTAGGAAATTTAGAAATAAATAGAATTAAAAATTCAGACATCATCTTAAACGAACAAAAAGATACCTGTCTGGCCCATGGTTACTCTCCTTTACTCAATTTATACAATTAATATTCAGAATGGATTTCCCAGCAATATTCATTAGCATATAGTATTAAGTTTATTACCTATCTACCTTAGGGTATTTGTATAAATGTAACAACACTAATATTCAAATATTATTTTGTATCAGACGAAGTTATAGTATAGCGAAACGCGTCATACAGTTTCAGTGAAACTAAATAAAGTGGAAATTTAACAAAATCAGTATTTCATTACATTCGTTATGAATTTCCATCAAGTAACAGCCACAACAATTCATAGTTTACTTCTTCTATAATTAATACACTGTTGCTCTTATAATACAATAAATTTAAAAGGAACTTTTTCGGGTATATTAAAGACTAAAATACGTAGAATTATTTTTTTGCAATGTAGTCGTTTGTGTGGAGATCGGAAGATAAATGGTATTGTCACCACTTCGCCCAGAGCCTAATAACTGACAACCAAAGCGATTTTTCATCGTTTATTTTTCTGTAGGAACGCTTAAGAAAAATATTTATTTAGGAAGGTAACAAAGTGCAATATTTTTCTTGATTAGAAAAAAATAATGTGGTCGTTTAAACAAGAGCATGTAAAGATACACAAAATATTAATACAAAATATATTTATAAGTAGTCACTTGTAAATTATCTGCTGACAGAGAGATCATCAGATTGCCTAACTGAAAAACGAAGCTAATTTGTCTCCAATTTGTTTACCTAGGTGTGTCAAAAAGTACGGACGAATTTAGTTTTTTAAAATTAATAATTCATACACACCGTATATCTAAAAAAGTCCCGGAAACTGCGGACGTTCTCCTCGGTCAGACTTAATCTGAGTCAACGATCGTTGATATAATCTTCAGTGTTCTCCTTCTCGTTAGAGAAAGTGAATTTCTCTCTTTCGTCATAATTATTATCATTCGTTCATCGTGTGGCATACTGACTAACCGGCTCATCTAGTTTGTATTTCTCAGCTTCTCTATCTCTCGACGCAAGGAAATTCTCGTTTATTTTTTATTCACCCTCGTATTTTGAATGAGTAAAATCTTTACTTTTTGATTCCAGAAATTCGATCGGAACGAATACCTGAAACAAATACACAGGTGTAAACTTTATAGTTAAGCTATTTTAAAGTATAACTGAGAGCAAATCCATGCTGAAACGCAATAAATTAAACCTAAACGGAATCTTAGTGTTAAGGGACTTCCAGTAATTTTAGTTTCAGTTTAAATTTACGTCTCGCAGGAATTACATAAATGCAGGTAAACAAAGGAAGTAGTCAATTACAGGAATACCAATTACTGGAACTATAATATTGTTTGTTTTAGTATATAAAGGTTGTTTACGTGCAGGAGAATAAATAATGTGTTACATAGTATTTCCAGTTTCATATTTAAAATGTCTTTTATATTTTGGAGAAGCCGATTTACAGTCGATGCATTGGTTTGAATCAGAGAAAAGATAAATGCATTTCTGGACAATTATATTGGACAAATATAATTTTGAGGAAGTCTAATATTTAATAACATTTTAAATTTTACGCCGTCAAAGTGTCACATTTTATTTATGGCTCTCGTGTTTGCTCGGAGGGCATTTTTCACGAGTGGCATCGACCTTTGTCCTGAGCGGTGCTAACCTAATTTTCTGCCACTCTTTGGATTTTTCTTTTATGGGTCTAGCACACGTGCTGCAAGGAAGTCCCTAAAGCGCTACAGGAGCGACATGTGTGCGGAAAAAGCGATTCACGTTGTTCTTGAATCGTTGTAAGTTGTACTCTGTGAGAAACACAGTCCTGGGCAAGTTATTCCAAAGGGATGATGTTCTGCATATAAACGACTGCATGAAAAGCATTGTACGAGGAGTAACAAGCAGAAACTCATACGGATGTAAAGTATTAGCGCGACGTGTATTTCTAACATGCACCGCTCTGGGAGGAATTAAGCGGGCCACATCCTTCGAACACTTTCCATGAAAATACTTGTGGAACCGACTCAAGTCGCCAACCGTTCTTCGATGTGAATCAAGGACGCCGCCGCGCTGGTCAGTTCCGGGTCTCCAATCAGACGATGCGGTGTATGTTTAGAAGCGGAGCCGCAAACATGGGAGCAGTATTCCATAGTTGGTCGAATTTGAGCCTTGTAAAGAATTAACAGTTGGGAGTTTGTAAAGTTTTTTGGTTCGAAATAATATTCCCAACTTTTGAGAAGCTCTCCTTGCTATGCCTGCAACATGTTCATGCCAGGATATATTTGCTCCTAAACTAACGCCCCACAAATTGAGTGACGATGTTAGAGGAATGGAGTGCCCCGACATAACTATGTCGGGTTCATCTACGTTAACTTTTTTAGAAGAAACTGCGCCTGAGCTTTTGTAGCGTTAAATTCCGCTTGCTTATTGTCGCCCCAAGATAGAATTTCGTCCAGGTCTTTATTAAGTTGAATGTCTTTCTGCTGTCTGCGGCTATTCGTGTGAGTAGCCGTTGTCCGAGCGAGGTAATGAAGAGATAAGCGTACTGTCATCTGCAAAGCTGTAGATTGGATTCCTGGTCTTATCGTCGCTTCTTCTATTTGGTGGTCTACCTCTGTTCCTTTTGTCTTCTCTAGGTTCCTCCATTTTATTAGTCTTCTACACCATCGACACACACACAGGCCGAATTGGACGAAACACCAGGCCCTGATACCAGAGTAAACTTTTCCAAGTATTTCTGGTGCGCTCAATCCGAATCCGATCTCAGAATTGCTCGTTCACATCAGATTTTCGAGATATCCTAACCAAAAGATGCAAAAACGCGTTACGGCACATGAAAGTACTACTCTTCCGCATCAAAAATCATTTTGAATTTTTCACAAATCTTATTTCTTCTCGGAGAATCCATCTTTCTAGTAGCAACATTGTCTATTTGCTGTCATACATGGTGTCCCATTTTAATGTACCAGGATTCTCAATTTTTTTATGTCAACTTTTAGTAAAAAAAGTTTTAGACAAAAATTGAAGGGTTTTAAAGGGGGCAATAAAATGATATAATTGTGATGACCTTGGAATATTTTGAAGGTCATTTCAAGGTCAACTTTGATTTTTTAAATGGGAACAACCCATACTTTTTATGACGGCATTATGTTTCTCTAGTAAAAATACACAACTGTTGGTCGAAAAATATTTCTCGATAATACTCAGTACTTCATTGATAAAAGACATTACACTCTTAATCCCCAAACAAGCATAAAGGCAAATGAACCTATATAACCTCAGGCGTAGAGTGAAAACTGATAAAAAATATTACATTCGCAAATCCTAAAAGAATCAAAATTTAACACAACAGAGCAAATGTAACAAACTCTTAACCAAACTAATTAATTTTAACTGACGATTTTTCCGAGAATGAATAAAATATCTTAAAAATTCAGAATGCATTTTCAAGGGGAAGATGCTGCAACGAGTTTTGTGGAGAAAACTTAATTCGCTGTGTAATCTCAAATATAGCGAAAAACCGTATTTTTTTTGCATTTTAAGTTAGTATACGTATACCTCGAAAACATGATGTGATGGAGCAATTTTTAGATCGAATTTGGATTCAGTGCACAAAAAACCTTGGAAAAAGTATAGTTTGGTCTCAGGGTTTCAAAAATGTTTGCCTATGTTATCATCTCGTCGGGATATATGACCCGCCCATTGCGTAATTTGTTAGATAATATCTATTACTTTTGTTCGTTGTCTGATAATTATATTTGTGATTCTATCCTTCCTTATAATACCCAGGCATCCTTTTTTCCATTGCTCGTTATGATACTCTCAGCTTCTTTGCTGACTGTTTTATTAATGTGTGTGTCTGGGCGCCATATGTGATTTCCGGCAAAACACATTGTTCATAAATTTTCTTTTTAAACCCTGGCAAATCACGCTGAAGCGTATCTTTCAGCTTCCCAAAAGTCGTCCATCCCAAACTCACACCTGTGTGTGTGGTGTATCTCACGGATTTGGTTATATTTGCCAATTTGTAACTCATGACCCAAATACTTGCTGTTTCGGAGTTGCTTCACCTCGCTTTCATTAAATTTCATACGATGGAATACTGCTCCTATTTTTTGAGGCTCTGTTCCTAAACATATACTGCGTTTGTTGGACTCTATTCAGAAGTGAGCTGTTCGCCTGATTGGAGACCCGGAACTGGCCAGCAACCTTAATTCCTTGGAACATCGAAGAACAATTGGCGACTGGAGTCTATTGTATATGTATTTTCCTGGAAAGTGTTCGATAGATGTAGATTCTTTCCAGAGCGGTGCATTTAGAAATGCACGTCGCGCCAATACTTTATATCCGTATGAGATTCACTTAGTCACTCCTCGTACAATCGTGTTCAGGCCGTCTTTCATATGAATAACCTCATCCCTTTGGAATGATTTGCCCAGGACTGTATTTTCCACCTAGTATAATTTACAGCGATTCAAAAACAAAGTCAAATGTTTTTTTCGCACAATGGCTCATGCAGCACGTGTACTATGCCTGTAAAGAAAAAAACACACGAACAAATTTTTATCGAATTTGTCTGAATAGAGCTGCCAAACGCACCACCGCACAAACACAGCACCCACTGTGCAACTCAAATTCCAGCTGCCTTTCAATTTTTAAGATCTTGCATTCACTTTTTTTTAAAATACCTGCTAGGTATAGCACTTTAACTTGTACCGGCAACTTTGTCGTTATTTCTTTTTTGTAAATTTGGCTGAAAGATGAAGGTCTCTTTTTTTTTTTAAATAATAAATCGGTGATGAACTTTTTACTCTGTACAGGGTGGTCCAAATTGGACACTTTTAAAGGTAAACCCTTTATCTAAAGAAGATAGACGAAAACTGATGTCGGTGTCTGAGGCTCAATTTTTATGATAAACTCAATGGTGAAAACCGCATATCGATATCTAGTACCGTTTCAGATATACAGGGTGGTTTTAAAAAATTTGCATTTTTGAAAAATTTTCTTGAAAATTTTTGATTTCTGTAAAAACATTCTCAAAGCACTTTTTCACATGGATTTCAACAGTTTAAGTTACATTTTATTACAACTAATATTTTAATAGTTATTAAGGCAAACATATATTTTTTAAATGGGATACCCTGTATATTTTTCCTTATTCGAATAGAGCCATTCTAAAAATATAGCACACTGTATATTTCGCTTAAATCTACTTCAAAATATAAAGATTTTCAGTTTTTACGCTAGTTTTAAATGCACATTTTGTGAAGTAGGCTTTGGACGGAGCGACAATATCAATTGTTTACCGATAGCAGTCAAATCGTAAAAATAAATAAAAAATAGTACTTTGAACTATGTAGAAAATAAAACAAAACAACAATAAAACAATTTATTCCGAGTAGAGCAAACTAAAACAAAACAATTTTCTATAAGAGATGTTCGAAATGTCGACCAGTTTCACATTCTCTGGACATTTTTTACCGAGTTGATTAGTTCAAGAGGAGTGAGAGTTGCAAAACTTTGTATCACTGCGACTTCTAACTCTTGCCTGATGTTTGTCGGGAATTTAAAAATTAGGTCTTTCAATTTTCCCCAGAAATAAAAGTCCATGGGTATTAAATCCGGTGACCTTACTGGCCAACGGTTCGAACCTTGGTTGGCTATCCAGTTATTGTCGAAATTGGCCCATAAAAAATTACTGATAACTGCAGCCTTACGAGGGGATGCCCCGTATTGTTGAAAAAATATATTCTAAGGTCCATTAATAGCATTCAAGTTGATCAATAAGAGGTTCTATTTGCCGCCTTAAAATTTCTAAATATCTCTGAGAGGTGAGTGTTCCTTCGTAAATAAATGGACCTATAACCCTGCCTCTAAAAATTCCTGCCCACACATTAAATCCAAATCTGCCTTGATTTCTTTGCTCCACAACTAAATGAGGATTTTCTTGTGCCCACGTATAAGAATTGTAACGGTTAAAAATACCTGCATTGCTTACATAAGCTTCGTCTGTCCAAGTACAATTTAATGAAAAATTCGGAACATGGTTACAATTTTCCAGAAACCATTGGCAAAAAACCATACGCCGTTGAAAATCTCCGTCTCTAACTTTTCTTGTCCTATATAGCCTGAATTTGTGCTTTTTTAAAGTACAACTTACGTTAGTTCTTGGTAGTCCAGTGGATTCTTTTAACTGTTATGTTGAAGTGTTGGGATTATTTCTGATAGTTCCTAAAACTACTATTTTTTCTGACTCCTTACCTATGTTTGATGCATAATTTTTGGGTCGTTTTTTTTTCAAACTGGCCACTATTAACTAGGTTATGTCGCAATCGAGCGAATATATCCTTGAAGGGTTGACGCCTCTCTGGATACCGTTCGTGGTACAAATTACTTTCCGCTTCCGAATTTTCTCCGGTTTGTATTAAACACACTATCATATCCGATTTTTCGTAATTTTCAAACTTCATTGCGATTTATGTGACAATTCAATAACTGATTCTGAAGTAAAATTTGACAACTACGAGTAAACAATTGAATTAAATCATATGGTCGCTCCGTCCAAAGCCTACTTCACAAAATATGCATTTAAAACTCGCGTAAAAACTAAAAACCTTTATATTTTAAAGTAGATTTAAGCAAAATTTAAAGTGTGCTATATTTTTAGAATGGTATCCCATTCAAAAAATATATTTTTGCAATAATACCTATTAAAATATTAGTTGTAAAAAAATGTAACTTACACTGTTGAAATTTACGTGAAAAAGTGCTTTGAGAATGTTTTAACAGAAATCAAAAATTTTCAATAGGAAAAAAATTATATACATTTTCCCAAAATGCAGATTTTGGAAAATCACCCTGTATATCTGAAACGGTACTAGATATCGATATGCGGTTTTCACCATTGAGTTTATCATAAAAATTGAGCCTCAGATACCGACATCCGTTTTCGTCTATGTCCTTTAGATAAAAGGGTTTACCTTTAAAAGTCTTCAATTTGGACCACCCTGTACATTGAAATCTCGATATTTTGTTTAGGATAATATATGTTTCTGATCTCGCTGATTCCTGTAAAAATAGTCAGTTTTTGAGGATTTTAAATTATTAGTCAATTTTGGTTGTTTTCCGCTGTTTTTTATAGTTTTTTCAACCGATAGAGAAAGAACGGGGAATAATTTCGTCACTTTATTGGTTGTTCATGATTTTGTAAGAAAGAAATCTGGATAATCATAGTCGCTAGTGTAATTCGTTTTTTTATTTATAAATATAGGTTTTAAACTTTTAGCTAAATATAAAATTATTAGACGTGCCTGCGGCTCCGCTCGCGTGGACTTGATTCACTACTATCGTCACTGCTTATTCCTTATGTTACCCAACGTAATAAAATATCTTCCATTATTTCCCCTTATCTCCCAATATTTCTCCTTATCTCCCGTTATCTCTACATAATTTCCATTATCTAGGCTTATCTCTGCTCATCTCCCATTATTTCTCCTTATCTCACCTTATTTCCCATTATCTAGGCTTATCTAGACATATCTCGCAATATTTCTCCTTATCTCCCATTATTTCTCCTTATCTCCGATTATCTCACAATAACTCCCACTATCTAGACTTATCTCTGCTTATCTCCCATTATTTCTCCTTATCTCCCATTATTTATAATCATCTCCCTTTATCTCACCTTATCTCCCATTATCGAGGCTTATCTCGACTTATCTCCCATTATTTTTCCTTATCTCCCATTATCTAGGCTTATATCGAATTATATAGAACATATGTATAAATTTATAAAAACACGTAAATCGGATAAGTGGTTCTCGAGGGATAAGCGCACTAACGGACAGACAGACAGACAGACACAGAGACGTTACATTTTATATATATTATATTCTTTGCTACATGATATTGTTCCATATTTAATGCTTTAGGCAGTGTATTGCAAGAGAATGCGCTAGCGGCAAACTTTTCTCCGACTTGATTCACTATTATCGTCACTGCTTATTCCTTATGTCACCTAACGTAATAAAATATATCCTATAACCTGGCCAGAGAACATACGTATGTTAAAAAAAAAAAGCACGTAAATCGGAGAAGTGGTTCTACAGTGATAAGCGCACTAACGGGCAGACAGACAGAGAGACGTCGCATTTTATATATATTATAGATATTCTTTGCTCCATGATATTGTTCCATATTTAATGGTTTAGTATGTTTAAAAAAAAGCACGTAAATCGGATAAGTGGTTCTCCAGTGATAAGCGCACAAACGGACAAACAGACAGAGAGACGTTACATTATATATATATATATATATATATATATATATATATATATATATATATATATATATAGATATATATATACACATATATATATATATATATATATATATATATATATATATATATATATATATATATATATTATATATATATATATATATATATATATAATAGATATCCTTTGCTACATGATATTGTTCCATATTTAGTGGTTTAGGCAGTGCATTGCAAGAGAACGCGCTAGCGGCAAACTTTTTTTCGATTTGATTCACTATTATCGACACTGCTTATTCCTCATATTACCTAGTGTAATAAAATATAGTCTATAACCTGGCCAGAGAACATATGTATGTTTTAAAAAAAAGCACGTAAATCGGATAAGTGGTTCTCCAGTGATAAGCGCACTAACGGACAGACTGACAGACAGAGTTACGTTGCATTTTATATATATATATATATATATATATATATATATATATATATATATATAATAGATGTAATAAAATATATTTCTATACCCTGGTCAGAGAACTTATGTATGAATTTAAAAAATCACGTAAATCGGATAAGTGGTTCTCGAGGGATAAGCGCACTAACGGACAGACAGAGAGACGTTACATTTTATATATATTATAGATATAGGTTATTATTATTATTATATAACCTGGCCAAAGAATATATGTTTGAATTTAAAAAAAGACAGATAAATCGGATAAGTGGTTCTCGCGTGATAAACGCACTAATGGACAGACAGACAGAAGAGAGACATTGCATTTTATATATATTATAGATTATAGATTATAGATATTCTCTGTTACATAATATTGTTCCATATTTAATGGTTTAGACTTCATTCATTATTTTACGTCACTGCTCATTCCTTATGCTACCTATCGTAATAAAATATAGCCTATAACCTGGCCAGAGAACATATATATATTTAAAAAAAAAAGTACGTAAATCGGATAAGTTTTTCTTCAGTGATAAGCACGCTAACGGACAGACAGGCAGACAGAGAGACGTTGCATTTTATATATATTATAGATTATAGATTTTAAAAATCTTTTAGCTAAATATAAAAAACAGTAATAACTTAATTTAGTTTTTATATACTTTAAAAAATCAGTTTAAATTGTGAAAAAAAATATATAATATGTTACACAATATTATCTAATAAATAATAAATATTCGCTTGTAAATTACAATTTTTTCGCACATTTATAAAAAAAAAGAAACAAAACTTATCAAAAAGTAGTCAATTACTATAAAAACTCATTCTGAACAAAATAATGTTATTCATTTTTATATACCTCATACAAGTAGATTTCTTCAAAAATATTCTACTTGGTAGGGGAAGGGAGGGCAAGATGAATATAGCGGGTAACACGAATCATTCTTATATCTTTTTATATTCGGTCGGTACATAAACATCTCTAGCGCGAGAGGACGCGCGGTGAGGCGGAGGAGTCGCAAGCCAGTCCGAACCTGACTGCTAATGAGGGAGTATGCACGTTAGTGACGAAAAACTATACAACTATAAAAAATAGTGGAAAATAACCAAAATTGGCTAATAACTTAAAATCCTCAAAAAATGACTATTTTTACTATAATCAGCTACCTCGGAAACATATTACCATAAGCAAATTATCAAGATTTCAATGTACGCAGTAAAAAGTTCATCGCCCAAAAGAATATTATTTTTTCATCTTTCAGCTGAAATTACAAAATAAAAAACTAGTAAAAAAATTGTAGGTATGTACATGTTATATCCGACGAGTAGTACAAAATAAAATTTACTGCAATATCTTAAAAATTGGCTGCCGAAATTTTGAGTTGCGCAGTAGGACTTTGTTCCACTGTGCACACCCGCGTCGCTACAGTAGCGTTTTAGGGATTTTGCTGGAGCACGTGTGCTATACCTTTAAAAAAAACGTTACTATTCCCAAGTTAGTTAAGTTAAGGTGTTTTAAAAACTCGTCGCTCCAAATGGGGTTTAACCTAAGAAAAGGATATTGCGTAGGTGTTGGCTTTAACTTATAAAATTTAACCCTACCTTTTACCGTTACAATTTCATTTCTCTTTTATATCCTAATTTTAGCGTGGGGTCCATTCATATTAAATAGCTCGTGGTGAAACAGCCAGCACCTTTACGCCCTTTTTGAGGTTTAAACTTGGCGTGGGAATAATTTAAGAGATTTGAAATGCACTTAATTTTAAGGAAATTATAACTCGTACCAGAAAGCAAATAAATACGGTAAATTGAGAAATATAAAATGCAACTCTCTATAAGAACGCTATTTTGTCTGTTGTAGTGAAATTATTTCAACATTCCAGTCGGTTTAATGTAAAGAGAGTACAATTTACAGTTATTCAAGAGACCAACGTGAATCGATTGTTTGGTACCCGCGTCGCTACTGTAGCGTTTTAGGGATTTTGCTGCAGCATGTGTGCTATGTCCTTAAAAAAAACGTTCTATTCCTACGTCAGTTAAGTTAAAGTGATTTAAAAACTAGTCGCTCTGCATGGCGCTTAACCTAAGAAAAGAATATTGCGTAGGTGTTGGCTTTAAGTTATAAAATTTAATCCTACCTTTTACCGTCATTTTTCTTTTATATCCTAATTTTAGCCTGGGGTCCATTCATATTAAATAGCTCGTGGTGAAATAGCCAGCACCTTTATGCCCTTTTTGAGGTTTAAACTTGGAGTGGAAATAATTTAAGAGTTTTGTAATGTACATAATTTTTAGAAAGGTATAGCTCGTACCAAAGAGCAAATAAATACGGTAAATTGAGAAATATACATGGCAACTCTCTATAAGAACGCTATTTTGTCTGTTGTAGTGAAATTACTTCAACTTTCTAATCGGTCCGATGTAAAGAAAGTGCGTGATGCTTTAGATTACCAGACCGAAAATGTTTGTCAATTGCTGGAAGATTCATTGCCATAAGCAAATACTTTCCGTCAAAAGTTAATATCGTAAGTTATGCTGGCGACCCCAGTCTTGTATTCAAGGCTTCTGTGGTCAAGATGACGTTTCAACGCCGGCGCCGGAAAGTTTTTTCCTGGACTGTTTTTAGCTGAAATGCCGAAGTTCTGACCTTTGAATAAGATGGATTTCAGTACTCTAGTTAGAGTCGGTCAAGTATGAACATGTCGCACATTGTTAATTAAAAATCTTTTATTTAAAAGTTTTTTTACATCATTCGACAGTAAAGGATTTCCATTAAAATGCTAATGATTCAGTAGTTCGTCCAGTCCCCATCAGCGTTGATGATCACCTGGCATTTTCGAGGCATACTCTGGACGAGACTGACCGCGTATTCTTGGAGCAAAGATGGAAATCTATACCCTAATTTGCCGTGACAGCTGCTTTACTGTCTAAATATTTTTACTACAAAACTTCTGCTGGGTGTATGACCAGATGTTTTCGATTGGGCTTGCATCGGGCGACTGGGTTGTCTAATCTGGTGTGACAATACAGGATTCCCCTGTCTATTGGCTGCACGTTTAACTCCAATGTTTGGTGTCGTTATCCTCTTGAAGAATCCACTCCTCGTTTTCATTGACAAACCATAGTTTCGCATTGTTGTAAATCTGGAGCGTTTCTTCAGTCTTCAAATTGTAATTAAAGATGAAGATTCTCCCAAAACTTCAGGCTCATGGGGTAATAATATAACCACAAAATGTGATTTCATCACAAAAAAATTACATTGCTCAGCAATGATTTCTTGATTTTACTCCACCCACTTTAAATTGTTAGCCCGGAGATAAGTGCGAATCGTTTCATACGATATGTACAAACCTTTCTGCTTTAATTTTTGCGCCCCTTGGCGTAAAGTTAATTGGGGATTTGGGGAAAACATGATAATAATAATTTTTTTCGTCCTTGTCTCGAATCATGTTCTGGTCATCAACATTTTTTAACTCAGAATATCATTTCACCCACTTGCTAATGAATACCCTCGACTTGCCATTATATTTAGCAGCCTCTGTAGGCGTCATTTTTGGACCTATTGGATGATTACATATGGACACAGCCTGGAAGCCCGAAGTATATGCAGTAGTCATGTTTGATAATGTACAGGGGGAGTCAGTAAAGTTCATTATCTCATTTGTTTGGGAATGACGAAAAAAAATGTTAAATACAATAGTTTTAGGGAATGTTAAGGTGCATAGTTTAAAAATTATTTTTGAGTATACAGGGTACTTCAAAAAAGTGTGGCCGATATAACATATGTTTTTTTAAATGGAACATCCTATCCTAATTTATTTTTAAATTCTACGTAAAATTTTTATAACTTTTTTATTAATATTGTTATATACTTAAACCTAGTAGTTTTTCTAATATTTTAATTTTTTTAAAAAAATACTAGTTTTTCAATTTTGTAAAAAATTGCCAGTAGCGCCATTGTTTCTGAAGGTGGAATACTCATAATTCGTATGAGCCTTCTATAGAGATGAAAAAAAAAAAGATATATATAAAGAAATTTGAGTTAGATGTTACAGGGTGTTTAAAATAAATTTATACATTTCGACTATTTTAAATTGAAAAATTTCAAATTTTTTAAATCGCACACCCTGTATATTATTATTTCTTCTGATAGATTTTACAAAACTCTCCAACTTTTATTAAACATGTCATATACCTATTTCTAATAGTTTTCGATTTATCTGGAATTTTTGAATTTTTACCCTTGTTTTTAATACACTTACGCTATGACATCAGTCACAGCTGATTTTAAGTAAGTTACATGCATTTAGCATGTAACTTACAGATATAGAAAAAATATAGGTTATCGTAAATAAGAAGGCAATATTTATCACAAATTAAATATTTATTAGTATTCAACATAAGTAGCATAATAATTAATATCAGAGATTTGGTTTCTTATCAGTTCAGTATTTACTAAATTTCATTTAGTACAGTTGTCACATTTAATTTTAAACTTTGAATGAAGCCCTTCCCTTCTGAAATCACTAAATTTTTCCATATCTAAAAGAATTCTGCAGCCGGTACATTTCAGATTTCTCGCTAACTCTTTCAATGAAATTATACTATTCTCATCAGAAATTTTGGATTGGAGAACTATTTTATTGATTGTTGTTTGAATTTCCTGCTTTTTTTTGCATCAGACATACTTGCTAATGCTATAGTTATTTTTTCAACAGTTTGTTTTTAACAAATCTGCTATTCTTTAGTCGCGAAGTCACTATTAAAAAATCTCCAATATAAACGTAACATCCAAACATTAAAACCCAGCATAAACAACTCGTGTCTCGATCAGAGTAAGGATGTCAAGACCCCCACAGACGTCGTTCTTTTTTTGCAGTTTTACCCGCACGGGTAAAACTGCACGGGTAAAAATGGTCAGTGTGTGGCCAAAAACCGTCCTTCTTGCCGCTGCTTGATTATAACCGTCCGTTTTCTAACATGTTCGTTCAAGTCGGCTCGTGTGTGTGACGACGCAGTTAAAAAGGACGGGTTTTGTCAGTGTCGACTCTGTCCTCTGATTAATCGCCAGTTATTTTAGTTTGGAGAATTTTGTGTTTTGTGGCTAATAGAAATTTTGTTCTTTTCACAATGACAGACCTAAGGAATTATAACAAAGAATTTATAATTGAGTTCATAGAACTATATAGAAGCCATCCGTGCCTTTGGAAAGTTAAATCTACTGATAGAGAGAAAAAAAAAATAAAGCCTACGAAGACATGATAATAAAATTACAAGAAGTAAATAATTCCGCAACGAAAGAATCTGTTAAAAAGAAAATTGACTCTCTACGTGGTTGCTTCCGGAAGGAATTAAAAAAAGTCATGCAATCTAAAAAATCTGGTTCGGGGACTGATGAGGTGTACAAGCCTCATTTGTGGTACTACGAATATTTATTATTCCTTACAGACCAGGAAACACCGAGAGAAACAGTAACTAATATTGATGAAGAGACAAATAGCAGTCAAGTAAGTAAAACATATATCTTTTATTTATATGTACTTATATTTATCAATAATAATAAATCTTAATATAACAAAGTATTAAAATCTAATACAACAAAGTATTAAATAAAGTTTTCTTGCCAGGGTACTGATCCCTCATTATGAAAATAAATAAATTACGAACTCTTTTTTGCTTCTTCAGATGCATGTCTGTTGTGTCCACGCTGTAAATTAATAGTTGCTTGTTCTGCACTTAAACCATTTTCTATGTGCTCTGTGTTGTAATTTTCTGAATAAAAACAAGTTGAAGGTGCATAATTTTCCTGGCGCTTCTTAATTAGAAAGTTATGAAGAATGCAACATGTCAACGATTTTATCAATATTTTCTAATTTTAAATTAATTGTAGAATGAAAGATCCTGAATCTTGCAACCATTATTCCAAATGCATTTTCTATTATCCGGCGCGTTCTGAATAATCTGTAGTTAAATATTCTTCTTTCTCTGTTCAATTCTTTTTGGCTGAATGGTTTTGCGAAAGCTTCATCTCCAATAAATACATAGGGCAGTGATTCATTACTGTTATCTGTTTTACAATTGGATGGTAATTGAAGAGTACCATTTATAAGTTCATCATAAAATAAAGTTTTTTCCATTACACCACCATCAGATACTCTTCCGTGTGTGCCACAATCGCACATGATGAATTCATAATTCGCATTAGCGATCGCCATTAATACGATACTATTTCTGCCTTTGTAATTCCAATAAAAAAAACCCTATTTGGAGGTGGCACTATATTTATGTGTTTGCCATCTACAGCACCTAAACAATGAGGAAAATTCCACCTTTTTTTCAAATGTTTGGGCTATGATTTTCCATTCTTATTCGGTCCTAGGAAACTATAATAAAAAATCAATATCAATATAAATTATGTTTAACATTCATAGTTAATTATTGTTTAATATAATTAATTGTTTTTCTTTCAGGATGAAACTAACTATACCCCCTTACAGTCATCGGCATCTTTTGAAAATAATGTATGCACAAATCGGTCGCTATCAGCATGTTCCAATACTC
This sequence comes from Pachyrhynchus sulphureomaculatus, assembly GCA_019049505.1. Taxonomy (NCBI): domain Eukaryota; kingdom Metazoa; phylum Arthropoda; class Insecta; order Coleoptera; family Curculionidae; genus Pachyrhynchus; species Pachyrhynchus sulphureomaculatus. Next base: position 177,048,460 of record CM032454.1, read on the forward strand.
CTTCAATACGCTCTTCCTTTAGTAGCACAAGAAAGCGTTACATAAAGGACAGAGCCGACGAAATTTTGGAGAAAGTGAGTGCAAAGCTGGATATGAATATTAAAGAAGACAACTTTGACGTGATAGGAAAAAATGTTGCCAACAAATTAAGAGAGTTACCCCGTGATGCTGCTTTAATGGCGGAAAAATTTATTTCTGATATTCTCTTTGAAGCTGCATTGGGAAACATTACGAGAAATACAAAAATGTCTTTAACAAAAAAATGGAGTAAATCAACAACAGCTTGCTACAAATCCTTATATTAACTCAGCCCACTATTATCAGAATCAGCAATCTGATGGTACAAGCTCCCATGTTGATTTAGATTACGGAAGAGACTACGGAAATACATCTAATCAAATACTTTTTTCTCACCAAACACATGGAAATGCGAAATCCTTTTTGGAAACTTTTTCACCCGATATTACTAATTTGTAAATAAATGTCCTATCTTTCATTATATTTCTTTCAGTAATGTATTTTTAGTTTTGTCGCCCGTTGAAGAGAATAAATAATTTGTTCTTACCTTTAAGTAATTGTGTTTTAAAACAGAGTATATGGCACTGCATGTTTCTGGTATAATCTGCCCAAGAGCTTGAGGTGATATAACAGTTGAAAATTTTAGGTCTTCGTAACTCCTTCCAATAGCAAGAAATCTTAGTGTGGCGGTAAGACGCTCATGTGATGAAATACTTTGTCTCATACACATATCTTGCTTTTGTATTAATGGTGTTACTAAAGTGAGCAGCTCTAAATACGTTTCTTCGTCCATTCGCAGATAATTAAACCAATCTCCTGGTTCTAGTCGTAATTCATTAAAAGATTTACGTATGAAAATTGTCTTCGTTTAATTAACCATTCTTTAGTCCATTTTGAACGTTTTCTTTTTAAAAATTTTAATTTTACAGCCACTGCGGCTGCCACTGCTAATGTTTTTGTAGGATCCATCATAGATCAAATGATGATAATGACGCTATGATTTCAGAAAAACTGAACAAAACAACGTCTAGTGTGTGGATGTGGTCGTTGTTCGTGTTTACCCGTGCAGTTTTACCCGTGCGGGTAAAAATGCAAAAAAGAACGGAGTCTGTGGGGGCCTTAACGTTGCCAGATTCGAAAAACGATGCAGTGCGATTATTTTTGTATTTCTGCGCATATGGGAGGGGGCAAAAGAGCGCACTGCGCCTCTACTATTTTTTTATTGGACGCATGGGAGTTTACAAAGGAGAGATCTTTCTGTAAGTCAAGCACAACTGGGAACGTCCTTAAGTTCACTAAACCATCAATAAATAGTTGGTTTCGACGAAGCAGATGTGCCATGATATTTCTCAAGCCATTCTTGGGTTCTAGCTAGATTTTGTCCCATCAAGAACCAATGTTTAATCAACACACGAAATACTTTTTGTTCCATTGTTTTGTAAAAATCAAAAGTAGCGTCGCTTAAACAGCTGTAACTCGTAAACTAATAAACAAAATAGCATGAACATTTTACACGAATCTTCTGAGAGTTAACACTAACTGAAAATCGTAAGATTTTTTTGTTTGTACTCCCATCTCTCGGAAAGTCTTGGTACTTTTCACCCCATGTAAGTATTTCGTTCTTTAGAGAGAATTCCCAAAGATGGTAGTCAACAAGCAATTGTGTCACTTTTGTCTTTATTGGTGTGGGGATCCGACATAACGCCACTCGTCAAAAATTTAATGACCGCATGATACTCGAGTTTAGACAACAGACATTTTTTAGTTCGTTTGGTCGGTTTCCCTCTGAATAGAGAAAACTTTAATAAAGAAAGGAATCGTATTAGAAATATAACTGGAGTTAATGGTTATGACGATGACTTAGTAAATAAGCTAATAAATAGACATAAGTTTAGGTTTAATATTCAGAATTCCACCTTTTTTACACGCGAAGAAAATAAACACCAAGTATGTCTCCATACCATATAATCCGAAATATAGCAAGCGACTCAATAAGGTATTTAATAAGGTAGGCCTCACTTTAGTCTATAAGTTATCAGACAATCTGAGGAATATCTTACGAAATCCCAAAGATAAGATTCCTAATTGTGAGAAAAGTGGAATTTATGAAATTAGTTGTAATGATTTTGACAAGAAGTATGTTGGGCAAACTAAAAGGTCAATTAAAACACGATTTAAAGAACATTTAGCATACTTAAAATACAGTAGAGAACAGAAAAATCTAGCATTGCCGAATATGCCCTTGAAGCTGATCATACTGTAACATTAGATAATCTAAGATTAATAAGAAATGTGTCTGATAGGAGATTGTTGAACGCATGCGAAAGTATGGAAATCATAAAATGTAAAAGTAGTTTAAATAAAGACAGAGGGCCTATTCCTTATAGTCCCCTCTACTGGTTACTTGACCGGAACTGACGGCCTTGCCTGTGTCATTAGTTCCGCTTGAGTAATTCAAGGGTTAGGCTAAGTATAAATAGGGTAGATTTGTAGTTTAGCTTTAGTCAATCATCGCTCCTGGTGAAGCTAACATGGTTAGCGAAACGCGCGTCGAGCGCAAAAATAAAGTGTTTGGTGTAGTGGTGATATATACTGAGTAGTAAGATACCTAATTAACACTAGTATATAAAACTAAAACAGTAATACGTAATTGTCATTAGTAAGGGAAAAAGGAGCATACAAACCAACACAACATAGGTGCTTCACAATCAAACGGAATGAAAGCCAACAACAGACAGAGGGGGTCATAAGGGCGAATCAGCATAAAACTTACCCAGATTATTATTTTTTTTTATGGGTCTAGCACACGTGCTGCAGAAAGGAGCGACACGTGTGCGGAAAAAGCGATTCACGTTGTTCTCGAATCGCTGTAAATTGTACTCGGTGGGAAACACAGTTCTGGGTAAATTGTTCCAAAGGGATGATGTTCTCCATGTAAAAGACTGGAGTAACAAGCTTAACCTCATAACGATGTGAAATATTAGCGCAACGTGTATTTCTAACATGCAGAGCTCTGGGAGGCATTAAGCGGGCTACATCCTTCGAATACTTTCCATAAAAATACTTGTAGAATAGGCTTCGCTTGCCAACCGTTCTTCGATGTTCCAGCGAATCAAGGCCGCCGGTCAGTTCTGGGCCTCCAATCAGACGAACAGCTCTTCTCTGAATAGAATCCAACAAATGCAATGTATGTTTGGGAGCGAAGCCCCAAACATGGAAGCAGTACTCCATAGTTGGTCGAATTTGAACTTTGTAAAGAATTAACAGTTGTTGTGAAGTGTCAAGCTTTCTGGTTCGAAATAATATTCCCAACTTTTGAGAGATTAATATAATTAATAATTTTTTAAGACACTTTTGAAACACTCTAAGTGAGTTAGCAATCCTAATGTAAGTTGGCAAATGGTTAAATAACTTTCTGCTCTCGTACATTAATGAGTGCTTCGTGAGTGCCCTAACTGGAACAGGCAAAGGCAGATCTTCAGCCTGACGGGCTCCAATCTGAGATGCTACGTGCTGAATACTTTCGATTCTTATATATCAACGAAGTGGTCTCCAAGATGAACAGAGAAGTGAGGGTCAGAATTCCCTGCGAGAGAAAGATAGGTCCACAGGATTCCCTCTGATAGGCACCAGTTATAAAGCGGACAGCCTTCTTCCTGCGCAAAATAACTTTTAATTATAAAGATTGCTATTGATGATAGATTCACAAAATCCTAATTATACCTGAACAGAACATAGACTAGGGTATCAACTAAGTTATTTTAATATGTTTAAGTTGAAAATTATTGTATCTTATTACCTATATTTAAGTATCACCTAGCAATGGAATAAACCAACGTAGCTTCTGTTACTAGCTTCGTTTATGTCAGTTTAACTAAACCGTCATTAAAAGTTACTAATAAGAGTCAAATAATATGAATTATAAGGCAATTAACGTCCTAACAAGCTATTATTTCTCTATTTCACCTGCTTTTCATACAAATTCGGGAACAGTTGTAAATTTTACTCGTGACTGAAATTACTTCAAGTTTCCTGAACAAGATAGTTTCGGGCTTTGGGCGATTTACTGCATGTTTCGACATGGATTTGCTCTCGATTGTGTATTTTTAATGGTTTGGTGGAAACTTTGTGCCTTTTAGACAAAATCTAACAGGAGTATAGGGAGATTAAAATTTGAGAATTGATTTCATAACATGAATAATTCAGCTGAGAATTTTCTGTAAATAATCGATGTATCGAATTAAGAATCTTGCGCGAACTATATATTTTTCTGAAAAAAGGAAATTCAACATTATAATGCATTTACTTAAAACATTGTCTAGATCCCTTTACTATCCCGCTCTGGGAGGAATTAAGTGGGCCACATAAATGTAGCATTTTCCACGAAAATACTTATAGAATAGAGTCAAACGTCAACCGTTCTTCGATGTTCCAGGATGTCAAAGTTTCTGGTGCGTTCTGGTTTTTCAATTAAGCGTGCAGCTCACTTCTAAATAGAATCCAACAAATGCACTGGATGTTTGGGGAGCAGCGCCCCAAACAGGGGAGCAGTATTCCATCGTTGGTTGAATTTGAGCTCTGTACAGAATTAACAGTGGTGGTGGAATGTAAAGCTTTCTAGTTCGAAATAGTATTTTCAGCTTTTGAGAAGCTCTCTTTGCTGTGTATGTGACATATTCATGCTAAGAAATATTTGCTCCCAGGTTAACGCCCAACAACTTGAGTGACAATGCTAGATGAACGGAATATCCCCACATAACTATGCCGGGTTCAACAACGTTAACTTTTTTAGAAAAAACTGCCGTCTGGGTTTTTGTAGCGTCAAATTCTGTTTAGTTACTGTCACACCAAGAATTTAGAATTTCTTCCAGGTTTTTGTTAAGTTGAATGACTTCCTGTTATCTGCGGATATTTGCATGATTAGCCGATGGTCGAGCGTTCAAAGTAAATGAACAAATAAGCGTACTATCATCTGCAAATCTGTAAATTAGTTTTCTAATCCTTTCCTAAAGTTAGTATCACTTGGTGGTCGATAGAGGTAGTAGGTAAACTTTGTGATTTGTTGGATAGTAATTGCTAACCACAAGGTTTCGTGGTTTCCGAACCTCCTGACAAGAGAGATCGCTTCTGTCGAAAAGATAGATTCCAAAGTTACACCTAAACCGGGAATAGAAGTCGTACCCAGGTTAGAGAAAGTTGACTGTGCTGGTCGATAAACTGTCCTTAGTTTCGCAAAGACCGAGTACTTGAAGTTTATTTGATTATAAGTGTTCGTGTACTGAATCTATGTTTGAATTTAAACCTTAAATGTTACAAGAATCTATTTTAAAATTATGATATCCACATGTTGAGGCCCTCGAACCAGCCTCCACTCGGAGATTTGAACGGGCTATTTTACCTTCATCATGCTGTTTTTCCCACATTCTACTGTAATAAGAAACAATTTTTATCAATTATTCGACTTAAATTTCCAAAAGCTGATCTATTTGCATTAGCTTTCCCAAAGTCGTAAAAGAGGAAAAGGGCAGTCATTTATTCGATCATTAATTAATTAAATGTTCCTAAACTGCTCCACGTTAAGTGGGACATCTGCCCCCTTAGGTTTCATACAGTTCAAGTAGCGTAAAAGAATTTTTGTCTGTGTAAAAATGACTTAGTTAGCCTAATTAATCATTTTGTACTCAGTTATTCGCACATAATTATCTGAAAACTTAATTTAATTTCGCAATACAGTTACATTACTTACTCCCCTCGTTACTTTATACAACTACTCCAGTAGCTAGAAAATCCATTTTATTTTCTATAATTGCCCCAAGAGACCAACACACAAGTTCTAAATCGACTTTTTTTCGATTTTATGAAAGTTTCTAATGAAAATCCTTTCCAGTTTAGAAGTTAGGAAATTGAAATGTTTCTTTTTATATATAAAATTATCTTCTTATATATTGGTTACCGAACAAACATCGAGGCTTTTTGAGTCAAAATTTAAACATTAAATGTATTATGTAAAGGTTATTAAATTAAAAATATTCCATTTCGATCTCCGACCTTTGGCCGTTTTTCTGGAAGTATTATTATACTATGATTGTATATATTTTCTGGAATAATGAACTGACTCGGCCGTTACTTGATGGAAATTCATATTCTTTGAAAATAAAACACTAAATTTTTAGTAAAATTTCCACTTTTACTAGTTATTATACTTGACACGTGTTTCGCAAAATATAAGCTTTATCAAAAGTATGAGTATAGAACGAAATAAACATTTTTCAATGATTTTTAAAAGTAAATATTTACAGGTGGGTTGTAACTGAAGGATAACAACAAAACCTAATGATTGTACAAATTATCTATTCATTAAATAAATTCATCAATGGGTAGTTTCCGTGGTCCAATTGGTCATTTAACAGTGTGTCTCAAATAAATTTAATTTATGCGTTTCGTCCTGAACGTGTAAAATATGGAAATTATTATAAAAAGCATGATTTTCTTTTATTAAATGTTTGGTATATGAAGAATCAATTTTATTTTTTAAAAAACTTTTATTAATAAAAGTTTATTAATAAAAGTTTTGTAAGAAGTAAAAACTGATTCTTCATATGCCAAACGTTTAATATAGTCCGATGAATGATTCTTTGCTCATAAATATCTGAATATAATAGAATCACCCGTCTATATTATTCTTCCTGTCAACATGTGAAGTAAATTTAAGAACTTAAAAACGTAGGTCTTCTGTTATCTGAAGTTATTTACGACATTCGCTCTATTATCTGCCTCGGTTATTTGTACATATGCAAGAAAGACAACGAACAGCCTGGAATTTGGGTATAGCTTCATGCTTTAGAAGCTAGCACCGCCGAGTTTATAGGTAATAAAAATAATCGATAATTCTTTGACGGATTGAGGTTACGTCATCTTTATGTTTAATTTTTGGCAGTGTCTAATGCACGGTTCATTGGACGTCGAAATAATAAAAATTGCTGCACCGCCCAGGTTTTGTGTGGGAAATTTGTGGTATCCGGGAGGGTGTTTGTAACAATTTTTTCAAATAAATAAAGCCGCGTTATGGAAGTTTTACCATAAAAAACGTGAACGGTGCATCAATTTTTATTCAACGTATATTGGACCATGCAGTAGGCACTTCCTTAATTTTTACGGCAAACGATCACTATCGTTTCTATTTCATTATTGAATTTTGGAATATACTTGCCAACTATTAAATAGTTCTGTTCAGAGGTCTAATATTTGTGGAATATTGACCAAATACTCTTCATATGAAGCCACCAAAATGCTTGGAAAACGTTTGAATAGTCGAGCAAGAAATTTTGTGGCGAAATTAATTGTGTATTTTACATCGAAAAGAGATACAAGGGTTCTCTTATATCTCTTAATGCTGTACAATGGGTAAATAAATCACATAGGTATATCTTTTTAATGTGTTTACAATGTTCTGATTCCAGAGAGTCGCTGCTGCTTTACAGATTAGTACAAGAACTGTAGCGAGCATCAAAATTCGTAGTGATAACAATGAGTTGCTTTCAAAACCTGGAAAATCACGATCAAGGAAACAATACCCATGATCTGAGTGAAAGTTCTAAAATGGACGTTCGTAATACATTATATTATATGTATGCATAAAGTAAGTAGCTATTAATATCTATCGGTTTAACTAAAATTAAAAGTATAAATATAACAATAAAAAATATTGTACTTTTAGAAAAAACATGTCACTTTTAAAAACTTACGTAAAGAACTGCGGCAAAAAGAGATAATTAATGTCAGTTATGGAACTTTTCGAACATTACTTCTGGATTTGGGTTTCAACCATCTTCAGCATGGAAAAAAGAAGAAATTTTGGAGTGGTTACAGAAGGATAGTTTACCCCAGAGGTTCCCAAACTTTTTTTTCTCGTAGACCCCGTTTCAAAATTTTACTGGTTCGGTGGACCCCCTGCTGCTACATTTCTACCGTATTCCCAAAACTCGTCAAAAAATGTGAAGATTAGATCTAACGATGGAAATTTGCGTCGTGGTTGAGTTCCAACCCTAAATTCGGAGTGGTAAAAATAAAAAGAAAAATAATATATTTTCTAGTATTCTATTTATTAAAATAATATGATTACAGACTTAATAGAATTAAAATTAAACATTAATAAGGTACCGTAACTTCAACAATGTAAATCAACAATTAAAAAAAAAATAGTCATAATTGTAATGGGAGGGATGTACTTGATGGATTGACAGCAAATTATCAATATTTGGCTTAAGTTTTGTAAGGAATAACCGCAAATCTCCCCCGTTCTGTGATGTTCAATCTGCTCCTTTTTTTTTGTTAATAGGTTTGTAACGACACTAAAACTTTTTTCGACAAGGTATGACGAGGGAAACGCTATTAAAAGTTTTCTCGCAATTTCCCACACCCAAGGATATTTTTCGGGTATTTCTGTCTGCAGCCAAAATGTTTGATAGCCTTTTTTAAATTTTACCTTCAGCTCCTCATTGGTACTAAGCTCGAGTAGCTCCTCTTGTAATACCACATTCGCCACTTCCGTTTCATCAAATAGATTTATGATCCATGGTGGTATTTCCATCGTCAGAATATCTTCAAATTTATTTTTGAAGTCATCATGCAAGGCATTTAAATGTTGAACGTATGTCTGAATATCCTCATCAAGACATTCTGCTTGTGGCAAGTTTGGAAACTGGGAGAATTCGTGCCGACTAATATTTAGCTTCATAAATTTCAATTTTCCAAGATAAGCCGAAATTACACCCTTTGTTTCTATTAAATTTAGGCTATCCCCTTGTAACTACAAGTTAGTCATTAAATTTTTTGAACAAATCTGTCAAATACGCGATGTCTGCTTTCAATGTGATCAGGTGAAAAACCGAAAATGCCGGCGGCAAAATTGATTTTAATTATTAAAAGCAATAAACTGCTAAAACCCATATAGAGGTTTTCACAAAACGGCTGAACCTATTTTAAGGTAATATAAAATATTTTTTGATTAATTATATTTTGATATATTTCTGTAAATTCGAGAGAAAATACTTTAAAAGAATATTTTGACATCAAAACTCCGCGATTTTAATGATTTATTTATTACTTTGATGTACGTTACGAGTGGTACATAAAGACACGTACAATTTATGAAAATATTTTTAGTCATTTAGCATTAGCAACTACGAGGGCACTGAAATATGTACAAACATGCAGGTCAATCATATATCTCTCCTTTAGTGAATCACCACAGTCGGGTAAATAAATAATTTTATAATAAAAAGTACTAATGGTTCAATCTTTCTCGGTTTTCTGTTCTTTTATGGAAGTATCGAATAATGGCCCCATTCAGTATTTAATTTTTATTACGTACCTACTACACGCAAACATAACAAATATAATATTATTACAATATAAAATAAAAGTATGAATAACAAATAGGCAGGTACTTACTTTTTTCCGGCACTGGCAAACACTGACATCGATTCACTCACACTTTTCTTTTCAAAATTCCGAAAACAAATGAGTAACATTTGTCCTTGGCGTTCGTATTTATATTGGTGAAGAATCAAACAAGTTCATGCAAGATTGCAAGCACAGCACAAGTCGTATTTCGTCCCTTTGCACGTCTGAACGGGTTGCGTTGCGGGCGGGCGGGCGGCACTTTGCAAGTCTCGACGCGCGTTGTACTGAATCTCGAATATGCAAGTTTTTACAAGTAACAGTTGCTGACCTTCTTAAAATACACTACTCAAAAAAATTAAGGGAGGATTTAAAACAAGGAAATTAATGCTAAATAAACAGGCTATCTGATTCATATGCCGGCCTACCTGAAACAATTTTTTCAAGCCCGTGGACCAAAAAAAAAGCAAAATATTTGCAATATTATTATTTTTTTCACGATATCTGTTAGGATTGCATGAGAACCGTAGCTCCTAAAAAATTTTAGCCAAAAAATCTGAAAATTAGAATCTTAAAGCTTCAAAATGCTTTTTTTTAAAGTCTCAATACGACCATTTTTCACCGAAATACAACCTGTCAAAAATCACCGAAAAATTTGGAATTTTTTTTTTGCTCCCTTAATTTTTTTGAGTAGTGTATTATCTGCCTACATTGATAGGTAAAGCCAAGCCAATATTTTTGTTCTTTATTATCGAAACCAGATAAATTTTCGTGGACCCCCACTTACAACTTGTGAACCCCCATTTTTTTTTCACGCCAACGTAGACCCAAGTCGAGTCTCCTGTGGACCCCTGGGGGTCCATCTGAACCACTTTGGGAATCACTGGTTTACCTCATAACAAATAGATGTTTAAGACAGAATTATTAGATACTGAAAAAGCTCATAAAAAATCAAAGGAATATCAAACCGATAAAATTTTTCAAGAGCATGGGCATGAAATGTTTCTTACCACTGTCAGTTTAATGCAATCGAGCTGATTTGGGCAAGTGCAAAAACATTTTATAACAAGCACAATGGTGACGTTTGATATGGAGATAAATAAGTACTTCAGATGTGGAATAGAGCCTTAGAAAAGTGTACAGTAGGGGTATGGCATGCCAGGGTACAACATACAGAAAACCTGATTCAACAGTGGTATGATCGTGAGGTAAAAATCGAAGAGATTCTAGAAATCATTATTCCTGTTGGAACGATGAAAGCGAGAGTGAAGAATCTACTTCTAGCGATAAGTGTTATTAAGCAATTAATAATTTAAATATTACTTATTGACACGTTCCAAGCCCCTTGGGCAACATTCATTGTAAATTTTGAAGGACCAATATAGACTTATCTACCTATTAGTTTGATTTGATAAATCATATTAAAATTGGATTATGTAATTTATATCTCCTATTCATACGTTATACCCTCGTCATGAAATATCTTTCTGTTTCTAAAAGTATTATATTTCAGTTCTCTATTTTAAAATTTTATTTAATGAGTTATACGGTGCAACTTTTTACAGTTTTTTATAATGCCTTATATGTAAATTTGATAAAGCTGTGTTAAGTGTGTATTGTAATTTCATTACAAACATAATAGCAACCTGAAAAATAAAAATAGGTGATATTAGACGTTGGATTTATGCAGAGAGGCAAATGTCCTTCATAAGTAAGAACTAGGATGTTTTACATATCAAACACATTTAATGTATCCGTGATCGTTAATTACCAAACCGGATAAAATATTTTAAAATCTATTTTGACCTTGTAACGTGTGAACTGCCCGCACTTTGCGGCGTCTTTTTGTACCCTGTGAAAATTGTTTTTCCCACGCTTGGGCGCAATTTTCTTGCAACCTCTTTTTAATTTCTGAGAATGAATTGAGTGAATAATGATTTTAAAAGAACTAAAGAAATTAAACAAACACTAGCTCAGTTTTCCTTGGTAGAGAAATATGGGTAAGAGATAATTGTTATACGTCTTTTTGGAATTATTTTCTATTTTTAAAAAGCTTCAGTTGTACAAATTTTTGGGCACCATTCATTTTAAAATAGAAAGGATCTAACTTCAGTTAAAAAAATGAAAAAATACTGAAGTGTTTTACGGTTATTACTGAAAAGAATTATTCTAGTACAACTTTTCTAATCCTGAAAAGAAAAATAGGTATTCAGTGAGACACTAGCTTTAATCAACAAAAAGGAAAATTTATTCATGATTTAAAATAAAAGTTCTAACCTTTGCAGTTTTAAGGAATACAAAAAAAATTCTAGCCTAAAAGTAGTTTTTATAAATTAGAGTCCCTAAATCAGAGATTTTACTTCTAAATCTTGACTACAAACCCGAAATCGAAGAGTCGTGATTTTCACTTCGCGATTTTTCAGTTCAAATTGCTGTTAAAACACTTATTTGCGGGGAATATATTTATTGATGTATGTTCTGGTAACTTACGGTCTTCCTATGGGCTTCTAGGCCTTCAATGCAACACAAAACCGATTTCACACTTTTGAGAAGAGCCTACTTTAACTACTCCATTTAGAAAACACACAAAACCCACTACGGCTTTATAATAAAAAACTCGTGCTTAACTTGGCTCTCGTAGATATTGTCGTAAGCCTCTACTGCGGCTCGGTGGAAATTAGCCCCTGCGGCTTGATGTTACTAAGCCTGGCGGCGGCTCGGTGTTCTCAGCCTGGCGGCGGCTCGGTGTTCTAAGCCAAGATTCGCGTCCTCCGGACCCTTAAATAAGCCGTGGGCACTCTCTCTGTAATATGGCGACGCCGGAACCAAAACTCCGGATACAAACATTTGACCAATCCGGCGTATCGATAGATTCGGTCGCAAACCCGCACAGCACACTATATAACGAGCGGCTAGGAATTTCTGATCAATATACCGCTCGATACAAAAATGAAAAGAAGTACATTATTAAGAGAAAAATCAGTAACATTATATGGTCTTAAAATCTAGGAAAAAATGAATGTTACAACCTTTGAAATTTCATTTAAAACTCGGACCGCCGACACTGAATTGACAGCCGATTGAATCGTATAATATTTTTGACATCGCGTTGATCATTTGACTGCAAAGATCCATTGATCAGACCATAGAAGAGAATGATGTATTTGATAATAATTTTCATATTTTACACGCTCAGAACAAATCGCATAAATGAAGTTTATTTGAGACCCTCGAGATCAATAAAAGAAAGAATGCAAACGCACTGTTAAATGACCAATTGTACGTCGGAAATTCCCCATTGCTGAATTTATTTAATGAATAGATAATTTGTATAATTATTTAGTGTTGTTATCCTTTGGTTACAACCTACCTGTAAATATTTATTTATAAAACCATTGAAAAATACTTTTGATAAAGCTAATGTTTTAGCAAAACACGTGTCAAGTATAAAAATCAAGTAAAGTGGAAATTTTACTAAAAATTTAGTGTTTTATTTTTATCTTCTGGAATTTATGGACGAAAAAGAGAAGCAAGTGATTTTCATAAGCCTATTTTGATGTCAACTTTACACCATTAAGAGAATTCTGCAGAGACTGTAATTATTGATTCAGGTCTGGCGATGCAAGATCTGAGCTATCTGATGGATGCATCAAAGCTACTCAGCCAAGCACTTAACTTTTGCTATATTGTGTGGTCTGGCGTTATCATGATGGAATGATGATGGATTCTGTTGATCAATTCCAGCAACTTTTTCGCAATTGCTGGCTACGATCTAGTTAAATATTAACAATAAAGATTAGAATCACTCATTGGGTCAGGTTTTAGCACCTCATATACACGATTACCTTCCAATCCCTCCAAACACACACAATCACCGTCCTTGGGATTAATCCTAACTTTTCCCCCCGTTTACGCAGCTTCACGATGCTTGGATTACGATCTTTTCGCATATTATATATTATTGTTATACGTCATCCATTTTTCATCGTACGTAATGGAAGGTTTAAAAATAGATCGATTTTCCTCCATTTGTACAATATTTCCCAAATCAAAATTCGGTAAATTAAATTTTTTTATTGTTTTAAATCATGTGGCACCCCAAACATTAACCTTCTTTTTGTACCTTATCCTTTTCCAAATGGATTGGTTTATAATAAATATATTGCATAATTTCCAGCATTTGTAATTTATACTTTTAGACTGAAGTTTATCGTTTCAAACTTCAGTATATATATTTACACTTTTCAACCCTCCTTTCTTATCTTATCTACAAAGACATACAAACTACACATTCAAATAAAGTCCCAGGTAATCTAAAATCAAATTCTTTATGTACCCTACTTTTGTCATCAGGGAGAAAGCCGTTTCCCTTTGCACAACAAAATTTCTCCTATCACGGTCCGCTAAAGGTTGAAATACACGCTCGGGTAACCATTCAAACAGATGGCAATACCCGTATTTTTTAGTTTATCCTTTACAAGAAGTTTTGAACGTAAAAAGCCCATATTAACAACAGACCCTTTTGGAATATACGACTCTTAAATGATCTCGAATTTTCTCAATTTTCGCACGAAAATGCGGCTAGTTCTCAATTGAAACCGTGGAAAATGTGGGATTAAGGGTTCGTTTCATCAGTTACAAATGGACAAGAATTCGTTACAGGGAAAAGTTAAGGGCTATTATACGCAATTGGCTGCATATGAAGAGGGTTGAAATACAGGTTTGGGAACTGTGAGAATTGTAGTTAGAGAAGGAAAGGATCTAATTTATGAAATCGCTGCTAAAGGTATATAAAAAAATTTTTGGTAGCTAATATATTAGAAGCCTGCACACATCGAGTTGATGGGAGAGTGGATAATGGTAAAGAGGTTGGTCTGAAAAGTTCTCGATTTTAATCGTAACATTATTTGCATGACTCATTTTTTATTAAGTCGTTCTGTGCAGTAGTTTCTTTATACAGTTGCCTAAGTGAGTTTAGCGTCATGCTGTTATGAAATGCTTTGTAAACGAAAGTTTGACGTTAAATGAAATTCATTTGAAGTTCATACAACTTTATGGGATATTTTTTCGTCCATTTTAACAATCAGGAAATGGACTGCCGAGTTTAAATGATGTCGTACGAATCTTGAACATAATTTATGTAAAGGAAGTCCAAAAAGTGCAACATCAGAAATCGTTGAATAAATATACCGTATGGTATTGGATGATCGCCGGATTAAAATGCGTGAAATTGCTGAGATTACAGACATTTCAAAAGAACATGTAGGTTTATTATTATGAAAATCACTGAATTATGCTTGGAGTTTTAACAAGAATAAAAATGATTTTATGCCACAATTTGTTATCATAAATGAGACTTCGATTCACCGTATACCAGAACCTAAATACCATTCAGAATAGTGAACAGAAGTTGGCTGTTCAGCCTTAAAAAGGCAAGGTCAGTTGCATCAGCCGGTAAAGTCCTAGTGTCTGCGTTTTGGAAAAGTAATAGCATTTTATGTATTAACTATCTTGCAAAAGATAAAACAGTAACGTAAAGTATCATTTTCTTAACTTACCTAAATGAGAAAATTCGAAAGAAAAGACAAAGTTTGTTGAAGAAAAAAATTATCTGTCATCCAAACTGTTATACCTTATTCTGACTATGACATCTCACCATACACTACCTTCTTCTTTTTAAAAAATGCCGTGCAGATTCCTTCGGTGGCGTTCTCTGTTATCTCATCATATTGTTCTACTTATTGCAGCTTCTTGAAGTGATTGAAATTCCTGGATTTTCGGCCATTGACGAATATTCCGGAGACAAGAGAATTTTTTCTTTCCTATACTTCGCTTCTCACCTTCGACTCTTCCCTCTTAAATAAGGCATGGGAAATGATATCGTTCTCCACGTGGAATATGGCCGAGGTAGGAGATTTCTCTTTTCTTCATATGCTCGAAAAGCTCTCGGTCTTTCAATTTAGCCCTTTCGAGCAGATCTTCATTCCTGACGTGATCTGCCCACGATATTTTAAGCATCCGTTTCAGTATCCACATTTCAAACGCTTCAATTCAATTAAATTAACTGATACAACCCTGAGGGCCAATGCTTTCCACACCATTCAGAAAGACTCATCAGATGATACATTAAACCATTCTGTATCTGAGCTTAAAGTTAAGGTTTTGGTTTGTCAGGACTTTTCTGAGCTTTAGAAAAGTTATTCTACCCTGCTCTATCCTACATTTGATTTTGAATTCTGGATCTCACTTGTCGTTCAACTTGTTCTATTCACAAACCATTAGGTTGAAGATTTATGTTGCGAAAAATATTTCTAGACATAACCATAAATTTTTACTTGTTGATATTAATTTTTAAACCTATTCTTTGGCTTATTTCATTCGCAGCATTTAATAGGGTTGGCATGTCGTTCAGGTTCTCAGTTATTATTGTAGTATCATCTTCATAGAGTATATTATGTATTGTGATTCCATTAATTGTAATACCTAGTTCAAAAATTGCCTCATTAGGCTAAAGAGACGGTAATCGTTGCATCTTTTAACATGATTTAATTTTGGAAAGGTTATAAACGTGGACCGAGGCAAATCCCTGGAAATGTTTCCAGTGTCATAAATGTTGTTAATCAATCTTACCAACGTTTTTCTATTCTGTTCACTTATTAGGTGAAAAGTTACTGACATGGCATCTGGCCCCTGGGGCTTTATCCCTTTTTGTTAGTTTGATGGCATAAAGGATTTCGCTCTCCAATATGAATGGACCAGTAAGAGCGAAAGATATTGTTCTCTTACGTCTTGAAAAAGATGAGCTACATAAGTTTTCCAGGTCTCTCAGGTAATCTTTCAAGGTCTAGTATTATTTTGTCGTTGTTATCAAGTATATGAGTTATTGGTATCTTTTAGTACAACCCCGCTACTTTTCTTTTACTTTTTTATGTATTTGAAAGTTGTTGCCAATCTTAGCAAAATTTTTCGGCTTCCCTACATCGATTTGCAAACCATTCTTCCTCTGCAATTCTTATTTTGTTGCGAATTCTATCGATAGCCGTTAATGTTGTTCTGGATCTTACAGTCTCTTCGTTGTTCCATTAATTTCTGTGTTTCTATGTTCATCCATTCATTCCTGATTATGGTCCTTTCATTTAATAGATGGACGTAATTTGAATGTTTAAAAGCGCTCTTAATACCAGACCAGTCTATATAAATGATATTCAAAAGTTATCTATTGAGATGTTTATATTCCGATCTAGTGTCGTCGTTTCTTAGTAGTTGGGGGTCTATTGCTTTATTAATTTGTTTTCTTTTAGCCTTTGCTAACTGGAGTCTGATGTCTGCACAAAGTAGATTAGGATCGAATTTAATGTCAACTCCCGCTAACGGACCCAAATTGACAGCAGCTCATCGACAAGTACAACTCAGATTTTTCCGAGAACATGTCGACTGGACCTTATAGTAATGGCGTTCCGTTTTATTCTCCGACGGGTCTCTAATGTGCCTACATGGCAATGATGGAAGGAGACGAGTCTGTAGCAGGCCTGTGGAGTGCTAGCCGCAGTGCTGCATTACTGAAACGCTCGCCGGCGGAGGCGTTTCTGTCAGGGTATGAGGAGGCATATCACTGGATGCAAAAAACAACAATTTGGTGTTCGTGACTGATGAGACCCGTAGCGGTAGATTAACTACTTACCAGTACAACGAGGAAATCGTGCAGGAACACATTGTTCCTTAAGCTGGGTTTTTTGGCTATATCTTCGTACGAATGGACGACAATATGAGGCCACGTGCTGCTGCATCGGTGCGGCAATACCTGGCGGAAGTGGGAATTAGACTGGTCGGCGCGGAGTCCTGACCTCAGTCCAATCGAGCATATGTGGGATGAGCTCAAAAGAAGGGTTTGATCCAGAAATCCAGCCCCTGCATCGCTGAGGGACTTAAAGGTTACGATGGTGGAAGAGTGGGGAAGAATCCCACAGACAGTGGTAAAAAGCTAACCCGCTCCATGAAAAACCGTCTAAAAGCAGTAATAAATGTTAGAGGGTAATACAAAATATTGATTTTGGCTTTTATTATAAAATTCAATTGTTAAACTTAAAATTTGTTTAATTTTTCTTTTCTCTTACCCCCATTTCCAAACCTTGTTCTCCTTGTTTTCCCTTTCAATCATTTTAATCAGTAAAAAGCATGAGGTATGTTATGGAATTTGGTATCATTAGAAATAGAATAGGCTTTCAAATTATACTAAAATTCGTAAAAATATTCTAGGATCCGTGTTAAATGAAGCCAAATAGTTTGAGTTGATTTTTTTTTTTGCTCACCAGTGTATATTATAATTATTAGCCAGAGAAAAAGTGCATAAATAACTTTACCAATTGCTTATATCATTTATCAACTACATCCTTTAGTGTAATTTTTCATAATAAAAATAGAAAAACCGCCCTATTTTACTACATATTACTACCAGCATAAATATTTTCAAGAAACTTTTAGAACAAACTTCAATGTAGGATGCAAATCAAAATTAAGGCGGGCCGTGGTCCTTTGTGAAACTTTTAAACCTCAGGGGAATTCGTAGGAGTGCTCGGTCGGGCAAGTTCAATAAAATCGAAAACACACCGTTCGAAAGTTTTGTGTGTTTGGTTCCGAATGAGTGGCAGAAGTTAATATAACGCCAGTAGGGGTCGAGATTCTCAGCGTTAAATTTTAAAAAGTTGATTGTGGTTTTATTAGAGAAAGATGTTGGTTTAAGGAGTTTGACGGGCGTCGGAAGACAAAATCGAAAAAAACAAATTTTGTCCGTTTTTCCTTTATGGACATACATACTACACGTGCTGCAGGGAAATCCTTGAAGCGCTACAGGAGCGACGCATTTGCGAAAATAGCCATTCACGTTGGTCTTGAATCGCTGTAAATTATACTAGGTGGAAATATGGTCCTGAGCGAAGTATTCCAATGGGATGAATTTCTCTATATAAAGGGCTACTTGAAAAGAGTTGTACTTCATTGGAAGGAATTAAGTAGGCCACATTCGTCGAATCCTTTTCATGAAACTACTTATAAAATAGACTTAAGTCTCTAACCGTTCATCGATGTTTCAATGAAGCAAAGTTGCTGGTGAGTTCTGGTTCTCCAATCAGGCAAATACCTGTGAACAGAATCCAACAAATGCAATGTATATTTGGGAGCAGAGCTCAAAAACATGGGAGTAATAAAGGTGTCCCAAAATTCACGCAAGAAGTAATTTTGATAGAAAACACAGGTTTTTAATTATAAATTGTAATTTTTTTATTGGTTCATAAAGTATACAGTATAGGGTTATGTATGGAATAACATATCGGCTAAATGGCCTCTACGGCTTTGCTGGCACATACGCACTCCTTTTTTTTGTCGAAATTTTCCATGACCGTTTTGCATAAATGTGGCTGAATTTCATTGTTACAGCGCTTAATTCCCTCCTTCAAGTCGTGGGTGGTCATGGGCTTGTTGGCATAAACCTTAGACTTTAAAAAACCCCAAAGAAAAAAGTCCAACGGCGTTAAATCGCATGATCTGGGCGGCCAATTCTGATCACCAAAACGGGATATTACACGACCAGGAAATGACTCATGCAGTAATTGAATTGTTTCTCGGGCTGTATGGCACCGTCTTGTTGAAACCACATGACGTCCACATCCATATCCTGCAATTTAGGCACAAAAAACTGGATTATCATATCGCGATAACAATCATCATTAACTGTTATTGCCTGGCCAACCGCATTTTCGAAGAAGAATGCTCCTCGATGACGCCTTCAGCCCAAAATCCGCACCAAACAGTGACACGTCGTGAATGTATTTGTTTCGCGACAGTCACGTGTGGATTGTCTGAACCCCAAATGCGACAATTTTGTCGATTAACGAAGCCATCAAGATGGAAATGAGCCTCATCGCTGAAGATGATTTTCTTCGAAAAATTAGTATCCACTTGTTCCATAATCCATTCAACGAACTCTCTTCGTTGTACGTGGTCAGTAGGCTTCAGTTCTTGAGTCAATTGAACTTTGTAAGCAAGAAAATGCAAATCTTTCGTGAGAATACGCTGTAGAGAGCTTCTCGAAATGTCCAATTCTTGACCACGGTGCTGGAGTCTCAGCAACACTCTCACGAACTGCTTCAATATTTTGTGTCGAACGACTTCTTAAAGGAGGGCCAGAGCGTTTAAGATCACTAATTGATCCAGTCTCCCTGAATTTTTCAATTAATCTCTTCACAGTTGATGAGGTTAAATCACTATTCCGACCATATTTTGTACGAAAAAATCCGAACTGTAGCTGTAAAACTTTCATTATTTTTAAAATATTGCTCAACAATGAAAACACGTTGTTCTTTCGTGTAGCGCTCCATTTTTAATAACCCTGAACTGTCAGCTGACATGCTGTGTTTTTGTTTTGTTGGCAACACTTTACTATATAAATAGCGCCAAATTCAAATCTTGTGTGAATTTTGGGACACCCTTTATTTCATCGTTGGTCGAATTTGAGCGTGGGTAAGGACAATTTGTAAAATTTTTATAGGAGCAATGAATTACGCATTGTGTTGCTTCCGTGTTGAACTGTTCAATAACTCAACACTGAAACACTAAAATATAAATAAGATTCACTATAAAAGTAGTAGATAGGCCTACGATGATGATAAACGTCAACAAACAAATACATTTGTAGTCATTTTTAATAATTTTGTGCTTGACCAAATATAGTACGATTTTTGTTTTCTTTTAGCCAGAAAATGATTTTACTTGTGACCGATTTCGTCTAACAATGCTCTACTAAAAATCAATTCAGCCTTTCAGACTCTAAATGGTATCACACGAATATACTTACATAAATGCATACATACATATGAAACATATAACCCTTATTCAGCGTTGCCTTAACCAGGTAAAAAAAATCTCAATACTCTCAGGTATTGGTAATATCGTAACAAAGATAGATATATGTATGTTCCCAACCCCCATTATAAGTTGTTCCGCCTTACTATAGCCTATTCATTAATGTTCCCTTTCTTTCCATGTAAACGCATCCTTTGGATCAATTTCCCTCCTTACTTTTAAAACCGGGCTTTAGCATTGGTGTATAGAGAATTAACAGTTGCAGTGGAGGCTAGTTCGAAATAATATTATCAGCTTTTAAGAAGTTCTCTTTGCTCTGCATGCAACACGTTACTTAACGCTCACCAAATTGAGTGAAGATTCTGGAGGAATAAAGTCTCCCGACATTACTATGCCAGGTTCAACTACGTGAACTTTTTTAGAGAAAACTGCCTCCTTGGATTTTGTAGCATTAAGTTCTACTTGATTACTGTCACCGCAAGATCGAATTTCTTCCGGGTTTTTGTTAAATTGAACAACTTCCTGCTATCTGTGACTATTTCCATGATTAGCCGATTTTCTAGCGCTTAAAGTGAAGAAATAAGCGTACTGTCATCAGCAGAGCTATAGATTTCATTTCTTGTCCTTTCGAGCAGATCGTTAATATAAATAAGAAAGATAGTAGGAGTCAATATGGAGCCTTGGAGAATACTGGTGTTGATAGTAAAGGTATTACAAAAAATCCGTCGACTGCATATCGTAAAAAAATCTCACTAGAGGAAACACGAGAACCGTAAACATAACTCACTCATTTTGGCCGTTTGGAACCGGTATTAAAGTGTTGGTCCTCTGCGTCTGTGGAATACTTAAAAAAGGCACCAACCATAGACAAGAGCGAGAGAATCGCCTACTTCTGTATCGGCTATGGCACTTCAAGAAAAGGTAGCAATAAAAACCTGAACATATAGCTCTTTGGTATGAGTTATTGAGGAGCTTTTTTTGCTTCAAATGACAATACATTGGTTTCCAAGTTAACACCTTAATTAGGTGATAAAACTAATGAAATAAGTGTTCCAGCACATGTCGGGCTTCGCAACCTTAATTTTTTAGAAAACAATACTGCTTGAGTTTTTATAATGTTAATTCTACTCAGTTTTCAGCCAATACCGTTTTAAATATAGGCTACATACCATAAATATGGTGGAGGAAAACTAAGTCAACAACTAACAGTCCTAATTTATACAATCTTTAATTAAAATAAAATTCCTGAAGAAGTTCAACTAGTACAACAATCCTTATGCCCCAAAAAGGTGATATGAACGTGACAGCAAACTCTCAGTTACAACTCCAAAAACTAATAACAAAGATAATGAGAAATAAAATTGACGAGCGAAGTTTTACTGGTAGAAAAATAGCAGGAGTTTAGATCAGGGAGGTTCGGCATGGACGATATAGGCCAGGGTCTTTATGTCTGGTTTAAAAAAAGCCCTCTGGCGAATAAAATTAGAAAGACCTAGTGCATCTCAATTGCAATAAAAACGTGCGGCACAATATAGTGAAAATAATAAAAAAATAACCGGCCAGGAGCAAGTCGGACTTGCGCAGTTAGTGTTCCGTTCCGAGATTGCTTTTAAAATATGTTTTTTCTTGATTTTTGTTTCCATATACTAGATAAATTATCAAAGGTGATAATTTTAATTTAATCTACATCTCATGGAGAATATTCCACAATTTTTTCAGAATTTTTTGATTGGTACTCTTAGATGGGGTGGGGGGCAGAGATTTTTGGCAATTTCTTAAAAATAATATAAAAAAAAGTTTGCGCATGTATTACATCATATATATTTTTGAACTTGTGTTTTCACAAGCTTTCATTTGACACACTACTCGATTACTGATAATGAATTTTTTTTTCACTTCCGATTTCACCTCCCGAAATTAACCTCTTAAGTCAAAATTTAGCTTTCAAAACTACACGGCTGTGATTAGGCCATCGTACGTCAGAAGGAAGACCTAAAGGGCAGAAATTTTTTTCTCATATGATTAGTTGAAGGCGCTGTAGCGTGTTTTATTGAGTCACTAATAAAAAACATTTTGGAATGGAATGAAACAACACGAAAGTGTTGGATAAAGTGCATTAGTGTAGATGGTAGTTCTAAAGAAAAATAGATTCGGTACTCTGACCCCTATCATTAGTGTATTAGTGTTGCACATATAAATTTCTTTCGTAAAGTAACATCGCTTTTTGTAAAAAATATTTTTATGAATTAACGAGATTTTCAAGGTAAAGATCCAAAAAACTATTGTTGGTATAATAATAGTTAATAAATATTTCCCCAAAGCATATTTCTGTTTCAACCATATATGTATAACAAGTATTTAAAATGATGAGTTACTTCGCGGTAACAAGTAATTTCTTATCAGTAAAAAAATACCTAGAAATATGACTATTTTACCCACATGTTTTTAGGTTTCCGTATGGAACACTTATAAGATCACTACGGTGGCTGTCACACCCGATTTTCTCCGAAACTATTTGTCATAGAAAGTTGAAATTTGGTATTAATATAGGGATTGATGGCCTCACCAGGGCTATCATTTTGAAAGTGAAATTTTGACTTAAAGGGTGACTTTTTGGGAGTTAAATCGGAAGTGAAAAAAACATTTTTTTAACAGGTCCTCGAGTGGGGTGTCAAATAAAAGCTTGCAAAAAACAGTTCAAAAATATATATTGTAATATTCATTTTTTCTTAGATTTTAAGATCATGTTACGACACTGTTTTTCTTTTTATAATTTATATTTTATTATATTTTTATATTTTTGATTAGGCAGTAATTTAAAATTTGAGTAGTGTAACTTAAAACAGTGATTTAAATTTTTGAACAGTGTAACTCAACCGTGTATAACGTGTTGCGGACCTAACTTATTTAGTTTGCATTGATTTTGCGCCCCGGAAGTGAGCCATTTTAAAGACGTCACTTTGAAG
This sequence comes from Pachyrhynchus sulphureomaculatus, assembly GCA_019049505.1. Classification (NCBI taxonomy): domain Eukaryota; kingdom Metazoa; phylum Arthropoda; class Insecta; order Coleoptera; family Curculionidae; genus Pachyrhynchus; species Pachyrhynchus sulphureomaculatus. The sequence goes on from CM032454.1 coordinate 177,071,703, forward strand.
AAGGAGCAAAAGATATATAAATGGCCATATGGAATTTTTAAGGGCTTTTTCCTCGGCCAGGCCGTAGTGGCTTTTTCCTCCAGCATGCCGCACAGTGGAGTCATTTGCCCGATTCGCGGCAAAAATTATATTACTTCTTAAATGCAATGAATGATCACATAAACTATTTGTGTGGCATTATAATAATTAAAAATAATATATTTGTGTAAAATTCACATAATACCAACACATATATTTAACCTTTTCAGTCACGCAATTCGGGGAACAGACGGATCTTCACATCATGCATGTTATTATAAGTTTTTAGGGTCGCTGAATTCAAATACGCTGTCAGATTTCAAAAATTCAAAATGGCGGATTTAATATGGCGATGGAATTTTAGAAAATTAACATGTATGCTTTCAAATTTAGAAAATGTAAAGGTTTCAAAAGGTATAAATTATAGAAATATCATAATTAATTAAAATAATCAAAATTAAATCTATGTACATGAATGTATTCAAATTTGGGATATAAGTTTTTGAACGCACTAATTACAAAAAAAATATTAATAAAAAAATTTATGTCGATCGTCAAAGGGAAAAACGCGCCTGGATTCGAAATCGCATTTCTAATAGGAAGCGCGCGAAGCGATGCGATGAAGGGAAGAGGCGGAGCAAACTGAAATCTGTCGAAATGTGATTTTTAATTGTTTAATAATGCTGCAAAGTTGCAAATGTAAGAGGGCTATCAACGTCAAATTGTTTTAACCCTAAAGCTTCAACGCGCTCGAAATGATAACCGTTCGTTATAACCAAACGCATAATATTTGTGAGTCGGTCACTGAAACGATTACCATAGTAACAAAACAGATACGCAATTCCTTAGATGGAAAGAACAATCGAAAGATTGCATAATAATCATTTGTATCATGCCTAGACGACATATGTTCATAAAGACATTATATAGTTCGGCGATAATTCAAATATGTTACGAGAGTAGTCTGAAAAGTTTTGAGTTTCAACATAAAGATGGTGTTATTCGTCAAAACCATTATTTTCAGACAACTCTCGTATATTGACTGTGAATTAAGACATTTATATACACGCCTTCCGCATATGAATGACTCTTTCCTAGGGCTTAATCATTGATCAAATCCATGTTATGGTGATGGATGACAGAGGAGTTAAGGTGCGTGAGTGCTGTGGGCATCTCGACTGAACGGGTACATAATATTTTGAATAAACATTTGGACATGAGAAAGCTATCCGCAAGATGGGTGCCGCGATTGCTCACGCTTGACCAAAAACGGAATCGTGTGAAGTGTTGCAAGGATGGTTTGCAGCTGTTCCAGAAGAATCCAGAGGACTTTAAGCGTCGTTTCGTCACTGTGGATGAAACATGGATACATTACTATACTCCTGAGACCAAACAACAATCTAAACAATGGGTTACCAAGGGGGAATCTGCACCAAAAAAGGCGAAGACCGTTCCTTCGGCCGGAAAGGTTATGGCGACTGTCTTTTGGGATTCGCAAGGGATAATCCTCATCGACTATCTAGAAAAGGGTAAAACTATTACAGGTGAATATTATTCATCGTTATTGGACCGTTTGAAAACCGAGTTGCAAGAAAAAACGCCCGCGATTGGTCCAAAAGAAAGTCCTTTTCCATCACGACAACGCACCAGCACACACCTCAGCAGTTGTGGTCGCAAAATTAATGGAAATAGGATTCCAACTCGTTTCACATCCCCCCTATTTTCCAGACTTGGCTCCCTCGGACTACTATTTGTTCCCAAATTTGAAGAAATGGCTGGCGGAACAAAGATTTTATTCAAACGAGGAGGTGATTGCAGACAGTAATGGATATTTTGCAGACTTGGACAAATTCTATTATTCGGAAGGGATCAACAAACTAGAACATCGTTGGACGAAGTGCATAAGCCTAAAAGAAGACTATGTCGAAAAATAAAAAAGGTTTACACCCCAAACACATAAGTAGTTTTTATTTTTGCACGGACTTTTCAAACCAGCCTCGTATATCCCTTTTTTCACCTAGTCAAATTGTACGTTCGTGGATATATGATTTAATTGTACTCGTAATCGCACTTGATCGCACTTAAAACCATTTGGATATGATAAATAACAATGTAATCTTCTACTAAAAATTAATTTTAGATTGTAGGAAAGTGTAGATAAATAGTTACGCCTAAATAAAGATACAATTTTATGAAGATTTTTGGTTCTGTGGCATTATTTAATTTAGCACGTAAATATTCGCATCAGAAACGAAACCAATACGTGGTAATGCAGCTATTATATCAAACTTTGAATTAAAAAATGTATATAGCATAGTGTTCTTAAAACATTGTGGGCAGCATATGAAATAAAAACGTAAGGATGTAATGTGTTTGTCAGAGGTAATTTATAATCTATATAAGGAATATACTCTATTCAGATAGGTAAACATAATAAATTACACTTGATTCTTTGAATTTAGACATTTCTCTTCAAATTTTTGTGTTCATTATCCTTCTCCACATACTTTTATAAAATCGACTTTTCGCCGCCTCGGTTTCACTGTGTGCCGTAGTGGCCTTTTCTTCCGTAATGCCGTAGTGCAGCTTTTTTTTTTATCACCAAGTGGATGTTGTTTATAGATCTCAAATTTGATGCCCTTTTTCCAATCTTCTGCTCAACCTAAGACATTTCGGGTCAAAAAGTGATTAGCTACCTAAACGAGATGGCGGCTGAGACAATATTTTCGATGAGAGTCTCACCAGGAGAGGCCAAGCAGCTTATGGAAAACCCACGAGGAGAACCCAATCAGTAAGTCATAAGCACACCAGTTTAAATATCTCACTTCCTGTCTACAAAGTGTGTTTCCAACAACTAAGTCAACACGAGTAATCCGCGAAGTAAATTTTATAAAGTTTTAGATCGTGTTTTTTTAAAGTCTTTTGTTTTTTATTTACACTTAGAATCAGTAATTCACAGAACTCTAGTTTAAATGTGTACACTCTCATAGCCTAAGGGGTTTTTATTTAGTTAATGTAATTTTAGGAGTGTAATAACTGCAAGAATTTTTATTTTGTTAATATACTTTTCTCTGTGTTAATGCAGCCTTTTACTGAACTACCCGCTCTTTCTTTCAGGACGTATAGTTTGTACCTAAATTAATTTTATTTCAACAACTAAATAACTCAGTATTTTTTTTTTTGAGCTGAAGTTAGATTGTTCTTATTCTAAAATGAATGGTGCCCAAAAACAGTACAACCAAATTTTAAACAACTATAGAGACTATTTTCAAAAGGCGTACAAAAATTACTTCGATCTCCATGTACTCTACCAGTAAAAAACGAGCTAGCTTATATCTACTTTTTGCTCTGTCAGTATTAATATCCACTCAATCCATTCTCAAAAATTAAGATATACGTAAGGGGCAAATAACGGCTTCTATTTAATAAATAAAATATTTATTAAAAATAAAGAAAGTTGGGGCTATACAAAATAACGCCGCAACGATACGTTACAAAATAGCACTCCAACGTGAGGTTATAAAGATAGCGCCGCAACCAGAGGCTATAAAAATGGCCCCGAGAAGAGACATTACCATATAATATAATGCGCACATTTTTCTTTGAATTATTTTTAAAAAATTGTGAAAAATCACTGTGCCCTTATCTCGAGAAAAGTACTGATCAAAAAAATTTTAAAAAATTCTGGAATATTCTTCACAGGGTGTAGATTGAACGAAAAGCATCGCGAGTGCATTACCTCTAATAATTTATCTGGTATATAAAAGATACAAAAATTTCAAGATTATCAGTTTTCAACAAAGATCGGAAACAAACTTTATTGAAAACTCATTTGGGTTGTATTTTGTGAAATCGTTGATCATTTTATACCTCCGTAACAGAAATTTTTATTTTAAACGCAATCAACGTACGGAACACTAATTGCGCAAGGCCGACTTGCACTTGGCCGGTTATTTATATTATATTGTGGTATATATTCCTCATAGAATGATTGAATGTAGAGCAAATTTTGGGATGTTTAATAGCCTTAATAAAAAAAAACTAACCTTATGAAAATATACAATGTTGACATAAAATGAAAATTTTGGATGTTTACTAGCTTTAATAAAAAAAAACTAACCTTAGAAAATTATACAGTGTTGACATAAATTACATATTTTGGATGTTTACTAGCCTCAATAAAAAAAAACTAACCTTATGAAATTATACAGTGTTGACATAAATTACATATGGATTCACACACGTACGGAACACTAATTGCGCAAGTCCGACTTGCACTTGGCCGGTTATTTATATTATATTGTGGTATATATTCCTCATAGAATGATTGAATGTAGAGCAAATTTGGGAAGTTTACTAGCCTTAATAAAAAAAACTAACCTTAGAAAATTATACAGTGTTGACATAAATTACATATTTTGGATGTTTACTAGCTTCAATAAAAAAAAAACTAACCTTATGAAATTATACAGTGTTGACATAAATTACATATGGATTCACACACGTACGGAACACTAATTGCGCAAGTCCGACTTTCACTGGCCGGTTATTTATATTATATTGTGGTATATATTCCTCACAGAATGATTGAATATAGAGCAAAACTGGGATGTTTACTAGCCTTAATAAAAAAAAACTAACCTTATGAAATTATACAGTCTTGACATTAATTACATATGGATTCACACACTTTATTAACAAGCACTAAAAGCATGTAAAAAAACTGCTGTGGTTAAGTATACATCAACACAGAAAACTAACTTCATTTTTACATCTGAATTACATACAGTATTACAAATTCGCGAAGGTAAACTGCAAGAAACGAACCTAGGCCGTATATATACTATTTATAATGAACAAGTCAGTTTGTCAGTAATAGAAAGACTTAAGTAATAAATGGTTACAATATCAATAGAGTAAGAATAAAACTGGCATTTAAATGTTCGTTTGTATTATCATGTAAAAAATATTGTTGTATTAGCTAAAATAAAAAATCATAAATTACAAAAAGGATTTTACAATGTACTGGACCTAACTAGTAATAAGCTAGTAATTCACACTAATCAGTGGACGGAATACTAATGCTTTTTATGATTTTTACCGACAAACATGCCTACCTTCTTTGTAAATGAAAAATATAGAGATGTTTTATATTTGTTCACCTAGTGAATTACCCGAGTTTCAGTATTTTAGAAATTTTTACAGATGTTGAACAGGTGCATTGATAGTTCAACAAGTCGACACGACTGTCACAGACTGTGGCATTTGTTACCAAAATTTGGCATAAAATTAATAAATTCATAAAAAACTGGTGACCCCAATAATTGATTGGAGACTACGAAACATGGTTAGTGAAATATAGTTCAAGCACATAATTGTGAAAACCAAAAAACCATCTTCCAAAATCGCCTAAAGAAATTAGCTACGGAGAGAAGTTAAAAAGCACGGACGTATTTTTGACAGCGTAAAATATAAATACGCATTTTAGTTTTTAGGTTTGGAGATAAGAATTATATTTTTGAAAGACTTGAAAATAGGTATAAATCTTTTACGATCCATAAAAAGAGATTTTTATTGAAATATTTTTTTATGAGCAGGTTTTAGGTGGAAAGAAAACGAATATTAAGACAGCAACATAAATTCAGGGAACTAAGGGTTAAGTTAGAAAAAACAGCGTATAAAATCAGGGTTTTTTTTTATATTTTTGCCGAAAAAGATTTATGACCATCATCGGTACGCCTAAGAAAATAACATTTGAATTAAAAATGGCATAAAAACACTGGAAAAATAAAAGTCTTATTGGTAAAAAAATCTTTTTTACAAAGTGTACTCTTGTTTTTGAAAGTTAAATAAATGTAAGCCGGGATATTATTTGTTATACGATTGGGAATTTAAAGTTTTTTTAATATCAACTTTAATATGTTTATTTATTTCAACTTTCTTCTTTACGGTAACATTGATATATATTTTTAAAGCATCCCTTTACTTTTGAGGACGGAAAATTTTATAGTGAGCTTCCATAAGTTTAGGTATCAATTAGGACACTCAGTTGTAGGAGCATCAGTCTTAAAAATAACAAAAGGAAGCTGAGTTAATTTTCGTTTTCTACGCTCATATTTTTTTTTCAAAATTTTAAGCAGCAATTATTTTACCTTTCTTAGGAAAATAAATAATTACATTTTTTGTGTTACTGTAGCTAAAATAGGTATATCGCAGTAATTAGTAGGTTTCATTCAGGATGTGTTTCGAACCTTTTAATGTGCTCACAACTTACATCAAGATACTGCACAGTTTCGGCAGTTACGTCGCATGATTTAAAAAGCACTCCCTTTTTTATAAGTACCTGGCTGATATTAAAATAAAAACACACACCAACCTGTGACCCAGACAAGGAGGAGTAGGTGGTAAAATTCCGCCCTGCCCCTATGGATGTAAGAAAGACGCCTCTCAGAAACGGAACTTCATTTTCTTCGTGATTTTAGAGTTCACCCCCACTCTTTAAGTAGCTCTGCAATTAGTCTTTCCTTTTTTCCCTAAGGTTATTCCTCTGGTATCCGTATGCCCCCTTTGCCCCTGGCTACGGTACCGACACCAACATACCAAATTTTCTTATTTCTTAACTTCAGATTGCTCTATTTTATAATGTAGTTATACAAAGTTTAAAAGTTTTCGCGTTATGAGAATATTTGTTAGACTAAATCGACTCAAGGTCTGCTGTAAAATATGTTTTCTATTCAAATAATATTTTTTTTTATTCAGTTTGGTTTATAAAAAGTAATCGAAAAAAAATCTTATAAGTGGGGTTTAAAGGTCATCAAAATTGATAACATTTTTAAAGTGGGTCCTCTTGGACTCGAGGTAAGAGGGGTAGACAAAATTTTCTTTTATATTACCTGAATATATATTTATTTAAAATATTATAAGGACGAGAAGCCTGTAATCACCAACATTTTACCTTAAAAGATGATTTATTTATCATTAAGATATAAGAAGAAATTTACACGTCATAAATTTTGCACATCAGTGGTTTCCATTATTGTTATCTGCTCTTAGAAACAGAACTTCGTCTTATTGGGGAGCCTCTACTGTATTAAAGGGTTTTTTTTGTTAAAAATCTCTCCCTCTCGGTTTTCGGTTTTAAGGGTTAAAACTTTGAAGATTTATTATCAGGAAGTGTTCTTTCCTGTCAAAAATTTCCACTTCGATGGTCATTGGTTTTGAGCTTACTGTATTGGAAAGAGTCTAAGTTTTTAGGATTCTATAACGGTTTTTTTCTCCTCAGGGGATTTGGCATCAGGTGGTCGAGTGGCGCCATAAGCCTTGTTTGTCTTTTCACCTTTAGTGTTCTGTTTTTTTTTTCCATAAAAAAAGACGCTTAAACCTGACGGTGATATATAGCGAGAAAATTATCTTTTCAATGGAAATAAAAGTTTTTTACATATTGCGACATCTGTGAAGTTATTTCTAAATTTATTGGCAGAGTAGTACAAATACGGTAAAAAATATATAAAAATCTTAGAAGCATATTCATATTTGTTCGTTGAGGACGTCCTTTTATTGTTCTTTTTGACTTTTTTGTGTACTTTAATGATGCAACTCGGTAGGTTTACTCTAGCCCGCTAGATAAAATTAGAGTGCCTTAAGCGACTAAAATTCAAAAATCTCGGAATCTATTTGAATAAATTTTCATAACTCCTTGTGGATTTTAATGTCCATAAAAGTATATTAAATTATCTTGCTTTATATTTAATAATAAGATAAATAAATAAAATCAAAAATATATATAATCTAATATAATGTAAGCTTAATAAAGTAATTCAATGCAGAAATTATGTCACGAATATATTCGGAAAAATTTTGAAAATTAGTGGTACAAAACATTAATTTTAATAAAAAAAGATTACATAAAAATATTCGTTTATTTGGTTTATAATACAAAATTATAAATTATGAGAAATGAATTTGTTCAGTTTCATCACTTTCTTCTATTTCATTTGTTTTTCTAATAGGAGATACATTTTGAAGAACTATCACCATGGCACTGTGAACACGTTGCAGCGCAATATAAACCACTTCTACATCTGTATTATTTTATCGTCGAGTATGTAATCTGTTGTAACTATATTCTTTAACTCTTGTAAAGTAAGCTGACAGTTTTCTTCTTTTTCTTCTATATATATATATATATATATATATATATATATATATATATATATATATATATATATATATATATATATATATATGTTACATAGCTACATCTATCAGGAAAATTTGAGGATGAATCTTCTTCTCGACATTATGAAGCTGTGCAGAATTTTTTATAGGAAGGTTCTGTATGAAATTTTTCTCCAAGACTCTGCAGATCCATTATCCCGAAAATTCTTTTACAAATTTCTTTACAAAAATTATGTTTTTGTAGGGCTACACAAGTCAAGTATCTTTTTCAGTCGTACCATTAACGTACGTAATTTGTTTTCGCTATTTTTTTTCTCTTTTGCCTCATTCTCTTCTACATCGTAAATGAAACAATTATTTTCCTCGACGAAATTCGTTGAAATACTATTAGGCGTATGCAAAACATTTCACTTATTTTTATGCATCTCAATGTATTTCTTATTAATATATTTCTGCCTGCCTATTTCTGGGCCTAAACAAAGTCAGTTTGTAAAAACTTCACCAATCCATCTTGTCGTTGACTTGAGGCAGCTCTCAAAGTTGATATTACACTTGTTGTTTCTATTATATCTTCTACATCTGTGCTTTATTCTGAACTTGAAATTTGTATCATTATTTTCACTGCTTGCTGGTTCTTCCATTTTTAATAAAACACCTAAAATAACAAAACAAATCTTAAGGATGTATATTAAGATTGAATGTGATATATGGTACTGAAAAAATGCTAATAACTTTTTATTTGAACTACTTTTCAGATTTATCCAATAATTTCAATCTTGTGTCGCTTAACCTACATCAAACTAACGAAAGAAGTACATTGAATTGTATATATTTATGTATGTATATATATATATATATATATATATATATATATATATATATATATATATATATATATATATATATATATATATATATATGTTACAATAGAGATTTTCACAGATGGTGGAATGTAATAGACTAAAATTCCGGGCTTCAATCCGTTCGTCTAACAATGAATTTGCACGACGTTTCGCCAAAATCTCATTTGGCATTTTCAAGTGCTCTTGCTGCTGCTGCTCGATGCTAACTGAGAAATCGAATTGCGGTCGCCGTCTACGCAGATTGTAGGTGGGGGGATCGAGAGTATTTGTTCGAGCATCGGTCTTTGCCGGTTGGTTGCCCGTATCAGTGGTAATTACGGGTTCTAGCGATATGCTGACTGTTGCTTTCTCGATGTTTTGGATATTCCTTGCTTTAGCTAATAGACCCTTCCATGTAGTGGAGATATCCAGTGCATCATATCGCTTATTTAGCTGTTCATTCTTTTGGATTTCTATGGCTTCTCGGACTACGTGTGTTTTATAATATGAAATCGAGGCTATTTGTTTAGATCCCTCAAAATTGATGTTGTGACCAGTATCATGATGGTGCTGGAAAAGATCTGAAGTTGTTTGTTCGTTTCTGATACTTATTTTATGTTCTTGGATCCGGGTGGAGATTCTTCTGTTTGTTTGCCCTATGTACAATTTGTGACAGTCTCCGCATAGGATGCTGTAAAATCCAGGGTTTTCTAGTTTTCTCTTTTCCTTGGGGTAGGATGTCTGGGAGAGTGCTTTGTGGTTTGTATACTGTGCCTATGTTGTGTTTTTTTAGGACTCTTCCAACCCTATCTGTAACTCCTTTCACGTACATACATATATATACTCACGATACGCCTTGTAATTTGTAACAAAATAAATGGATTATGGAACGTTGTTCCACAGTTACAGTCAATAATTTCTGAGAACAGCTCGTAAAACACAAAAAAACACAATTACAAAATTACAGAATTTTCACTGTATGAAATACACAACAGGAACAGAACACGTGCTTGAGCAAACTGATTTAAACGAAAAACTTCCGTTGGTAAACATCTGTCGGTATCTCCTCTATTGTTTCTATCTACTCCTTGCTTTTACTACTTTTTTGAATACCTGGTTATACTATCAAAATTTCAAAGAAAATTATTTTCTTGAAAGGGAAAACTGCATTTATTAAAAAAAAAAAAATAAGTGGTAACAAAAAAAATTGGTAAACTTTTTAATATTTTGTCTAAAGAACATAATTCAAAAGATTTTTCACTAATTCATTTAAAATGATTGGATCCCGAGTTCAAAATCCTTAAAGTACCGCACGATTCTATATTCCTTCGTATTTGATATTTAACAGTCCTAAAACAACATAAAAAATGTACACTGTAAATAAACAAAAATAATAAACGTATGGCTTTTTACATAATTGTAAGAATTTCATTTTTATATCTTGTATTTATGTTTTTTATTATTATTAAAAACTATTGAAAGCTGTATTTAACGACAACGTTGAAAAAATTAATATTATTAGAGAGATTTTGCCATGCTTATTTTTCTCACTCCTTTATCCTTATCGTTATCTCAAGCATGCGCAGTATCAACGAGAAGGAATTGCAAGGTTGGGTTAGTATTCATCTTCTATATAATTTTTTATTCATTTCATAGTTAAGCAGATCAGTTATTAGTATTTGATCGGTCAACACAAGTTTCTAAATAGAGTTGTGTCTAGCAGGATTCACTTCCTTCAATATTTCCAAGGTAATACAAATGTGCGATAAATAAAATTTCATATGAAATTAGCACTATATACACCATAATGCCATTGTGTCAAAGATTGCAAAATTCCGACATAATCTTACCACTAATTAACTGTTATTAAGTGTTATTTGCAATTAAAGATTATCATTTCAATTATACTATATTTTCCTTATAGTTTGTATACCTACTTAAGTAGGCCTTACCGTAATAGCGGTAAGAATAACGAACTTAAAATAACCTCTACCACCACCCTCTAACCAAAAGAAAATAATCCGTTTGTATTTTAATCTGGGTTTTCGTGAAAGCTGCAGAGATACGTTTATAAAATAACGACTCTTAATTTCTCCGTGTCTTTACATATTAAGTTGTTTAACTCTTGTAAACAATAATAGACACCTTTTTAAGACGATGGGAGCAACAAATACGTATAATACCAGGAGTAATAGTGTATTAAAGGTCCCCATTCATAGATCAGCTTTCTTCAAAGACTCTTCCCTCTATAGTTGCATTAGCCTTCATAATGGAAAGCCTGCAGAACTGCGAAATATGCGTGGTCCAAGATTTATATCTCGGCTAAAGTCCTTCTTACTGAAAAATTACTGGAAAATGTCTTCTATTTGATAGAGGATTTCTACAGGGCCTGATGATCTCTAAGAGAGTGCTGATCGTGAGATTTCTTTATGGGTATTGCTGTCATAAACCCTAACCTATCTACATTATCTTGTCCTAAACCAAAATACACCTAAATTCCAGTCTTAATTATTTTTGTATTTTTGTATTTTTAATGCTTTTAAATGTTAAGCTTAACATTGCTTTGTCCGACTTTGTAAAATTTCTTTGTATGTCCATATATTTATGGTGTGTATGATTCTGGTAATCCTATACTATTTTTAAATTTTTGTTATTTCTATTAATATATTTATAATTATAATTATTATACGAACCAATGTACACTTTGTTGTATTTAAAGATAATATATATATATATATATATATATATATATATATATATATATATATATATATATATATGTATATATATATATATATATATATATATATATATATATATATATATATATATATATGTATATATATATATATATATATATATATATATATATATATATATTATTATTATTATTATTATCACAAAAAAGTGCTTCTTTCTCACATTTAGTCAATGTGGTTCCATGTTTGGATGACGGGCCCAAGCCAAGTCAGCACAAACGCTGT
>CM032454.1:177083824-177088824 GCA_019049505.1 Pachyrhynchus sulphureomaculatus
ATCACCATGATACGCTGGCTTTTCTAAAGTGTAGTCTTCCAATGGACTCGCCATGTTAAACTGGATATTTTGAGGTTATCTTTACATTACATGATCGAACAGATGATTAAAAACTTATCAGAAGGTTGCTAACTTGCACTCTTAGAAATATGGAGCGGTTTCGTTGAATGGGTTTAAGCTGGAGACCAATTGTCCTTTTACTTATTGAATGACCTTCGTAGTTAGGGAAACTTATAAATTTTAAATTTAAACTAGCTAGTTATTTCTAATAAAAATAAAATTTAAAACCCGAACATGAAAACGCAATTCTAGCTCTACAAACAAAATATGCAGCATTGTAGAGCCTAACAATTCCAACTCTGAAAAGCGAGTTAAATATTAAACTAGTCGTATATTTCATTTTTCTCATAACAGACATGTAAACAAAGGTGTGCGAGAAAATGTCAGAAAAACTAATAAAATTCCACGGAAAAATTCCTTTTATTATGCAGATTAAACACGTGTTTTTTCCAGTGCAAGCTTCATTTTATATTATAATGTGGATTTTTTTAGGGAAAGAATCAATGGAATTACGTGTATAAATGTAAAAAAAGGTTGTACCTTAAAAGAGTAAATATGTTTTTTTTTTTCGATGATAAATGAACATATTTTTATAATATACAGGGTGATCGTTTTTTTAGACACCCGGCCCCGATTTATTGAAAATTGTTGGATATTATTATTTTTATATCGTAGAACAGTATAATGCATATCAAGGAGTATACTGATGTATTTGACATTTGATAGTGAAGACGACGCTGGGCATCGCGACGCCAAACAACTTTTTTTCCATTGGCATACTTTTTGTAAAACGGCATTGGAAAGCCTTAATTTTTTCAATATTTTTTCCTTAAACTGTTTTTTTTTTTAAATTTATTTTGTAAAGAAGTTATGGAGCAAAAACCCTCTAAAATATTATTTTTTGGTCATCGCGGTTGCCATGGATCGTATGCCACGTTTGGCGGTGTTCAAACAATTTATCTAGTCGGCGGCTTTAATTTGACCGTAATTATAATAATACTAGCCGGTGGACTTGATTCACTACAATTGTCACTGCTTATTCTTTAAGTTACCCAACGTAATGAAATATCTCCCATTATTTCCCCTTATCTTCCAATATTTCTCCTTATCTCCCATTATCTCTACATAATTTCCATTGTGTAGGCTTATCTCTGCTCTTATCCCAATTATTTCTCCTTATCTCCCATTATTTCTCCTTATCTCCCATTATCTCACCTTATTTCCCATTATCTAGACTTATCTCTGCTTATCTCCCATTATTTATACTTATCTTCCATTATCATCTCACCTTATCTCCCATTATGGAGGCTTATCTCGACTTATCTCGAAATATTTCTTCTTATCTCCCATTATTTCTCCTTACCTCCCATTATCTCACCATAATTCCCATTACCTAGACTTATCTCTGCTTATCTCCATTATTTATACTTATCTCCCATTGTCATCTCACTTTATCTCCCATTATCGAGGCTTATCTCGACTTATCTTGCAATATTTTTTCCTTATCTCCCATTATTTCTCCTTATCTCCCATTATCTCACCATAACTCCCATTATCTAGATTTATTTCGGCTTATCTCCCATTATCTCAACTTATCTCCCATTATCTCAACTTATCTCCCATTATCTAGGCTTATATCGAATTATATAGAACATATGTATAAATTTATAAAAAACACATAAATCGGATAAGTGGTATTCTCTGCTACATAATATTGTTCCATATTAATGGTTTAGACTATGTATTGCAAGGGAAGGCGCTAGCGGCAAACTTTTTTCCGACTTCATTCCCTATTATCGTCCCTGCTCATTCCTTATGCTACCTATTGTAATAAAATATAGCCTATAACCTGACCGGAGAACATATGTATGTTTAAAAAAAAAAGCACGAAAATCGGATAAGTGGTTCTCCAGTGATAAGCGCACCAACGGACACACAGACAGACAGACAGAGATACGTTGCATTTTAAATATATTATAGATATAATAAAAAGATATATATCTATAACCTGGTCAGAGAACATATGTATGAATTTAAAATATCACGTAAATCGGATAAGTGGTTCTCGAGGGATAAGCACTAATGGCCAGACAGACGGACAGAGACGTTGCATTTTATATATATTATAGACATACATTATTATTATTATTATTATTATTATATAACCTGGCCAATATACGTATGAATTTAAAAAAAGACAAATAAATCGGATAAGTGGTTCTCACGTGATAAACGCAATAATGGACAGACAGACAGACAGAGAGACATTACATTTTATATATTATAAAATTATGGGATTATAGATATTCTCTGCTACATAATATTGTTCCATATTTAATGGTTTAGGCTGTGTATTGCAAGGGAACGCGCTAGCGGCAAACTTTTTTCCGACTTCATTCACTATTTTACGTCACTGCTCATTCCTTATGCCACCTATCGTAATAAAATATAGCCTATAACCTAGCCAGAGAACATATGTATGTTTAAAAAAAAAGTACGTAAATCGGATAAGTGGTTCTCCAGTGATAAGCGCACTAACAGCCAGACAGACAGAGAGACGTTGCATTTTATATATATTATAGATTAGTTACTATGCTGTTGGGAAATTTCCTTTAATAATTTTTTAAATTTGAACAATAAAAAAACAGGAATACTACTGTGATGAAAAAATAGTAAGACTTTTAAATTTAAATCGCCTGGCATTTCCAAATCGGATTAATTTTTTTTCGTTATATGTTGTTTTAAAAATGGTTTTTTTTTTTTTTATCGGCTTCCCAAACGTTCGAAATGATAAAAAAAACAAGTCATTTGGTGATGATGCTCTATCCAGAGCAAGTGTTTTTGATTGGTATAAATTGTCTAAAGAAGGCAGAGAACGTGTAGAGGACGATAACGTCCTGGTCGTCCTTCAACATCTACCGATGAGAACCACGTCAAGCAAATCAAGAATTTGGTGCTCAAAAATCGTGCAGTGCTAGAGGTGAGCCCAGACCGAAGAAACCACGCCAAAGCATGTCGAAAATCAAGGTGATGTTAACAGTTTTTCTTCGATTATCGTGATGTTCATTATGAATTCCTTCCGCCGGAATTATGGGCCGATATCTCTTGGTTTTTTTCATCACGATAATGCGCCTTCTCACACAGCATTGGTTCTTCGCGACTTTTTCATTAAAAAATTCAACTCATATCATTCCGCATCGCCCTATTCGCCGATTTAGCTCCGTCGGACTTCTGGCTATTCCCTAAACTCAAAAAACCGCTTCGAGGACATCGTTTTGAGTCGATTGATGAGATTAAAACCGAATCGAAGAAGGCTTTAAAGGCCATTCCAGAAACCGCATTCAACAACTATTTCGAAGACTGGAGAAAACGTTGGCATAAATGCATTGTATCCAATGGGGATTACTTCGAAGGCGACGAAATAAATTTGGAAAAATAAATAACCCGTTTGCGTTTTATTTCAAAAGTCTTACTATTTTTTGATCACAGTAGTATATTATTTTTACTAAAACCACAAAAAAACTTGTAGTAATAAATAACTTATTACATATTTATAAAATTAAATGTTTGAAATTTAAAAAATAAAAAAAAAAACATCAAAAGAAATTTTCTCGTATGTCTTCCTTCTTCTATCATGCGTTTTTCCTTTCTTGTTATTAACGCTTGATGAATGGCTTCGTGAATAATTTCTCCAGATATACTATTACACGCCTCTGATATTTTGCTTTTAAGTGCTCAATATCATTTGCCGCAGTTTTGTATACAATATCTTTAAGAGTCCCCATAAGAAAAATCGAACGGCGTGAGGTCTGTTGATTTAGGTGCCCATTGAATAACTGGGTGCAAAATGCCTAACCATCTTCATTCAATTGGACTTCATTTTGCCAAGCGTCATTTGTCGTTATTTTTGTTAATTTTCTCTTGAAAACCAGTGTTAATATACTATAAACCATTTTACTAACTACCCGTATAAACATTTTCTGTTCATGAAACCGACGTTATAGATACGTGTGATTTTTATAGTCACCCTTGTGGTTTAAAGAACATAAAACGAGGAATGAAATAAAAGTAACTTCAACCTAAATTACATACCCTGAATATTTTTAAAATTAAATGCTGAAAATAAACTCTAATTTATTTACATGCAGATAAAGTCATGAAAAGGCCATAAAATGTGTCTTCATTTTGTTACAACTTATTTAAAATGAACAACTTTTATTTTACATTTACGAGGCAGGTACAAAAATAAAGAAAAGCGTTGGTAATCTCTTTATCATAAATTAAATTTCCAATTAACCGACTTCAAAAAAGGAAGTGGTTGATTGTAAACTTTTTACATTTATTAATTTACAGTTCACCATTGATGAAACTTCTGCGACCACCAAGTCAGAACAACACTGGACAATGGATCTACTTCCGGAAACAGGATATATATATATATATTATATATATATATATATATATATATATATATATATATATATTTGTTGGAACACCCGACTTCTCGATGACTTTGAACATTTCTATTCACGTTTATCTCCTGGACAAAATTAACGCAACAATCTGAAAATTAATTTATCTTTTTCTTATGTCAGTTTTAGAGTTTATCGAGTATTTGAATAGTAGGCTATGCATATTTTGTTTCGTTGTTCATGACAGAAATCAAAACAATTCGTTTAGCTTTACAGTTTTAAAGAATTTTTTAGAAGATAAACAATTTTCTGTAATAATGCGATAGTTTTTTCTTCAAAAGTAAGCTTATAAATGGTTCCCTTTTTCAAAGTAATACGTTTTTGTGGTAGACTGTTTTATTTTTGACCCCGAAGAATTAGAAAAAATGAATCGAACAAGGAATTTAACTGAACACGAGGTAGTGCGAGCCTCAGTTTTATTGGACGAGGGATATAGTCAGAGTTATGTTGCCAATTTGTTAGGCAAAC
>CM032454.1:177098824-177530462 GCA_019049505.1 Pachyrhynchus sulphureomaculatus
CGATACTTTTTAATTTCTTGTAAATAAGTATGTTGCAAGATTCGTAATCTTTGTGACTCTATCACTACTTGCCTTTTGTTGATTTTTTCGGAACATGAATCCCATTCTTAAGAGAATTCTGTGAAGGGTTGATCGGCCACAATGTATATTGGTCCCGTTCTGTATCAGTCTTAATTTTATTTTGTCTAGTGTCGGCACCAACTGCTCTTCATACATAGAATATATTTTTCTCCTGATGACGTCTTTTTCACAATCGTCTATATGATGCATTTGAAAATCGTTCCGTTTTTTTCCTGTTCCTGAGTATAGATCCTATATGATTGCAAGTGCAAGTGAGGGCGGTATACGAAGCAGGTAAAATAAAAAATACGATTATCGTAATACTACAACTATGTATAAGGTCGTTTATTGCCCCATTGAAAAGCAAAAAGTCAGGATCTTATATCTTGGGATTTACTATACGCCCAAGAAACCCCAAGTTATGAGCAACTAAAATACTTTTAAAATGGACAAATAGCCAAATTTCAAACTTAATGGTTATTTTACGTTTCACACATTATTTTTTTGAGGAATAAATTGCATAGGTATTTAGGACTGACATTTTCAAATAATTTGAGATCACTTGTAACTATGGACGATCGAGTTAACTCAAGTTATGAGCAATTAAAAGACGTTTAGCAATAAGGTAATTTTAAACATTTTATAGATTTCTGTATATAACTAAATTACTTATTCATAATATTTATTTACGAAAATAACATATTAATTATTTTTTCTAAACTATTGATAATTGATTACAATTTGACAATTATTTCATTATTCTATTCGAAAAATTATGGAACAAGCAACTGTTAAATACAAAATTTGGCATATTTGTGCATTTTATATATTTTTTAATTGCTCATAACTTGAGTTTACTTGGTCACCCATGGTCGCACCCGGTTTTAATTTTTAATCTGGGTTTAATCAAATTTTAATTCTAACTTCAATCGAAATTGTCGGTTCTGAATACGTATGCAATTTATACCTAAAAAATAAGGTGCGCAGCATAAAGTAACCAATAAATACGAAATTTGACCCATTTGTGCATTTTATACGTTTTTATTCGCTCATGGTTGCACATGGTCTAATGTTCGAAATAGTTAGTCCTGGATATCTATATAATTTATATATCAAAAAAATGAAGTGCACAACGTAAAGTAACCATTAAATATAAAATTTGGTCTGTTTGTATTTAAAATGCTCATAACTAAAGTTTACGTTGTCGAACATGATCCTGTTTGGTCTAAGATTGTTCAAATTGTTAGTCCTGAATATCTATGCAATTTATATAAAGATATAAAGAGTTTTAGTAGTGAAGCCTCAATATATGTCGTGTAATACATTCTTTTCCATACATTTCCAATTATTTAGGATGAGATATGCCTATATAATATTAGAGGGATGAAGAATGAATTTTGGGGGGGGGTTTGTTCTGTATATATCATGCTACTCATCATTTTCATAGTATATTGAGTCGAGGAATTTAAAAATTGTGTTATTTTTCACTATTTTCAATTATTTATAATTAAACATTGTACATAAAGGATTAAACAGGTCGAAGAAGGAATTGAAGGAGTTCTTCCGTATATATCGTGTCACACATCTTTTTCAGGAATCTTGGAATCTTAGAATTAATAACTGGTCAAATGCAAGTGGGACTTGCGCAATTAGTGTTCCGTACGTTGATTGCTTTTAAAATAAAAAATTATCAATATCCCCAAATCAGTTTTCATCAAAGTTTTTTCCTGATCTTTACTGAAAACTGACTGTGAAATTTTTGTTTTTGTTATATACCAGATAAATTATTAAAGGTCATAATTTTCATTCAATCTAGACCCTGTGGAGAATATTCCTATTTTATTAGTCCTTTTTTAGATAAGAGGGGGTGATTTTTTAAAAATAATACAAAGAAATTGTGCGCAAGTATCACATTATATATATTATTGGACGTGTGTTTTTACAAGTTTTCATGTGACACCCCACTCGATGACCTGGTAAATTTAACTTTCAAACCTACACCATCAATTGCTATATTAAATTTCTAAATGACATGAAACGAATTACTTTGTTAAGACCCTTTTACATGGTCATATCAGTTCTCAGTTCAGTTTTAGTCGAACTGTCCGTTTTTCCTATGTGTAATGGTCCTTTACACGGTCATATCAGTCCTCAGTTCAGTTTCAGTTTCAGTTTCAGTCGAACTGTCCGTTTTTCCTATGTATAAAAAGGAAAAAACTGAAAACAGAACTGAAACGGAGACTGACACCTAACGGTATGGGGTTCTTTTCTTCCACCGTTTTTTCAACGCTACAGCTAAGGCTACTGCAGTGAGACAGTCTTCATACATGAGCTTTTTTTACACATGTACACTTTGGGACAGTATGACAACACATGTTTGAACGCGAAACACACATAACACTTTGAAAGATAATCGCACTGAGAACTGAACGCACGGTGTAAAAAGAAACCTCCTTCCGAACTGAAATGAAACGAAAACTGAAACTGAGACGGAACTGAGAACTGATATGACCGTGTAAAAGGACTATTAGAATTCATATGTGTAAACAAACGCGTCATGCCTCGGTCCGTTCGCTCACGTCAGTTCTTATGAAACTCTGGCTCAGTGTATATATGAATTGCAATTGTCTAAAAAGGAACACGAGTTTGTTGTAGAATTCATTGAAATTTATAAAATATCTCCGGGTTTGTGGAACAAAACGGATCCAAACTATCACAATGTAAATGTTAGGGAGGCTGCCTACATTCTCTTATTGGATAAATATCAAGAATGCGACGAAAAGGCAACAAAGGCGATGGTAAAATCCAAAATGAACAGCCTATGTTCCACATATAACAAAATTAAATATAGTGAAAGAAGTGGAGTAGGAAATTGAGAAGTATACAAACCATCACTGTGGTATTATGACCTTCCTTCGTTCGCCAGCGACCAACAGCCGATTCTAAGAATTGTCAATAATATGGGGAGTAATAGCCTCCCTAATGTTGGTATTCTATAATAGGTGTGACAAGGCGTAATAACACAAGATACACATCCTCATTCATCCGTAAATAGTTCAGTCAGTCATATGGTTCCAAGTGAAGTTCTTTCATTAAATTTACATGCGATAGTGAATTCCAGGGTACCAAGCTTTACTCCATCGGCTTCTTTTCTTCCACCGTTTCTTTATCGCCACAGCTAAGGCTACTGCAGTGAGACAGTCTTCATACATGAGCTAGTTTACACATGTACACTTTGGGATAGTATGACAACACGTGTTTGAACGCAAATACACATAACACTTTGAAAGTGTAACTCGGACTGAGGACTGAATGGACGGTGTAAAAACAAAACTCTTTCCGAACTGAAATGAAACAAAAACTGAAACTCGGACGGAATTGAGAACTGATATGACCGTGTAAAAGGGCCATTATTTGTCACTTATTTTTTATTTATCTGCTACTGCAATTTCGTAGGTTTTCTACGTTGTCAAGCGTAATACTATTCTTGACGCTTGAGAATGTAGAAAACTTACGAAACTGCAGTAGCAGATAAATAAAAAAAAAGTGATAAGTAACAAAGTAATTCGTTTTATTTCATTTAGAAATTTAAAACATACTGTCACAAAGTAACGGACAACACAATTATACAATTGAATTACTATATTAGTGCCAAATTTCAACTTTCTATGTCAAATAGTTTTGGAGAAAATCGGGTGTGACAGACAGACATACAGACGGATAGGCAGACACCGAAGTGATCTTATAAGTGTTCCGCATGGAGCCCTAAAAATTTGCGTTATTTTTTATTATTTAAAATTATTCAGAATCAAACATATGAAGGGCGAAAGGGAAGGGAAGGGAGTCAAAGAAATTGCTGGTTTTCTGGGTTCTGAAAAGTATTATCTCCTTGTTCAAAATATAGGGTGGTGACGATTATTCTTAAGTGTGAGATAGCAAAATTCCATAGTTATTTGCCAGTTTGAATTTGAAATGTTGGGTTTCATAGTTAGTTAGTAAGTTAGAGTTTTATTTTTCTGCAAAAATATCAATTTTATTTCGATATGTTGGTATTAGTATCGTGTTACGTTCAATCTCTTTTATATTATTCTCCATACGATTCTGATATTACATTCATAGCCTCATTTATGGATTGCGATATGCAATATCTTTTGATGGGAGAGCGATTTCGCGTTTTGATTTTAAATTGCAAATGGGAGACGTGACAGAAGGTAATGCCGAAAAAAACAAGGTATAAAAAATACGCTCCTGAAATGTTTGAAATTTTCTCGTATATAAGTTGTTTTCACGATATTTTAAACGATATTATTTTATTTTATTTCTAGTTATTTCTTTTTGGTTACATACAGAATAATTTTCACTAAAGTAACCATTTTTTATAAAATTCCTTAAGAATTAAGAACAAGTCACTTACACATTATTATTGAATCCTAAATTTAAACTAACAGTAATATTAGTTCTAGAGATACATATTAATCAACAATATTTTCACTCTGCATTTAAAGGCTTTAAAAGAAACCAAAAAGTTTAAATTTTCATCATGCAATCAGTTCGCACGCTTTAATGTTCTAGAAAATGGAGAATTTAAAACTAACTATATTTTTTTCTTTCGATAAAACGGTAACATAACTAAATTTAAATATATCATAAAATACTGTTTTTAGTCAATTTCCACTGGTTTTTTTAAATTGTGATGACGCGTTTCGCTGTCGATGCAGCTTCTTCAGATCTACATTTTACACTGTCAAGTTAGGTTTAAGCAGCGTTCTCAACCTGTGGGGCGCGCCCCACTAGGGGAGCGTGACTACACTATTGGGGGGGGCGCGAGCGTATCGAAAAAAATTATTATTAAAAATATTCATTAGAAACATTTAATATAATTTATTGAAAGAAAAGCAACACAAAATACATTCTGACATAATAAAAAATAAAATACACATTTACACTGATATAATACACCTATAAATAGGATTTTATTAGTACTGCACAATGTATTTACCTAATAATTAACATATTTATATTAAATTAAAAACAAGTTTAATAATTATTAGTGACACTCTTGGGCCTGTTTTGCAGAGCAAAGATTTTCAAAGGATGGTTTAATATTAGAAATAGACACTCTGAGTTCTTTTTCTATATTTAGTTGAGATCTATATTTTGTTTTCAAAACAGCCACCGCAGAAAAGCCGGTTTCGCAAAGGTAGGATGTTGAAAATGGTAATAGTATACGAAATGCTCCTGTCTTCAGTGCAGGAAACTCAACATTCACCCCTGCCCAAAATTCAAAGAGTGATTTATTATTAAATTGTCCTTTAATTTCGCCACCTGCGGTGAAGTCTATGAAGATTTCTTTTTCGGGAATTGAGAGCCCTTCGGGAGTATTTTGAAATGAATCCCTAACCCACTCGTAACTGGCTACCAAGTTATCGTCAGTAAGAAACATTTCTAGGCTTTTTTGCTTTACATTTCTGCTCCACAATTCCAATTTTCTGCAAAAAGCATTAATTTTATCACTTGTATCGAATATATGTTTATTTCTTCCTTGGAGTTGAAGATTTAAGGTATTTAGTTTCTTGAATATATCGACCAAGTAGCTCAATTTGATCACAAATAAACTAACTCGAAACTTCTCGGCTTCCGGTCGGTTTTCCTCTTCTAGAAAAACATTTCCCACGTGATAACCATCTTGCGTCGCAATAAAATAGTAACGCTGAATATTCGGTACCCATGTCTTTACAGAGTGCAGAAAAAATTCTAGATTTTAGGAGTATCATTTTAACATAATTTACAACGGTTATAACTGTAGTGAGCACAATATTCAGTGCAGGACTCATTTCTTTGGAAGCCAGAGCTTCTCTGTGACCACACACACACAATGGAGATTTTTGTTTCACAAGTGCTTGTACACTTTGAAATCTTCTAGACATTGAATGAGCACTATCGGTACATATTCCGACACAATTTCATCATCATTTAAGGTAGCAAATAATGCGAGTGATCGTGCTTTGAGTTCTATTGGTTTGAAGAAAAATAGTTCTTCTACTGCTGATATACCATCACAAAATCGAACATAGGCAATGAAATGAGCATCTTTATTGCTATCTGTTGCCTCATCAAGCTGAATTGAAAACAATTTGTCAAGAAACTTCTCGAAAAGCTGATGCTGTACATCTTCAGCTATATCACCAATTCGACGGGCAACAGTATCATTTGATATAGGTATGGATAGCAATTGTTTGGTAAAATTATCTCCAAATATAGTTTCTACAATCTCAATTGCTGCTGGCAAAACAAGCTCTTCACCAATCGTGTGAGGCTTTTTACATCTAGCTATTTTATATGAAACTTTGTAAGAGGCAAGTAAAGCTTTTTCATTCACAGACAAAATTTTTTTAAAAAATGATTTCTGCTGTACATATGACTTTAATTTTAATTCGAAGAATTCTCGGGGTTTGCTAAGGTACTCACTATGAAGTGTTTCCAATGTTCGTTTATTTGGTTTCATGCTGCCTGCTGCCAAGATTTTTGAGCAAATAACACACAGGGGCCTTTCTTCTTCATTTACTTCAGTTCTGGTAAACCCTAAATTTAAGTATTCTTGAGAATATTTTCTTGATTTTATTTTCGGAACCACGCTCGTCTGTGCACTTGTTGATGCTTCACAATCGTCTAATGCTCGCTTACGCCCACTTAAAAAATTATCCATGATTCTGTATAAATTTGCTGCCGTGAATACTTAATACCTTGTATTTCAATTATCACGTAAATTACAGCATACACATTCACGATAAATCCGACAGCAGTAGAAGGATCAACTGAGACTGGCTGTAATTGAACGAGGTGTAGCATTTATACACTTTTGGGCAGACTTTCCAAATGTTCGAGACAACTCGGAACTTCTCGCGAAGCCGCTACCGATATGGGGACTTGACAGAGAGCAATAGAGAGGCATCGATTCTAGTTTTGTCAACGCAGCAGATATGCGTTGCCAAATATGAATAAATTTACTTATTCTTGGTAGTTTGTAAGGTAATTAAGGTCTTAGTGTAGCTTTAACATAAAAATACTGAAAATACATTATTATTACATGCATTGTTATTGTATGAGAGGGGGGGGGGGAAGGCGCAATGAAAATTATGTTTGAAAATTGGAACGCAAATACTGAAAGGTTGAGAAACGCTGGTTTAATGTTTACAATTTTATATAATTTCTTAATTATAATATTATACCTAATTAAATTATATTGATAGTATTGGAAAACCCACACAGACATGTAATTAGGAGAATAAATTCAATAATCGTGAATTGTTTAAATCTACCTGGTCCTTCAGTAAAGTACTTGTAGTCTTTAATCGATTTATTTGCATTGTCTCTAAAAGGTTTAGTTTTACATTTTACATACCCAACAAAAAGGCATTGACGTAAAGCAATTTAATTTTTTTACTTATCAAAACAAATATTGTTGAATAGTCTTTTTTCAAAAAACCTTAGCAAATATGCAAATGTGAAAAATAATTTTAAAATATCTCCGGAAAAAAGTTGACCTGTGTTACTAATCCACAATGCTGCTGTTTTCAATTCATATCAACCCTATATCCAAACCTGCTATAGCGTGTTTCTTTGCAAAGAGAGAGAATATTGGAGATCAGGGCCTTTTAATAATACCGGTAGTCGATTCGTCTGTCATTCTCCCTTCACATCTTTATATTAGATTGAGATAGCTTAATACTGACCTACGTTATATGAAATCATTAGCAAGGATATACGTAGGAAAAGCATCTTGTTATGCTTTTCTTATATATTCTTATTGCTAAGCTAAATTTTCTACCTGTTGGAAATACGCTACAGTTCAACCGATATCCAAGAAAGGCAAGAAGACCTTGCCAAAAATCTACCAACTAATCGCACTGCCTTTAATAATATCGAAAGTCAGTCATTAATCAGCATCTTCTAAAATATCTTGAAGGATTGAATATTATAAGCAACCATCAATGTGACTTTTGTAAGCCAAGATCAACAGGAGATCTTATATAACACATGTTTGGAACAACTCAATTGAACACTTTGGAGAATCTCGATCATGTCTGACATGAATTGTTAACTGAGCTACGCTCTTATGGTATGTCTGAAAAGGTCTGTTTAGGGGTCTCGTGTTACCTCAGAGAGCATTCTTTACAAGTGGCAGACGACGGATTTCTTCCTAACACCTTCATTATCAGTGCCGGTGTGCCCCAAGGCTCCCTACTGTCTCCTACTCTCTTTCTCATTTACATTAACGATCTGCTGGAAAGAATTCACTTTGAACGCTCGAACAGCGACTATTCGTGCAAATATCCGCAGATAGCAGGAAGCCGTTTAACTTAACAAAGAGCTGGAAGAAATTCTATCTTGCGGTGACAGTAACCAAGTAGAATTTAGAGCGACAAAAACCCAGGCGGCATCGGCAATTTTTTCTGAGACGTTAACATTGCTGAACCCGACGTAGTTATGTCCGGCACTCTATTGCTCTATCATCGTCAATCAATTTGCTGGGCGTTAATTTAGGAGCAAATCTGTCTTGGCATGAACATGCATAGCAAAGAGAGCTTCTTGAAAGTTTGCTGCAGAGATTTCCCTGCAATACATGTACTTTGCCCATAAAAAAATGCGGATTAAAAATTTCATTGTAAAATACCGCATCAAAACGTAACCATTTCGGTGGCCTTTTTCTTAAATTTACATTGAGTTAATTTAAAGTTTATGGGGTGCAAATAATTTGGAAAAAGGTTGCAAAGAGTAAAAAGATATGTCTCGTCAGTTTTTTTATATAAAAGTTTACTTAATAAAGTTTATCGGGGTAGAAAAAATGTTAATTTTTGGTTAGCGCTTAACATATTAAGGATAAATTTATCATATTATTAAAAAAATCAATTTCTGAGAAAAAAATGATGGTTAATTTGGGTTAAAAAACACGCAACACTGAAATTAACGTTTATTATCTGGGAAGGTCAGAATAACAAATGTGATGAATGCATAGTGTATATTAGAAGTGCGTTGCTTGTTGACTGTAATTATTAGGATTGACATCTGCAATTTTCTGATGGTAACGGTAGAAACAATGTAGCTTTATGTTTGACTGCTATATTTAGACCTCCATCTGTACAAGTTGACGTATTTTTTAATTGTTTGGAAATTTTCCTAAATGACAAAAATTTACATTTTTATGATAATGAAATTTTCTGCGGAGATAGAAATATAATCCTTTTAGATAGAAATAGTTTACTTGTTGGTAATTACATAGACTCTTTAAATGAAAAGGATTTTAATTGTATAATTAATGAAGCAACCAGGAAAGACAGAAACAGCGCAACTTGTATAGATCATTTCTTTGTAAAGCACGGGCAGCGGTGTTCAGTCCATGGAGTGATTCTGAACCACGGCTTTACTGACATTTTCCTATTCTTTTAAATATGAATATGAGTAAGATAAATGAAAATTTAATGTCTAAAAAGTTTGCTGATAAAATAGACTTTACTAAAGTAAAACAAATTTTGGAAGGGAAACACTGGTTGGATGTTTTAAACTGTGAGGATGTAAACGAATGTTCAGATATTTTCATAAATAAACTAAAGTCTATTATTGATAGATCCACGTCTCGCAAATATATTGTATGCACTAAGAGACGAATTAAACCTTGGATTACTTAAGGATTGCTCAATTCTATACGTCAGCGTGACAAATTAAAAAGAATGCCATCTAGAGACCCTGAGGATTTTGTAGCTCTTAATATGTATAAAAATCACCGTAAAATGTTGACTAAGTTAATAAATAAAACCAAAGTTGATTATTACACTAATTTATTTCAACTAAGTGACTTTAAAAAAACTTGGAATTTAATAAAGTCAGCTAGCAACAGTCAAAAAAATATTCAGAAAATAATAGTAATTTCCAATGATAAAGGAATTGAAATTCTAGACGAAAGACTCAAAGCAGATGAGTTTAATAAATTTTTTTTTGAGACAGGAAATATAGTATAACTGGTCCTAATACAGATGACATTCCTGATAGTGTTCCTAGAGTACCCGGATCACTTTTTCTGGCCCCGATAATGGATTATGAAATAATTCACATTATAAACTCACTTAGAAACGCTTCAAGTGCTGCAGGCGACAAGCTTAAAGTAGATTTTCTAAAACGATATAACAGATTTATTCTTAAACCCATATCCCACATAGTAAATTTAATTTTTCGAGTTGGATTGTTTCCTGACAGTTTGAAGAAATGTATCATAACGCCTATAAATAAGGGTGGTTCGTGTTACGAAATTACGAATTATCATCCCATTGCAATTATCAGCAACCTGAGTAAAATTATTAAGAAATGTATCAGGGCAATTACTTAAATAAAAATAAATTAATATCCGATGCGCAGTATGGTTTTAGACAGAAGTTGGGCGCTGAAGGGTAGTAAACCATATTTCTGAGAACCTCGACAATGGCAATAAATCACTTTTAATATTCTTGGACCTGACAAAGGCTTTTGATACTGTGTCTCACCGCATATTGTTGGAGAAGGTTGAGGATATTGAAATTAGAGGTGTCCCGTATGATCTAATAAAATCATACCTGATCGGACTTACGCAACAAGTAAAAATAGGAGAATCATTTCCGATTGAGTGCGGTGTGCCGCAGGGTACAGTGCTTGGGCCATGTTATTTACAATATACATAGATACCCTTTTGCGTATTTTATCTCAAGGGCCTATGGTTTGTTATGCCGACGATACTCTCATAATGTTACAGGATAAAACATGGGGCCGGGCAGAACTGGCTATGAGTAGGGTAAAGTTGTGGTTGGATTTGAATTTATTAACCTTAAATATTGATAAATCAAAATTTATAGCCTTTACGTTTAACAAAAGGCATTATCCCGACAAAAATTTTATAAAGGTTCATGAAACTGGCAAGAAATATTTATTATATGTATATAAAGCACTTGTGGAGTCAGTGAGCCTCCGTGAAAGTGACAATAACATAGAAACTTTTTGTTCTCCATACATGTCATAAATTTTGCGGCGGATTAAATCTTTCTTGACAGAAACCAATACATTTCGACACACCTATGTCCTTTCGTGTTTTTTTTAGGCACTATCGAATTATTTACAATTTTCCAAACTGTACTTCCAGGAATGCTTGTTAAAGCTGATGTCTTCATCAATGAAAAATACTTTTCGTGGCCTCGCTCCACTAACTTTAAATAAACACTTTTAACTATCACTTTTGCCTCAACGCGGCCAACATTTGCGGCTTCTGATGGAAAGGGCTTCGGACATTTTAAGACACTATGAACTTTATAATACACACTATTTCAGTATAATATTGTAGATAAAATGAAGAATATTCTTTATATTCATAAACACGAAGTAGCCAATAAAATGTTAGATTAAAAGGGAGGTGTATATATATATATATATATATATATATATATATATATATATATATATATATATATATATATATATATATATATATATATATATATATATCCTAACGGTCGTCTGTGTTTATTGCATCAATTTGTCAAATCACTTTTTTAGATTTTGAAAAATTCTATGCCTTTCCTATTCTTTAATAGTTCCTGGCTGTTAGCTTCACTTTCGTTGTTCAGATATTTGGTTTTGGTTAAGTTTATTTTTAGACTTATTTTTCGAGACTTGTTATTTAATTCCATTAGCATTTTTTTGTAATTCTTCTTTTGTGTTGGCGATCAGAATGACATTATCTGCAATCCTTAAATAATTTAATCGATCACCGTCTATTAGTAGTATTTATTTTCCCACCTTGACGATTTGAACATGTCTTCTAGAGTCAATATGAATAGCTTTGGGGATATCAAGCCACCTTGTCCAGTTCCTTTTTAATTTTGATTCTACTTGTTTTTTTTTTTTTCAAGCATTATTTGTGAAGTGGCATTTTTATATATGTATTCAAGGAGAGTTGTGTATCTTTCATCGACTTCGCTGTTAGTTCAGGCGTTAAGGATTGCTCATATCTCAACCCAATTAAATGCTTTTTCATAATCAACCATTGCTATCTACAAGATGACTTTATATTCATCTTTTTCCACTAGTAATTTAATTGTTTGAAGATGGTACAAAGTGCTCTATCCTCGTTTAAATCACGCTTGATCAGGTGGTTGATAACTGTCTAAATTATATGTTATAATTCTAGTAAGTATTTTATATAGTACCGATAACATTCTGATGGGTCTGTAATTCTCCATTTAAAATTTGTCTCCCTTTTAAAAATAAGTACGATCAAAGTTTTTACCCATGGTGTTGATATTTTACTTTCTATAAAATATTGACGCCTAAATAAATAGCTTTTATTTTTCTTGACTGAATTTTGTGTAATTTCATTTGAGTTTTATTTAGTTGTTTGATGTCAAGCCTTTAAATCTCCCATTTCTTATTGATATCTCTCAAAAATGTACAAACTTATACTTTATTTAGTTTACTTCCGAATGTAATGAAAGACTGATTTTGTCAAATTTCCACTTTATTTAGTTTCACTGAAAATGTATGATGCGTTTCGCTAGACTATAGCTTCGTCTGATACAAAATGATATTTGAATATTAGTGTTGTTACATTTATACAAATACCCTAAGGTGATAGGTAATAAACTTAATACTATATGCTAATGAATATTGCTGGGAAATCCATTCTGAATATTAATTGTATAAATTGAGTAAAGGGGAGTAACCATGGGCCAGACAGGTATCTTTTTATTCATTTAAGATGATGTCTGAATTTTTAATTTTATTTATTTCTAAATTTCCTAATAGATTTAATTTTACCCCCTTTGTCTTGTATGTGTAGAATTATAAATTTGTCGTCAAAAAGATGATTTGATTCTGTTAAATGATTACTGTACGCTGAGTCAGTTTTGTTTTTTAAATAGCTTCTTTTATGTTCTGAAATCCGAGTTTCGAGTGAGCGAACTGTCTGACCTATGTAACTTTTATGACAAGAACCACAATTCAACTGATACACTCCAGATTTTTTTGATCTATTTTGTTTTCCCTTTGCATTTTTAATGAATTTTCCTAATGAGTTGTTTGTTCTAAAAGCTATGTTGATATTATATTTGTCTAAATGGTTTTTAATTTTCTCTGACGTGTTACCAAAATAGGTTAAAACATTATATCTTTTTTTTCCTGTGTTTTCTTTCTTGGGGTATACTAAAGAAATAGCTTTAGTTTTTAATTTTTTGTTTATAATTGAGTCTATGGAGTCAGGAGAATATCCGTTGTTAACAGCAATTTGTTTTATTAGATTTAATTCTTTATTAAAATCATCTACAGATAAGGGGACACTTACAACTCTATGCAGCATACTGTGGTAAGCTGCCAACTCGTGTTCTAGAGGGTGAGCTGATTTTATGTTTATTGTAGTATCTGTATGTAAGGGTTTGTGAAAAATAGAGAATTTGTATTTGTTGTAATGTCTGGTTATCGTTAAGAAAAGAAAATTAATTTTATTGTCGACTTCTAGTTCCATAGTGAATTTAATATTTTTATGTATTGAGTTTATATTGTCAAGTTGACGCTCTGTACAGCTGTATAGCTCACCCCGTACAACACAAATTGGCAGCTTACCACAGTATGTTGCATAGACGTGTAAGTGTCCCCTTATCTGTAGATGATTTTAATAAAGAATTAAATCTAATAAAAACAAATTGCTGTTAACAACGGATCTTCTCCTGACTCCATAGACTCAATTCAAAAAATTAAAAAAATAAAGCTATTTCTTTAGTATACCCCAAGAAAGAAAACACAGGAAAAAAAGATATAATGTTTTAACCTATTTTGGTAACACGTCAGAGAAAATTAAAAACCATTTAGACAAATATAATATCAACATAGCTTTTAGAACAAACAACTCGTTAGGAAAATTCATTAAAAATGCAAAGGGAAACAAAATAGATCAAAAAAATCTGGAGTGTATCAGTTGAATTGTGGTTCTTGTCATAAAAGTTACATAGGTCAGACAGGTCGCTCATTCGAAACTCGGATTTCAGAACATAAAAGAAGCTATTTAAAAAACAAAACTGACTCAGCGTACAGTAATCATTTAGCAGAATCAAATCATCTTTTTGACGACAAATTTAAAATTCTACACATACAAAACAAAGGTGTAAAATTAAAAACCTATTAGGAAATTTAGAAATAAATAGAATTAAAAATTCAAACATCATCTTAAACGAACAAAAAGATACCTGTCTGGCCCATGGTTACTCTCCTTTACTCAATTTATACAATTAATATTCAGAATGGATTTCCCAGCAATATTCATTAGCATATAGTATTAAGTTTATTACCTATCTACCTTAGGGTATTTGTATAAATGTAACAACACTAATATTCAAATATTATTTTGTATCAGACGAAGTTATAGTATAGCGAAACGCGTCATACAGTTTCAGTGAAACTAAATAAAGTGGAAATTTAACAAAATCAGTCTTTCATTACATTCGTTATGAATTTCCATCAAGTAACAGCCACAACAATTCATAGTTTACTTCTTCTATAGTTAATACACTGTTGCTCTTATAATACAATAAATTTAAAAGGAACTTTTTCGGGTATATTAAAGACTAAAATACGTAGAATTATTTTTTTGCAATGTAGTCGTTTGTTTGGAGATCGGAAGATAAATGGTATTGTCACCACTTCGCCCAAAGCCTAATAACTGACAACCAAAGCGATTTTTCATCGTTTATTTTTCTGTAGGAACGCTTAAGAAAAATATTTATTTAGGAAGGTAACAAAGTGCAATATTTTTCTTGATTAGAAAAAAATAATGTGGTCTTTTAAACAAGAGGATGTAAAGATACACAAAATATTAATACAAAATATATTTATAAGTAGTCACTTGTAAATTATCTGCTGACAGAGAGATCATCAGATTGCCTAACTGAAAAACGAAGCTAATTTGTCTTCAATTTGTTTACCTAGGTGTGTCAAAAAGTACGGACGAATTTAGTTTTTTTAAAATTAATAATTCATATACACCGTATATCTAAAAAAGTCCGGAAAATGCGGACGTTCTCCTCGGTCAGACTTAATCTGAGTCAACGATCGTTGATATAATCTTCAGTGTTCTCCTTCTCTTTAGAGAAAATGAATTTCTCAGATTGTGCGAGTAATCTCTATCGTCATAATTATTATCACTCGTTCATCGTGTGGCATACTGACTAACCGGCTCATCTAGTTTGTATTCCTCAGCTTCTCTATCTCTCGACGCAAGGAAATTCTCGTTTATTTTTTGTTCACCCTCGTATTTTGAATGAGTAAAATCTTTACTTTTTGGTTCCAGAAATTCGATCGGAACGAATACCTGAAACAAATACACAGGTGTAAACTTTATAGTTAAGCTATTTTAAAGTATAACTGAGAGCAAATCCATGCTGAAACGCAATAAATTAAACCTAAACTGAATCTTAGTGTTAAGGGACTTCCAGTAATTTTAGTGTCAGTTTAAATTTACGTCTCGCAGGAATTACATAAATGCAGGTAAACAAAGGAAGTAGTCAATTACAGGAATACCAATTACTGGAACTATAATATTGTTTGTTTTAATATTTGCAGTATTTAAAGGTTGTTTACCTGCAGGAGAATAAATAATGTGTTACATAGTATTTCCAGTTTCATATTTAAAATGTCTTTTATATTTTGGAGAAGCCGATTTAAAGTCGATGCGTTGGTTTGAATCAGAGAAAAGATAAATGCATTTCTAGACAATTATATTGGACAAATATAATTTTGAGGAAGTCTAATATTTAATAACATTTTAAATTTTACGCCGTCAAAGTGTCACATTTTATTTATGGCTCTCGTGTTTGCTCGGAGGGCATTTTTCACGAGTGGCATCGACCTTTGTCCTGAGCGGTGCTAACCTAATTTTCTGCCACTCTTTGGATTTTTTTTTATGGGTCTAGCACACGTGCTGCAAGGAAGTCCCTAAAGCGCTACAGGAGTGACATGTGTGCGGAAAAAGCGATTCACGTTGTTCTTGAATCGCTGTAAATTGTACTCTGTGGGAAACACAGTCCTGGGCAAGTTATTCCAAAGGGATGATGTTCTGCATATAAACAACTGCATGAAAAGCATTGTACGAGGAGTAACAAGCTGAAACTCATACGGATGTAAAGTATTAGCGCGACGTGTATTTCTAACATGCACCGCTGTGGGAGGAATTAAGCTGTGCACATCCTTCGAACACTTTCCATGAAAATACTTGTGGAACAGACTCAAGTCGCCAACCATTCTTCGATGTGAATCAAGGACGCCGCCGCGCCGGTCAGTTCCGGGTCTCCAATCAGACGATGCAGTGTATGTTTAGAAGTTGAGCCCCAAACATGGGAGTAGTATTCCATAGTTGGTCGAATTTGAGCCTTGTAAAGAATTAACAGTTGTTGTGGAGTATAAAGCTTTCTGGTTCGAAATAATATTCCCAGCTTTTGAGAAGCTCTTCTTGCTATGCCTGCAACATGTTCATGCCAGGACATATTTGCTTCCAAACTAACGCCCCACAAATTGAGTGACGAAGTTAGAGGAATGGAGTGCCCCGACATAATTATGACGGGTTCAACTACGTTAACTTTTTAGAAAAAAATGTTTTTGTAGCGTTAAATTCCACTTGGTTACTGGCACCCCAAGATAGAATTTCTTCCAGGTATTTACTAAGTTGAATGACTCTGAGTAGCCGTTGTCCGAGCGTTCAAAGTGAATGAAGAGATAAGCGTACTGTCATCTGCAAAGCTGTAGGTTGGATTTCTGGTCTTATCAGCGCTCCATCTCTTTGGTGGTCTACCTCTGTTCCCTTTGTCTTCTCTGGGTTCCTCCATTTTATTAGTCATCTACACCATCGACACATATACAGGCCGACAAAATGGGACGAAACACCAGGCCCTGATACCAGAGTAAACTTTTCCAAATATTTCTGGTGCGCTCAATCCGAATCCGATCTCAGAATTGCTCGCTCACATCAGATTTTCGAGATATCCTAACCAAAAGATGCAAAAACACGATTTTTTGCTATAATCGAGAGTATATTAAACCGAGAATTATTTTTTTTCCACCTAACGCATTACGGCATATGAAAGTACTACTCTTTCTCATCAAAAATCATTTTGAATTTTTCACAAATCTTATTTCTTCTCGGAGAATCTATCTTTCTAGTAGCAACATTGTCTATTTGCTGTCATACATGGTGTCCCATTTTAATGTACCAAGCTTCTCAATTTTTTTATGTCAACTTTTAGTAAAAAAAGTTTTAGACAAAAATTGAAGGGTTTTAAAGGGGGCAATAAAATGATATAATTGTGATGACCTTGGAATATTTTGAAGGTCATTTCAAGGTCAACTTTGATTTTTTAAATTGGAACAACCTATACTTTTTATGACGGCATTATGTTTCTCTAGTAAAAATACACAACTGTACTTCATTGATAAAAGACATTACACTCTTAATCCCCAAACAAGCATAAAGGCAAATGAACCTATATAACCTCAGGCGTAGAGTCAAAACTGATAAAAAATATTACATTCGCAAATCCTAAAAGAATCAAAATTTAACACAACAGAGCAAATGTAACAAACTCTTAACCAAACTAATTAATTTTAACTGACGATTTTTCCGAGAATGAATAAAATATCTTAAAAATTCAGAATGCATTTTCAAAGGGAAGATGCTGCAACGAATTTGGCGGAGAAAACTTAATTCGCTGTGTAATCTCAAATATAGCGAAAAACCGTATTTTTTTTGCATTTTAAGTTAGTATACGTATACCTCGAAAACATGATGTGATGGAGCAATTTTTAGATCGAATTTGGATTCAGTGCACCAAAAACCTTGGAAAAAGTATAGTTTGGTCTCAGGGTTTCAAAAATGTTTGCCTATGTTATCATCTCGTCGGGATATATGACCCGCCCATTGCGTAATTTGTTAGATAATATCTATTACTTTTGTTCGTTGTCTGATAATTATATTTGTGATTCTATCCTTCCTTATAATACCCAGGCATCCTTTTTTCCATTGCTCGTTATGATACTCTCAGCTTCTTTGCTGACTGTTTTATTAATGTGTCTGTCTGGGCGCCATATGTGATTTCCGGCAAAACACATTGTTCATAAATTTTCTTTTTAACTACCTTGGCAAATCACGCTGCAGCGTATCTTTCAGCTTCCCAAAAGTCGCCCATCCCAAACTCACACGTGTGTGTGTGTGTGGTGTATCTCACGGATTTCGTTATATTTGCCAATTTGTAACTCATGACCCAAATACTTGCAGTTTCGGAGTTGCTTCACCTCACTTTCATTAAATTTCATACGATGGAATACTGCTCCTATTTTTTGGGGCTCTGTTCCTAAACATATACTGCGTTTGTTGGGCTCTATTCAGAAGTGAGCTGTTCGCCAGATTGGACACCCGGAACTGGCCAGCAACCTTAATTCCTTGGAACATCGAAGAACAATTGGCGACTGGAGTCTATTGTACATGTATTTTCCTGGAAAGTGTTCGATAGATGTAGATTCTTTCCAGAGCGGTGCATGTTAGAAATGCACGTCGCGCCAATACTTTATATCCGTATGAGATTCACTTAGTCACTCCTCGTACAATCGTGTTTCAGGCAGTCTTTCATATGAATAACCTCATCCCTTTGGAATGATTTGCCCAGGACTGTATTTTCCACCTAGTATAATTTACAGCGATTCAAAAACAAAGTCAAATGTTTTTTTCACACAATGGCTCATGCAGCACGTGTACTATGCCTGTAAAGAAAAAAAACACACGAACAAATTTTTATCGAATTTGTCTGAATAGAGCTGTCAAACGCACCACCGCACAAACACAGCACCCACTGTGCAACTCAAATTCCAGCTGCCTTTCAATTTTTAAGATCTTGCATTCACTTTTTTTTAAAATACCTGCTAGGTATAGCACTTTAACTTGTACCGGCAACTTTGTCGTTATTTTTTTTTTTTTTTGTAAATTTGGCTGAAAGATGAAGGTCTCTTTTTTTTTAAATAATAAATCGGTGATGAACTTTTTACTCTGTACAGGGTGGTCCAAATTGGACACTTTTAAAGGTAAACCCCTTTATCTAAAGAAGATAGACGAAAACTGATGTCGGTATCTGAGGCTCAATTTTTATGATAAACTTAATGGTGAAAACCGCATATCGATATCTAGTACCGTTTCAGATATACAGGGTAGTTTTAAAAAATTTTTCTTTTCACTTTTTCACATGGATTTCAATAGTTTAAGTTACATTTTATTACAACTAATATTTTAATAGTTATTAAGGCAAACATATATTTTTTAAATGGGATACCCTGTATATTTTTCCTTATTCGAATAGAGCCATTCTAAAAATATAGCACACTGTATATTTCGCTTAAATCTACTTCAAAATATAAAGATTTTCAGTTTTTACGCTAGTTTTAAATGCACATTTTGTGAAGCAGGCTTTGGACGGAGCGACAATATCAATTGTTTACCGATAGCAGTCAAATCGTAAAAATAAATAAAAAATAGTACTTTAAACTATGTAGAAAATAAAACAAAACAACAATAAAACAATTTATTCCGAGTAGAGCAAACTAAAACAAAACAATTTTCTACAAGAGATGTTCGAAATGTCGACCAGTTTCACATTCTCTGGACATTTTTTACCGAGTTGATTAGTTCAAGAGGAGTGAGAGTTGTAAAACTTTGTATCACTGCGACTTCTAACTCTTGCCTGGTGTTTGTCGGCAATTTAAAAATTAGGTCTTTCAATCTTTCCCAGAGATAACAGTCCATGGGTGTTAAATCCGGTGACCTTACTGGCCAACGGTTCGGACCTTGGTTGGCTATCCAGTTATTGTCGAAATTGGCCCATAAAAAATTACTGATAACTGCAGCCTTACGAGGGGATGCCCCGTATTGTTTAAAAAATATATTCTAAGGTCCATTAATAGCATTCAAGTTCATCAATAAGAGGTTCTATTTGCTGCCTTAAAATTTCTAAATATCTCTGAGAGGTGAGTGTTCCTTCGCAAATAAATGGACCTATAACCCTGCCTCTAAAAATTCCTGCCCACACATTAAATCCAAATCTGCCTTGATTTCTTTGCTCCACAACAAAATGAGGTTTTTCTTGTGCCCACATATAAGAATTGTAACGGTTAAAAATACCTGCATTGCTTACATAAGCTTCGTCTGTCCAAGTCCAATTTAATGAAAAATTCGGAACATGGTTACAATTTTCCAGAAACCATTGGCAAAAAATCATATGCCGTTGAAAATCTCCGTCTCTAACTTTTCTTGTCCTATATAGCCTGAATTTGTGCTTTTTCAAAGTACGACTTACGTTAGTTCTTGGTAGTCCAGTGGATTCTTTTAACTGTTGGGTTGAAGTGTTGGGATTATTTCTGATAGTTCCTAAAACTACTATTTTTTCTAACTCCTTACCTATGTTTGATGCATAATTTTTGAGTCGTTTTTTTTCAAACTGGCCACTATTAACTAGGTTATGTCGCAATCGAGCGAATATATCCTTGAAGGGTTGACGCCTCTCTGGATACCGTTCGTGGTACAAATTACTTGCCGCTTCCGAATTTTCTCCGGTTTGTATTAAACACACTATCATATCCGATTTTTCGTAATTTTCAAACTTCATTGCGATTTATGTGACAATTCAATAACTGATCCTAAAGTAAAATTTGACAACTACGAGTAAACAATTGAATTAAATCATATGGTCGCTCCGTCCCAAGCCTACTTCACAAAATATGCATTTAAAACTCGCGTAAAAACTAAAAACCTTTATATTTTAAAGTAGATTTAAGCAAAATTTAAAGTGTGCTATATTTTTAGAATGGTAATTTAAAGTTCTATTCGGATAAGGAAAAATATATAGGGTATCCCATTCAAAAAATATATTTTTGCAATAATAACTATTAAAATATTAGTTTAAAAAAATGTAACTTACACTGTTGAAATCTACGTGAAAAAGTGCTTTGAGAATGTTTTAACAGAAATCAAAAATTTTCAATAGGAAAAAAATTATATACATTTTCCCAAAATGCAGATTTTGGAAAATCACCCTGTATATCTGAAACGGTACTAGATATCGATATGCGGTTTTCACCATTGAGTTTATCATAAAAATTGAGCCTCAGATACCGACATCAGTTTTCGTCTATCTCCTTTAGATAAAGGGGTTTACCTTTAAAAGTCTTCAATTTGGACCACCCTGTACATTGAAATCTCGATATTTTGTTTAGGATAATATATGTTTCTTATCTCGCTGATTCCTAAAATAGTCAGTTTTTGAGGATATTAAATTATTAGTCAATTTTGGTTGTTTTCCGCTGTTTTTTTATAGTTTTTTCAACCGATAGAGAAAGAACGGGGAATAATTTCGTCACTTTATATTGGTTGTTCATGATTTTGTAAGAAAGAAATCTGGATAATCATAGTCGCTAGTGTAATTCGTTTTTTTATTTATAAATATAGTTAAAACCTTTTAGCTAAATATAAAATTACTAGACGTGCCTGCGGCTCCGCTCGCGTGGACTTGATTCACTACTATCGTCACTGCTTATTCCTTATGTTACCCAACGTAATAAAATATCTCCCATTATTTCCCCTTATCTCCCGTTATCTCTACATAATTTCCATTATCTAGGCTTATCTCTGCTCATCTCCCATTATTTCTCCTTATCTCCCATTATTTCTCCTTATCTCCCATTATCTCACAATAACTCCCACTATCTAGACTTATCTCTGCTTATCTCCCATTATTTCTCCTTATCTCCCATTATTTATAATCGTCTCCCTTTATTTCACCTTATCTCCCATTATCGAGGCTTATCTCGACTTATCTCCCATTATTTTTCCTTATCTCTCATTATCTCACCTTATCTCCCATTATCTAGGCTTATATCGAATTATATAGAACATATGTATAAATTTATAAAAACACGTAAATCGGATAAGTGGTTCTCGACTGATAAGCGCACTAACGGACAGACAGACAGACAGAGAGACGTTACATTTTATATATATTATATTCTTTGCTACATGATATTGTTCCATATTTAATACTTTAGGCAGTGTATTGCAAGAGAACGCGCTAGCGGCAAACTTTTCTCCGACTTGATTCACTATTATTGCCACTGCTTATTCCTTATGTTACTTAACGTAATAAAATATATCCTATAACCTGGCCAGAGAACATACGTACGTTTAAAAAAAAGCACGTAAATCGGAGTAGTGGTTCTCCAGTGATAAGCGTACTAACGGGCAGACAGATAGACAGAGAGACGTTGCATTTTATATATATTATAGATAATCTTTGCTCCATGATATTGTTCCATATTTATTAGTTTAGTATGTTTAAAAAAAAAGCATGTAAATCGGATAAGTGGTTCTCCAGTGATAAGCGCACAAACGGACAAACAGACAGAGAGACGTTGCATTTTATATATATAATAGATATCCTTTGATACATGATATTATTCCATATTTAGTAGTTTAGGCAGTGCATTGCAAGAGAACGCGCTAGCGGCAAACTTTTTTTCAATTTTCATATTACCTAACGTAATAAAATATAGTCTATAACCTGGCCAGAGAACATATGTATGTTTTAAAAAAAAGCACGTAAATCGGATAAGTGGTTCTCTAGTGATAAGTGCACTAACGGACAGACTGACAGACAGAGTTACGTTGCATTTTATACATAAATACATATATATATATATATATATATATATATATATATATATATATATATATATATATATATTATAGATGTAATAAAATATATTTCGATATCCTGGTCAGAAAACATATGTATGAATTTAAAAAATCAGGTAAATCGGATAAGTGGTTCTCGAGGGATAAACGCACTAACGGACAGACAGAGAGACGTTACATTTTATATATATTATAGATATAGGTTATTATTATTATTATTATATAACCTGGCCAAAGAATATATGTATGAATTTAAAAAAAGACAGGTAAATCGGATAAGTGGTTCTTGCGTGATAAACGCACTAATGGACAAACAGACAGACAGAGAGACATTGCATTTTATATATATTATAGATTATAGATTAGAGATATTCTCTGTTACATAATATTGTTCCATATTTAATGGTTTAGACTTCATTCATTATTTTACGTCACTGCTCATTCCTTATGCTACCTATCGTAATAAAATATAGCCTATAACCTGGCCAGAGAACATATATATGTTTTTAAAAAAAAAGTACGTAAATCAGATAAGTTGTTCTCCAGTGATAAGCGCATTAACGGACAGACAGACAGACAGAGAGACGTTGCATTTTATATATATTATAGATCATAGATTTTAAAAATCTTTTAGCTAAATATAAAAAACAGTAATAACTTAATTTAGTTTTTATATACTTTAAAAAATCTGTTTAAATTGTGAAAAAAAAATATAATATGTTACACAATATTATCTAATAAATAATAAATATTCGCTTGTAAATTACAATTTTTTCGCATATTTATAGAAAAAAGAAACAAAACTTATCAAAAAGTAGTCAATTACTATAAAAACTCATTCCGAACAAAATAATGTTATTCATTTTTATATACCTTATACAAGTAGATTTCTTCAAAAATATTCTACTTGGTACAGGAAGGGAGGGCAAGATGAATTATATCTTTTTATATTCGGTCGGTACATAAACATCTCTAGCGTCAGAGGACGCGCGGTGAGGCGGAGGAGTCGCAAGCCAGTCCGAACTTGACTGCTAATGAGAGAGTATGCACGTTAGTGAGGAAAAAACTATACAACTATAAAAAATAGTGGAAAATAACCAAAATTGGCTAATAACTTAAAATCCTCAAAAAATGACTATTTTTACTATAATCAACTACCTCAGAAACATATTACCATAAGCAAATTATCAAGATTTCAATGTACGCAGTAAAAAGTTCATCGCCCAAAAGAATATTATTTTTTCATCTTTCAGCTGAAATTACAAAATAAAAAAACTAGTAAAAAAATTGTAGGTATGTACATGTTATATCCGACGAGTAGTAGAAAATAAAATTTACTGCAGTATCTTAAAAATTGGCTGCCGAAATTTTGAGTCGCGCAGTAGGACTTTGTTCCCCTGTGCACACCCGCGTCGCTACAGTAGCGTTTTAGGGATTTTGCTGGAGCACGTGTGCTATACCTTTAAAAAAAAACGTTACTATTCCCAAGTCAGTTAAGTTAAGGTGTTTTGAAAACTCGTCGCTCCAAATGGGGTTTAACCTAAGAAAAGGATATTGCGTAGGTGTTGGCTTTAACTTATAAAATTTAACCCTACCTTTTACCGTTACACTTTCATTTCTCTTTTATATCCTAATTTTAGCGTGGGGTCCATTCATATTAAATAGCTCGTGGTGAAACAGCCAGCACCTTTACGCCCTTTTTGAGGTTTAAACTTGGCGTGGGAATAATTTATGAGTTTTGAAATGCACTTAATTTTTAGGAAGTTATAACTCGTACCAGAGAGCAAATAAATACGGTAAATTGAGAAATATAAAATGCAACTCTCTATAAGAACGCTATTTTGTCTGTTGTAGTGAAATTATTTCAACATTCCAGTCGGTTTAATGTAAAAAGAGTACAATTTACTGCTATTCAAGAGGCCAACGTGAATCGATTTTTTGGTACCCGCGTCGCTACTGTAGCGTTTTAGGGATTTTGCTGCAGCATGTGTGCTATGTCCTTAAAAAAAACGTTCTATTCCTACGTCAGTTAAGTTAAAGTGATTTAAAAACTCGTCGCTCTGCATGGCGCTTAACCTAAGAAAAAGAATATTGCGTAGGTCTTGGCTTTAAGTTATAAAATTTAATCCTACCTTCTACCGTCATTTTTCTTTTATATCCTAATTTTAGCCTGGGGTCCATTCATATTAAATAGCTCGTGGTGAAATAGCCAGCACCTTTATGCCCTTTTTGAGGTTTAAACTTGGAGTGGGAATAATTTAAGAGTTTTGTAATGTACATAATTTTTAGAAAGGTATAGCTCGTACCAAAGTACAAATAAATACGGTAAATTCAGAAATATACAAGGCAACTCTCTATAAAAACGCTATTTTGTCTGTTGTAGTGAAATTACTTCAACATTCTAATCGGTCCGATGTAAAGAAAGTGGGTGATTCTTTAGATTACCAGACAGAAAATGTCTGTGTGTCAATTGCTGGAAGATTCATTGCCATAAGCAAATACTTTCCATCAAAAGTTAATATCGTAAGTTGCGCTGGCGACTCCAGCCTTGTATTCAAGGCTTCTGTGGTCAAGATGACGTTTTAACGCCGGAAAGTTTTCCCTCGACTTGAATATTTTTAGCTGAAATGCCGAAGTTCTGACCTTTGAACAAGATGGATTTCAGTACTCTAGTTAGAGTCGGTCAAGTATGAACATGTCGAACATCATTATTTAAAAATGTATTTATTTAAAAGTTTTTTACATCATTCGACAGTAAAGGATTTCCATTAAAATGCTAATGATTCAGTAGTTCGTCCAGTCCCCATCAGCGTTGATGATCACCTGGCATTTTCGGGGCTCTCGACGAGACTGACCGCG
Source organism: Pachyrhynchus sulphureomaculatus (assembly GCA_019049505.1). Taxonomy (NCBI): domain Eukaryota; kingdom Metazoa; phylum Arthropoda; class Insecta; order Coleoptera; family Curculionidae; genus Pachyrhynchus; species Pachyrhynchus sulphureomaculatus. The sequence continues at coordinate 177,124,530 of CM032454.1, forward strand.
TATTCTTGGAGCAAAGATGAAAATCTTTACCTGAATTTGCCGTGACAGCTGCTTTACTGTCTAAATATTTTTACTACAAAACTTCTGCTGGGTGTATGACCAGATGTTTTCGATTGGGCTTGCATCGGACGACTGGGTTGTCTAATCTGGTGTGACAATACAGGATTCCCTGTCTATTGGCTGCACGTTTAACTCCAATGTTTGGTGTTGTTATCCTCTTGAAGAATCCACTCCTCGTTTTCATTGACAACATAGTTTCGCATTGTTGTAAATCTGGAGCATTTCTTCAGTCTTCAAATTGTAATTAATGATAAAAAAAAAAACTCCAGGCTCATGGGGTAATAACATAACCACAAAATGTGATTTCATCGCAAAAAATTACATTGCTCCTCTCTCGATCTGTTTTCCTCTGCGCACGCCAGTCGTTTCTTTCTGTGTTTTTTTGCTTAGCAATGATTTCTTGATTTTACTCCACCAACTTTAAATTATTAACCTGGAGATGAGTGCGAATCGTTTCATACAATATGTACAAATCTTTCTGCTTTAATTTTCGCGCCCCTTGGCGTAAAGTTTATTGGGGATTTGGGGAAAACATGGTAATAATCATTTTTTTCGTCCTTGTCCGATACTTTACCTCTCGAATCATGTTCTGGTGGATCATCAACATTTTTTAACTCAGAATATCATTTCACCCACTTGCTAATGAATACCCTCGACTTGCCATTATATTTAGCAGCCTCTGTAGGCGTCATTTTCGGACCTATTGGATGATTACATATGGACACAGCCTCGAAGCCGGAAGTATATGCAGGAGTCATGTTTGATAATGTACAGGGGGAGTCACCGATAGAGTAAAGTTCATTATCTCATTTGTTTGGGAATGACGAAAAAATGTTAAATACAATAATTTTAGGGAATGTTAAGGTACATAGTTTAAAATTATTTTTAAGTATACAGGGTACTTCAAAAAAGTGTGGCCGATATAATAGATGTTTTTTTAAATGGAACATCCTATCCTAATTTATTTTTAAATTCTACGTAAAATTTTATAACTTTTTTATTAATACTGTTATATACTTAAACCTAGTAGTTTTTCTAATATTTTAATTTTTTTAAAAAAATACTAGTTTTCAATTTTGTAAAAAATTGCCAGTAGCGCCATTGTTTCTGAAGGTGGAATAGTCATAATTGGTACGAGCCTTCTATAGAGACGAAAAAAAAAGATATATGTAAAGAAATTTGAGTTAGATATTACAGGGTGTTTAAAATAAATTTATACATTTCGACTATTTTAAATTGAAAAATTTCAAATTTTTTAAATAGCACACCCTGTATATTATTATTTCTTCTGATAGATTTTATAAAACTCTCCAACTTTTATTAAGCATGTCATATACCTATTTCTAATAGTTTTCGATTTATCTGGAATTTTTCAATTTTGACCCTTGTTTTTAATACACTTACGCTATGACATCAATCACAGCTGATTTTAAGTAAGTTACATGCATTTAGCATGTAACTTATAGATATAGAAAAAATATGGGTTATCGTAAATAAGAAGGCAATATTTATCACAAATTAAATATTTATTAGTATTCAACATAAGTAAGTAGCATACTAATTAATATCAGAGATTTGGTTTCTTATCAGTTCAGTATTTACTAAATTCCATTTAGTACAGTTGTCACATTTTATTTTAAACTTTGAATGAAGCCCTTCCCTTCTAAAATCACTAAATTTTTCCATATCTAAAAGAATTCTGCAGCCGGTACAGTTCAGGTTCAGATTTCTCGCTAACTCTCTCAATGAAATTATACTATTCTCATCAGAAATTTTGGATTGGAGAACTATTTTATTGATTGTTGTTTGAATTTCCTGCTTTTTTTGCATCAGACATACTTGCTAATGCTATAGTTATTTTTTCAACAGTTTTTTTTAACAAATCTGCTATTCTTTAATCGCGAAGTCACTATTAAAAATCTCCAATATAAACGTAACCTCCAAACATTAAAACCCAACATAAACAACTCGTGTCTCGATCAGAGTAAGGATGTCAAGGCCCCCACAGACGTCGTTCTTTTTTTGCAGTTTTACCCGCACGGGTAAAATGGTCAGTGTGTGGCCAAAAACCGTCCTTCTTGCCGCTGCTTGATTATAACCGTCCGTTTTCTAACATGTTCGTTCAAGTCGGCTCGTGTGTGTGACGACGCAGTTAAAAAGGACGGGTTTTGTCAGTGTCGACTCTGTCCTCTGATTAATCGCCAGTTATTTTAGTTTGGAGAATTTTGTGTTTTGTGGCTAATAGAAATTTTGTTCTTTTCACAATGACAGACCTAAGGAATTATAACAAAGAATTTATAATTGAGTTCATAGAACTATATAGAAGCCATCCGTGCCTTTGGAAAGTTAAATCTACTGATAGAGAAAAAATAAATAAAGCCTACGAAGACATGATAATAAAATTACAAGAAGTAAATAATTCCGCAACGAAAGAATCTGTTAAATAGAAAATTGACTCTCTACGTGGTTGCTTCCGGAAGGAATTAAGAAAAGTCATGCAATCTAAAAAATATGGTTCGGGGACTGATGAGGTGTACAAGCCCCATTTGTGGTACTACGAATATTTATTATTCCTTAAAGACCAGGAAACACCGAGAGAAACAGTAACTAATATTGATGAAGAGACAAATAGCAATCAAGTAAGTAAAACATATATCTTTTATTTATATGTAGTTATATTTATTAATAATAATAATAAATCTTAATATAACAAAGTATTAAAATCTAATACAACAAAGTATTAAACAAAGTTTTCTTGCCAGGGTACTGATCCCTCATTATGAAAATAACTCATAAATAAATTACGAACTCTTTTTGCTTCTTCAGATGCATGTCTGTTGTGTCCACGCTGTAAATTAATAGTTGCTTGTTCTGCACTTAAACCATTTTCTATGTGCCCTGTGTTGTAATCTTCTGAATAAAAACAAGTTGAAGGTGCATAATTTTCCTGGCGCTTCTTAATTAGAAAGTTATGAAGAATGCAACATGTCATAACGATTTTATCAATATTTTCTAATTTTAAATTAATTGTAGAATGAAAGATCCTGAATCTTGCAACCATTATTCCAAATGCATTTTCTATTATTCGGCGCGTTCTGAATAATCTGTAGTTAAATATTCTTCTTTCTCTGTTCAATTGTGCCACAATCGCACATGATGAATTCATAATTCGCATTAGCGATCGCCATTAATACGATACTATTTCTGCCTTTGTAATTCCAATAAAAAAACCCCTATTTGGAGGTGGCACTATATTTATGTGTTTGCCATCTACAGCACCTAAACAATGAGGAAAATTCCACTTTTTTTCAAATGTTTGGGCTATGATTTTCCATTCTTCTTCGGTCCTAGGAAACTATAATAAAAAATCATTATCAATATAAATTATTTTTAACATTCATAGTTAATTATTGTTTAATATAATTAATTGTTTTTCTTTCAGGATGAAACTAACTATACCCTCTTACGGTCATCGGCATCTTTTGAAAATAATGTATGCCCAGATCGGTCGCTATCAGCATGTTCCAATACTCCTTCAATACGCTCTTCCTTTAGTAGCACAAGAAAGCGTTACATAAAGGACAGAGCCGACGAAGTTTTGGAGAAAGTGAGTGCAAAGCTGGATATGAATATTAAAGAAGACAACTTTGACGTGATAGGAAAAAATGTTGCCAACAAATTAAAAGAGTTACCCCGTGATGCTGCTTTAATGGCGGAAAAATTTATTTCTTATATTCTCTTTGAAGCTGCATTGCGAAACATTACGAGAAATACAAAAATGTCTTTAACAAAAAATAAAGTAAATCAACAACAGCTTGCTACAAATCCTTATATTAACTCAGCCCACTATTATCAGAATCAGCAATCTGATGGTACAAGCTCCCATGTTGATTTAGATTACGGAAGAGACTACGGAAATACATCTAATCAAATTCTTTTTTCTCAACAAACACATGGAAATGCGAAATCCTTTTTGGAAACTTTTTCACCCGATATTACTAATTTGTAAATAAATGTCCTATCTTTCATTATATTTCTTTCAGTAATGTATTTTTAGTTTTGTCGCCCGTTGAAGAGAATAAATAATTTGTTCTTACCTTTAAGTAATTGTGTTTTAAAACAGAGTATATGGCACTGCACGTTTCTGGTATAATCTGCCCAAGAGCTTGAGGTGATATAACAGTTGAAAATTTTAGGTCTTCGTAAGTCCTTCCAGTAGCAAGAAATCTTAGTGTGGCGGTAAGATGCTCATGCGATGAAATACTTTGTCTCATACACGTATCTTGCTTTTATATTAATGGTGTTACTAAAGTGAGCAGCTCTAAATACGTTTCTTCGTCCATTCGCAAATAATTAAACCAATCTCCTGGTTCTAGTCGTAGTTCACTTAAAAGATTTACGTGTGAAAATTGTCTTCGTTTAAGTAACCATGCTTTAGTCCATTTTGAAAGTTTTCTTTTAAAAAATTTTAATTTTACAGCCACTGCGGCTGCCACTGCTAATGTTGTCGTAGGATCCATCATGGATCAAATGATGATAATGACGCTATGATTTCAGAAAAACTGAACGAAACAACGCCTAGTGTGTGGATGTGGTCGTTGTTCGTGTTTACCCGTGCGGGTAAAACTGCAAAAAAAGAAAGAACGACGTCTGTGGGGGCCTTAACGTTGCCAGATTCGAAAAACGGTGCAGTGCGAGTATTTTTGTATTTCTGCGCATATGGGAGGGGGCGAAAGAGCGCACTGCGCCTCAACTATTTTTTATTGGACGCATGGGAGTTTACAAAGGAGAGATCTTTCTGTAAGTCGAGCACAACTGGGAACGTCCTTAAGTTCACTAAACCATCAATAAATAGTTGCTTTCGACGAAGCAGATATGCCATGATATTTCTCAAGCCATTCTTGGGTTCTAGCTAATCAACACACGAAATTCTTTTTGTTCCATTGTTTTGTAAAAATCAAAAGTAGCGTCGCTCAAACAGCTGTAACTCGTAAACTAATAAAGAAAATGGCATGAAAATTTTACACGAATCTTCTGAGAGTTAACACTAATTGAAAATCGTATGATTTTTTTTTTGTACTCCCATCTCTCGGAAAGTCTTGGTACTTTTCACCCCATGTAAGTATTTCGTTCTTTAGAGAGAATTTCCAAAGATGGTAGTCAACAAGCAATTGTGTCACTTTTGTCTTTACTGGAGGGGGATCCGACATAACGCCACTCGTTAAAAATTTAATGACCGCACGGTACTCGAGTTTAGACATTTTAACATTTTCAAATCAAATAAAATCAAAGAACTTTATTGTCCTAAAAAATCAATGGTTTTTCTTTGACAAAGCATATTAAATCTAAGGAATATAAAAACATAGTTATAATGCAAAAAATAGAACATAAAACAAATTAAAACTACACAAATAATAAGGAAATATATACTAAGCTAAAATGTAGAACACACAATATCATATATACATACAGTAGACCAGGGGTGCTCAAACGGTCGATCTCGAGAAAAAAATTCCGATATAGAACTATTCACAGATTTTGTTTTAGGTAACTAAAACAAAATGTAATGAATAAACTACTAAAACTTATTCGATCCACAATTAGGCCAGAATAACCCCCTCATCACTTTCTTTTATCGTAATAACCTCCTGCTAGCGGCAAAAGGCGGCTTTATCAAAGGAACGCCCTGTACTTGTTAAAGAAAAGCCGCGTTTTTCTGGACGAAAGAGGTGATGACACTCAGATGCTGAAAAACGGAAAATGGCTGACTGATTTGGCATTTTTGACAGACATCACAATGCATTTAAACACCATTAATTTGGAGCTTCAAGGTAAAGGAAAAACTATTATTGAGATTATTAGTGCAATAAACGCATTCAAAAGTAAATTGCAACTTATGATAGATCAACTGAAAAGAAAGGATCTAAAAAATTTTCCGTCTTTGAAAGCAAGGATTCCTCAGTTGAATTATGATATTTATGAGGCAGAATTATCAAATATTTTGGGCCAATTCGAAATACGTTTTTATGATTTCAGTAAATTGGCAAATATCGCATCATTTATGAGTTATCCTTTTTCGTGTAAAAACATTAAGGAATTAGCTACTGAAATAGCAAGTCAGTTTAACATAGACTCATGTTCTGTTGAAAATGAGTTAGTGCAAATTATATCAGATATACATCTCAATGCCACAGCATCTGATACAAAATTCTGGTGTTTTATATCTGAAGATAAATATCCGAATCTAAGGCAAATTGCCCTTCAACTGATGGCAATGTTTGGGTCAACTTACTTGTGCGAGGTTGCATTTTCTGAAATGAAGATAATTAAGTCAAAATATCGCAATCGACTAACTGACGAACATATGTCATCATGCTTGCGATTAGCACTCGATAATTACGTACCATCTTATGAAAAGTATGCTGAGGACATGCAGTGCCACGCTTCAACATCCAGAGTCACTCTTTAGTTTAGTTTAGACACTAGAACTCGTTTGTTTTGTAAGAACCAATAAACTCGCAATTTTGAATAATTATGAGTTTTTTCATGGACATTTTAGAGCAGACCAACACTTACCTTGACTAAAAAAATGCATAATGTGCGGAAAACTAATATCTATGCCACGATACACCCTACCTAGACGACAATCCTGCATCACACTTACTTGCAGCCTCTCAAAGTCGATCGATTGTAGTCTAACAATATTGATGTAGATCGCCAGCAGTTCAAGTTTGAGCACCCCTGCAGTAGACAAATAGCAAGATACCTAATTAACACTAGTATATAAAACTAAAACAATAATACGTAATTGTCATTAGTAAGGGAAAAAGGAGCATACAAACCAACATAACATAGGTGCTTCACAATCAAAACGGAATGAAAGCCAACAACAGACAGAGGGGGCCATAAGGGCGAATCAGCATAAAACTTACCCAGATTATTATTTTTTTTATGGATCTAGCACGCGTGCTGCAGGAAAGAGCGACACGTGTGCGGAAAAAGCGATTCATGTTGTTCTTGAATCGCTGTAAATTGTACTCGGTGGGAAACACAGTCCTGGGTAAATTGTTCCAAAGGGATGATGTTCTCCATATAAAAGACTGCCTGAAAAGCGTTGTACGAGGAGTAACAAGCTGAACCTCATACGGATGTAAAGTATTAGCGCGACGTGTATTTCTAACATGCAGTGCTCTGGGAGGCATTAAGCGGGCTACATCCTTCGAACACTTTCCATGAAAATACTTGTAGAATAGGCTCAAGTCGCCAACCATTCTTCGATGTTCCAGCGAATCAAGGCTGCCGGTCAGTTCCGGGTCTCCAATCAGACGAACAGCTCTTCTCTGAATAGAATCCAACAAATGCAATGTATGTTTGGGAGCGGAGCACATGGGAGCAGTATTCCATAGTTGGTCGAATTTGAACTTTGTAAAGAATTAACAGTTGTTGTGGAGTGTAAAGCTTTCTGGTTCGAAATAATATTCCCAACTTTTGAGAGATTATAATATAATTAATAATTTTTTAAGACCCCTTCGTGAGTGCCCTAACTAGAACAGGCAAAGGCAGATCTCCAGCTTGCCGGGCTCCCCTCTGCGATGCTACGCGCTGAATAATTTTGATTCTTATATATCAACGAAGTGGTCTCCAAGATGAACAGAGAAGTGAGGATCAGAATTCCCTGCGAGAGAAAGATAGGTCTACAAGATTCCCTCTGATGGTCACCAGTGATAAAGCGGACAGTCCTCTTCTTGCGCAAGATAACTTTTAATTATAAAGATTGCTGTTGATAGACTCACAAAATCCTAATTATACCTGAACAGAACATAGACTAGGGTATCAACTAAGTTGTTTTAATATGTTTAAGTTGAAAATTATTGTATCTTATTATCTATATTTAAGTATCACCTAGCAATGGAATAAGCCAACGTAGCTTCTGTTACTAGCTTCGTTTATGTCAGTTTAACTAAACCGTCATTAAAAGTTACTAATAAGAGTCAAATAATATGAATTATAAGGCAATTAACGTCCTTACAAGCTATTATTTCTCTATTTCACCTGCTTTTCATACAAATTCGGGAACAGTTGTAAATTTTACTCGTGACTGAAATTACTTCAAGTTTCCTGAACAAGATAGTTTCGGGCTTTGGGCGATTTACTGCATGTTTCGACATGGATTTGCTCTCGATTGTGTATTTTAATGGTTTGGTGGAAACTTTGTGCCTTTTAGACAAAATCTAATAGGAGTATAGGGAGATTAAAATTTGAGAATTGATTTCATAACATGAATAATTCAGTTGAGAATTTTCTGTAAATAATCGATGTATCGAATTAAAAATATTGCGCGAACTATATATTTTTTTGAAAAAAGGAAATTCAACATTGTAATGCATTTACTTAAAACATTGTCTAGATCCCTTTACTACCCCGCTCTGGGAGAAAATAAGTGGGCAACCATTCTTCGATGTTCTAGGATGTCAAAGTTTCTGGTGAGTTCTGGTTTTTCAGTTAAGCGTGCTGCTCGCTTCTAAATAGAATCCAACAAATGCACTGGATGTTTGGGAGCAGCGCCCCAAACAGGGGAGCAGTATTCCATCGTGGTTGAATTTGAGCTCTGTACAGAATTAACAGTGGTGGTGGAATATAAAGCTTTCTAGTTTAAAATAGTATTTTCAGCTTTTGAGAAGCTCTCTTTGCTGTGTATGCGACATATTCATGCTAAGAAATATTTGCTCCCAAGTTAACGCCCAACGACTTGAGTGACAATGCTAGATGAATGGAATATCCCCACATAACTATGCCGGGTTCAACAACGTTAACTTTTTTAGAAAAAAACTGCCGTCTGGGTCGTCAAATTCTATTTAACTAGGAATAGAAATTTTAAACACATGTTTAAGATCACCACTTATGTTTATTATTGCTGACAATTGTTTCGACACACTGTGTTTTCTTCTGGAGCACGATGTAAATTAACTAACAAAGTATGTTTCAGAATACATAGTTTACCTAATTACAAGTACTAAATTCATTAACAGTATTTACCTTAATACCTAGAATAAGTTCAATAAAGGAGACCCTCCCCCATCCAGTTGATCGTTGAGTAATAGACCTGAGGATTTTTTCTGATTAATTTCTACCTATTCTAAACAATTCAGTAATTTTCCTTTCTTTCCGTTATGCAAAATTTTGAAATCTTCATTGAATGTATGATTTTCCTCTGTTAAATGTTTGGCGTAATGAGATTTGTTATTTTTCATTCTAAAGCTATGTTTATGTTCATTTATTCTTTTATAAAAAGGTCTGCCTGTTTGTCCTATATACGTTTTATTGCAAGTGCCACAGCATAATTCGTAAACCCCCGATTTATTTTTTTTTTGTTTTACTTTTATTATTTTTAATATGTCGAGATAATGTGTAAGCGATATTTACAGAATTTCTATGGAAAAAATTTTGAATTTTATTAGTTAATTTTTCGGTATAGGTGAGTGTATGAAATTTTTCTTTGTTTAGTTGTTTGTATGGGTACACCAGTTCTATTTCTTTTTTAAATTGTTTTTTCATTAAAATATTATCTACGAAATCGCTACTGTATCCATTGTTTATACTAATTTGTTTTATAATATTTAATTCTTTCTGAAAATTTTCTTCCGTTAATGGTGTATTTAGTAATCTATGGTTGAAACTATTATAAGCCGAGATTTTATGTGTGAATGGGTGGTTAGAATTAGCGTGTATAGTTATATCCGAGTGTGCTGGTTATGGAAGATTTCAAAATCGTGTTTATTCATTTTGTTTGATATTTTTAAATCTAGGGAATTAATCCACCATCAGACGCTATAAATTTGGTCCAAAGATTACTCAATAAAAATAATGTTAACCCAATAATTAAATAAGAAATATTAGATATCTTAACATTGTGCTAAGATTAGAATTATTTTGAATTTAACGATAACATTTATATAATTAAGAAAGGTTTAATAATGGGAAACCCCAATTTTATCTGAAATTTTCATGGACCATTTAGAAGAACAAATCAGTAATTCTCATCTTTTTATAAATTTCTTTTATTGGTACCGGTATGTAGATGATATATTGACTTGCTTTACAGGCACAGATCGACACTTAAAACTTTTTCTATATTATATTAACCAACTTCATAATAATATTACTTTTACAACAGCAATAGAAACAAATAAATTGAGTAATTTCCTAGATTTAAAAATATCAAACAAAATGAATAAACACGATTTTGAAATCTTCCATAAACCAACATACTCGGATATAACTATACACGCTAATTCTAACCACCCGTTCACACATTAAATCTCGGCTTATAATAGTTTCATCCATAGACTACTAAATACACCATTAACGGAAGAAAATTTTCAGAAAGAATTACATATTATAAAACAAGTTAGTATAAACAATGGATACAGTAGCGATTTCGTAGATAATATTTTAAATGAAAAAACAATTTAAAAAAGCAATAGGACTGGTGTACTCGTACAAACAACTAAACAAAGAAAAATTTCACACACTCACCTATAACGGAAAATTAACTAATAAAAGTCAAAAAATTTTTCATAGAAATTATGTAAATATCGCTTTCCGTACAAATAACACATTATCTCGACATATTAAAAATAACATAAACATAGCTTTAGAATGAAAAATAACAAATCTCATTACGCTAAACATTTAACAGAGGAAAATCATACATTCAATGAAGATTTCAAAATTTTGCATAACGGAAAGAAAGGAAAATTACTGAATTGTTTAGAACAGGTAGAAATTAATCAGAAAAAATCCTCAGATCTATTACTCCACGATCAATTGGATGGGGTAGGGTCTCCTTTATTGAACTTGTTCTAGGTATTAAGGTAAATATTGTTAAAGAATTTAGTACCTGTAATTAGGTAAACTATGTATTCTGAAACATACTTTGTTAGTTAATTTACAACATACTTTGTTAGTTAATTTACATCGTGCTCCAGAAGAAGACACAGTTTGTCGAAACAATTGTCAGCAATAATAAACATAAGTGGTGATCTTAAACATTTGTTTAAAATTTTTATTCCTAGTTATTATGGATCTCCATCAAGTAACGGCTAAGTCAGTGCAAAATTATATTTAGTTACTGTTACACCAAGAATTTAGAATTTCTTCCAAGTTTTTGTTAAGTTGAATGACTTCCTGCTATCTGCGGATATTTTCATGATTAGCCGATGGTCGAGCGTTCAAAGTAAATGAAGAAATAAGCGTACTATCTTCTGCAAAGCTGTAAATTAGTTTTCTAATCCTTTCCTAAAGTTGGTATCACTTGGTGGTCGATAGAGGCAGCAGGTAAACTTTGTGATTTGTAGAGTAGTAATTGTTAACCTCAAGGTTTCGGGGCTTCCGAACCTCCTTTCGTTGGTAAGAGAGATCGCTTCTGTCGAAAAGATAGATTCCAACGTTACACCTAAACCGGGAATAGAAGTCGTACCCAGGATAGAGAAAGGTGACTGTGCTGGTCGATAAACTGACCTTAGTTTCGCAAAAACGAGTACTTGAAGTTTATTTGATTATAAGTGTTCGTGTACTGAATCTATGTTTGAATTTAAACCTTGAATGTTACAAGAATCTATTTTAAAATTATGATATCCACATGTTGAGGCCCTCGAACCAGCCTCCACTCGGAAATTTGAACAGGCTATTTTACCTTCATCATGCTGTTTTTCCCACATTATACTGTAATAAGAAATAATTTTTATCAATTATTCGACTTAAATTTCCAAAAGCTGATCTATTTGCATTAGCTTTCCCAAAGTTGTAAAACAGGAAAAGGGCAGTCATTAATTCGATCATTAATTAATTAAATGTTCCTAAACTGCTCCACGTTAAGTGAGACATCTGCCCCCTTAGGTTTCATAAAGTTCAAATAGCGTAGAAGAATTTTTGTCCGTGTAAAAATGACTTAGTTAGCCAAATTAATCATTTTGTACCCAGTTATTCGCACATAATTATCTGAAAACTTAATTTAATTTTGGCTAAGAAATTTCGTAATACAGTTACATTACTTACTCCACTCGTTACTTTATACAACTACTCCAGTAGCTAGAAAATCCATTTTATTTTCTATAATTGCCCCAGGAGACCAACACACAAGTTCTAAATCGACTTTTTTTCGATTTTATGAAAGTTTCTAATGAAAATCCTTTCCAGTTTAGAAGTTAGGAAATTGAAATGTTTCTTTTTATATATAAAATTATCTTCTTATATATTGGTTACCGAAAAAACATGGAGGCTTTTTGAGTCAAAATTCAAACATTAAATGTATTATGTAAAGGTTATTAAATTAAAAATATTCCATTTCGATCTCCGACCTTTTGCCCTTTTTCTGGAAGTATTATTATACCATGATTGTATATATTTTCTGGAATAATGAACTGACTCGGCCGTTACTTGATGGAAATTCATATTCGTTGAAAATAAAACACTAAATTTTTAGTAAAATTTCCACTTTTACTAATTATTATACTTGACACGTGTTTCGCAAAATATAAGCTTTATCAAAAGTATGAGTATAGAATGAAATAAACATTTTTTTAATGGTTTTATAAGTAAATATTTACAGGTGGGTTGTAACTGAAGGATAACAACAAAACCTAATAATTGTACAAATTATCTATTCATTAAATAAATTCAACAATGGGTAGTTTCCGTGGTCCAATTGGTCATTTAACAGTGTGTCTCAAATAAATTTAATTTATGCGTTTCGTCCTGAACGTGTAAAATATGGAAATTATTATAAAAAGCATGATTTTCTTCTATTAAATGTTTGGTATATGAAGAATCAATTTTATTTTTTAAAAAACTTTTATTAATAAAAGTTTATTAATAAAAGTTTTGTAAGAAGCAAAAACTGATTCTTCATATGCCAAACGTTTAATATAGTCCGATGAATGATTCTTTGCTCATAAATATCTGAATATAATGGAAACACCCGTCTATATTATTCTTCCTGTCAACATGTGAAGTAAATTTAAGAACTTAAAAACGTAGGTCTTCCGTTATCTGAAGTTATTTACGACATTCGCTCTATTATCTGCCTCGGTTATTTGTACATATGCAAGAAAGACAACGAACAACCTGGAATTTGGGTATAGCTTCATGCTTTAGAAGCTAGTACCGCCGAGTTTATGGGGTAATAAAAATAATCGATAATTCTTTGACGGATTGAGGTTACGTCATCTTTATGTTTAATTTTTGGCAGTGTCTAATGCACGGTTCATTGGACGTCGAAATAATAAAAATTGCTGCACCGTCCAGGTTTTGTGTGGGAAATTTTTGGTATCCAGGAGGGTGTTTGTAAAATTTTTTTTAAATAAATAAAGCCGCATTATGGAAGTTTTACCATAAAAAACGTGAACGGTGCAGCAATTTTTATTCAACATATATTGGACCATGCACTTCCTTAATTTTTATGGCAAACGATCACTATCGTTTCTATTTCATTATTGAATTTTGGAATATACTTGCCAACTATTAAATAGTTCTGTTCAGAGGTCTAATATTTGTGGAATATTGACCAAATACTCTTTATATGAAGCCACCAAAATGCCTGGAAAACGTTTGAATAGTCGAGCAAGAGATTTTGTGGCGAAATTAATAGTGTATTTTACATCGGAAAGAGATACAGGGGTTCTCTTATATCTCTTAATGCTGTACAAGGGGTAAATAAATCACATAGGTATATCTTTTTAATGTGTTTACAATGTTCTGGTTCCAGAGAGTTGCTGCTGCTTTACAGATTAGTACAAGAACTGTAGCGAGCATCAAAATTCGTAGTGATAACAATGAATTGCTTTCAAAACCTGAAAAATCACGATCAACGAAACAAGACCCATGATCTGAGTGAAAGTTCTAAAATGGACGTTCGTAATACATTATATTATATGTATGCATAAAGTAAGTAGCTATTAATATCTATCGGTTTAACTAAAATTGAAAGTATAATATAACAATAAAAATATTGTACTTTTAGAAAAACATGTCACTTTTAAAAACTTACGTAAAGAACTGCGGCAAAAAGAGATAATTAATGTCAGTTATGGAACTCTTCGAACATTACTTCTGGATTTGGGTTTCAAATTTAAGAAAAATGACAACAGACGAGCATTAACTTAGAAAGTACATGGAAAACAAAAATGCACACATTGCCCGTCAGCTTGTTTTCATAGACGAAACATGGATTTTTTCAAAAGGCAGTCAAAGGAAATCATCACAGGATGACGACATTAAAAGTGTTCTTAAGCCTACGGGATTTAATGGTAAAAGGTTTATTGTTTTACATGCTGGATACAGTGGGGGTTTTGTAGAAAATGCCAATTTACTATTTGCTAGCAAGTCAAAGTCACTTGATTATCATGGAGAAATGAATGGAGAAATGTTTACGAAATGGGTTAGAAAGCAGTTAATTCCTAATCCATCTTTAATTATATTGGATAATGCTTCATACCATTCAGTTGAAGTAGAAAAACAGCCATCTTCAGCATGGAAAAAAGAAGAAATTTTGGAGTGGTTACAGAAGGATAGTTTACCTCAGAGGTTCTCAAACTTTTTTTTCTCGTAGACCCCTTTCAAAATTTTACTGGTTTCGGTGGACCCCCTGCTGCTACATTTCTACCATATTCCCAAAACTCGTTAAAAAATGTGAAGATTAGATCTAACGATGGAAATTTGCGTCGTGGTTGAGTTCCAACCCTAAATTCGGAGTGGTAAAAATAAAAAGAAAAATAATATATTTTCTTGTATTCTATTTATTAAAATAATATGATTACAGACTTAATAGAATTAAAATTAAATATTAATAAGGTACCGTAACTTCAACAATGTAAATCAACAATTAAAAAAAATAGTCATAATTGTAATGGGAGGGATGTACTTGATGGATTGACAGCAAATTATCAATATTTGGCTTCAGTTTTCTAAGGAATAACCGAAAATCTCCCCGTTCTGTGATGTTCAATCTGCTCCTTTTTTTTTGTTAATAGGTTTGTAACGACACTAAAACTTTTTTCGACAAGGTATGACGAGGGAAACGCTATCAAAAGTTTTCTCGCAATTTCCCACAGCCCAGGATATTTTTTCGGGTATTTCTGCCTGCAGCCAAAATGTTTGATAGCCTTTTTTAAATTTCACCTTCAGCTCCTCATTGGTACTAAGCTCGAGTAGCTCCTCTTGTAATACCACATTCGCCTCTTCCGTTTCATCAAATGGATTTATGATCCATGGTGGTATTTCCATCGTCAGAATATCTTCAAATTTATTTTTGAAGTCATCATGCAGGGCATTTAAATGTTGAACGTATGTCTGAATATCCTCATCAAGACATTCTGCCTGTGGCAAGTTTGGAAACTGGGAGAATTCGTGCCGACTAATATTTTGCTTCATAAATTTCAATTTTCCAAGATAAGCCGAAATTACACCCTTTGTTTTTATTAAATTTAGGCTGTCCTCTTGTAACTACAAGTTAGTCATTAAATTTTTTGAACAAATCTGTCAAATACTGTCTGCTTTCAATGTGATCAGGTGAAAAACCCAAAATGCCGGCGGCAAAACTGATTTTAATTATTAAAAGCAATAAACTGCTAAGACTCATATAGAGGTTTTCACAAAACGGCTGAACGTATTTTAATGTAATATAAAATATTTTTTGATTAATTATATTTTGATACATTTCTGTAAATTCGAGAGAAAATACTTTAAAAGAATATTTTGACATCAAAACTCCGCGATTTTAATGATTTATTTATTACTTTGATGTACGTTACGAGTGGTACATAAAGACACGTACAATTTATGAAAATATTTTTAGTCATTTAGCATTAGCAACTACGAGGGCACTGAAATATGTATAAACATGCAGGTCAATCATATATCTCTCCTTTAGTGAATCACCACAGTCGGGTAAATAAATAATTTTATAATAAAAAGTACTAATAGTTCAATCTTTCTCGGCTTTCTGTTCTTTTATAGAAGTATCGAATAATGGCCCTGTTCAGTATTTAATTTTTATTACGTACCTACTACACGCAAACATAACAAATATAATATTAGTAGAATATAAAATAAAAGTATGAATAACAAATAGGCAGGTACTTACTTTTTCCGGCACTGGCAAACACTGACATCGATTCATTCACACTTTTCTTTTCAAAATTCCGGAAACAAATGAGTAACGTTTGTCCTTGGCATTCGTATTTATATTGGTGAAGAATCAAACAAGTTCAAGCAAGTTTGCAAGCACAGCACAAGTCGTATTTTCGTCCCTTTGCACGTCTGAACGGGTTGCGTTGCGGGCGGGCGGCACTTTGCAAGTTTCGACGCGCGTTGTACTGAATCTCGAATATGCAAGTTTTTACAAGTAACAGTCGCTGACCTTCTTAAAATACACTACTCAAAAAAATTAAGGGAGGTTTTAAAACAAGGAAATTAATGCTAAATAAACAGGCTATCTGATCCATATGCCGGCCTAACTGAAAAAATTTTTTTCAAGCTCGTGGACCAAAAAAAAAAGCAAAATATTTGCAATATTATTTTTTTTCACGATATCTGTTAGGATTGCATGAGAACCGTAGCTCCTAAAAAATTTTAGCCAAAAAATCTGAAAATTAGAATCTTAAAGCTTCAAAATGCTTTTTTTTAAAGTCTCAATACGACCATTTTTCACCGAAATACAACCTGTCAAAAATCACCGAAAAATTTGGAATTTTTTTTGATCCCTTAATTTTTTTGAGTAGTGTATTATCTGCCTACATTGATAGGTAAAGCCAAGCCAACATTTTTGTTCTTCGATCGAAACCAGATAAATTTTCGTAGACCTCCACTTACAACTTGTGAACCCCCATTTTTTTTTTCACGCCAACGTAGACCCCCGTCGAGTCTCCTGTGGACCCCTGGGGGTCCATCTGAACAACTTTGGGAATCACTGGTTTACCTCATAACAAACAGATGTTTAAGACAGAATTGTTAGATATTGAAAAAGCTCATAAAAAATCAAAGGAATATCAAACCGATAAAATTTTTCAAGAGCATGGGCATGAAATGTTCCTTACCACTGTCAGTTTAATGCAATCGAGCTGATTTGGGCAAGTGCAAAAACAGTTTATAACAAGCACAATGGTGAAGAGGGATATGGAGATAAATAAGTACATCAGATGTGAATTAGAGCCTTAGACAAGTGTACAGTAGAGGTATGGCATGCCAGGGTACAACATACAGAAAACCTGATTCAACAGTGGTATGATCGTGAGGTAAAAATCGAAGAGATTCTAGAAATCATTATTCCTGTTGGGAATGATGAAAGCGAGAGTGAAGAATCTACTTCTAGCGATAAGTGTTATTAGGCAATTAATAATTTAAATATTACTTATCGACACGTTCCAAGCCCCTTGGGCAACATTCATTGTAAATTTTGAAGGACAAATACAGACTTATCTACCTATTAGTTTGATTTGATAAATCATATACTTCATGTTGTCTTCAGACAACGCATCATAAAGCGTATTTTAATGAAGCTAGACACCAAGAAGGCTTCTGGTGCTGACGGAATACCTGCCATAGTTCTCAAAAACTGTGCAAGGGAACTAACACCAGTTTTCTGTAGACTTTTTAACCTATCCTATAGAAAGGGAATATTTCCGTCCTGCTGGAAATATGCCGGGGTTCAGCCGATACCTAAAAAAGGTAAGAAAACCTTGCCAAATAACTACCGACCAGTTGCACTGCTTTCAATAATATCGAAAGTCATGGAAAAGGTTATCAATGAGCATCTTCTAAAATATCTTGAACGATTCAATATTATTAGCGATCACCAATATGGTTTTCGTAAACATAGATCAACAGGAGATCTTCTGACTTATGTAGCACATGTTTGGAACAACGCAATTGAACACTTTGGAGAATCTCGAGCGGTTGCTCTTGACATATCCAAGGCATTCGACCGTGTTTGGCACGATGGACTGTTGGCTAAGTTGCGCTCTTATGGTATGTCTGAAAGGTTCTGTTTGTGGCTCTCATGCTTCCTCAGAGATCGTTCTTTACGAGTGGCGGTCGACGGATTTCTTTCTAACACCTTCACTATCAACGCCGGTGTGCCCCAGGGCTCCATACTGTCTCCTACTCTCTTTCTCATTTACATTAACGATCTGCTGGAAAAGACCGGGAATCCAATCTATAGCTTTGCAGATGACAGTACGCTTGTCTCTTCATTCACCTTGAACGCTTGGACATCGGCTGCTCAAGCGAATATCTGCAGACAGCAGGAGGTCGTTCAACTTAACAGAGACCTGGAAGAAATTCTATCTTGGGGTGACAGTAACGAAGTGGAATTTAACGCTACAAAAACCCAAGCGGCAGTTTTTTCTAAAAAAGTTAACGTTGCTGAACCCGACATAGTTATGTCGGGGCACTCCATTCCCCTAGCATCGTCGCTCAATTTGTTGGGCGTTAGTTTGGGAGCAAATATGTCTTGGCATGAACATGTTGCAGGCATAGCAAGGAGAGCTTCTCAAAAGTTGGGAATATTATTTAGAACCAGAAAGCTTTACACCCCACAGCAACTGTTAATTCTTTACAAAGCCCAAATTCGACCAACTATGGAATACTGCTCCCACGTTTGGGGCTCCGCTCCCAAACATACACTGCATTTGTTGGATTCTGTTCGGAGAACAGCGGTCCGTCTGATTGGGGACCCGGAATTGACCGGCGGCCTTGATTCGCTGGAACATCGAAGAACGGTTGGCGACTTGAGCCTGTTCTACAAGTATTTTCATGGAAAAGTGTTCCAAGGATGTAGCCCGCTTAATTCCTCCCAAATCGGTGCATGTTAGAAATACACGTCGCGCTGGCGTTTCGCATCCGTATGAGGTTCAGCTTGTTACTCCGCATACAACGCTTTTCAAGCAATCTTTTATATGGAGAACGTCATCCCTTTGGAATAATTTGCCCAGCGCTGTGTTTCCCACCGAGTGCAATTTACAGCGATTCAAGAACAACGTGAATCGCTTTTTCCGCACTCGTGCCGCTCCTGGAGCGCTTAAGGGACTTCCCTGCAGCACGTGAGCTAGACCCATAAAAAAAAACATTACACGAACTTCAAGTTACTAACAGATAACAACTGTAAACTTTTCACAAAGTAAATTTACTCACGAAATCATATAATAGCAACCTGAAAAATAAAAATAGGTGATTGGATTTATGCAGAGAGGCAAATGTCCTTCACAAGTAAGAACTGGATGTTTTACACATCAAACACATTTAATGTATCCGTGATCGTTAATTACCAAACCGGATGAAAAATTTTAAATTCTATTTTGACCTTTGAAATTTTCATTTAAAACTCGGACCGCCGACACTGAATTGACAGCCGATTGAATTGTATAATATTTTTGACATCGCATTGATCACTTGACTGCAAAGATCCATTGATCAGACTATAGAGGAGAATTATGTATTTGATAATAATTTCCATATTTTACACGCTCAGAACAAATCGCATAAATGAAGTTTATTTGAGACCCTCGAGATCAATAAAAGAAAGAATACAAACACACTGTTAAATGACCAATTGTACGTCGGAAATTCCCCATTGCTGAATTTATTTAAAGAATAGATAATTTGTATAATTATTTAGTGTTGTTATCCTTTGGTTACAACAACCTACCTGTAAATAGTTATTTATAAAACCATTGAAAAATGTTTATTTCATTCTATACCCATACTTTTGATAAAGCTAATGTTTTAGCAAAACACGTGTCAAGTATAAAAATCAAGTAAAGTGGAAATTTTACTAAAAATTTAGTGTTTAATTTTTATCTTCTGGAATTTATGGACGAAAAAGAGAAGCAAGTGATTTTCACAAGCCTATTTTGATGTCAACTTTACACCATTAAGAGAATTCTGCAGAGACTGTAATTATTGATTCAGGTCTGGCGATGCAAGATCGATCTGAGCTATCTGATGGATGCATCAAAGCCAAGCACTTAACTTTTGCTATATTGTGTGGTCTGGCGTTATCATGATGGAATGATGATGGATTCTGTTGATCAATTCCAGCAACTTTTTCGCAATTGCTGGCTACGATCTAGTTAAATGTTAACAATAAAGATTAGAATTACTCATTGGGTCAGGTTTTAGCACCTCATATACACGATTACCTTCCAATCCCACCAAACACACACAATCACCGTCCTTGGGATTAATCCTAACTTTCCCCCGTTTACGCAGCTTCACGATGCTTGGATTACGATCTTTTCGCATATTATATATTATTGTTATACGTCATCCATTTTTTCATCGTACGTAATGGAAGGTTTAAAAATAGATCGATCTTCTTCCATTTGTACAATATTTCCCAAATCAAAATTCGGTAAATTAAATTTTTTTATTGTTAAATCATGTGGCACCCAAACATTAACCTTCTTTTTGTATCTTATCCTTTTCCAAATGGATTGGTTTATAATAAATATATTGCATAATTTCCAGCATTTGTAATTTATACTTTTAGACTGAGGTTTATCGTTTCAGACTTCAGTATATATATATTTTACACTTTTCAACCCTCCTTTCTTATCTTATCTACAAAGACATACAAACTACACATTCAAATAAAGTCCCAGGTAATCTAAAATCAAATTCTTTATGTACCCTACTTTTGTCATCAGGGAGAAAGCCGTTTCCCTTTGCACAACAAAATTTCTCCTATCACGGTCCGCTAAAGGTTGAAATACACGCTCGGGTAACCATTCAAACAGATGGCAATACCCGTATTTTTTAGTTTATCCTTTACAAGAAGTTTTGAACGTAAAAAGCCCATATTAACAACAGACCCTTTTGGAATATACGACTCTTAAATGATCTCGAATTTTCTCAATTTTCGCACGAAAATGCGGCTAGTTCTCAATTGAAACCGTGGAAAATGTGGGATTAAGGGTTCGTTTCATCAGTTACAAATGGACAAGAATTCGTTACAGGGAAAAGTTAAGGGCTATTATACGCAATTGGCTGCATATGAAGAGGGTTGAAATACAGGTTTGGGAACTGTGAGAATTGTAGTTAGAGAAGGAAAGGATCTAATTTATGAAATCGTTGCTAAAGGTATATAAAAAAATTTTTGGTAGGTAATATATTAGAAGCCTGCACACATCGAGTTGATGGGAGAGTGGATAATGGTAAAGAGGTTGGTCTGAAAAGTTCTCGATTTTAATCGTAACATTATTTGCATGACTCATTTTTTATTAAGTCGTTCTGTGCAGTTTCTTTATACAGTTGCCTAAGTGAGTTTAGCGTCATGCTGTTATAAAATGCTTTGTAAACGAAAGTTTGACGTTAAATGAAATTCATTTGAAGTTCATACAACTTTATGGGATATTTTTTCTTCCATTTTAACAATCAGGAAATGGACTGCCGAGTTTAAATGATGTCGTACGAATCTTGAACATGATTTATGTAAAGGAAGTCCAAAAAGTGCAACATCAGAAATCATTGAACAAATATACCGTATGGTATTGGATGATCGCCGGATTAAAATGCGTGAAATTGCTGAGATTACAGACATTTCAAAAGAACATGTAGGTTTATTATTATGAAAATCACTGAATTATGCTTGGAGTTTTAACAAGAATAAAAATGATTTTATGCCACAATTTGTTATCATAAATGAGACTTCGATTCACCGTATACCAGAACCTAAATACCATTCAGAATAGTGGACAGAAGTTGGCTGTTCAGCTTTAAAAAGGCGAGGTCAGTTACATCAGCCGGTAAAGTCCTAGTGTCTGCGTTTTGGAAAACTAATAGCATTTTATGTATTAACTATCTTGCAAAAGATAAAACAGTAACGTAAAGTATCATTTTCTTAACTTACCTAAATGAGAAAATTCGAAAGAAAAGACAAAGTTTGTTGAAGAAAAAAATTATCTGTCATCCAAACTGTTATACCTTATTCTGACTATGACATCTCACCATACACTACCTTCTTCTTTTTAAAATGCCGTGCAGATTCCTTCGGTGGCGTTCTCTGTTATCCCATCATATTGTTCTACTTATTGCAGCTTCTTGGAGTGATTGAAATCCCTGGATTTTTGGCCATTGACGAATATTCCGGAGACAAGAGAATTTTTTCTTTCCTATACCTCACTTCTCACCTTCGACTCTTCCTTCTTAAATAAGGCATTGGAAATGATATCGTTCTCCACGTGGAATATGGCCGAGGTAGGAGATTTCTCTTTTTTTCATATGCTCGAAAAGCTCTCGGTCTTTCAATTTAGCCCTTTCGAGCAGATCCTCATTCCTGACGTGATCGGCCCACGATATTTTAAGCATCCGTTTCAGTATCCACATTTCAAACGCTTCAATTAAATTAACTGATACAACTCTGAGGGCCAATGCTTCCACACCATTCAGAAAGACTGATCAGATGATACATTAAACCATTCTGTATCTGAGCTTAAAGTTAAGGTTTTGGTTTGTCAGGACTTTTCTGAGCTTTAGAAAAGTTATTCTACCCTGCTCTATCCTACCTTGCTCTATCCTACATTTGATTTTGAATTCTGGATCTCACTTGTTCAACTTGTTCTATTCGCAAACCATTAGGTTGAAGATTTATGTTGCGAAAAATATTTCTAGACATAACCATAAATTTTGACTTGTTGATATTAATTTTTAAACCTATTCTTTGGCTTATTTCATTCGCAGCATTTAATAGGGTTCGCATGTCGTGCAGGTTCTCAGTTATTATTGTAGTATCGTTGCATCTTTTAACATGATTTAATTTTGGAAAGGTTATAAACGTGGAGCGAGGCAAATCCTTGGAAATGTTTCCAGTGTCATAAATGTTGTTAATCAATCTTACCAACGTTTTTCTATTCTGTTCACTTATTAGGTGAAAAGGTACTGACATGGCATCTGGCCCTGGGGCTTATCCCTTTTTGTTAGTTTGATGGCATAAAGGATTTCGCTCTCCAATACGAATGGACCAGACGGCAAGTTCACCAGTAAGAGCGAAAGATATTGTTCTCTTACGTCTTGAAATAGATGAGCTACATAAGTTTTCCAGGTTTCTAGTAATCCTTCAAGGTCTAGTATTATTTTGTCGTTGTTATCAAGTATATGAGTTATTGGTATCTTTTAGTACAACCCCGCTACTTCTTTTACTTTTTTATGTATTTGAAAGTTGTTGCCAATCTTAGCAAAATTTTTCGGCTTCCCTACATCGATTTGCAAACCATTCTTCCTCTGCAATTCTTATTTTGTTGCGAATTCTCCTGTGACATTATTGATAGCCGTTAATGTTGTTCTAGATCTTACAGTCTCTTCGTTGTTCCATTAATTTCTGTGTTTCTATGTTCATCCATTCATTCCCGATTATGGTCCTTTCATTTAATAGATGGACGTAATTTGAATGTTTAATGTCGTCTATATAAATGATATTCAAAAGTTATCTATTGAGATGTTTATATTCCGATCTAGTGTCGTCGTTTCTTAGTAGTTGGGGGGCTATTGCTTTATTAATTTGTTTTCTTTTAGCCTTTGCTAACTGGAGTCTGATGTCTGCACAAAGTCGATTAGGATCGAGTTTAATGTCAACTCCCGCTAACGGACCCAAATTGACAGCAGCTCATCAACAAGTGCGACTCAGATTTTTCCGAGGATATGTCGACTGGACCTTATAGTAATGGCGTTCCGTTTTATTCTCCGACGAGTCCCTAATGTGCCTACATGGCAATGATGGAAGGAGACGAGTCTGTAGCAGGCCTGTGGAGTGCTATCCGCAGTGCTGCATTACTAAAACGGTCGCCGGCGGAGGCGTTTCTGTCAGGGTATGAGGAGGCATATCACTGGATGCGAAAAACAACGATTTGGTGTTCGTGACTGATGAGACCCGTACCGGTAGATTAACTACTTACCAGTACAACGAGGAAATCTTTCAGGAACACATTGTTCCTTACGCTGGGTTTTTTGGCTATATCTTCGTACGAATGGACGACAATGTGAGGCCACGTGCTGCTGCATCGGTGCGGCAATACCTGGCGGAAGTGGGAATTAGACTGGTCGGCGCGGAGTCCTGACTTCAGTCCAATCGAGCATATGTGGGATGAGCTCAAAAGAAGGGTTTGATCCAGAAATCCAGCCCCTGCATCGCTGCGGGACTTAAAAGTTGCGATGGTGGAAGAGTGGGGAAGAATCCCACAGAGAGTGGTAAAAAAGCTAACCCGCTCCATGAAAAACCGTCTAAAAGTTAGAGGTTACCGTCTAAATGTTAGAGGGTAATACAAAATATTGATTTTGGCTTTTTTTATAAAATTCAATTGTTAAACTTAAAATTTGTTTAATTTTTCTTTTCTCTTACCCCCATTTCCAAACCTTGTTTTCCTTGTTTTCCCTTTCAATCATTTTAATCAGTAAAAAGCATGAGGTATGTTATGGAATTTGGTATCGTTAGAAATAGAATAGGCTTTCAAATTATACTAAAATTCGTAAAAATATTCTAGGATCCGTGTTAAATGAAGCCAAATAGTTTGAGTTGATTTTTTTGCTCACCAGTGTATATTATAATTATTAGCCAGAGAAAAAGTGCATAAATAACTTTACCAATTGCTTATATCATTTAGCAACTACATCCTTTAGTGTAATTTTTCATAATAAAAATAGAAAAAACCGCCCTATTTTACTAAATATTACTACCAGCATAAATATTTTCAAGAAACTTTTAGAACAAACTTCAATGTAGGATGCAAATCAAAATTAAGGCGGGCCGTGGTCCTTTGTGAAACTTTTAAACCTCAGGGGAATTCGTAGGAGTGCTCGGTCGGGCAAGTTCAATAAAATCGAAAACACCGTTCGAAAGTTTTGTGTGTTTGGTTCCGAATGAGTGGCAGAAGTTAATATAACGCCAGTAGGGGTCGAGATTCTCAGCGTTAAATTTTAAAAAGTTGATTGTGTTTTTATTAGAGAAAGATGTTGGTTTAAGGAGTTTGATGGGCGTCGGAAGACAAAATCGAAAAAACAAATTTTGTCCGTTTTTCCTTTATACATAGTACACGTGCTGCAGGGAAATCCTTGAAGCGCTACAGGAGCGACGCATTTGCGTTGATCTTGAATCGCTGTAAATTATACTAGGTGGAAATATGGTCCTGAGCGAAGTATTCCGATGGGATGAGGTTCTCTATATAAAGGGCTACTTGAAAAGAGTTGTACTTCATTGGAAGGAATTAAGTGGGCCACATTCGTCGAATCCTTTTCATGAAACTACTTATAGAATAGACTTAAGTCTCTAACCGTTCATCGATGTTTCAATGAAGCAAAGTTGCTGGTGAGGTCTGGTTCTCCAATCAGGCAAATACCTCTGAACAGAATCCAACAAATGCAATGTATATTTGAGAGCAGAGCTCAAAAACATGGGAGTAATAAAGGGTGTCCCAAAATTCACGCAAGAAGTAATTTTGATAGAAAACACAGGTTTTTAATTAAAAATTGTAATTTTTTTTACTGGCTCATAAAGTATACAGTATAGGGTTATGTATGGAATAACATATCGGCTAAATGGCCTCTATGGCTTTGCTGGCACATACGCACTCCTTTTTTTTGTCGAAATTTTTCATGACCGTTTTGCATAAATGTGGCTGAATTTCATTGTTACAGCGCTTAATTTCCTCCTTCAAGTCGTGGGTGGTCATGGGCTTATTGGCATAAACCTTAGACTTTAAAAAACCCCAAAGAAAAAAGTCCAACGGCGTTAAATCGCATGATCTGGGCTGCCAATTCTGATCACCAAAACGGGATATTACACGACCAGGAAATGACTCATGCAGTAATTGAATTGTTTCTCGGGCTGTATGGCACCGTCTTGTTGAAACCACATGACGTCCACATCCATATCTTGCAATTTAGGCATAAAAAACTGGATTATCTTATCGCGATAACAATCATCATTAACTGTTATTGCCTAGCCAACCGCATTTTCGAAGAAGAATGCTTCTCGATGACGCCTCCAGCCCAAAATCCGCACCAAACAGTGACACGTCGTGGATGCATTTGTTTCGCGTGTGGATTGTCTGAACCCCAAATGCGACAATTTTGTCGATTAACGAAGCCATCAAGATGGAAATGAGCCTCATCGCTGAAGATGATTTTCTTCGAAAAATTAGTATCCACTTGTTGTTGTTCCATAATCCATTCAACGAACTCTCTTCATTGTGCGTGGTCAGTAGGCTTCAGTTCTTGAGTCAATTGAACTTTGTAAGCAGGAAGATGCAAATCTTTCGTGAGAATACGATGTAGAGAGCTTCTCGAAATGTCCAATTCTTGACCACGGTGCTGGAGTCTCGGCAATACTCTCACGAACTGCTTCAATGTTTTGTGTCGAACGACTTGTTAAAGGACGGCCAGAGCGTTTAAGATCACTAATTGATCCAGTCTCCCTGAATTTTTCAATTAATCTCTTCACAGTTGATGAGGTTAACTCACTATTCCGACCATATTTTGTATGAAAATTCCGAACTGTAGCTGTAAAACTTTCATTATTTTTAAAATATTGCTCAACAATGAAAACACGTTGTTCTTTCGTGTAGCGCTCCATTTTTAATAACCCTGAACTGTCAGCTGACACGCTGTGTTTTTGTTTTGTTGGCAACACTTTACCATACAAATAGCGCCAAATTCAAATCTTGTGTGAATTTTGGGACATTCTTTATCTCATCGTTGGTCGAGTTTGTAAAATTTTTATAGGAGCAATGAATTACGCATTGTGTTGCTTCCGTGTTGAACTGTTCAATGACTCAACACTGAAACACTAAAATATAAATAAGATTCACTATAAAAGTGGTAGATAGGCCTACGATAATGATAAACGTCAACAAACAAATATATTTGTAGTCATGTTTAATAATGTGGTGTCCGACCAAATATAGTATAATTTTTGTGTTCCTTTAGCCAGAAAATGATTTTACTTGTGACCGATTTCTTCTAACAATTCACTACTAAAAATCAATTCAGCCTTTCAGACTCTAAATGGTATCACACGAATATATCTACATAGATGCATACATATATATATATATATATATATATATATATATATATATATATATATATATATATATATATATATATATATATATACATATATGAAACATATAACCCTTAATCAGCGTTGCCTTAACCAGGTAAAAAAAATCTCTCAATATCCTCAGGTATCGGTAATATTGTAACAAAGGAAGATATATGTATGTTCCCAACCTCCATTATAAGTTTTTCCGCCTTGCTATAGCCTATTAATTAATGTTCCCTTTCTTTCCATGTAAACGCACCCTTTGGATCAATCTCTCTCCTTACTTTTAAAACCTGGCTATAGCATTGGTGTATACAGAATTAACAGTTGCTGTGGAGGCTAGTTCGAAATAATATTATCAGCTTTTAAGAAGTTCTTTTTGCTCTGCATGCAACATGTTAATTAACGCTCACCAAATTGAGTGAAGATTCTTGAAGAATAAAGTCTCCTGACATTACTATGCCGGGTTCAATAACCTGAACTTTTTTAGAGAAAACTGCCGCCTTGGATTTTGTAGTGTTAAGTTCTACTTGATTATTGTCACCGCAAGATCGAATTTCTTCCAGGTTTTTGTTAAGTTGAACAACTTCCTGCTATCTGTGAATATTTCCATGATTAGTCGATTTTCTAGCGCTTAAAGTGAAGAAATAAGCGTACTGTCATCAGCAGAGCTATAGATTTCATTTTTTGTCCTTTCAAGCAGATCGTTAATATAAATAAGAAAGATAGTAGGAGTCAATATGGAGCCTTGGAGAATACTGGTGTTGATAGTAAAGGTATTACAAAAAATCCGTCGACTGCATATCGTAAAAAAATCTCACTAGAGGAAATACGAGAACCGTAAATATAACTCACTCATTTTGGCCGTTTGGAACCGGTATTACACTGTTGGTCCTCTGCGTCTGTGGAATACTTAAAAAGTCACCAACCATAGACAAGAGCGAGAGGATCGCCTACGTCTGTATCGGCTATGGCACTTCAAGAAAAGGTAGCAATAAAACCTGAACATATAGCTCTTTGGTATGAGTTATTGAGGAGCTTTTTTTGCTTCAAATGACAATACATTGGTTTCCAAGTTAACACCTTAATTAGGTGATAAAACTAATGAAATAAGTGTTCCAGCACATGTCGGGCTTCGCAACCTTAATTTTTTAGAAAACAATACTGCTTGAGTTTTATAATGTTAATTCTACTCAGTTTCGGCCAATATCGTTTTAAATATAGGCTACATACCATAACTATGGTGGAGGAAAACTAAGTCAACAACTAACAGTCCTAAATCTACACAATCTTTACTTAAAATAAAATTCCTGGAGAAGTTCAACTAGTACAACAATCCTTATGCCCCAAAAAGGTGATATGAACGTGACAGCAAACTCTCAGTTACAACTTGAAAAACTAATAACAAAGATAATGAGAAATAAAATTGACGAGCGAAGTTTTACTGGTAGAAAAATAGCAGGAGTTTAGATCAGGGAGGTTCAGCATGGACGATATAGGCCAGGGTCTTTATGTCTGGTTTAAAAAAAGCCCTCTGGCGAATAAAATTAGAAGACCTAGTGCATCTCAATTGCAATAAAAACGTGCGGCACAATATAGTGAAAATAATAAAAAAATAACCGGCCAGGTGCAAGTCGGACTTGCGCAGTTAGTGTTTCGTTCCGAGATTGCTTTTAAAATATATTTTTTTTCTTGATGTTTGTTTGTTTCATGTTACATCTCATGGAGAATATTCCAGAATTTTCCAAAATTTTTTGATTGGTACTCTTAGATAGGATGGGGGGCAGAGATTTTTGGCAATTTTTTAAAAATAATATAAAAAAAAGTTTGCGCATATATATTTTTGAACTCGTGTTTTCATAAGCTTTCATTGGACACACCATGCGATTACTGATGATGAATTTTTTTTTCACTTCCGATTTTATATCCCAAAATTAACCCCTTAAGTCAAAATGTAATTTTCAAAACTACACAGCTGTGATTAGGCCATCGTACGTCAGAAGGAAGACCTTAAGGGAAGAAAATTTTTTCTTATATGATTAGCTGAAGGCGCTGTAGCGTGTTTTACTGAGTCATTAATAAAAAAACATTTTGAAATGGAATGAAACAACTCGAAAGTGTTGGATAAAGTGCATTAATGTAGATGGTAGTTCTAAAGAAAAATAGATTTTTCGACGTTCTCGGATATAATGCGAAGGTTTTTATCAAGTAAAAAATTTTCCTTAGTAGATACCGACATCAGGCTTTGACAGGATTATAAAAAGAGCATTCTTTACCACGTGCAGTTCAGAGAATCTGATAGCAATCTTCGTTTCTGAATAACAGTGTTTCATTTTTTTATTTATTTTAAAATTTCGTCGTTCTCGGATATAATGCGAAGGTTTTTATCAAGTAAAAAATTTTCCTTAGCAGTTACCAATATCAGGCTTTGACAGGATTATAAAAAAGGGCATTCCTTACCACGTGCAGCTCAGAGAATCTGATAGCAATCTTCGTTTCTGAATAACAGTGTTTCATTTTTTTATTTATTTTAAAATTTCGACGTTCTCTGATATAATGCGAAGGTTTTTTATCAAGTAAAAAATTTTTCTTAGCAGATACCGACATCAGGCTTATAAACCGCTATCGTTAATGTATTAGTGTTGCACATATAAATTTCTTCCGTAAAGTAACATCACTTTTTGTAAAAAATATTTTATGAATTAACGAGATTTTCAAGGTAAAGAATCAAAAAACTGTTGTTGGTATGATAATAATAGTTAATATTTCCCCAAAGCATATTTCTGTTTCAACCATATATGTATTGTGACGTCTTTTTATGACATGCTAAACTGTCCTCAGTTTGAGGCATCTTTTTCCGTACCCTGTGAGAAGTTGTTTGTCCCACGCTTGAGCGCAATTTTGTAAGGTGTGCTAATTTTGCTTTATTTTTCGCCCCATGTAGACTGCGTCATTTTGTAACATTTTTAAATACTGGACGCCCCAAGCTTGAGCACAATTTTCTTGCAGCCCCGCTTTAATTTCTGATAATGAATTGAGTGAGACCTGATTTTAAAAGAACTAAAGAAATTAAAGAAATACTAGCTCAGTTTTCCTTGGTAGAGAGATATGGGTAAGAGATAATTTTTGTACGTCTTTTTGGAATTTAATTCTATTTTTAAAGAAACCTCAGTTGTACGACTTTTTTTTTGGGCACCACTCATTTTAAAATAGAAACGGTTCAACTTCAGCTAAGAAAAATGAGAAAAAACTGAAGTGTTTTATGGATATTACTAAAAAGAAATTAGTCTAGCACAACTGATCCTGAAAAGAAAAATAAATATTCAGTGAGACACTAGCTTTAATCAACAAAAAAAGAATTTATTCATGTTTTAAAAATGAAAATAAAAAGTTCTAACCTTTACAGTTATACCAAAAAATTCTAGCCTAAATAGTAGTTGTTACATTTAAATTTTAAACCTTTACAACCCCCGAAGGCGAGACATCGTGTTTTACACTTCACTTTTTTGTCTGTTATACGTTGCTGTTAATGCACTACTCTCAAATAAGTCTATTGGAGGGAGTTTTGTTGACTTACTGTTTTTCAGTCCTGCTGTGATGGACTTCGCCCGATTTCACACTTTTTCTTAACACTTAGAAAGCTCACTACAGCTTTTATTGTCGAAACTGGTACTTTTACTTAGCGGCTTCTGAAGAAAATTAGCCTACTTCGGCTAGATGGAAAATAGCCTCTCGGCTAGACGGTACTGCCTGGTCTGCGGCTCGATCGAAAAAAAGCCCTGCTGGTAGTTTCTCAGGCCCTTAAATAATCGTGCGATTTTTGCCGGTAATATCCGGACGCTCCAATCAAAACTCCGGGTCAAACATTTCGCCAATCGCGGCCTGGCGGTAGGTTCGATCAGCAACCCGCACCACACAGTATATACTGAATGTCCTGAAACTTTTGTTTAATATACCGGTCGATGTTTTAAAATAAAAATAAATACAATTTGAAGTGAAAAATCAGTAACATTGCATGGTCTTAAAATCCAGGAAAAAATGAATGTTACATTTACCCCCTTCCAAAAAGAAATAGACTACACTAGTCTATTAAACTAAGGCTACTGATGAAAAGGTACAAAGTGGTACACTATCACTTAATACTAAGGTCAGAACTTAAAACAAAATTACAAACTTCGGTCCTTACTACTAGACTTAATTCTATTAAGCACTAATATTAAGTACAATGAAAACCAAATGAAAATGTTTGCATGTACACAAGAATCTTATAACTAGACTTAACTTAATTAAGCACTAAGGTTAAGTACTTCAAAAAGCAAATAAAAATCCTTGCATGAACATAAGAAATACCTGTTCAAAGTAACAATCGCGGTCTTCTTATATAAAAGAATCAGCTCTGTTATTGTTACCAAAACAAAAAAATAACTGTCTAGACTCTTGTCTAAATCAAAAAAAGTGAACTGAAATAAAATATGAACACCCCCCTTAAAATCTTTTAAGGATTGTCTGAAAATTTTTTTTATTTCAGCAAAAGAAATTTATAAAAATTCTTAAATAAAGAAAAAAAATAAAAAAAATGATTCTAGTGCAAACACTTACACTAAAAAGAAAAAGTCTTGTCAGACCATTTAGCACTAGGCCAAAAAAAAAATAATATCTGGATAAATATCCAGACAAACGCTCGGGAAAAATCGCTATCCATGCTCTAGCTCATCGCTAAGAGGACATTCTAAATCTAGTATCACTACTAGTCGCACTCAGAAAATAATCGCACTCTATATCGCAATGTCGACGTCCTAAGACATCTAGACATGCTAAAGTCGCTAGGGAAAACGCTCTGGTTGATCGCCAGAAAACACGTCAGCTCATCGCCAACAAAACACTCTGGTATCGCCAGAAAAAACTCGGCTCCTCGCCAAGAAAACACTCTGTAAATAGTCCTCGACTACACAAAGTCTGCGTTCTAAAAGAACAAACTCGCCATGAACATAGTGAGCAGCTATAAAAGCTAACTAAATCACTATAAGCGCAGTGAATAGCTACAAAAGCTAAAATTCACTCTTAACACAGTGAATAGCTATAAAAGCTAAAATTCACTCTAAACACCGTGAATAGCTATAAAAGCTAAAATTCACTAAACTGAATGATCCTGCTTCAAAAAGCAATGTTCACTAAGAACAGAATGATTAGTCCGCGCGCAACTAACATTCAAGGAAACATTCCTAACATAACTATATGAGACAGCTAGCCTCTAAATAGGACCTCCCTAAAGTCATAATCCTATATGTAGGAGTCCATAAGCAAAACGACTCAAAATCTCGCATTTTGAGCACATGCCCTCAGGCAACCAACATACACTGAAATATATACAGAAATATGTACAGAAATATATACAGAAATTTATACAGAAATACATACAGGAGTTCAAATCCCAAACTCTTGGTTATGATAACTCCATACTGAGCTTGGTGAAAGCTCTTAGCAAAAGCTAATCAAATATTCGGCACATCGCACCAAAGTGACAAATCTGCCTAGAAACATGAGCCAGAAGAAACGCCCTCCGTCATTCTTCAGGGTGGCTACACTGAAATATAAAACTTAACCAGCATTGCGCCTCTTCAAGTTGCATGAAGAACCCTCGTGTACTGGTCTCGCCCTAGAACAACAACGAAAAACATTCAATCCATCCCACATAACAGGAGACAAACACCTCACCACGATATACTGAATGGTGGAGACAATAAAATACGGAAATGGTGACCCTGGAGTCCACCAACAAAAGGGAGTAGATTATAGCATCCACTAAACTAAAACGGTGTCTACCACACCACCATAAGTCAAAAAAATTAATCAATAGGGTGTTCCGAAATACACTACTGCCAACAGCCTGTCACCACTAATAGGCTAATTGGAGCTGAGGTCGACTACAGTAGTTAGGCTCTCCTTTGGTTCAAATAGAAATAACCATTGGGTAACAAAACCCCTAAAGGTCCCAAAGGTTCAAACGTTCACCCCCCATAGACTACCCTTCCAATCAGTCTGTTCCTCAGGAAGACTAACTCCCTGCCAAACGTCGTAACGGCATCTGTTAGCACCCGGTGCATCACCTGAGATCAGCCTGTAAAAACAGATAACTCATGGGATACAACCTAAAAGGTTTACAAGGTTGACTTAACCAAGCTTCTAACGAAATTTCCAAAAAACGAAAATGAGCTTAAAAAGCTACATGAAGCAAAAAAAATTTCTCAAATTTTCGGTAGCAACGCAACAAAACTTTTGAAGACGACAAGAGCTTTTCCAGCTTAATCAGAAACAAGAAGAAAACATCGTTGACAGCTAAAATATTTGATCATGGTGTTAATCGTCTCCCTAGACAATAGCCTCTAGAAGAAACTGCTACAGGTATCAGGCATAACCGTTTTCTGTCAGCCCAAACTTCTAGATTACCTCTTGGAAATCTAAAAATTCGGTTAGGACTCTTCCTTCACTGCGCTTAGCCTCTCTTGGTTCTCATCTCGGTATCAGATTTTGATCATTTCTTTGTGAAACGACTGTCTTACTCTGCTCTCATCTCCTGTAAATGATCAGCCTTTAGTTCTCCTGCAGGACTTCAATTTCCTATCAATCTGATAGTATACCGTAAAAACTCAACATACGCCTATGAGTCCATGCAAAAAAATTTTTTTAAAAATTAGTGACTCAAAGGTAACGTTTAAACGGCTCTGAAAAAAATAGAAAATACCCTCAGTTAGTCAATTCAGAAGAAGATCTAAACCAAAATAATCCAAGTCTTAGACTTACAGGATAAACCAAAATCAATTTACTCTTAATTGCACCCAACATATACCATTAAGGTAATAAAAATACACCCACTCGGGTAACAAACTTTGAAATTGCTCATAAAAAAAATTTTTGACTCAACATCATACTACACGAGCTACATCTTGCGCTTGTCCTAACTCAAGATCATCTTGGATTGCCTCTAATCAAAATTTCGCTTCCAAGTGCCAAGAACTGGATATTATTTGGGGTCATAAGCAAATCAAATCCCGCGACCACCGACATACCAGTCTTATGATATATCCTGAGTGTGACTCCTTCGCAAGCTCGCAACAGCTGAGTCGATGCTAAACATCAACCACAATCAACCTAAGTTTGGGATATGGCCAATACCCAAAACCTTAGCACAAAACTATAAAAGTAAGCTATCCTCAGCTCAACTTTTATAACAGGCAAAAAAACGAGGTCGTCACCTCTACAGAGCAACATCAAAAAAAATTTAAGCAATTAAGATAATGTAAATATAAATTATTCTTCTTCTGACAAACTTTCATTAGGGTTAGGTTCATTGAATGGTTTTAAGTCTTTAATATGCCATCGTCCTACTTTAGTCCCATCTAAATTAACTAAACCATAAACTAAATCCGAAATCTTTTCTCTAATCACGCAATGCACATACTTAGGTACCAACTTAGATGTGAATTTATCAGCTGCACTGGAAAGAATTTTATTTTTTCGCCAAACGTGATCACCTATCTTAAAGGAAAAATCCCTTTTTCTAAGGTTGTAAGACTTACTGTTCCGCTCATAAGCCTTATGTATCCTACCACGTACGTCGGTGAAAATATCTTTTAAACCCTTTAAATTTTCGGCGTACGTGCCCCTGTTACCCGGAATTATTTCGCTGTCAGCATTGACATCCAAGTCTAAGTTTTTATAATATGATCCAGATAGAGGTATATGTCTGCCGTAAACTAAGAAAGACGGTGTGAACCCTGTTACTTCGTGTCTCGCGGTATTTATCGCTTGTTGGATTTTGGAAATATTGCTATCCCAAGTGTCATGTGAATCCACGTAACTTCTTAAAGCGGTCCCGACTGTTCGGTTATTACGTTCCACAAAATTACATTGGGGAGAGTACACGGGATTAAAACGGATGTTAAAACCATAAGTTTCACTCAAGCTCTTAAAACTCTTAGAGGTAAACTGAGTACCGTTATCGCATATCAAGAGCGATGGAACACCGTGGATTAGAAAGACATTATTTTCCAAAATTCTCTCTATATATCCAGCTTTAGAGCTTTTCAAAGGAAATAGCATGGTATACTTTGTAAACCAGCAAGAAACCACGAGAAGCCATTTATTTCCCTTTTTTGAACGTGGGAATGGGCCTACTAGATCAGCTGCTATGACTTGAAAAGGGTAATTAACCGTTTTCTCTTTTCCCATCAGTCCCATAGGTAGTGTATTTGGAGATTTCTGCGCTCCACATACTTCACAAGTCCTCACAAACTTTACGATATCAAAACGCATTTTTGGCCAATAATACTGTTCCTGAACCCTGTGAAGAGTTTTATAAAAGCCAAAATGACCAGAAGTAGGAGGAGTGTGACACATGTCTATAACTTCCTCTCTCTGTGGTTTAGGAACTAGTATTTTCCACTCGGGTACATTAATTTTTAAAGGCAACTGGTTTGGGATAAATTTGTACACGAAATCATTTTCCACCTTCCACTGTGGAAAATTTTGAGGAGATTCTTTAATTTGCTGCCGTAAATTGTCGTACCATGGGTCAATGCGATCTACATCTACTGTATCAATTCTTACGCCAAACTGTGCATTAAGACTGTTTTCGTCCGCTGTATGATCTGGGATTCTTGACAAAGCGTCAGGAATAACATTGTGGACTCCTTTTCTATGAATTAAAGTAAACGTGTGTTGTCTCAGCCTAATCGCCCAACGCGCTAGTTTGCCACTAGGGTTTTTAATAGAATTAAGCCACAATAAGCTATAATGATCTGTTATGACCGTGAAAGGAACACCTTCTATGTAAGGTCGAAACTTTTCGATGTTAAAGAGTACTGCTAAACATTCTTTTTCAACAACCGAATAGTTACGTTCAGCCTTTGATAAAGTTCTACTGGCATACGCTATCACCCTTTCCTCACCATTGATTTTCTGTGTTAGGACGCCCCCTAAACCAGTATTAGAAGCATCACTAGAAATATAAAACTGTTGGGAAAAGTCTGGTTGGGATAAAATGGGAGCTGAAACCAATAGTTCTTTAATCTTTATAAAAGATTCTTCGGCTGCCTTTGTCCAATCTATCGATTGTCCTTTTTTTCGTCCTTTCAAAAGATCATTAATAGGCGACAACAGGGTAGAAAAATTCTCGATAAAACGTCTATACCATGAACACATTCCTACGAAGCGCTTAACTTCCGTAGTATTAGTAGGTCTCGCATAATTAACCATGCTTGCTACTTTATCCGGATCGGTACGCAAGGAATTTGAGCCTACAATATAGCCTAAAAACTTTAGAGAAGTTTTGAAAAAAATCACATTTGCTCAAATTTATCGTCAGTCCGGCCTCTTTCAATTTATCTTTTACTTCCTTAAGTAAGCGAATATGCGATTCGAAGTCTTCCGATGTTACTAAAATATCATCAAGATAGGTAAAAATATGTGGCTCATATTTCGGACCAAATATGGCGTCCACTAAACGTTGCTGAGTTTGAGCAGCGTTCTTAAGACCAAACGGCATAGTGACGAACTGAAATAGACCTCGGCCTACTACTGCAAAAGCGGTCTTTTCTTTAGAGGATTTGTCTAAAGGAATTTGCCAGAAAGCCTTTCTAAGGTCTATTGAAGATACATACTTAGCATTCCTGAGTGATGTCAAAATTCTGTCGATGTTCGGTAATGGGTAGTTATCAAATTTGCTGACCTCGTTGAGCTTTCTTCCGTCAAAGCACAGACGATATTGTCCATCGGCCTTTTTCACCAATAAGATTGGAGAACACCAGGGACTGTTTGATTCTTCAATCACTCCGAGTTTCAACATTTCGTCTAACTCTTTATTTAATACTTTTGACATATAAGGAGACATGGCGAAGGGCCTTGTCTTTACAGGACTGGCATCAGCCGTATCTATAGACATAGTGATTTTATTCGTTCGGCCTAACCTATCTTTACTACTTATTTCATTGAAAGAGCTTATTACTTTTTCTGCTTTTAAGCGTTCCGTCCGCGAGAGATCGTCTAGGGTACATAGACGCGAGAAAAGGTTTTCTAAGGAACTTTCTGAATAACTATCTTTAAAACTTGTTTGAGAATTGACTTCTAGGGACTGTGGATACCACGAATTATTTTTAAAATTTACTAAAATTCCGAATTTTTGTGCAAAATCACATCCCAAAACCAAAGTATGTGATAGAGAAGGTACTACTAGAGCAGAGATTACTAAACAATGACCATTGCAGAGTAGCGGCAACTCAACCATACCTAAAACTTTTAGACGGCTGCCATCTGCAGTGGTAACACTTCTATTTTTGACGTGGCATATTTTTATACTTAAACGACTTAAAATCTTAATACCATTCTGACCTACAACGGAGGCATTTGCACCAGAGTCAAATAAAGCCGAGAAATGGGCACCTAATAGATTTATCTTGATATGCGGTCTGTTGTCTAAATATTTATGCACGAATAAAGGAGACATGTGACCATTTGGAGAAGCAGGAGTTTTAACTTGAGAAGGATAATTTTTTATTAGACTTAAAAAAATCAGAAACTTTTTGTAACCATTTAGTCCAATCCGATCTACTGGAATATTTTTGTTCGTCCGTGTTTCTAGAACGTTTTGGATTAGGGGCTTTACTGCGAACATGAGCTTGTGACTTAGCCGAAAGATTAGAGGCTTTTTTGTTGGACTTAGGATATCCGCCTCGGTAATATACCGTCCTTACTCGTTTTTTGTACATTTGGGGCATGATGTTAGTCTCACGCCTGTTGTTCCACATTTGAAACAAAATACCCTCTTTGGTGCTGTACAATTTTGGTAAGTGTGATTCGGGCCTGTGCAATTCCAACACGTGAAAATTGCCTTAGGTGAAACCGGCTTGTCGTTCACTTTAGCTGCAGTGTCGCTAATTTTAGAGTCATTATCTTTTCCTTTACCCGTTTTCTGGTTACTCCTAGGGTTCCGATTTACATTCCCAACTTTATTTGTCGAGACTCCACTTCGGCCATTTGGATTATACTTTACCTGATGTATATTAGTTTCGCTTTTTGGTCTGCTCTTTCCTAACAAATAATCGGACTCTTCAAGTTTTCTACATAACCCGGCGAGTTCGGCTACCGAATTTATATCTAGTAGAGCTAACCGATTGACGAAACTAGGCAGAATATTCCTACGTATAAATTTAACTTTGGTACATTCCAAAGGCTTGATGGACAACCTACAAAATAAAGATTCCATGTGGGCAATAAAAATCACAGTGGACTCATCCTTCTTTTGTCGCCTCCTCTTTATTTCTGACCACAATTCTTCATCATCATCACAGTGCAAGAAGTCCTTCTTTAGCCTATCTACCAAGGAATTCCAGTCGTTGACACTTGATTTTATGCTTCTATACCAAATGAAGGCATCGCCAGTGAAAAATTCAACAGCAGAGCTGAAAAGTTCATCTTCCGATACTTTCCTAGCTTGAGCTATTTCAGTCAGCCTTTCCAAAAAAGGATAGAGTCTCTTTGAGTCTCCATTAAATTTCAATTGCCATTCGCTGACAGGAATATTTCTGGCTGCGCAATTCACGATTGGAGCTGGTACGTTTATGACTGGGGTTGTAATAGGCAGCTGTGGTAACTCATGGCCAGGAGCTATCTTTTCTGCAAGATTTGCTTCCATGAGCACACACGTAGCTATCGTTTCCTGAACATATTTGGAAAACTTCGACGCTTCCTCTTCGTCATCCGGCATGGGAATTCTTTGTACGCGACCCGCTACATGCGATAAACGTGATTTAACCCGGTGTACAAGTGAATCATTTGGATCACCGTCATAACTATCGATTAAGTTTTGGATTGAATTTAAACTCTTTTCGATACCAGCCGTTTCTTCTGTAAAAGACAGGGTGTCATCCCCTATTTTTATCGTTTTTTCCCGGCTCATTAATTTCTTTACTTAAGATCCTCGTTAGAATCTTTCTTTTATCTGCGACCGGACGTTCTGAGAAAGTACGACGGATTTTTAGTTCATAGTCTAATTCATATTCCAATAGGTGATTGACTTTAAAATTGAAGGCTTCCATGATAAATGAATACTATAAAATTTAAAAGAATTGTTTAAAAAGCCGTGAAAATATTTCTCCTGTGCTCCCCATAGTCAAAAAAAATAACAAAATCTGTAAAGGCACTTAAAATATGTAAACTTCTTTACCAAACTTTAAAAAAAATCTTCAACAATTTCAAAAAAAAATTTCTAAGTATTGCCTCGTATTAAAATCCTTTTATCAAGATATCTTAAGAATTTCCTATAAAAAAAATCTCTAAATATCGTTTCGTATATCAGCAAAGTATTTTTAATATTCATGCAAAATATAGGTGAGAAAAAAGAACAGTTTTTTTTGTTCGGTTATCCGCAAAATAAATCAACAATGCAAAATTAAAGTCGACCAACACATCTGCCAATCTGAACTATAAAGCCAGCTTTTAAGAAAAAAGTAGGAATCTCTTATCTTAGAGTCAACAACAAAATTCAAATATCTATTTCAGATAAATTGAAATAAAAAAATTCTACAAATTTCCTGCTTTTGTCTTACTGCTATAGTGTAGTTTCGTTTAATAAATATTATGAAATAAAATATCTGCAAAGTTAGAGCTTTTATTTTGTTCGAAAGCTAGTACACTGAACCCTTTTTTTAAAAAAATAAAATTCCAAAAGCCCCGCGTTGACAGCGCTATTTTTATGTGACGTCTTTTTTTTATGACATGCTAAACTGTCCTCAGTTTGAGGCATCTTTTTCCGTACCCTGTGAGAAGTTGTTTGTCCCACGCTTGAGCGCAATTTTGTAAGGTGTGCTAATTTTGCTTTATTTTTCGCCCCATGTAGACTGCGTCATTTTGTAACATTTTTAAATACTGGACGCCCCAAGCTTGAGCACAATTTTCTTGCAGCCCCGCTTTAATTTCTGATAATGAATTGAGTGAGACCTGATTTTAAAAGAACTAAAGAAATTAAAGAAATACTAGCTCAGTTTTCCTTGGTAGAGAGATATGGGTAAGAGATAATTTTTGTACGTCTTTTTGGAATTTAATTCTATTTTTAAAGAAACCTCAGTTGTACGACTTTTTTTTTTGGGCACCACTCATTTTAAAATAGAAACGGTTCAACTTCAGCTAAGAAAAATGAGAAAAAACTGAAGTGTTTTATGGATATTACTAAAAAGAAATTAGTCTAGCACAACTGATCCTGAAAAGAAAAATAAATATTCAGTGAGACACTAGCTTTAATCAACAAAAAAAGAATTTATTCATGTTTTAAAAATGAAAATAAAAAGTTCTAACCTTTACAGTTATACCAAAAAATTCTAGCCTAAATAGTAGTTGTTACATTTAAATTTTAAACCTTTACAACCCCCGAAGGCGAGACATCGTGTTTTACACTTCACTTTTTTGTCTGTTATACGTTGCTGTTAATGCACTACTCTCAAATAAGTCTATTGGAGGGAGTTTTGTTGACTTAC
Organism: Pachyrhynchus sulphureomaculatus; assembly: GCA_019049505.1. Classification (NCBI taxonomy): domain Eukaryota; kingdom Metazoa; phylum Arthropoda; class Insecta; order Coleoptera; family Curculionidae; genus Pachyrhynchus; species Pachyrhynchus sulphureomaculatus. The sequence continues at coordinate 177,165,204 of CM032454.1, forward strand.
TGTTTTTCAGTCCTGCTGTGATGGACTTCGCCCGATTTCACACTTTTTCTTAACACTTAGAAAGCTCACTACAGCTTTTATTGTCGAAACTGGTACTTTTACTTAGCGGCTTCTGAAGAAAATTAGCCTACTTCGGCTAGATGGAAAATAGCCTCTCGGCTAGACGGTACTGCCTGGTCTGCGGCTCGATCGAAAAAAAGCCCTGCTGGTAGTTTCTCAGGCCCTTAAATAATCGTGCGATTTTTGCCGGTAATATCCGGACGCTCCAATCAAAACTCCGGGTCAAACATTTCGCCAATCGCGGCCTGGCGGTAGGTTCGATCAGCAACCCGCACCACACAGTATATACTGAATGTCCTGAAACTTTTGTTTAATATACCGGTCGATGTTTTAAAATAAAAATAAATACAATTTGAAGTGAAAAATCAGTAACATTGCATGGTCTTAAAATCCAGGAAAAAATGAATGTTACAGTATAACAAGTATTTAAAATGATGAGTTACTTCGTTTTTGTTAAGTTTAACAAGTAATTTCTTGTCAGTAAAAAAAATGCCTAGAAATATGACTATTATACCCATAACATATTTTTAGGTTTCCCTATGGAACACTTATGAGATCACTTCGGTGGCTGTTACACCCGATTTTCTCCGAAACTATTTGTCATAGAAAGTTGAAATTTGGTATTAATATAGGGATTGATGGCCCCATCAGGGTTATCATTTTGAAAGTGAAATTTTGACTTAAAGGGTGAGTTTTTGGGAGTTAAATCGGAAGTGAAAAAAACATTTTTTTTTTTACCAGGTCATCTAGTGGGTTGTCAAATAAAAGCTTGCAAAAACAGTTCAAAAATATATATTGTAACATTCATTTTTTTTTTAGATTTTAAGATCATGTTACGACACTGTTTTTTCTTTTTATAATTTATATTTTATTACATTTTTATATTTTTGATTAGGCAGTATTTTAAAATTTGAGCAGTGTAACTTAAAACAGTGATTTAAATTTTTGAACAGTGTAACTCAACCATGTATAACGTGTTGTTGACCTAACTTATTTAGTTTGCATTGATTTTGCGCCCCGGAAGTGAGCCATTTTAAAGACGGCACTTTGAAGAAGGGGCAAAAGATATATAAACAGCCATATGGAATTTTTAAGAGCTTTTTCCTCGGCCAGGCCGTAGTGGCTTTTTCCTCCAGCATGCCGTAGTGGCCTTTTCTTCCGTCATGCCGTAGTGCAGTAACGGCTTTTTTTTATTACCAAGTGAGTGTTGTTTATAGATCTCAAGTTTGATGCCTTTTTCCAATCTTAAAATATTCTGCTCATCCTAAGACATTTAGGGTCAAAAAGTGCTTAGCTACCTAAACGAGATGGCGGCTGAGACAATATTTTCGATGAGAATCTCACCAGGAGAGGCCAAGCAGCTTATGGAAAATCCACGAGGAGAACCCAATCAGTAAGTCATAAGCACACCAGTTTAAATATCTCACTTTCTGTCTACAAAGTGTGCTTCCAACAACTAAGTCAACACGAGTAATCCGCGAAGTTAATTTTATAAAGTTTTAGATCGTGTTTTTTTAAAGTCTTTTGTTTTTTTTTACACTTAGAATCAGTAATTCATAGAACTCTAGTTTAAATGTGTACACTCTCATAGCCTAAGGGGTTTTTATTTAGTTAATGTAATTTTAGGAGTGTAATAACTGCAAGAATTTTTATTTTGTTAATATACTTTTCCCTGTGTTAATGCAGCCTTTTACTGAATTACCCGCTCTTTCTTTCAGGACGTATAGGTTGTACGTAAAGTAATTTTATTTCAACAACTAAATATTCTTCTTATTCTAAAATGAATGGTGCACAAAAACAGTACAACCAAATTTTAAACAACCATAGAGACTATTTTCAAAAGGCGTACAAAAATTACTTCGATCTCCATGTACTCTACCAGTAAAAAACGAGCTAGCTTATGTCTACTTTTTGCTCTGTCACTATTAATATCCACTCAATCCATTCTCAAAAATAAGGGGCAAATAACAGCTTCTATTTAAAAAATAAAATATTTATTAAAAATAAAGAAAGTTGGGGCTATACAAAATAACGCCGCAACGATACGTTACAAAATAGCACTCCAACGTAAGGTTATAAAGATAGTGCCGCAACCAGAGGCTATAAAAATGGCCCCGAGAAGAGACGTTACAATATAATATAATGCGCACACTTTTCTTTGAATTATTTTAAAAAAATTGCTGATCAAAAAATTTTGAAAAAATTCTGAAATATTCTCACAGCATCGCGAGTGCATTACCTCTAATAATTTATCTGGTATATAAAAAATACAAAAATTTCAAGATCATCAGTTTTCAACAAAGATCGGAAACAAACTTTATTGAAAACTCATTTGGGGTGTATTTTGTGAAATCGTTGATCATTTTATACCTCCGTAACAGAAACACTAATTGCGCAAGGCCGACTTGCACTTGGCCGGTTATTTATATTATATTGTGGTATATATTCCTCATAGAATGATTGAATGTAGAGCAAATTTGGGATGTTTAATAGCCTTAATAAAAAAACACTAACCTTATGAAAATATACAATGTTGGCATAAAATGAAAATTTTGGATGTTTACTAGCCTTAATAAAAAAACTAACCTTGTGAAATTATACAGTGTTGACATAAATTACATATGGATTCACACACGTACGGAACACTAATTGCGCAAGTCCGACTTGTACTTGGCCGGTTATTTATATTATATTGTGGTATATATTCCTCATAGAATGATTGAATGTAGAGCAAATTTGGGATGTTTACTAGCCTTAATAAAAAAAAATAACCTTAGAAAATTATACAGTATTGACATAAATTACATATTTTGGATGTTTACTAGCCTCAATAAAAAAAAACTAACCTTATGAAATTATACAGTGTTGACATAAATTACATATGGATTCACACACGTACGGAACACTAATTGCGCAAGTCCGACTTTCACTTGGCCGGTTATTTATATTATATTGTGGTATATATTCCTCACAGAATGATTGAATATAAAGCAAATTTGGGATGTTTACTATCCTTAATAAAAAAAAACTAACCTTATGAAATTATACAGTTTTGACATAAATTACATATGGATTCACACACTTTATTACCAAGCACTAAAAGCATGTAAAAAAACTGCTGTGGTTAAGAATACATCAACACAGAAAACTAACTTCATTTTTACATCTGAATTACGTACAGTATTACAAATTCACGAAGGTAAACTGCAAGAAACGAACCTATGCCGTATATATACTATTCATAATGAACAAGTCAGTTTGTCAGTAATAGAAAGAAATGTTCGTTTGTATTATCATGTAAAAAATATTGTTGTATTAGCTAAAATAAAAAATCATAAACTACAAAAATGATTTTAAAATGTACTGGACCTAACTAGTAATAAGCTGGAAACTCACACTAATCAGTGGACGGAATACTAATGATTTTTATGATTTTTACCGACAAACATGCCTACCTTCTTTGTAAATGAAAAATATAGAGATGTTTTATATTTGTTCACCTAGTGAATTACCTGAGTTTCAGTATTTTAGAAATTTTTATAGATGTTGAACAGGTGCATTGATAGTTCAACAAGTCGACACGACTGTCACAGACTGTGGCATTTGTTAGCAAAATTTGGCATAAAATTAATAAATTCATAAAAAACTGGTGACCCCAATAATTGATTGGAAACTACGAAACATGGTTAGTGAAATATAGTTCAAGCACATAATTGTGAAAACCAAAAAACAATCTTGCAAAATCGCCTAAAGAAATTAGCTACGGAGAGAAGTTAAAAAGCACCTACGTATTTTTGACAGCGTAAAATATAAATACGTATTTTAGTTTTTAGGTTTGGAGATAAGAATTATATTTTTGAAAGACTTGAAAATAGGTATAAATCTTTTACGATCCATAAAAAGAGATTTTTATTGAAATATTTTTTTATGAGCAGGTTTTAGGTGGAAAGAAAACGAATATTAAGACAGCAACATAAATTCAGGGAACTAAGGGTTAAGTTAGAAAAAACAGCGTATAAAATCAGGGTTTTTTTTATATTTTTGCCGAAAAAGATTTATGACCATCATCGGTACGCCTAAGAAAATAACATTTGAATTAAAAATGGCATAAAAACACTGGAAAAATAAAAGTCTTAGTGGTAAAAAAATCTTTTTTACAAAGTGTACTCTTGTTTTTGAAAGTTAAATAAATATAAGCCGGGATATTATTTGTTATCCGATTGGGAATTTCAAGTTTTTTTAATACCAACTTTAATATGTTTATTTATTTCAACTTTCTTCTTTACGGTAACATTGATATATATTTTTAAAGTATCCCTTTACTTTTAAGAACGGAAAATTTTATAGTGAACTTCCATAAGTTTAGGTATGAATTAGACCACTCAGTTGTAGGAGCATCAGTCTTAAAAATAACAAAAGAAAGCTGAGTTAATTTTCGTTTTCTACGCTCATAATTTTTTTTCAAAATTTTAAGCAGCAATTATTTTACCTTTCTTAGGAAAATAAATAATTACATTTTTTGTGTTACTGTAGCTAAAAATAAGTATATCGCAGTAATTAGTAGGTTTCATTCAGGATGTGTTTCGAACCTTTTAATGTGCTCACAACTTACATCAAGATACTGCACAGTTTCGGCAGTTACGTCGCATGATTTAAAAAGCACTCACTCCCTTTTTATAAGTACCTGGCTGATATTAAAATTAAAACACATACCAACCTGTAACCTAGAAAAGGAGGAGCAGGTGGTAAAATTCCGCCCTGCCCCTATGGATGTAAGAAAGTCGCCTCTTAGAAACGGAACTTCATTTTCTTCGTGGTTTTAGAGTTCACCCCCACTCTTTAGGTAGCTCTGCAATTAGTCTTTCCTTTTTTCCCTAAGGTTATTCCTCTTGTATCCGTATGCCCCCTTTGCCCTGGCTACGCTACCGACACCAACATACCAAATTTTTCTTCTTTCTTTTCTCTTAGGGTAAAAACGTCAAATTGCTCTATTTTAAAATGTAGTTATACAAAGTTTAAAAGTTTTCGCGTTATGAGAATATTTGTTAGACTAAATCGACTCAAGGTCTGATGTAAAATATGTTTTCTATTCAAATAATATTTTTTTTATTCAGTTTGGTTTATAAAAAGTAATCGAAAAAAATCTTATAAGTGGGGTTTAAAGGTCATCAAAATTGATAACATTTTTAAAGTGGGTCCTCTTGGACTCGAGGTAAGAGGGGTAGACAAAATTTTCTTTTATATTACCTGAATATATATTTATTTAAAATATTATAAGGACGAGAAGCCTGTAATCACCACCATTTTACGTTAAAAGATGATTTATTTATCAATAAGATATAAGAAGAAATTTACACGTCAAAAAATTTTGCACATCAGTGGTTTCCGTTATTGTTATGTGCTCTTAGAAACAAAACTTTTTCTTATTGGGGAGCCTCTACTGTATTAAAGGGTTTTTTTTGTGAAAAATCTCTCCCTCTCGGTTTTCGGTTTTAAGGGTTAAAACTTTGAAGATTTATTATCAGGAAGTGTTCTTTCCTGTCAAAAATTTCCACTTCGATGGTCATCGTTTTTGAGCTTACTGTATTGGAAAGAGTCTAAGTTTTTAGGATTCTATAACAGTTTTTTTCTCCTCAGGGGGTTTGGCATCAGGTGGTGGATTGGCGCCATAAGCCTCGTTTGTCTCTTCATCTTTAGTGTTTTGTTTTTTTTTTCCGTAAAAAAACACCCTTAAACCTGCCGATGATATATAGCGAGAAAATTATCTTTTCAATGGCAATAAAAGTTTGTACATACTGCGACATCTGTGAAGTTACTTCAAAATTTATTGGCAGAGTAGTACAAATTCGGTAAAAAATATATAAAAATCTTAGAGGCATATTCATATTTGTTCATTGAGGACGTCTTCTTATTGTTCTTTTTGACTTTTTTGTGTACTTTAATGAAGCAACTCGGTAAGTTCACTCGAGCCCGAGGTAGATAAAATTAGAGTGCCGTAAGCGGCTAAAATTCAAAAATCTCGGAATATATTTGAATAAATTTCCATAACTCCTTGTGGATTTTAATGTCCATAAAGTATATTAAATTATGTTGCTTTATATTTAATAATAAGATAAATAAATAAAATCAAAAATATATATAATCTAATATAATGTAAGCTTAATAAAGTAGTTCAATGCAGAAATGATGTTATGAATATATTCGGAAAAATATTGAAAATTAGTGGTACAAAACATTAAGTTTAATAAAAAAAAAGATTACATAAAAATATTCATTTATTTGGTTTATAATACAAAATTATAAATTATGAGAAATGAATTTGTTCAGTTTCATCACTTTCTTCTATTTCATTTGTTTTTCTAATAGGAGATACATTTTGAAGAACTATCACCATGGCACTATAAACACGTTATAGCGCAATATAAACCACTTCTTCTACATCTGTATTATTTTATCGTCGAGTATGTAATCTGTTGTAACTATATTCTTTCACTCTTTTAAAGTAAACTGAGAGTTTTCTTCTTTTTCTTCAATATATTTATATAAATATATATATATATATATATATATATATATATATATATATATATATATATATATATATATATATATATATATATATATATATATATATATATATATATATATATATATATATATATATGTTACATAGCTACATCTATCATGAAAATTTGAGGATGAATCTTCTTCTCGACATTATGAAGTTGTGCAGAATTTTTTATAGAAAGGTTCTGTATGAAATTTTCGTCCAAGACTCTGCAGATCCATTATCCCGAAAATTCTTTTACAAATTTCTTTACAAAAATTATGTTTTTGTAGGGCTACACAAGTCAAGTATCTTTTTCAGTCGTACCATTAACGTACGTAATTTGTTCTCGCTATTTTTTTTCTCTTTTGCCTTATTAACTTCTACATCGTAAATGAAACAATGATTTTCCCAGACGAAATTCGTTGAAATACTATTAGGTGTGTGCAAAACATTTCACTTATTTTTATGCATCTCAATGTATTTCTTATTAATATATTTTTGCCTGCCTATTTCTGGGCCTAAACAAAGTCAGTTTGTAAAAAATTCACCAATCCATCTTGTCGTTGACTTGAGGCAGCTCCCAAAGTTGATATTCCTGTTGTTATTTTTATTATATCTTCTACATCTGTGCTTGATTCTGAACTTGAAATTTGTATCATTATTTTCACTGCTTGTTGGTTCTTCCATTTTTAATAAAACACCTAAAAAACAACAAAACAAATCTTAAGGATGTATATTAAGATTGAATGTGATATATGGAACTGAAAAAATACTAATAACTTTTTATTTGAACTACTTTTCAGATTTATGCAATAATTTCAATCTTGTGTCGCTTAACCTACATCAAACTAAAGAAAGAAGTACATTGAATAACATATTATATGTATATATACATACATATATATATATATATATATATATATATATATATATATATATATATATATATATATATATATATATATATACATATACATATACATATATATGTTACAATAGAGATTTTCACGGATGGTGGAATGTAATACACTAAAATTCCGGGCTTCGCCAAAATCTCATTTGGCATTTTCAAGTGCTGCTCGATACTAACTAAGAAACCGAATTGCGGTTACCGTCTTTTATAAGTCGGCTTCTACGCAGATTGTAGATAGGGGGCATCGGGAGTATTCGTTCGAGCATCGATCTTTGCCGGTTGGTTGCCCGTATCAGTGGTAATTACGAGTTCTGGCGCTATGCTGACTTTTGCTTTCTCGATGTTTTGGTTATTCCCTGCTTTAGGTAGTAGACCCTTCCATGTAGTGGAGATATTCAGTGCATCATATCGCTTATTTAGCTATCCATTCTTTTGGATTTCTAAGGCTTCTCTGACTACACGTGTTTTATGATGTGAAATCGAGGCTATTTGTTTAGATTCCTCAAAAATTGATGTTGTGACCAGTATCATGATGGTGCTGAAAAAGATCTGAAGTTCTTTGTTTGTTTCTAATACTTATTTTATGTTCTTGGACCCGGTTGGACATTCTTCTGTTTGTTTGCCCTATGTACAATTTGTGACAGTCTCCGCAGAGGATGCTGTAAACTCCATGGTTTTCTAGTTTTCTCTTGTCCTTGGGGTTACCCAGGATGTCTGCGAGAGTGTTTTGTGGTTTATATACTGTGCCTATGTTGTGTTTTCTTAGGACTCTTCCAATCCTATTTGTAACTCCTTTCACGTACATACATATATATATATATATATATATATATATATATATATATATATATATATATATATATATATATATATATATACTCACGATACGCCTTGTAATTTGTAACAAAATAAATGGATTATGGAACGTTGTTCCACAGTTACAGTCAATAATTTGTGAGAACAGCTCGTAAAACACAAAAAAACCAAAATTACAGAATTTTCACTGCATGAAATACACACCATGAACAGAACATGTGCCTGAGCAAACTAGTTTAAACGAAAAACTTCCGTTGTACAACAACATCTGTCGGTATCCCCTCTACTTTTTCTATGTACTCCCTGCTTTGACTATCTTTTTTGAATACCTGGTTACACTATCAAAATTTCAAAGAAAACTATTTTCTTGAAATGAGAAAACTGCATTTACTAAAAAAAAATAATTGGTAACAAAAAAAATTGGTAAACTTTTTAGTATTTTGTCTAAAGAACATAATTCAAGAGGTCTTTCACTAATTCATTTAAAATGATTGGATCCCGAGGTCAAAATCCTTAAAGTGCCGCACAATTCTATATTCCTTCGTATTTGTTATTTAACAGACCTAAATAAACAACATAAAAAATGTACACTTTAAATAAACAAAATAATAAACGTATGGCTCTTATTTATGTTTTTTATTATTATTAAAAACTGTATTTAACGACAATTATTAGAGAGATTTTGCAATGTATTTTTCACATTCCTTTATCCTTATCGTTATCTGAAACATGCGCAGTATCGAGGCGAAGGAATTGCAAGGTTGGGTGAGTATTCATCTTCTAGATTTTTTTTTATTCATTCATGGTTAAGCAGATCAGTTATTAGTATTTGATGGGTAAACACAAGTTTCTAAATTAGAGTTGTGTCTAGCAGGATTCTATTACTTCCTTCAATATTTCCAAGGTAATACAAATGTGCGATAAATAAAATTTCATATGAAATTAGCACTATATACACCATAATGCCATTGTGTCAAAGATTGCAAAATCCCTACATAATCTGACACAAATTAACTGTTGTTGGTGTTATTTGCAATTAAAGATTATCATTTCAATTATACTATATTTTCCTTGTGGTTTGTATACCTACTTAAGTAGGCCTTACCGTAATAGCGGTAAGAATAACGAACTTAAAATAACCTCTACCACCACCCTCTAACTAAAAGAAAATAATCCGTTTGTATTTTAATCTGGGTTTTCGTGAAAGCTGCAGAGATACGTTTATAAAATAACGAATCTTAACTTTTCCGTGTCTTTACATATTAAGTTGCTTAACTCTTGTAAATAATAATAGACACCTTTTTAAGATGATGGGAGCAACAAATACATATAACATCAGGAGTAATATTGTATTAAAGGTCCCCATTCATAGATCAACTTTCTTCAAAGGCTCTTCCCTCTATAGTTGCATCAGCCTTCATAATGGAAAGCCTGCAGAACTGCGAAATACGCGTGGCCCAAGATTTATATCTCGGCTAAAGTCCTTCTTACTGAAAAATTACTGGAAAATGCCTTCTATTCGATAGAGGATTTCTACAGGGCCTGATGATCTGTAAGAGAGTGCTGATCGTGAGATTTCTTTATGGGTATTGCTGTCATAAACCCTAACCTATCTACATTATCTTGTCCTAAACCAAGATACACCTAAATTCCAATCTTAATTATTTTTGTATTTTTAATGCTTTTAAATATTAAGCTTAATATTGTTTTGTCCGACTTTGTAAAATTTCTTTGTATGTCCATATATTTATGGTGTGTATGATTCTGGTAATCCTATACTATTTTTAATTTTTGTTATTTCTATTAATATATTTATTATTATAATTATTATACGAACCAATGTACACTTTGTTGTATTTAAAGATAATATATATATATATATATATATATATATATATATATATATATATATATATATATATATATATATATATTATCACAAAAAAGTGTTTCTTTCTCACATTTGATCAATGTGGTTCCATGTTTGGATGACGGGCCCAAGCCAAGTCAGCACAAACGCTGTTACCATTGTGTATTAAGGAATGGCCTGACAATGTTACATGTTTTCAAAATCACTGACTTCTGAATGTTTCTGTGTATGTTTGTGTTGAGTCCTAATTGTACCAATTCTGGTGTGAATGTTATTGGTGTAAGGCCTGTGGTTGATATAATGAGGGGAACGATGATGACTTTTTCTTGTTTCTATATCCTTTTTATTTCTGTTGCAAGGTCTGTGTATTTGGTTTGGATGTTTGGGTCGTTAGGGATAGCTATGTCAATTAGATAGGTGACTTTTCCTTTTTTGCATTAAAAAGTAATATCGGGTCTATTGGCGGAGACTGTTTTATCTATATGGATACTGATATCCCAGTAGAGCTTGTAATCTTTATTTTCAAGTATGGATGTTAGTGTGTATTTGTAGTAGGGATCTGTGTTTTCTATGAGTTTGTATGTTGTGGCTAGTGCTTGGTGAACTACTTTTGCCGCTGAGTCATGTCTGGCTGTGTATTCCGTCAATGCTAATATTTTACATCCGCTTGTTATGTGTTCGTTCGTTTCTTTCTGCTGGTGGCATTTCCTGCATGTGTCTTCTGTAATAGTTGGGTCTTTGATGATATACTTTTAATAGTTTCTGGTTAATACGACTTTACCCTGAATGGCAAGTAAGAAGCCTTCTGTTTCAGGGAATAGTTGCCCATCCTGTAACCAGGTGTATGGTTATTATTTATTTACGTGGTCTTGTTCTGTATAGTATCTGTGTTTACCATGGAGTGTTTTTTCTGACCACGTTTTCATCTTTTCCTGTTGTAAATGGGTGTCACTGTATGTGTCTGCTGGGTGGTCTGTCTGGGATAAATAGAGATGTGTGTAGTTTTTGTCTGCTTTCACTTTTGCTGTGTGGAGGCTGGTTTGCTTGGTGTGAAAGAAGTTCCTAAATGCTTGTATTTGTTTTGTGTTATTATTATTATTATTATAAGTTCCTAAATAAGGGATATCGTTATCCTTAATAACAATTTCTGTTATTTTGTTTCAATTCTGCACAAGCTGCAAATGGTAGGCGCATGCTTCAAATAACGATAACAGCTGATGTTTAATTTCTTCCTTTTACTACTGAGCAAGCTCTAAACGGTGGGCGCATGCTTCAAATAAAGATAAAGATAGTGGCCTACCAAAATAAGCGTCGCAAAATCTCTCTATTATCATTCGAATAAAAATTACAGTAAAGTGCCCGAGCGTCACAAAATTTAAATGTAAAAGCCTATATCCTATATGGAGCAATAATTTATCAACTTATGATGTCATTATTACTCACATCACAAGCCGTGAAGTATCAAAATTAAACCACATACTCTCGTATTACCCTTGAAATTTGCTTAATTTATTTAACCCCTAATACTGTTCTTAAATAACACAAAATGTATAGGTTCATTTCAATATAAATTATCAATAAATTATTAATGAGGTTACAGTGCTGAAAGCCAAAATATAGCCATAAAATAGTCGAGAGATCTCCCCAACACAATAACAAACCCATCATGCCAAATGGATCGAGGATATAAGAAGTAGAACAATAAATAAATCTAGTATAAAATAATAGGTTGTCAAAAAAGTATCGGGTCTTATGTTCTTGAGATTCAAAATCACCTCTCTGGTAATATTAGTCGGATCTGGTCAAATAGTTGCGCGTTTCAAAGGTGACGTTTCAGAGAAGAAAGGAAAAAGAAGTTGTCATATTTATGAATTCAGTGTAGTGTTATAACGTCTTGAAAATAAGTAAAGTTTCTGAAAAAAGTCACTATACTTTGAAATTTTACCACGATGAAGGAAAAAATGTCGCCATGTTCAAAACAAGAGAAACAATCGTTAGATAAATATTATTTTTATTGAAAGGTCAATGAAAACTTTGAATGCGTTTCCCTGGAAGGCATTCACTCCTAGTCACTTTGGTTTGAATTCCCCAAAATTATTATAAATATTCTTGCAGGTGTTTGTCTATTTGTAAAACTCACTGATTTCAATATAAGGCATACAATTATAAAAAATTTTCAAACATCTAATTTCTCTTTAAATATTTACCAGAGTTACCAACTCGTTCGGAAGTCGCTAAAAGCGTTTGTAGTAAAGAATATCCGTCTAAACAAATCATCATTAGGATGACGCGAACTTCCTAACAAGACTTCAAGCAAACTCACAATGATCATAACTTTCCTTTTAAAAATATACCTATTATCCACCATTTCTTTACACAGTGGCTAATATATCATCTTTTTACAGCATAAATTCTACTAGGTATATACATATATATATATATATATATATATATATATATATATATATATATATATATATATATATATATATATATATATATATATACATATATATATATATATATATATATATATATATATATATATATATATATATATATATACCTTAAAATTACGCGTTTCAATCCGTTCGTCTAACAACGAATTTTCACGACGTTTTGATAAAATTTCATTTGGTATTTTTAAGTGCTCCCGCTGCTGCTGCTACTCGATACTATGATCTTGCTGCTGCTGCCGCACGAAGATATATATATATATATATATATATATATATATATATATATATATATATATATATATATATATATATATATCCAAAATCCGGACAATCTCCCACCTTATTATGCTTCCGCCAGAGGTCGCCGTTGTCGTCCGAGTAGCTAACTGAAGTAAATAGAGTTCATTTCAAAATTAACGCCATGTCCAAAAAAAAAACATAATCGAAGAGCCGCGATCATCGAAGACCTTCGCGCTGGCTGGTCAGCACCGGAAACAATTCAGTTTTTCGGATACTCAAAATCAACTATTTATGACATTGTAGCCAAGTACAAGGCTCCAGAACAGTCCAACGAAGATTCCAGTACGCCGGCCAGGAATCGCCACTTGAAAAAATGTACCGTGAGGACTACTAAAGTCATCAAAAGGAGGAGGTGATTTCGGAGGACCTAGGGTAATCATTTCGAAAATTGAAGTTGACTGTGGGGGTAAGCAAGCTGACAATGAGTAAACTTGTCTAAGAGCGAGTGGCTCGTTGCAATCTGCCTATCTGTCCTTTGAAACACGAAGCGGCGGGATGCATTAGATTCTTCTCCGACGAAAAAATGTTCGTTGTTGCTAAAACGAAATTTCCAGCCAGTGTCCATTATACTTAACATGTGTCCAGTGAGAGTGTCATACTACCGCATTTCTTCCGGAAAGGTTAAACTGTGACCAAAGATATAACTGAACAATATAGTGAAACCGTATATAGAAGATATTGCGAGGAGAATGCCATATGTTTTCCAGCAGGATAGTGTACCGGCTCATACGAACCCTTTGATCCAGAACTAGCTCTCAGACAACTTTGCCATGTTTTGATCCAAGGAATTCTGACCTTCCTATAGTCCAGATTTGAATCCCTTAGACTACTACATACGGAGCATAGTTGAAAAAGCCACAGACAAGTTTTGGCATCCAAATGTGTTAAGGACTGCTATTGAGTCAGCGTTCGCCAATATGAACAGCACGAAATTACAGAGGGCGTGTCGGCACTTCAGATGGCGAATGGACGCCGTCATTTAAGCTAATGGGGGATACATTAAGTGATGTTATTAATATAGATGCCCATGTGACACGATTTTTTTTTCAAATTTCATTTTTCATTAAAAGTCACATTTTTACAAAAGTTGTTTGATTTGTTCGGATTTTGGTGATGCACCCTTTATTATATATATATATATATATATATATATATATATATATATATATATATATATATATATATATATACGTATACTTTCATTGCTGGCTTGTTTGAGTTAAATGGTTCACTGAGACAAGTGAGATCTTGGCAAAACGTCTGCAAAATTCCACCTCGAAAAGATATATTTCCGAGTTTACACTTCTACACATTTATCTATTCGTAAATCCCTAAAACATATATATATATATATATATATATATATATATATATATATATATATATATATATATATATATATATATATATATATATATATTATATATATATATATATATATATATATATATATATGTATATATATATATATTATATATATATATATATATATATATATATATATATATATATATATATATATATATATATATATATATATATATTTATATATATTTATATATATATATATATATATATATATATATATATATATATATATATATATATATATATATATATATATATGTATATATATATATATATATATATATATATATATATATATATTATATATATATATATATATATATATATATATATATATATATATATATATATACCTAATACATTTGCTTTTTCGTTTGTCGATCCTAGCTCGACTGATGAGCTGTGATACTGCGAAACGCGTCTTGAAATGGACAAATGAGAAGAAAGTACATCCGGTGGTCAGTGCTGTTTTGACTGGAATTTTCGTGTTTAAGGTGTTATTTTTCTCAATTTCGATGGATTTTTAGATTATTCTTATTTTGTGTTGAAATAGAGCCATATAGTTTGTTTGTTACTGATGCTAATTTGGTGGTTCTTGGGGCTTGCAAATATCCTTGTGTTGGTTTGGCCTAGGTTGGCATCATTGCAATTGACACATAAAATGCTGTACACGCGTTGATTGTTTAGATTTATTTTGCCATTTAGATTTCTAAGTGATGATCCTATTATTGCATGTGATTTCTGAGATTACTACGTAAAAAAGATGGAGGACCATAGACTGCCAAGGATCGCTTTGGAAGGAAAACCAGCAGGCAAACGTCCACATACCTATCAAGAAACTAGTACTACCGGTTAGGTACTTGTATTGGTAATCGTTGGTAATGTGAATTGGAGTTCAAATACCGATTGATGTGAGTTGACTCTCTGTAGACTATGTATTATAGATGTCCTTTCGATGTATTCTACACAAGCACGTCTGCAAAGGGCTGTTGACTATTTTCTGTTAGTGCCATATACAAGAGTTAATAAAAAGTGCCAAGAGTTCATCTCTGTCACCAGCTATTGCTAGCCTCTTCACGACTTTTTTTAAACTGGAGCCATAAAGACCATCTCTCAATTTAGTCATTATGACTGTACCTGTATGTTGTTCCTTTTCTTACAAATTGGATTAGTTAAAATGCTGTATGAACCTGAACTAATCTATCTGTTTGTTAGAACATTTGGTTAAACGGATATAATTTTTTTCACCTTATTACTCCAGGTTCTCCTATACCCGTTTTCTTTCGTTTCCTCCAAGTGCAGTTTAAGCTCAAATTACGGCAAATGCATAAATGACTTAAAATCCAGTTGGTAGTTTAATCCAGTTATTAGTTTATTTCGATTGGCTGATTGTATGCCAGGAATAATAGGTAATGGAAATTAATTACAAATACTACTGACCAGAGCATGGATTGTTTGATGAACTAGGAATGTTCGTAAACAATACCACTTTGTGTAAACTGTTCAGAGGTTTTGGTAATATAGTACGTGAACTAGAATAGAAATATATTGGATATTGGAAAAACTGTATTAGGACGAAATTTTCAGTATTTGTTTGTCAATATTAACACGCACTTTTAAAATACTGGAATGAATGCGACTTGCATTAAATAAAGTTATTTACAATTTAATAATAAGTGTTACCTTCCTATGAGATCTCCTATTTATCCTTTGTTAGCAGAAATCTTCATGGCAAATTTTGAATCTGTATTATTCAACAATCCAAGTTAATTAAAAAATCATATTGTTTATTGGACTCATTAGGTATTAAAAATTCGCATTTTTTTACAATTAAAAAAAGTAAGTTTTTACAAAAAGAAAAGATATAATTGACCTATAAAAATTGTTTAAACATTCTTTTTTTAATTAATTGAATTTTCATTTCGAAGATAATTATATATTTTCGAAGTATGATCAATTTTAAGTTGATTCGTTTATTAGTTTTTGAGTAATGGTGCACGCCAATTCCGAAAGCCTGGTTTCGACAAAAAACCGTTTAAAGTTTTTAATTTTTTTGATGGTTGTAGCTTCTACTTGATTATAAATATATAATAAAAGACTGTTTTTAGTCAATTTCCACTGGTTTATTTAAATTGCGATGACTCGTTTCGCTGTCGATGCAACTTCTTCAGATCTACATTTTACACTGTCAAGTTAGGTTTAATATTCACAATTTTATATAATTTCTTAATTATAATTTTACACCTAATTAAATTATATTTATAGTATTGGAAAACCCACACAGACATGGAATTAGGAGAATAAATTCAATAATGGTGAATTGTTTAAATCTACCTGGTCGTTGAGTAAAGTACCTGGAGGAGAATCGTTGCAGCTAGATCCATCTCACCCAAGTCTTAAAAAAACAACTAACTTAACTATTAGCAACGTATAGATTATCCCGCAGCCCCTCGCGCAGCATTTAATTAGTAACGGTTCAAGCAGTACAAGCGTGCGAATTACAAAGAAAGCATATAAAATTGACCGATATATTTTTTTAGTTCGTGTCGTCCTGTACTTCGTTGTAATGACAATAATAAAAGTTTCTAATAGAAAAATTGTTACTAAATATTAATTTTGTTAGTAAAGCTTTTAAAATACTAATCTTCAGATGAAGCTTATTAGTTAAAGCGAACCGCCATTTATTCTATTTTTCGATTACCCTTAAATAGAAGTAACTATATAAAGAGCAGTGAATGTTCTTTACAACATATATATATATATATATATATATATATATATATATATATATATATATATATGTATATATATATATATATATATATATATATATATATATATATATATATATATATATATGTATATATATATATGTATATATATATATATATATATATATATATAATATATATATATATATATATATATATATATATATATATATATATATATGTATCTTAATCGATGTATTTGAATTGTTTCTAAAAGGTTTAGTTTTAAACCTTTTTGTTGGGTATGTAAAATTTTGAAATTCTTGTTAAACGTGTGATTAGCATATGTTGAATTAGAGTTTCTATGGATAAAACTTTTTTCATGTTCTGTAATTCTTTGTATAAAACCAACAGAAAAACTCGGAAAATTTTTAAATCAAAAAAATATCAACATAGCTTACAAGACTAACAATACTATAGGGAAATATCTCAAAAACTACAGACCACAAATCAATAAAGACAATAAATCAGGGGTGTATCAATTAACATGTGGGTCATTTATACAAAGAATTACAGAACACGAAAAAAGTTTTATCCATAGAAAGTCTAATTCAACATATGCTAATCATCTTTTAATAGAAAATTACACGATTAACAAGAATTTCAAAATTTTACATACCCAACAAAAAGGTTTAAAACTAAACCTTTTAGAGACAATGCAAATAAATCGATTAAGGACTACAAGTAGATTTAAATAATTCATAATTATTGAATTTATTCTCCTAATTCCATGTCTGTGTGGGTTTTCCAATACTATCAATGTAATTTAATTAGGTGTAATATTATAATTAAGAAATTATATAAAGTTATGAACATTAAACCTAACTTGACAGTGTAAAATGTAAATTTGAAGAAGCTGCATCGACAGCGAAACGCGTCATCGCTATTTAAATAAACCATTGGAAATTGACTATATTTAAAGCTTTTAATACAAAAAAAATTGTGAAAAAGTGAGGCTTAGCATAATGTTTCTGTTAAAATAAGGGTTAAACTCATGTATAGAATGATTCACATAAACATTCTATTGAGTGTTTACTTAACAGCTGCTCGAGGAAATGGTAGGCGAAGCCGTGAAACCATTATAGCTTAATGCTTCCTAAGGCAAGCCCGAGCAAATGGTAGGGGAGGCCCTGAAACCATTATAGCGTAATGCTTCCTAAGGCCGGCTCGAGCGTCAGTTGCACGCTATTTTACTTACTTGGAAATAGGGTCGGCAGGTACACTTAGAGTTTGTATTTCGTAAAAAGGAAAGTTGCCTTGTATTTTACAAATTCTAAGGAGTATCTTAAGAGAGAAAAAAAGTGCTCAAAAAAATTTCTGGACCAGGATCCTCCTCCATATCGAATTTCTGAGTAAACAATTTTTACAAGAAAATACTCTGCAAGAATATTATAAAAAGTGTATTGGGTCAAAATCGTTAAAACTTTACTATAATATGTAGAATATCTTCCTACTGTCTGAGAAATTTACATGAGTAGCCGATGTTCCAAGCGTTTAAAATGAATGAAGAAATCAGCGTCCTGTCATCTGCAATGCTGTAGATGGGGTTCTTGGTCCTTTCCAGCAGATCGTTAATGTAAATTAGACAGAGGGAGAGAGAGAGAGAGAGAGCAGGAGACAGTATCGAACCTTGGAGCAAGTGCGACTGGTCAGTAGTTGTTAGGCAAGCCCTCTTGCCTTTTTTGGGTATCGGCTGAACTGTAGCTCCTTCCCAGCAGGAAAATATATTTCTTTTCTGTAGGATAAATTAAAAAGTCTACAGAAAATTGGTCTTAATTTGCTAACGGATTTCTTAAGTACTATGGCAGGTATTCCATCAGCCCCTAGAAGCTTTTGTGATGTGTAGGTGCATGAAGGTACATCTTATGGTATGCTGTCTGAAGACAATATCGAGCATCTTTGACTGCTCTATGGGAATAGCGGGTGGTTTTTTTTCCTTGGAAATCGACAGTAGTGTGAAGCAGAGTGCAGCCTACAAGTTGGTTTTTTCAAAAGGTGGAGTTACACCGGTGGTATAGTGGGTTTAATGAAATTTTGACCAATGGCCTTAGAGTCTTATCAAAACGATTTGGAATTATTAAGGCAAGCAAGAAGTTGGTTTTTAATTTTTTGGTTGTGGGCCTCCTTGGTTTCGTCCGTAATTTCTTTGCGTCTTCTTCTGACTACGAATAAAGATGTTACGAATTCTGGCCTTAGGATTTTCAAACCATTTTCGTTAGATAAGATTTTTGGAAGTAACAGCATTTTTGGGCGAATCAAGGCTTGCCGTTTCACTACTAAATAATATTTTAGCTACTCAAAACAAGAAAGGTTTATCCTACTTTTGACCTTTAAGCTTCTGAAATCACCCACTGTGCATGTCTCTGCTCTTTATTGTAACTCCTTTCTTATTTAATGGTCTTTCTTGTCCCTAAACATTTACACGCCTCTTTCGTGTTTTTATTTTTGACGGCCTTTATACTTAAGATTTATTACTTTTCTTTAAATGTTTTTTGTGTTTCTTTTTGAGAAGTGGTAATTGCTGTCTGTTATTGTTAAATTGTAGTTTTTAGTCGTTTTTATAAAAATAAATAATATTGAGTGTGTGAATTAATTTGGAGGGATTTTTTGGTAAAAATATCGGTTTATTGTAAAAAAATGGTTATAAATTGATTATTGAATTGTCCATCGTTAGCCACTACTTTCTCCCATCTTTGTGGCAGCATATGAATATTATGTTCAATGAACGGCTCATCTTTTGAGGTTATCCAAGAATCGACCCATTTTTTGGTATCCTAATAAGAATGGAAGTGCTGTTCAAACAGGTTGTGCGTCATCGATCAGAATAAGTGATAATCGGTAGGGGCAATTCTGGTGAGTATGGCGGGTGAGGTAGGACATCCCATCCAAGCGCTCCTAGCGTTTTCTTGGCGGATTTTGGAACATATGGCCGTGCGTTGTCATCTTGAAAATCACTTTATCGTGGCTTTTTGCATATTGCGGTCATTTTTTCTTCAACACTCCGCTCAATTGCATCAATTGTTGTCGATAACGTTCTTTGGGTTCAAGTAGCTCATAATACACTTCGCTGATCCAACCAAATACACAGCATATGCTGGAAGCCATGAATATTCGGCTTCGGCGAGGATGTCCATGGTTCACCGAGTTTCAACCATGATTTTGTGCGCTTTGGATTATGGTAGCGTATCCATTTTTACCACCAGTTACGATACGATGAAAAAATAACCGGTCAAGTGCAAGTTGAACTTGCGCAATTAGTGTTCCGTACGTTGATTTTTTCTGAAATAAAAATTTTTGTTACGGAGGTATAAAATGATCAGTAACTTCACAAAATACACCCCAAATGAATCTTCAACAAAATTTGTTTCCGATCTTTATTGATAACTGATGACCTTGAAATTTTTGTTTTTTTTATATACCAGGTAAATTATTAAAGGTAATGCACTCGTGATAATTTTCGTTCAATCTACACCCCGTGGATAATATTCCAGATTTTTTCAAACTTTGTGAATCATTACTTTTCGAGATAGAGGGGGGGACAGCGATTTTTCGCGATTTTTTTTTCAAAATAATACAAAGGAAAGTGTGCCCATGTAAGACATTATATATATTTTTGAACTCGTGTTTTTACAAGCTTTCATTTGGCATGTCTCTCGGTGACCTAGTAAAAAAATTTTGTTTTCACTTCCGATTTCAACCCCCAAAACAGACGGACAGACACTGAAGTGATCTTATAAGTGTTCCGTACGGAACACTAAAAACCTTTTCGATTGTACCGTTGAAGCAGTTGTTCCCTGGCGAAAAATCGCCTTTCAGCGTTTCTCGGTTTCATGTCGTACGGCACCCAATTTCCTGGCTTTTAAATCATTCTCAGTGCATGTAAGCACTTGAAAATGGTTGTGCGATCACTCCTAATAATTCTGCAATTTTTCTTTCCCTTTGGCATGGGTCTCCAGCGCGTAATGCCTCCAATTCTTCATCTTTAAACTTTTCGGCCAGCCAGGATGTTCTTTGTCTTCTTCGTGGAAATCACCACTTTTATAGCGTTGAAACTAGTACTTGCATATTTTTAACAATGGAATAATTACCATAGGTTTCCGAGAGCCATCGATCAGCAGAGCTTTTCTTCGATTTAAACAAGAAAAGTAACGCTTCCCGCAAATGATGTTTTATTAGCCCGTAATTCGACATATTCAATGCTCAAAAAAATATGTTGTTTACACTTCGCCAGTATATACTAAAAATTAAAGTCTAATGATGGTGCTTTACCATGAATATAGCAACAGTATGCCCCGATGCGATATAATAAAAGCTATCCATCTCTTAGAAATCCCTCAAAATTAACTCGCACTCCTTTTACATACTATTTCTTGTTTTCTGAATGGTTGTGAATATTTTTTAGTAATACTAAATACTGTAATTAGAAAGAGTTGATATTTCAGTACAGTTTATTTTGCATTGTTATTGATAATGACGGCCTAACTTGTTTTCAACTAAAATCAATATGGCTTGCTGAAGCAAAGATCTTCTACTTTATGTAACACATATTTGGAGTAACTCAGTTGAACATTTTGGAGAATCTCAAATTCAAATTCAACAAGTTCTTTATTCTTCCTAATTTGTTGATACAGGGTTGGCTTACTTATTAGGTACAACTGATACAATTTACTTCCTATAAATTTATCCGTTGTTAGCCTTAGGGCTGGCTGGTGGTCTGCCTTTTGGTAGCGCGTCACTTATGTACTTGATAGTATTGTTTTTAGTCATTTTCGAGTAATTCTTTAATGACTATTGTTGGTTTGATTTTAGAAAAAGTTTTTTGGTATTTATTGCTAATATTTGTGTAGATTTTTTTTATTTGGTTTTACTGGGAAAAGCCTTCCAAAAAGCCCATTTTATGTACAACAACTCTGTTGTCTTTTTAATCTCATTCATTCTCTCCCTTTCATTCGTTTCTCTCTTTTATGTATCTCTTTCGCACCTATGTATATCCATTCACTCTGTTTACATTATTGACTATCGTATCTTTTAGTATATACATCTATAGGTTTATATGGATAGATTGGGTTTATGTACGTGTGCTGAGTTTTTTTTTTTAATTTTTGTTTTTTAGTATTTACTTTATTTAGTGCTACTATTTACACAACACTGCACTATACCAATTTATTTACCAGATGTACAAGTGTGAAATGCGGATTTTTTTTCTAAAAAAACATGTTAAATTCGGAAGAATGATAAAAAGTGCTTTATTCAAAGTATGCTCCATTGCTTGTTATACATTTTTCCCATCTTTCGGGCAATTTGTGAATACCACGCCAGTAAAAACTTCCCCTTTTGTTGCGAACCATTCATCGAGCCATTTTTTCACAACTTCGTACGAACCAAAGCGCTGCTCAGCAAGGGCGTGACCCATCAATGCAAACAAGTGGTAATCGGAAGGAGCCAAGTCTGGTGAGTAAGCCGCATGAGGTAGAACTTCCTAGCTGAGTGCTTCCAACGTGTCGCGAACTGGTTTTGCCGTATGTGATGGAGCATTGTCATGAAGAAAAATGACTTTGTGTTGCCTCTTTCGGTATTCTGGCCTTTTTTCAAGCAGCGAACGGCTCAAATCGGTCAATTGTTGTTGGTAACGTTTAGTATTAACCGTTTCCCCAGGTTTTAACAGCTCATAATAGACCACGCCCCTCTGATCCCACCAAACACAGAGCATCGTCTTTCTGCCAAAGCGATTCGGTCTTGCGATCGATATGGATGGTGCGCCTGGGTCTACCCATGATTTTTGCGCTTCGGATTCTCAAAATAAATCCACTTTTCATCCCCTGTAACTATACGATGAAAAAACGACTTCCTTTTGTACCGAGCGAACAAAATGTCACATGTGTTTTTGCGCTTTTCCATTTGCCTGTCCTTCAGCTCATGTGGTACCCGTCTACCGGTCTTCTGAATCTTTCCCATCTCCCGTAGCCGATTGGAAACAGCTTGTTGACTAACGCCCAATTGCTCGGCGAGTTGTTTTTGTGTTTGCGAATCATCTTCGTCCAACAATGCTTGCTATTCCACATCTTCGTATTTTTTTGGCGGTTTTCCATGTTCCTTGTCTGCAACATCAAAGTCACCACTTTTGAAAGTAAGTAATGGGGAGCATATGATTCAACAGCAGTTTTCTTCAAATGAAAACAAGAAATTAATACTGTCCGCGATTGCTCTTTGTTCGGTATAAATTTCGACATATTGAACACAACAACACAACACTATGTACACACTTTCCCAATTTATCACTCGTGTGCGTCTGACACTTGTTGATGACACAACAAAATGGCACAGTGTCAAACCTTTATAGAACAAACTGCATTGGTGCACCATCTGTTGTCTGAAATCCACATTTCATACTTGTACACCTGGTACATGTTTACATTTGACATACTTATTGGTCCAAGGTTTGTTGTTTTTATGTTAGATGAAATGTTTGATAAAGTTATATTTCTTTTCTTAGGATCTTGATTATTAGTATTTTTTTTTATTTTTGTGTATTTTTGTATAGAAATTAGACATCCCGTACATTTAAGGTCATTGGCACGTGGCGTGTTTTTGGCACGACTCGAGCCCACGATCCGCGAAGTGTGAGATTCCTGCACATATATTTATATTTTTTACTTTGCTCATCTTCATTCGTCTAATTTGCCTTTGTTGCAATGCCGTCATTGAGCTTCAAAATAGATCACTGATCGGAGGTATAGTGATTTGTGTGTTACGTGTGTGTGACCTGATTTGCATCAAGTCTTGTGTTAGAGTTGATACGTAAATTTTATGTCAAATTTGTCAGCTGTTTCGTATAAGAACTGTCTCATTGTTGGCATGTTTGTCATAGGATGCAAGTATGTATCTGTCAGTTGATTTGACACGTCTTAGTATTCTGTTTTGCATTCGGTGTAGTGGAGAATCTCGAGTAGTTGCATTTGATATATCCAAGGCATTTCAACGTATTTGGCATGACGAATTGTTAGCTAAACTACGTTCTTATGGTATGTCTGAGAAGTTTTGTTAATCGCTCTCGTATTTCTCTAGAGAACGTACTTTACGAGTGGCGGACCCTGGATTTCTTTCTAATACCTTAACTATCAACGCCGGTGTGCGCCAAGGCTTCACACTGTCTCCTACTCGCTTTCTTATATACATTAACGATCTGCTGAAAAGAGCCAATAATCTAATCTACAGCTTTACAGGTGACAGTACGCTTATTTCTTTATGCACTTTGCATGCTGGGCCATCGACTACTTATGCAAATGTGCTCAGATAAAAGGCAGTCGATCTACTTAACAAAGTTCTGGAAGAAATTCTGTCTCAGAGTGACAGTAACCAAGTAGAATTTAACCGGACAAAAACCCAGGCGCATGTTTTTCTATAAAAGTTTACGTTGCTGAGCGCGACATAGTTACGTCGGGATACTCCATTCCTCTAACATCGGAACTCAATTTACTAGACTTTGGGGGCAAATATGTCTTGGCATTAATATAATGCATGCATAGGAAAGGAAGCTTCTCAAAAGCTGGAAATATTATTTTGAATACGGCAGCTTTGCACTCCACAACTTTTAATTCTATTCAAATCTCAAATTCGACCAACTGCTCTCATATTTAGGGCTCTACTTCTAAACATACTAGAGCAGTTTACCTGATTAGAGACTTATAACCCACCAGCAACTTTGATTCTTTGGAACATCGAAGAGCAGTTGGTGACTTAAGTCTATTTTCATGGAAAATGTGTGAAGGATGAGACCAGCTTAATTCTTACCAGAGCGGTGCATGGTAGAAATGCACATTGCGCTAATACTTCACATCCGTATGAGGTATCTCACCTTGTAGAACCCTTTTCAAGCTGTCTTTTATATGGAATACCTCATCCCTTTGGAATAATTTGTCTACGACTGTGTTCTCCATCAAGTACAATTTACAATAATTTCAGTCAAATGTGAATATGTAGTTTTTTCCGAAAGCGCGTCGCTCCTATATCGCTTTATGGATTTCCCTACAGTACGAGTCTCTCTCTCTCTCCCTCGCATCGTTGCTGGGGTCCGAGCGAAGTGACCTCTATTGCGTTGTTAGACAGAATTTACAACAGCCCTCTGTTCTTCTCTATCTTCGACACTTCCCATCATCTCCGGTAACTCCAAGTGCATTGCATACATGATTTGATCGATGTATCTGTTGGGAGATCTACCTCTTTTTCCTCTTCGGTTGACTTTCCTATGGATCAGCAACTTTTCCATGCCATTCCTCCTTATTATGTAACTAAAAAATGATGCTATTTTTCTCTGAATCTATGATAACAGCCGGTTACTATTTTGGATGTTAAGATTGTTCAGAACAGACGGATTTGTCCTATAAGTTGTTCAGGAAATTCTGAGCATCCCAAGCACGTGTACTGTGCCCATAAAATATTTTCGTTTTCCTAAAAAAATCTCTTCATGGAGGTATTTTCATTGTATTATAAGAATGTAGAGGTAAGAAAAGCGATAATTAGTTTCATCACCAAAATATTCAGTGATAACCTATAATTTAGGTCAAATTTCTTACTTTATAAATTTATCCAATATAAAAACCGCATAACACTCTGACGATAGCTGCTATAAACAAATCGATTTCTTAATATTTATTTTTTTTTGCTTTAAGAGAAGTGCTTTGTAATACCTTGGTAAAATATTTTTTATCTTATCGGAAAACCTTTCTATCCTGCTATTCAGAACGCCTAAAGAAATCCCTTATTTAATTTTACAGTAGACAACCCTTCATCCTTTGTCCAATATTTATCAACCGATAAAAGACCGAAAATGAACAAGACAAATAAAGAACAATTAAGATAGAGCCTCCATAACAAAAAGGAAATTGGGAAGATTTGTTTTTGACGAGAAAACTTAATTGTAAAGATCAAAGTAATGGAAAAATTTCTCACACCGAAACAACAGTTCAGTAAAGCAAAATAAGATAAAAGTAAAGGAAATCAAAATAATTAGTTAAAGAAATACGATGTAATTAAGTAAATGATGCCCTATTGAGCAAAAGTGCCTACCTTTCCGTCGATTTGAGGAACTGTTTCGTATGCAAATCGAATAAAGAATAATGAATTTATTTATTTCTTTATATTAAAAATTTGCAAGGATTACAAGTGTAGAATTGTAATTCTAAAATTCCAGTCCTCATGCCACAAAAACATGTTCTACCTAAAAACGAAGGCAATTAAATAATTAAAAAGCTATAGATACGTTGTCTGTCGAGTTACAACAAGTCAATACGTTTTGAAAGCGGAAATGAAACAAGATGGATTAATGAGTTGAAATATTTGAATATGAAATTTATTTTTCAGTATAATCTCCTTTTTGAGATTAATACATTTTTTCCAGCGATTTTCCAATTCATTTACCCCATCTCTCAAGTGGTGTTCCGGAAGACCTTCAAAATACCCACCTCTGTGAGTAGGTGCATTGGCATGATTTTTTCTTCTGCAAACCGGACCTTTTCTCACGAATTTTCTCATCAACCTGGTCCAAAAGGTTGCAATAATACTCTCCTGAGATTGTTTCACCGATTTGAGGATAATCGATTAACTAAATTTATTTTGCATCCCAGAGAATATTTGTTTTACATTTATTCATAGGTATTATAATTATATACTCTTAGTAACACATTATAAACGAAGAACCTAACAATCACAACCTCAAACACTTACTACACAACGCTCAATACAAAGTAACAACCAAGAAATTCATATTAATCATTCCTCTACTCAATTAAACAATCAAAATTTTTATTTATCTCTTCCTTATATTGACAATTTTACTGATAGACTTATTAATATTTTGAAACCGTTTGATTTCAAAATTGCTAAAAGACAAATCAAAATTATTTCCAAACTGTACACCAAAACCAAGACTCCTCTTCTAAAAAATGAAAATTGGAACGTAATTTACAAAATACCTTGTTCAAATTGTAATAAGGTGTACATAGGTCAAACCTCCAGAAATTTGAAGGGTATTATTACATCACACAAAAGTGACTGCAGACGTAATGTACAATCTTATGCTATAGCACAACAATGACATCGGCATGAGCTGGGATGAGACCGAGGTCCTAGATCGCTCTGATTCTTACTACAAACGAATTTTCTTAGAAATGGCTCATATTAACCGGGAACCCTACACCATGAATAAAAAGAGTGACACCCAGGGACTCAGTTCCATATACAGTTACATCCTCAAATTAGAATTAGCAAAAAAACCAATCACTAATAGATCGTCCTGCACCAGACGAATAACATACAGACAAATTGTTTTTTCCGTCCAATCATTCTATTACATTATATTATCTATTATATATATATATATATATATATATATATATATATATATATATATATATATATATATATATATATATATATATATATATTATATATATATATATATATATATATATATATATATATATATATATATTTATTTTCCGTAATGCATTGTTTCTTTCTGTTTTCCCCCGTATGCAGGTTGACAAATGCGCTATTAAAATAAAAAATCTACATTCTCAACTATCATTTCTATCTTTATTCATTACACTATTTGCAATGTAAATTAGTTTTAAACTGAAAGTATATCTCAGATCGAAACGAATCAATACCTTCGATCTTTCTCTACCACATAAAAATTATAGGTCTATCACACTCCATCTTTACCGCCAAAAATTGATAATTTTTTGTTAATTTACTGGTTTACGGGATTAGCAGAGAGTACCAAGGCCAGCCATTTTGGCCGTTTTGTATTTTTCCGTTTAATTATAATGTTATGTAGTTAACAACAGTACGAGTATATTGGGGAATATCCCTCTGTGCAAATGACTGCTTATTTTGTTATAAAAAAACCACTTTGGTAAGTCAATCATTTTTCTTTTTTCTCATGCCATCTTTCTTTTTTGTTTTTTCAACCATATGAATGTACTTAAAAAACTAATTTTTCAGTTAACAGTATAAAGAAAAAAGAAAATTTTGTTTTTCCAGATCTCCTGACGAAGAAATAAATATAATTTCGAAAGCTCGACTAACAAAAAAGGTTGTTTCACTACCCAAGGCCATAAATATTTAAATATAGACTGCAGCCCCACTAAATTGAGAATATATATTTATATATATATATATATAATATATATATATATATATATATATATATATATATATATATATATATATATATATATATATATTTATACGTTATATTGAGAAAACCAATTAGAGTTACGAGTATGTTAAAAAAAACCGGACAGCTTAGACTGCGCATGAAATAAAACACAAACATTGCTTCAATTAAAATGGCGACCAAAAATTTTAAAAAACAAAAACATACTAAAAAAAGAGAAATTCTGGAGTCGATGGAAACCTAAAAAATACACGGTTAATTAGCGACACAAAAAACATAAACAATCTCGGTGAGGTCTTTTGTTGGTCATATGAATCAGTATTTGCTTATCCATATAGTGTATGTGTGTGGTTGTGCTTGTGAATAGTAATAATGTTTTAATGTGTTAATGTGTGTATACGAGGCTGGTTTGAAAAGTCCGTGCAAAGTCCGAGAGATGGCACCACCGGCGCGTATCGATATCATGTTTTGTTAGTAGCATCTCTTGAATGAACGCACACCAAGTTTCAGCCATATTGGTCTATTTCTTTGTGTTTGGCATTCGTGTGAATCAAGGAAGTCGAGTGATTTTCAAGAAATGGACGAAAAAGAATTTCGTGTAGTGATTAAACATTAGTTCATGAAAGGCAAAACGCCTCAGGAGACTAAAGGGAAGCTTAATAAACATTATGGTGACTTTGCACCTTCGATTAGAACAGTTTATAAGTGGTTTCAAAATTTTCGGACTGGCCATATGGGCACAAGTGACGCTGAACGTTTTGGAGGGCCTGTGGAGGTTACGACTCCAGAAATCATTGATCAAATCCATGATATGGTGATGGATGACAGAAGAGTTAAGGTGCGTGAGATTGCTAGTGCTGTGGGCATCTCGACTGAACGGGTACATAATATTTTGCATAAACATTTGGACATGAGAAAGCTATCCGCAAGATGGGTGCCGCGATTGCTCACGCTTGACCAAAAACGGAATCGTGTGAAGTGTTGCAAAAATGGTTTGCAGCTGTTCCAGAAGAATCCGGAGGACTTTAAGTGTCGTTTCGTCACTGTGGATGAAACATGGATACATTACTATACTCCTGAGACCAAACAACAATCTAAACAATGGGTTACCAAGGGGGAATCTGCACCAAAAAAGGCGAAGACCGTTCCTTCGGCCGGAAAGGTTATGGCGACTGTCTTTTGGGATTCGCAAGGGATAATCCTCATCGACTATCTGGAAAAGGGTAAAACTATTACAGGTGAATATTATTCATCGTTATTGGACTGTTTGAAAACCGAGCTGCAAGAAAAAACGCCCGCGATTGGCCCACAAGAAAGTCCTTTTCCATCACGACAACGCACCAGCACACACCTCAGCAGTCGTGGTCGCAAAATTAATGGAAATAGGATTCCAACTCGTTTCACATCCCCCCTATTCTCCAGACTTGGCTCTCCCTCGGACTACTATTTGTTCCCCAATTTGAAGAAATGGCTGGCGGGACAAAGATTTTATTCAAACGAGGAGGTGATTGCAGACACTAATGGATATTTTGCAGACTTGGACAAATCCTATTATTCGGAAGGGATCAACAAACTAGAACATCGTTGGACGAAGTGTATAAGCCTAAAAGGAGACTATGTCGAAAAATAAAAAAGGTTTACCCCAAACACATAAGTAGTTTTTATTTTTGCACGGACTTTTCAAACCAGCCTCGTATTTTTAAAGGAAAATCGCCTCGTTCAAGGTAAATGTTCTGTTTTTTATTTTTTACTTTTATTTTTGCTTTTATATGTATCGACTTATAGTTTCCAATAACGTTGTCCTATATAGACAACGACGGCTTTAATTACTACATGTCACAGCACTTATGTGTCTTCGGTGTCTGTCCGTCTGCCGTACTCGATTTTCTCCGAATCTATTTGACATAGAAAGTTGCAATTTTTTCAAAAATATAGGAATTGATTGCCCAATCAGAGCTGTGTAGTTTTAAAAGTTAAATTTTGACTTCAGGGGTTACTTTTGGGGGTGAAATCGGAAGTGAAAAAACACAACACGAGTTCCAAAATATATATGATGTAATTCTTGTGAAAACTTTTTATGTATTATTTTTAAAAAATTCTTAAAAGTCGTTTTCCTCCCCTTATCCCGATAAGTACTAATCAAAAAATTTTGAAAAAATCTGGAATACTCTCCATGAAGTGTAGATTGAGCAAAAATTGTTACGAATGTATTACGTTTGATAATTTATCTGGCATAAAAAAAAAACTATGAAAACTATGTTTCTTGACCTATGGTGGAGGATTTTGTAACACTCTTTTAAGTACATTACTGTAACAAAGTGGCAAGTCGCTTTTGTTCCGAGATATAATTTTGTTTTAGTTGTTTAATATTAAATGAATATTTAGGTAGTAAATATTTGTTTTACACTTTTATTACTGGATTCAAGAATGAGCTAGATTTATTTATTAGCTACTAGGTAGTTAAGATGCTATAACTATTATACATTATTGACTAAGAATAAACGCAAAAATACAATACTATATCACCACGACGCGAGTTTCGTTAACTATGTTAGCTTCATCAGGAGCGATGATTGACTTAATTTTTAGTGTTCTGTACGGAACACTTATAAGATGACTTCGGTGTCTGTTTGTCCGTCCATCTTTTTGTCTGTCTGTCACACCCGATTTTCTCCGAAACTATTTGTCATAGAAAGTTTAAATTTGTTAATAATTTAGGAATTGATAGCCTCATCAGAGCCGTGTAGTTTTGAAAGTTAAATTTTGACTTAAGGGTTTTTTTTTTATTGGTCTAGCACACGTGCTGCAGGGAAGTCCCTAAAGCGCTCCAGGAGCGGCACGAGTGTGGAAAAAGCGATTCACGTTGTTCTTGAATCGCTGTAAATTGTACTCGGTGGGAAACACAGCGCTGGGCAAATTATTCCAAAGGGATGACGTTCTCCATATAAAAGATTGCTTGAAAAGCGTTGTACGCGGAGTAACAAGCTGAACCTCATACGGATGCGAAGCACCAGCGCGACGTGTATTTCTAACATGCACCGCTTTGGGAGGAATTAAGCGGGCTACATCCTTCGAACACTTTCCATGAAAATACTTGTAGAACAGACTCAAGTCGCCAACCGTTCTTCGATGTTCCAGCGAATCAAGGCCGCCAGTCAATTCCGGGTCCCCAATCAGACGGACCGCTCTTCTCTGAACAGAATCCAACAAATGCAGTGTATGTTTGGGAGCGGAGCCCCAAACGTGGGAGCAGTATTCCATAGTTGGTCGAATTTGGGCTTTGTAAAGAATTAACAGTTGTTGTGGGGTGTAAAGCTTTCTGGTTCTAAATAATATTCCCAACTTTTGAGAAGCTCTCCTTGCTATGCCTGCAACATGTTCATGCCAAGACATATTTGCTCCCAAACTAATGCCCAACAAATTGAGCGACGATGCTAGGGGAATGGAGTGCCCCGACATAACTATGTCGGATTCGGGTTGGTTTTGGGGGATAAAAATTTTTACTAGGTCATCGAGTGTGGTGTCAAATGAAAGCTTGTGAAAACACGAGTAAAATATATATATATATATATATATATATATATATATATATATATATATATATAATGTAATACTTGCGCACCCTTTTCTTTGTATTATTTTTAAAAAATCGCGAAAAATCGCTGTCCCCCCACCTTATCTCGAAAAGTACTGATGATGAAATTTCGAAAAAACTCTGGAATATTCTCCACGGGGTGTAGATTGAACGAAAATTATCACGAGTGCATCACCTTTAATAATTTATCTGGTATATAAAAAAACAAAAATTTCAAGGTCATCAGTTTTCAGTAAAGATTGGAAACAAATTTTGTTGAAAACTCATGTGTTTTGTGAAGTCAATGATCATTTTATACCACCGTAACAAAAGTTTTTTATTTTAAAAGCAGTCAACGTACGGAACACTAATTGTGCAAGTTCAACTTGCACTTGACCGGTTATTTTAATTATATTAAGTCAATCATCGCTTCTGATGAACCATTTAGCGAAACGCATCTCGAGTGCAAAAATAAAGTGTTTGGTGTAGTGGTGATATATACTGAGTATTGCCATTGTGTCAAAGATTCCACATTCCTCACATAGCGACAATATGTATTGGATATTATGAAGTCATGGACCTAATTAACTTAGCCTAGGTAAGAATTTAATTTAATTTTAAAACAATCACCGTATGGAACACTAATTGCGCAAGTTCGGCTTGCACTTGGCCGGTTTTTTTAGGTTAAGGTAAGATATTATTTTACACTTATTAATCACTTTTTACAGTAGATTTAATTGGTGTAAGTTTGCACTTGCACTTGACCAGTTTTTAAATTTATGAAGGAAGGAGAAGGTCGAAACATACTCAATAAAACCACTGATATAAGGTAGTTCTATTTTATCATAACCGAAATAAAGTTAAGAAATAACTTGAACGGATCTCCCAAAAACCAACATATTCCTTTCGAGGGCTGATAGGTTCGCTCATAACTCACTGCAATATGTAAATCAAGTTAAGTTTTTGGAAACAATTTTTCCAGCAGACCCGAGAAAAAATTCACATAAATTTTAATAACTAAAAAAAACCTTTACACAAGCAATCAAAATTATAAAAGTCATTAAGGAACATCATCCGGAAATGACTAATTGATATTTTTATGTACGTGACGGTCTACCAAAAGGTAGAACACTAGCAGGCAGCAAGGTAAATAGCTGATAAATATGCTTAATAGCAATTGTATTAGGCGTAACTAGAGTGCAAGCCAACCTTGGTATTAATTAACTTAGTAATAATAAAGAGCTATCTGAATTTGAATTTGAGAATATGTAAATATGACCTTAGTGAAAAATTTCATGAATTTCGTGAAAATTTACACTTTAGGTCAGTTTATCGAGTGCCCAAACTACAAATTTCCGTATTCTAAGATTTTAATTATTGTTACGTAATCCTCAGTAACCCTGCTGTTTATCACAGTTCAAAATAAAACTAATTATGCTAAGCCTGCGGGAAAAAGAAGCATTTTTACAAGTATGATGAGTAAAAATATTCTAATTAGCTACCGTTGACTCTTTATTCGTAAAAAAAATGTTCTAAGCTATTGGGCTTTTACGAGGATGGATTAAAAAGTTCGCGGCCTAGTCAAGAAAACAAAATAAAATACGTACAAAAATATTTTTATTTTTCGACGTAATCTCCACCTAGCTCTATGCACTTCTTCCACCTGCTTTCCAAAGCTTCCACACCTGTTTGAAAAAATGATTCCTCAAGGTCTTCAAAATACTGGTTAACTGCAGATTCGACTTCTTCATTTGATGAAAATTTCTGGCCACCGAGATGTTTTTTTTTTAGCTTTGGAAACAGATGAAAATCTAAAGGTGCCAAATCAAGAGAATAAGCTGGGTGGGACAGCAATTCGAAACCACAACCACGAATTTGAGCCATAGACTCAACAGACGTGTGAACGCGAGTGTTGTCCTGATGGAACAAAACTTTCTTTTTCAGTAATTCTGGGCGTTTCTCTTTAATTTCTTGATGAAAACGACGCAAAAGGGTATAATAGTAAGTCAAGTTTATTGTTTCGCCTTTCGGAAGGTAGTCCAACATAATTATACCTTTAGCATCCGAGAAAACTGACGCCATCACTTCTCCAGCCGACAGAATTGCCTTCGCTTTCTTTGGGGTCGCTTCACCAGATTTTTTCAACTGCTTAGATTGTTGTTTGGACTCTGAAATAAAGTGGTGAACTCGGGTTTCGTTCATTGTCACAAACCTGTTAAGAAAATGTTGCGGTTTAGCCTCAAACATCTCCAAACAGTCGCGAGAAATCGTGAGTCGAATTCGTTTTTGTTCAACTGAAAGCAGTCTTAGGACCCACCTAGCAGAAACCTTAGAAAAACCGAGTTCGTTGGCAATGATGTTTTGTGTTCATTCATACGAGATGCCTATAGTGTCTGCAATCTCCCTGATAGTTAATCTACGGTCTTTCAATATGAGACCACACACTTTGCCGATGTTTTCTTCAGTCGTAGACGTCGTGGGCCGGCCGTTTAAATTCTGCAACTCATTTTTTCACAGTGGTATATGACGGAGCAAATTCCCCTAGTGTTGTTTTCATATTTGTTCATCATGTTGTTCAATTTTTTCTATTTTTCCAAAAGCGCTGCACTTACTCTCACTAAACTCGTTCTAACCTAAAAACCACAAATTCTACAGCAACAAAATTTTACACTGTGACAACGAAAGAAAGTATGAACGTATTAACTATAATAAAATTATTTTTTGGTGAGGCCGCGAACTTTTCAACCAATCCTCGTATTTAGAAAAAAAGCAACTTAATCTATGAGAAATTTTAAATAGGATGTGAATAAAAAAAATTATAAATGACATTTGCCCTGTTTCCTAAACAATTCCCTTTGATTTTTTTGGTCTTAAAATCTGGCGGCCATAGTGTAGGAGGTAAGGTATCTGCCTACTACGTTGGAGACTCGAGTTCGAATCTCTCTCTCTCTCTCTCTCTCTCTCTCTCTCTCTCTCTCTCTCTCTCTGTCTCTCTCGAGCGTGAAAACAGTGGCAAACCACCCGTAGTATCATATCTAGTAAAGCCCCCTTTGACCGTTCGGAAACGGCATTAAACTGTAGGTTCCGTTTGTCTGTGGAACACTTAAAAAAGGCACCAACCACAGGCAAAGGCGAGAAGGTCATCTACGTCCGTATCGGATATGGCACTTCAAGAAGAAGAAAATAATAAATGAGTATGAAAATGAGAAGATCATTCCATAATTTTTTTGCGCAATTTTATTTATTTAACAAAGTTTTATTAACTGCAATGAAACTCCTTGCATGGCAAAACATGAAAAATTGTATTCAACCAGTATAACTTTACACGTAGCTTCGTAAGGTGTTCAATAGCTCCCAAAATTTTGGAACATAAATTTTATTACTCAAGTCATTTAATGCCGCCTTTCCAGATATATTGTCCATAAATATTTTTAATATTCCCTAGAACGTCCTGGGAAAAAATTGTGGAATATGGAGGACAAATTTATAGCAAAGTAAAATATAAAACCAGCATAAATCAGGCATAAATCACAAAAAAAGGTTTTCATAATGGAAGATGTTTAGCTTAAAACTGATTTGATAAGATTACCAGTAAGTCGACTATAGTCCAAAATATTTAAAAATTAAAAAATTTTGCTTCTTAAAGTTTTAATATTTTTTATTCTACATTAAGTCGACATACATTTCGTCTTTATTAAGGTTTCTTCAAGGGAACAATTGTAGTCCGAATCCTACAAAAATACCTTCAACGACCGAAAAATCTGCAAAATGCTGAAAACAGATGTGCCTCATAAATTGAAAAAAGGGTCACTTATCGGGGTTTTTAAGAAATTTTTTGTTCGTTGCTGTTATGTTCGGAGCCAAATTTCAACCTTTTATTTTATTTTCAGCTGTTCTTTTACTGTTGCTTTCATTGTGTAGCAATTTTATATTATTTAAATTGATCTATCAGTAATATTTGTATAACGAATGGAAGTTGTTTTGAATGCCGTATGATTTTTTGTCAGGATGATGGAAATTGGATTAGCCGTTCTCATCTTATATCCCGATATACATAAACATACTCGCACGGAAGAATTTTAATTTAAAAAAAAAGGTAACTGTCCATGCAAAATGTATTCTCATATATTTCATAGTTGATTTTTAATTTATATGTGTATAGCAGGGGTGCTCAAACTTGAACTGCTGGCGATCTACCTCAATATTGTTAGACTACGATCGATCGACTCTGAGAGGCTGCAAGTAAGTGTGATGCAGGATTGTCGTCTAGGTAGGGTCTATCGTGGCATAGATATTAGTTTTTCGCACAATATGCATTTTTTTAGTCAAGGTAAATGTACGTCTGCTCTAAAATGTCAATGAAAAAACTCATAATTATTCAAAATTGCGAGTTTATTGGTTCTTACAAAACAAACTAGTTCTAGTGTCTAAACTTAACTAAAGAGTGACTTTGGATGTTGAAGCGTGGCACTGCATGTCCTCAGCATACTTTTCATAAGATGGTACGTAATTACCGAGTGCTAATCGCAAGCATGATGACATATGTTCGTCAGTTAGTCGGTTGCGATATTTTGACTTAATTATCTTCAATTCAGAAAATGCAGACTCGCACAAGTAAGTTGACACAAACATTGCCGTCAGTTGAAGGGCGATTTGCCTTAGATTCGGATATTTATCTTGAGATATAAAACACCAGAATTTTGTATCAGATGCTGTGGCTTTGAGATGTATATCTGATATAATCTGCACTAACTCATTTTCAACAGAACATGAGTCCACGTTAAACTGACTTGCTATTTCAGCAGCTAATTCCTCAATGTTTTTACACGAAAAAGGATAACTCATAAATGATGCGATATTTGCCAATTTACTGAAATCATAAAAACGTATTTCGAATTGGCCCAAAATATTTGATAATTCTGCCTCATAAATATCATAATTCAACTGAGGAATCCTTGCTTTCAAAGACGGAAAATTTTTCAGATCCTTTCTTTTCAGTTAATCCATCATAAGTTGCAATCTACTTTTGAATGCGTTTATTGCGCTAATCATCTCAATAATAATTTTTCCTTTACCTTGAAGCTCCAAATTAATGGTGTTTAAATGCATTGTGATGTCTGTCAAAAATGCCAAATCAGTCAGCCATTTTCCGTTTTTCAGCATCTGAGTGTCATCACCTCTTTCGTCCAGAAAAGCTGTTATTTCGGGCAATAATTCTTGAAACCTTTCTAGGAATTTTCCGCGACTCAACCACCTGACGTCCGTGTGAAGAACTAAATCAGTGTGTTCAGCTGACTCACTATCTTCCAACTGCAATTTAAAGAGCTGTCGTTGCAAGCTACGTGCACGGATAGAATTCACAATTTTTATTGCAATGTCCATAATCTCCTCCATGTTTAGAACTTTTGAACACAAAACTTGTTGATGTCTAATGCAATGGAAGGAGAAAAATGAAGGGAAATCATCATTAGCTCGACACAATGCCACAAAACCGTTTTCGTTTCCAGTCATTGCTGGTGCTCCATCGGTTGTAACACTAGTTTATATATTGGTAGCTTGTAGTTTGTTACAAAATTGAAGAAAACGTCATATATATCTTCGCCACGGGTCTTTCCTTTCAGAGGAATCATTGTCAAAAACTCTTCCTAAGCCGACATGTCATTGAATACCATTCGAATAAAAATACACAGCTGGGCAGTGTCTGTCATATCGGTGGATTCGTCGAACTGTAAAGAAAAGTATGTACATTCCATGATATCATGTTTTAGTTTATCTGCCGTGTCCTGACTCATGACTTCAACACGCCTTTTGACAGTCGGACGAGATAACTGAAGTTCTCTAATAGCAAACATAATCTCTGTTTTATTTTTAAAATCTCCAAATAAAGTCTTACCCGCTTCAATAAATGCTTTCTTCACAACCAATCCATCATCAAATGGTTTCTTGTGTTTCGCCAAAATATGAGATATTTTAAATGACGCAATCGTTGCAGCTTTTGATTGTTTGGCTGGTCTTGTGAACATGGTTTGTTCTTTTTTCAAACAAGTTATCAAATCACGTACTTTTCGTTTTCTTAATTCACTCTGTGACGGAAAATCCTTTTCATAGTTTTTATGAACCGTTTTATGATGCCTCTCTAAGTTCCCACGCTTAGGTATTGCAACTGACGCACGGCAAATGAGACAAATGCACTTATCCTTTACCATACAAAAGAAAAATTCTTCCTCCCAATCGTTATTAAAATGATAAGTTTTACTTTTCTTCGCCGCACTCATTTTGGACTATTTATTAATAAACTTTGTATCGATGTATCGCCTTCAAGTTACAACTCAAACTGACTCCTATTCCTGCAGGTGCAACATTTATATCGGCGCGAACGAAGTCTCGAATGTTCCCGTCAAACACGCCGCCCGAAGTTTCTAGAAAAATGGGCAGGAATCAAAAACGCGGCTTTTCTTTGACAAGTACCGCGCGTTCCTTTGATAAAGCCGCCTTTTGCCGCCAGCAGGGGGTTATTACGATAAAAGAAAGTGATGAGGGGGTTATTGTGGATCGAATAAATTTTAGTAGTTTATTCATTACATTTTGTTTTAGTTACCTAAAACAAAATCTGTGAATAGTTCTATATCGGAATTTTTTTCTCGAGATCGACTCAAAAAGCACTCGCGATCGACCGTTTGAGCATCCCTGGTGTATAGTATATGATATAAAACAAGTCTTTTAAGATCATGAACATTAAACCCAAGAAAGTTATACAAAGAATATAGTTGTTATATGTTCAAGAAAAAAGGAAAAACTATATATAACATATATATATATATATATATATATATATATATATATATATATATATATATATATATATATATATATTTATATTTATATATATATATATATATATATATATATATATATATATATATATAAATATATATATATATATATATATATATATATATATATATATATTTATATATATATATATATATATATATATATATATATATATATATATATATATACATACATATATATATATATATATATATATATATATATATATATATATATATATATATATATATACATTACATATATATATATATATATATATATATATATATATATATATATATATATATATATATATATGTATATATATATACATATATATATATATATGTATATATATATACATATATATATATATATATATATATATATATATATATATATATAATATATATATATATATACACAGGGTGTCCCAGTATTCCGTGTACATAAAGTTACTGTGGATTTCTGGGATAAAAATATGATTATTTTACCCAACTTACCTTAGTCCAAAAATTCGTAATTTTTGAGATACAGGGTGTCAAAGTTATACCTTTATTTTAGTTTTTCTTAATTAGCTTTTTTAATAATTTTACTATTTGTACAAGGTTCGGTGCTAAAGGTTTTGCTGAGATGACAAATCGAAATCAGCTCACGGTTTTGTTGTAAATTGTAGCCACTTATTGCACTGTGTATACTTCTAAATTTTCATAACTTTTTTATACCACTCTGTACGATATTTTTTATTAATATTATTATGATTAAATATTCGTATTTTCCGTCGTCTCCTGTCTAAAAAAGCTCTCTTGGTAACTGTTGGTCTTAGCAACAGTTTCTGAGATAAGTTCAAAAAAATAGTCTTTGAAATTTTGAGCATGTTTAAAAGTAAACTGGCTAACAACCATAATAAATTTAAAGATCAACGGGCCAACAACAGTAAGAATGTAAAACCCAACTGACTAAGGGCATAAAAGATTACCCACAAATTGATAAATTCGAAAAAAGTTTAATCACTCAACTGAGAAGGTATTGGTTTCACAATAAATGTTCAGTATGGCCGCCACCTTCGTTAATGTATAAATTAATACGTCGCAGGAAATTTAAATGTACTCTTCTTAAAATGTCTTCATCTCGTAAAGCGTTAGCAGCATTTTGAATCCTATTCCACAATTGCTCAATGTTTTCGATTTGAACTTGATAAACTTTCGATTTTAATGCACCCCAAAGGAAAAAATCGCATAGATTTAAGACTGGGAAATCAGGTGGCCAGTGAAAAGGAGCATTCCTCTTCCAATCCATCTATCTGGGTAACTTTAGTACAAAAAAAAAATTCACATTACGCGTAAAATGGGGTGGTGCACCATCGTGCACGAAAAACATGTTGCGACGTAAATTAATGGGTAAGTTTGTCAATAATTCAGGAATAGTTCAAGTAAATGTCACCATCAAGTCTATCTGGTAATCTAAAAGGCCCGATCAGATAATTCGCGAGAAATCCCATCCAGACATTAATATTGAATTCGCGTTAAAACTGTCTTTTTTGAACAGCATGTGGGTTTTCTTCAGCGTCAACATGATTATTATGCATATTTGTTATGCCACGTCGAGTGAAGCATGCTTCGTCTGTAAACAGGATTTTAGTGTGAAAAGCCGGAACAGTCGCTATGCGTGCTCGAATGGAAAATGGAATGCAAACGGGATCCAAGATCTGGAGGTAAGAGTTCTTGGACGGACTGTATATAAAAGGGGTAAATAATTTGTTGTCTACTGATCCGGTTAGTTGAACTTGTGGATATTCCCGTTTGACGTTCAATTAAACCAGTGCTGATTTTAGGATTATCGTGTACAATTTCAAGGATTTCCTCTTCAACATCGAATGCTCTAGCTTGTTAAGGCTGTCCAGCATTATTCTTGATCTGCTTAAATTGT
Source organism: Pachyrhynchus sulphureomaculatus (assembly GCA_019049505.1). NCBI lineage: Eukaryota > Metazoa > Arthropoda > Insecta > Coleoptera > Curculionidae > Pachyrhynchus > Pachyrhynchus sulphureomaculatus. Next base: position 177,205,827 of record CM032454.1, read on the forward strand.
CAAATTTCTCGAAGTCGCCTCTCAATATTGGCAAAAGTCTGATGGTTAGGAGTTCGACGATGCAGAAATCTTTCGTCATATACGCTAGCACTTTTGCGACCGTTACCGTTACAAAAACCAAACACTAAAATCATATCAGTTAGCTCACCAAAAGTGTACTCCATAATAATCTAGATTTAAAACACTGTTGAGAAGAGATTAATTCTCGTTAATACTCGTAAAACTTGTTTGATATCTGTCAAAAATTACTTTCTATCGGTATTACTACAAGCCAGTTAAGTCATATGATATCTCACATCATTGCCAGAGTGATTTTTGAGCACTATACAGTGTGAAGAAACGTGTGAAGTAACGCATTTACGATTTTGACAATGGAATTAAAAAATAGAAAAAAAAATCCCCTTTTTTCAGAAACTGTTGCTCGGGGCAACATTTTCCAAGAGACCTTTTTTAGACAGGAGAAGGCTGAGAATACCACTATGTAATTAAAAATATCATATAGAGTGGAATAAAAAAGTTATGAAAATTTAAATGTATATACAGTACAATAAGTGGTGCCTCCTACAATTTACAACAAAGCTGTGAGCCGATTTCGATTTATCATCTCAGAAAACCCCTTAGCACCGAATCTTGTACAAATAGTACAATTATTAAGAAAGCTACTTAAGAAAAACTAAAATAAAAGTATAACTTTGACACCCTGTATCTCAAAAATTACGAATTTTAGGACTAAGGTAAGTTGGGTTAAATGGTCATATTTTCATCCACAAAATCCACAGTAACTCTATGTACACGGAATATTGGGACACCCTATATATATATATATATATATATATATATATATATATATATATATATATATATATATATATATATATATATATATATATATTACAAATTATTCATTTTTTATGAAAAAAAAGCCAAAATTTTCAGGATGTTACATGGAAACGGAATAAAATATCTGTAAATCTTCAATCCATCGCATTTTAATTGAACATTTGAGATTTGCACACAGTTGGTAACACATATTGCTTTGTTGGCCAAAATATGCAAAACTGCTTATATTTAAACTTTGTAGAGATTTCATTAAAGAATCAAAAGAGGACAAAAACTTCAAGTATTTCATTGTAACTGGCGATTAGACGTGGTGTTTTCAGTATATTCCAGAAATATCAACCAAGCCGAGAAAATCCGAAACAAAGCCGTTTGGGGAAGTAGAAAGTGAAAACAATGTTGATTTTTTTTTCTACGATTTGGAGGGTATAGTACCCAAGGAATTCATTCCACTTGGCCAAACAGTTAATGCTGCGTATTGTCGCCTGTTTGTCGTATGCTGCCACAATATCGGTATTTAACGGTATTTTAACCATTAACCATTCACCGTATTCGCCTGATTTGGCTTCATGCGCCTTCTGTCGACCAAGATAATGAGGGACATCTCAAAAGATGAGCTAAAAACTCATTTTACATGTTTATTGACCGTGCAAAACGCTGTATTGAGTCCGGAGAGGACAATGTTGAACATGATAAATGAATTTTGCCAAAATAACATTTTGAAAAAGTTCTGTTTACTTTAAGAGACACTGTATATAATAGTACAAAATTACACTAAGCACCACGTCCAAATTCTATTCCTCTATTTTAGTTCAGCATCACTTATTAAACAAATTTGTAATCGAAAGTTATTTAATTCTATTATTAGAAACAGCAATAATCTGTATTAATTTCGAACTTTGAAACCAAATATCAACGAATTTTCGTAGGCGAAACATTTCGAACTTAAATTAACAGTAACTAATTGATTTCGGTTTTGTATTGACTCAGTTTTATTTTGCGGAATTGAAACACAGTCAGTGATGAAAATCGACTATCCAATTAACAAAATACAAATGGATATTGTTTTGGTGTGGCATATCAAATAATGGGGGAAAACAGTCATTTTTTGTTTTTCTAGTGCCTTTATATTCACTCCTGATAATCTTTAGCGTTAAAGTATTTCTTACGAGTAACTGTTAAAAGTAGTTTTGCTTTAAATTTTGAGAAATAATAGATTTTAGCATCATGCATATTAATTTTAAAAGTTTTCATATATTTAACACGTAAAAGATAGGAATCCAACTTTTTCTTCGATCAAAAGCATGCGTTTTTTTACAATTTTTATAGTTGTATGTGCATTAAGAAGTAAAAAGTCACAAAAAATACGTAAAAAATGACTTTGTTTTTATTTGTTAAAATATGAAGGCAGTATACCTCCTAGTTGTTGCAACAATTTTAGATAAATATTACATTTTAACGTATTTTATGAAGTGAATTTTCGCCGTGGTAACGTAGCTTGAAGAAGACTGCGCGCGAGGGCGTGGACGAGGACTGATCGGACTTTCTTTTAAAAAATACTAGAATAAACACGCGCCTACAGTTATCAGTATTTAATAATTGATATATTTTTAATAAATAATCCAAAGTATTGTTTTAATTAATTAGTATATATCGATACTAAATGAAAATAAATAATACGTAATTGGGTGCGGCGCGAAGCAAACGAGAAGCTACGTTGAAACATTCATTATACTCTGAAAACCAAGTTATTTCGCGTCTTTCTCTACCATAATGCTCTCTGTGTCTTCTAGTAAAAAATACCTTAAGAGCATTATTCAGAGATATTATTATTGAAATAATGTTGACGCATCAGTACTAAGAACTTCTGCACTCCCACTGGTATATTTCGTAGGCAAATATTACATCCCGGTCTGGATAAACAACGTACATACCAACATTCAGCTGAACGACATAATGAGGATGATCTCTAGTACAGTCAAATCAATACCTCTCCAGTGGCTACCAGTTCTATCAAGCATTCCCCCTCTCCCATTACGAAGGAATGCTATCTTAAAGAGAGACTGACAGAGGTGTTGTAATGATCCCCGATTGCTAATACATCAAGGACAGTATCTAGCCAGAGATTGAAATTCCGAAAACCTTCATGAAAGTTAGGAGAATCACTTGTACAAGAGAATTTTAACTTGGAAGCAGCATGGAAAGACGAGTGGGCAAAATTAAATCCGGACTCTCTAAATCTAATAACAGACCCTACAACCCAAGATTCAACTTGCCAAGAAGATTATGGTACTCATTAAACCGAGTCCGTACTAACCATGATAAGTGCGCATATTTGAGACACAAGTAGGGAATTTCCGCAAAATCCGATTGTGAATGGGACGACCCAACATATTGTGTTCGACTGCTCATTAAGACAATTCAACGGCACTATCCAGAACTTGCACTAATTCTAGAAACCTCTTGTCTCTTAACATGTGAACCCGATTTAGATATCTGTTGTTTTATGTAATTGCGTTGTTTTTATATTTATTAAGGCACAGTTTAAAAGCAGCCAGAGATAGTTGTTTCAAGGACCTCAAAGAAAAACAGTTAGTCGTGACTTTGCTCACGGAACTCAGAGAGAAACAGTTACTCTTGAGTTTCTTCGCGACCTGAAAGAAAAATAGTTAATCGTTACTTTGCTCACGGACTTCAAAGAAAAACAGTTAATCGTGACTTTGCTCGTGAACTCAAAGAAGAATATTAAATCGCGAACATTAATGAAAATAATTACTCGATAAATTAGTGACGTTACCAACAATTTTTCTCTTTTTCTATTTTCTATTTATTATTATTTGTTTTATCAAGTATAGTTAACTCACTCTAAATATATCAATATCAATAGTTACCAGTGTGTAAATTCGAACTTAACGAATCCAAACCTCTCGGGATTTCAACAATATATATATATATATATATATATATATATATATATATATATATATATATATATATATATATATATATATGTATATATATATATATATATATATACATGTATGTATGTATATATATATATATATATATATATATATATATATATATATATATATATATATATATATATATATATATATATATATATACATATATGTATATATATATATATATATATATATATATATATATATATATATATATATATATATATATATACATATATGTATATATATATATATATATATATATATATATATATATATATATATATATATATATATATATATATATATATATATATATATATAATATATATATATATATATATATATATATATATATATATATATATATACATATATATATATATATATATATATATACTCGTATATATATATATATATATATATATATATATATATATATATATATATATATATACATATATATATATATATATATATATATATATATATATATATATATATATATATACATATATATATATATATATATATATATATATATATATATATATATATATATATATATATGTATATGTGTATATATATGTATATATGTTGCAATGGAGGTTTTCACGGATGGTGGAGTGTGGTACGTTGGGGTTTCGGGTTTCGGTCCGTTCGTCTAGCAGTGGGTTTGCGCGACGTTAGCTTCGTCAGCGGCAAGATTGCAATATCGAGTAGCAGCAGCAACAAGAGCACTTGCAAATGCCAAATGAGATTTTGGCAAAACGTTGTACAAATTCATTGTTAGACGAACAGGCTGAAACCAGGAATTTTAATATATATATATATATATATATATATATATATATATATATATATATATATATATATATGCCACGCATTCGCCAGACGTCACAGACACAAAAAAAAAATTAATTTCACGTTTGTCTTTAAGGCAAAAATTTTTAGTATACACTTAAAAAAGAAAAAAAAAAAAAACGTTATTTGAAAACCTTCTTTCCTTATGACGCGATCGGGAGATGTGTTTGCAGTTTAATTTATGCACAAAATTGCTAAAACAAGAGGCCTAAAGTTGTTTATCTTCTAAAATAATTTTTACCTTACCCAACAAATTAATGTGATCCAAAATTTGGATTTTTCTTCTGCATATGATATATTCTAAAATTAGTAGCGAATTTGACTTCCTGAAGTGAAGGGAAAGCAAAATTTCCAACATATCGATACCCACCCCTTTAACCATCTTCCCCTAAAATTATATCGCTGTATATTTCAAGTATTATAATATCACTCTTTTTCTTATTTATAAGTCATTGCTTCTCCATTGGTAGAGATAGGGCTCTTCAAGTTTCTTTCAATGGTCTCTATCACGTGCAAGATAGAACGATCTACTCACTGTTATCAACCTGTTATCATCAATCCTTCTTTTCATTGATCTTCCGACACTTCATCCGCTCTCCCAAGGTCACCATTTAAGTAATTTTGTTGCTCATCTACTATCATTCGTTCTAGCTACATGCCCCGCCTATCGCCACTTTAATTTTGACTCTCTTTCACTGATATTTGTAATTCTTGTTGTTTGTCTGATATACTCCTTTTTAACGTGTTCTCGTGAACTAACACCTAACATCTGTCTTTCCATGTCCCGTTGAGTACGTATGGAGTCAACTATTTTCTGTAAGGGCCTTGGTTTTCAGCCCATACGTACTTAATAGAAATATGCGAAATATGCAGCTCTAGGACACTTTTTTTAAGGTCATAGGGATATGTCTGTTTTTTACAATAAATCCTCGGTTTTGAAATATAGTCCGGCTGAGACCAATTCGTCTTGGTACTTCCGCTGTTTGATTGTCCTTATCCAATCTAATTTTATGATCTAAGTGTGTATGTATATATATATATATATATATATATATATATATATATATATATATATATATATATATATACATATGTATATATATATATATATATATATATATATATATATATATATATATATATATATATATATATATATATATATATATACTCTTCCATGACGATCTTAACTTTTGTGGGCTTAGAAGGTTTGTTTTCTTGATATTCAACTCGAATCCAACAAGTTTGATTAAGTTGTTCTCTCATGATTTTGGGTCCTTCTAGATCTTCGCTAATCAGAACCACATCATCTGCGAATCGCAAGTGATGTAAATATATGCTGTCGATTTTAATTCCCTTCTCTTCCCACTCAAGACTTTTAAATACATCCTCCAAGGCCAGGCTAAACAATTTTGGTAAAATTGTGTCACCCCGCCTAACACTTTTCTTGATTTTTATGGATTCAGTTTTTCGATCTTCATCTAACCGACAGCCAGATAGATACATAGACGGAAATGGGAAAAAGTATGTTTTCTGTGATCTAAGAATGTTAAAAGGTAAACAAAAGCAAAAATCGCAGAGGGTATTTTTTCACAAATACAATACTCCCCGTTAAAAAGTTAGTAATAACAATAATTTACGTACTATGTCAGAGGTACGTAGGTTTCGGCTTATATTTCTAAAACTTGGTCTATTTTTTACATTTTCTTAGGTTACTCTGTAACCAGATCTCAATCCCTTCTACATACCATTTCTCTCTCCATCCAAAATGACGCCAAAAGTCCTTTAAATTATGCTGCAACTTTCCCAAATACAATTTTGAAATATTCTTCCTTTTGCGTTTTTGGCCAGGATCCATCGCGTACTCAACTTTTTTTATTTTTATAACTTCATGCAAGATATTTTGTATCCGTTTATGAGACACCTGCCATCTCAGCAATCTCACGAAGCTTAATGCGACTATTATTCATAACGATACAATGAATTTTATCGACTATTTCTTCAGAAGAAACCTCAATGGGATGTATTGAATGTTTAAATTTATTTATCCAATAATAAAGGATCTTGAGTGCTAGTGTAGAGTCTTCATGCTTTCAGTTTAGTTTCTATTTGAACCGCAATCCACTTTTTTAAATAAAAATCTTTGCTCAATACTTGACTTTATTTATTTCGACGAAATGAGTAACACCTATTACTTACGACAGCTGCAAACAAACAACTGCACCGTGCCTCTGTTTGAAACTTTGAACACAACCGTTACAAAAATCACGCTTACCAACAGTCATGCCGCTTATCAAAAGTTTCTCCCATTTCGTAGAAATTTACGAAACTTCTCCATCCACTCTCGAATACTTTGAACTATTTAGATAAGAAACTGATGATTGCAACTTTTGTATATTCTGGGTGTAGTACAAAGTAATTTTGTGGCACTATTTAATACTGTTAACACACGTTTAAATGTTTTTTTTTATCTTTATTTATATTAATTAAATTAGCAGATAAAATTGTCAATATGGCTAGGAAAAACTATAATGATTTTCTATAATCTCTCTATTTAAAAACATCACGCAATACAATACAGACTAAGCGACATACGAGTAGACCTGCTCTTGGTAATAAGTTAACTTAACAATTCCTATTTTATTCCTATTCTATTTTTTTTTACAGTAAGGAATCCGCCTTGTGGATAATCAAGCAGTCTGCGTCACCTTAAGGGTGCCACAGAATGCTCCAGCTGGAGTGGCTGGCATACCCACTAAACCTCCTTGTGAGTTGAGTCTGCGATCCTGTACTCCTCTTACAATGTGACGATTATTTTTTATATAGGGGGTATGAGTTGAAAAAACTTGTGGGTTAGTTTCTAATGTGTACATCTATCCTATCTTAACCTAATTAAGTCTAATTAAAAACTAAAAGCTAAATTTCCGACTATTTCGGGAGTGTGTTACAATGGTGTTAGTAGTGTGTGATGTTTACATGTTTAGCTTATTTTTCGGAGGAGTAGCTCAACTACACTACGACCTTTTCCCTATATACTAAGCACGTAATATAGTCCGTCTTGGTAGTCGAGTTTTAGTCATGTCTATTGTTAGTCTATTTGTAGTAAGTCTGAGGATCGTAAGTCGCGATTACCGACGTTTGCCTTATGTCTGAAGGCGTTAGCTATCTCAGAGTTAAGGTGAGCTTCCCCTTTCTCAAGAAAGTGGAGCTGGGTAGTTTGAGTGAATTCTTTTATTGTGGTCATTTAAAACTCCCTGTGCAACTGGTTGTTGCGGACAAGGCAGGGATCTCCTGCTATGTTAAATTCATTTTCTATGTATTCATGTTATAAACACCCATATTAAAAATTCGAGTGTTTATGTTACCACTAATTAGTCTTTTTTTATGGCCCTATAGATACTCGTCTTAGATTCCGATGATTTCAGACTTGTCTACAGGTTATTCCTGACAGAATTATGTGACTATAATTTTTAAGTAATTGCCCATTATTTCCTATCCCTTAGAGGGGAATAATTTCTTTGTTAACCTTTATCAAGTTCTAAGAACCTTGAATGCTCGTTCAATTTTTTTATTACTTCGGTACTCTTTGAAGGTATTTTGGCAATTTTCGTGAGTTGAAAAATAAACCGCATTTAAAGATGGATCGAATACTACATGCGTGCAGAGTTTCGGACATGAAAGTTATCTTTCCTATTCCAAAACCCAACACTAATTTGTAAACTTTAAATATGGTATTAAAACATGTAGCGTAAATAAGGCTTTACAGTTTGTCATAACAACGCAAAAAGCTTTTGGGCAAATAATTATGACAGAATATCACGTAAATTCTATTCAAAGACAAGCAACACACAAACTGTCTGCTATAAAATTTGAAGCAATGCTCCTTTAGAGAAATGTGAAATTACTATTTAGCCTATGTACGCTAAGTTACGTACAGTCTGTCAAGTAAGAACGTGACCGCTCGTATTCTTGAAAAAAATGTGTTTCGAAATCATTTTTTTCCATCAATGCATTCTTCGGTATGCTAACAATGGCGCAGTTACCTTAGTAAGTTGTCCAATCGCTTCCTGCATTAATAATTGCCTGACATCTTCGAGGCATGCTGTGGACGAGATTTTCTCCATACTCTGCGAAGTTAAAGTCCTCAGAGTCTTTCCTCTGAGCCTTCTCTTTACAAGGGACCAAACGTTTTCAATAGGGTTAGCGTCCGGCGATTGTGAAGGCCACTCTAGTATCGTATCCTAGTCCCAAGCTAGCCTGTTCGCTACGTAATTTTCGCCTAGCAAAAGTTTGTTCAACATGCGTCGGAATTTGACATCATGAGCACGAAAATGTGGTCCAATGGGACACAGTCAAACTCGGTTTTCTTAATTTTGCCGCTCCTTGACGCAGCGTCAATTTCGGGTCCCGTGAGAACAAAAACATGATTCGTTTTTCGACTTTCGGCGTCACTTTGCCTACCGAGTCACGGTTTCGAAAGTCGTCGACATTTCTTGTCTCGTTGAAAGGATGTACTCACTTCCTCACAAACGATACCGACTTTTTAATATATTTAACGACAGCGAAATGTTTCATTTTAGGCCCCTTTGGATGGACTGCCTCGAACCGACAACTTATTCTGGATTTTACGTGATTTTGACGAAAGTCCTGAATCGACTAATACTTTTACTAAAATGCGTCGTAGACAAAGGTTCCCTCTACCGATTTTTTGTTGAATCGCTAGAATCGTATCCACCAAAAAAATGAATTATCGCGGACACGTTCTTACTTGACAGACTGTAATTGCAGAAAGATGCAGTATGTACGTGTAAATAAAATTGTTGGAGTTATGATGAAGTTTAGTAAAGCCTTAGGGGAACGCAATGCAGTAAACCGTGTGCGAATACGTCTTTGCTTAAATTCGAAATTAATAAATGACATCGAAGTGAGTGAGCGAAATGAAGTTGTAAATGCCAAAATAATTGAAATATATGTTTTTTTTTTTAAATAATCTTTTATATCCGACACATTTCTTCTTCTAAAATGGCTAAAATAGATGTATAAATATTTAATAAAGAATCAATTATTCGATTTTAAAAAAGTTTTGTGTTCATTGGTATGTTGACTCAATCAATCATCGCTCCTGATGAAGCAGGCATGGTTTGCGAAACGAGCGTCGAGTGCAAAAATAAAGTGTTTAGTGTAGTGGTGATGGGTACTGAGTAGTGTCATTGTGACAAAGATTCCATATTTCCAACATAATTTAACTTCGAGTGCCAGTACTTTATTATCAGATCATGTAAAATTAAGCCGAGAATAGATCTATGACTATCAGGATTACTCCAAATCAATTCACATAAATATGAATGTTGTAGATTGGGTGACATTTTGTTGATTTTAGAAAATAATTTAGACTATCAAGAGAATTATTGAAGACTAATTAATTACTATTTTGTTTTTATAAAGGAATTATTTCAAAAAAATAGTCTCCAATGTTACATTACTACTGCCATTATTTCATTTTAAAATATATTTCAAATATTACAATTGCTGACATCATATATAAAGGAAATATATAAAAAAAACTATCAAATTAGGTTATTTTTGTGATGAAATCGTATTTGCGGAATTACAGAGTGCAGATTCGTTTGGGTGATTTGACTAAAAAAAACTGTTCTAGTAAAGTATTGGGTTTAAAATAGTATTATATTATTTTGAAAACTCTTGTGTTATACATTGAAAATATATTGTTAATATTGAGACTGTTCTTAGATATTTTTTTAAAAATTTTAGATGTTATAAAAAAAAATAAATATTAGATATATAAATATTAGAAAATTTTAGATATTATATAAAAAAAAGGTAATTTATCTATTGTTTATATTAGGTACTAGCCGTGCCCGCGGTTCCGCTCGCGTGGACTTCATTCACTACTATTGTCACTGCTTATTCCTTATGTTACCTAACGTAATAAAATATCTGCCATTTTTTCCCCCTTATCTCCCATTATTTCTCCTTATCTCCCATTATCTCTACATAATTTCCATTATCTAGGCTATCTCTGCTCATCTCCCTTTATTTCTTCTTATCTCCCATTATTTCTTCTTATCTTCCATTATCTCACCTTATCTCCCATTATCTCATCTTATCTCCCATTATCTAGGCTTATCTCGATTTATCTCGCAATATTTCTCCTTATCTCCCATTATTTCTTCTTATTTCCCATTGTCTCACCATAACTCCCATTATCTAAACTTATCTCTGCTTATCTCCCATTATTTCTCTTTATCTCCCATTATTTATACTTATCTCTCATTATCTCACCTTATCTTCTATTATCTAGGCTTATATCGAATTATATAGAACATATGTATAAATTTATAAAAACACGTAAATCGGATAAGTGGTTCTCAGCACTAACGGACAGACAGAGAGACGTTGCATTTTATATATACTATATTCTTTGCAACATGATATTGTTCCATATTTAATGGCAGTGTATCGCAAGAGAACCCGCTAACGGTAACCTTTTTTCCGACTTGATTCACTATTATCGTCACTGCTTATTCTTTCTGTTACCTAACGCAATAAAATATATCCTATAACCTGGCCAGAGAACATATGTACGAGTAAGATGCAATAATTTGTATCTCTGCTGTAAACCTCGTTGTGAAGGCTTACATGCCTTCTCTCTGGGGCTGTTTAAGCCACAGACTGACAGAGGAATTATCTAAGAGTGTGGTTTAGAGATTTTATTATTGAAACGTTCACCATTGTCATACATACGAGGCTGGTTTGAAAAGTCTGTGCAAAAATAAAAACTATTTATGTGTTTGGGGTAAACCTTTTTTATTTTTCGACATAGTCTCCTTTTAGGCTTATACACTTCGTCCAACGATGTTCTAGTTTGTTGATCCCTTCCGAATAATAGGATTTGTCCAAGTCTGCAAAATATCCATTAGTGTCTGCAATCACCTCCTCGTTTGAATAAAAATCTTTGTCCCGCCAGCCATTTCTTCAAATTGGGGAACAAATAGTAGTCCGAGGGAGCCAAGTCTGGAGAATAAGGGGGATGTGAAACGAGTTGGAATCCTATTTCCATTAATTTTGCGACCACAACTGCTGAGGTGTGTGCTGGTGCGTTGTCGTGATGGAAAAGGACTTTCTTGTGGGCCAATCGCGGACGTTTTTCTTGCAGCTCGGTTTTCAAACGGTCCAATAACGATGAATAATATTCACCTGTAATAGTTTTATCCTTTTCCAGATAGTCTATGAGGATTATCCCTTGCGAATCCCAATAGACTGTCGCCATAACCTTTCCGGCCGAAGGAACGGTCTTCGACTTTTTTGGTGCAGATTCCCCCTTGGTAACCCATTGTTTAGATTGTTGTTTGGTCTCAGGAGTATAGTAATGTATCCATGTTTCATCCACAGTGTCGAAACGACGCTTAAAGTCCTCCGGATTCTTCTGGAACAGGTGCAAACCATCCTTGCAACACTTCACACGATTCCGTTTTTGGTCAAGCGTGAGCAATCGCGGCACCCATCTTGCGGATAGCTTTCTCATGTCACACACACTAGCAATCTCACGCACCTTAACTCTTCTGTCATCCATCACCATATCATGGATTTGATCAATGATTTCTGGAGTCGTAACCTCCACAGGCCGTCCAGAACGTTCAGCGTCACTTGTGCCCATATGGCCAGTCCGAAAATTTTAAAACCACTTATAAACTGTTCTAATCGAAGGTGCAGAGTCACCATAATGTTTAACAAGCTTCTCTTTGGTCTCCTGAGGCGTTTTGCCTTTCATAAAGTAATGTTTAATCACCACACGAAATTCTTTTTCGTCCATTTCTTGAAAATCACTCGACTTCCTTGATTCACACGAATGCCAAACACAAAGAAATAGACCAATATGGCTGAAACTTGGTGTGCGTTCATTCAAGAGATGAAATATGACCTCGATACGCGCCGGTGGTGCCATCTCTCGGACTTTGCACGGACTTTCCAAACCAGCCTCGTATGTTTTAAAAAAAGGACATAAATCGGATAAGTCGTTTTCCAGTTGAAGCGCACTAACGGACAGACCGACAGACAGGCAGAGAGACAGGCAGACAGACAGACAGGAAGATGTTGCATTTTTATATGTATTATAGATAGAATATTATAGATAACCTGGCCAGAGAATATATGTATGTTTTAAAAAAAAAAGTACGTAAATCGGATAAGTTATCACTCCAGTGATAAGCGCACTAACGGACGGACAGACAGACAGACAGACAGAGATACGTTGCATTTTATATATATTACAGAGATGTAATAAAATATATATCCATAACCTGGTCAGAGAACATATGTATGAATTTAAAAAATTACGTAAATCGGATAAGTGGTTCTCGAGGGATAAGCGCACTAACGGACAGACAGACAGACAGGGAGACGTTGCATTTTATATATATTATAGATATAGATTATTATTATTATTATATAACCTGGCCAAAGAATATATGTATAAATTTAAAAAAAGACATGTAAATCGGATAAGTGGTTCTCGCGTGATAAACGCACTAATGAACAGACAGACAGACAGAGAGACATTGCATTTTATATATATTATAGAATATAGATATTCTCTGCTACATAATATTGTTCCATATTTAATGGTTTAGGCTGCGTATTGCAATGGAACGCGCTAGCGGGAAACTTTTTTCCGACTTCATTTACTATTATCGTCACTGCTCATTCCTTATGCTACCTATCATAATAAGATATAGCCTATAACCTGGCCAGAGAACATATGTATGTTTGAAAAAAAAGTACGTAAATTGGATAAGTGGTTCTCCAGTGATAAGCGCACTAATGGACAGACAGACAGACAGACAGACAGAGAGACGTTGCATTTTATATATATATATATATATATATATATATATATATATATATATATATATATATATATATATATATATATATATATATATATTATAGATGTTAACTTTACAAATTTCAAATTTATATACTCACGGGTATAGGGCTGATAAAATGTGAATAGAAGTTGGGTTAACAGAATCAATCAGAATGAAATCAATACAAAATGTAAAGAAAAGAATATAAAAAATTAATGTTTGTGATAAAGTCGTATATGAAGTATTATTTAGTACAAATTTATTTTTATGATTAGACTAAAAAAAATGTTGGGTAAATATTTGCTTGAAAAAAATCTTATTAAAAAATAAAAAGACTGATGCGATAGTTTAGTTTAAAATACGTCCTACTAAACAATTTTTTTTCCTACAAAATATTGAATGTACAAAAATGATAATAAACTCAAAATTTACTCAAAACTTGAATTAACCTGTAAAAATAGGAAGTTACATTTGAGTTATTCAATATATTAACTTTGCGCTATAAGGATTGGATTAAACGGAACGTAAATATATTAGTTCATATTATAAAGTTTGAAATTAAAATTTTTAGGTGAATCGATGTATGAGTTTTAACCTTATAAATTCTGTGTTGATAGAGTTTAGAACTATGCCCTAAGTTTTGAGATTATTGAGATTAAGGGATTAAGAGTTATGAATTTATAATTTACAGGATTAGGAAAAAGGGTTTGAGAGTAAGGAGTTTGTAAATCTTAGGTTATTGGGTCATTCTTAAATAAAATTCATGAGTTAAGAGTATAAAGGGTTATGGTGTATAGGTTCAAGATTTGTGATATTGAGAAATGAGAAATTAAGTTTGGTAGAGTTGATTGATTGGTCCGTTACTTTGTGACAGTACATTTTAACAATAAAACTACTTAATTACTCTCTGTTTGTTCCTAAGAGTAAAGTTTGAGAGGATATATAATTATGCTTTACACTCGATAAAATATCCCAAGTTCTCACGGCCGAAAAAAACGTCGCGCTAATACTTCATATCCGTATGAGGTTCAAGAAATAGCTTTTAAAACCCGCTCAAAAATTATCCGATATATTTTTCAATGCCCTAAAGATAAAACTAATAAACACAATAAATCAGGAGTTTTGGATAAACTTAATTGTCAAGAGTGCAATAGCTGTTACGTAGGCCAAACGGGACGGAATTTAAAAAAAGAGCTTCAAGATTACTCAAATACTCCATACGGCACCTAAAGGATTAAAAATAAATTTTTTAGAAGCAATAGAAAACTAACAGACATTCAAAGGACCATAATATAAATTTACTGAATAGTCAATTAGACGTAACAAATTCTGTACTGTTCCAACTGTTTTAACACATAATAGACGCTCATCTGTTCATCATATAAACATAAAACACCAAAAATCTGTTTTAGTCTTAGTTAAGCGTTTGACAATGTAGTTGTACTACGAAATCGCGATAACGCAATTGTAAAATCTTTACAAATATATTTAGTGACAGTTAACAAAGTAATTAAGTAGTTTTATTGTAAAGTTTAACAACTGTTAATAATAAAGCTATGGAATACTGCTCCCATGTTTGGGGCTCCGCTCCCAAACATACATTGCATTTATTGGATTCTAGTCAGAGAAGAGCTGTTCGTCTGACTGGAGACCAGGAACTGACCGGCGGCCTTGATTCGCTGGAATATCGAAGAACGGTTGGCGACTTGTTCGAAGGATGAAGGATGTAGCCCACTTAATTTCTCCCAGAGCGGTGCATGTTAGAAATACACGTCGTGCTAATACTCCATATCCGTATGAGGTTGAGCTTGTTACTCCTCGCACAACGCTTTTCAAGCAGTCTTTTATATGGCGAACATCATCCCTTTGGAATAATGCCCATGACTGTGTTTGCCACCGAGTGCAATTTACAGCGATTCAAGAACAACGTGAATCGCTTTATCCGCACACATGTCGCTCCTGTAGCGCTTTAGGGACTTCCCCGCAGCACGTGTGCTAGACCCATAAAAGAGAAAAAAAATGTCTTTAGAGCTCATTTGATTATACTGAATGTATTTTTAGGATTCATAGAATCAGAGTTAGTGAGCTAGTGAATTTGGAAATACGAAATATGAAATAGGGGTTGGTATATTTATTGGTCTTAGATTTATTGGATTTGTGTTTGTGGGTTTAGGAATATTGTATTTAGCATTATCAGTCGATAGTTTATTGGATTAGAGATAATTGCATTAAGGCATATTGTTTTTGGGTTCCTGGGAATGCGGTTTGAGGAGAAAAGTTCAGAGCATATAGAGGAATACATTATGGGTTTCGGAATATAAACCTAGGGTTTATAGATTCGAATGTGAAAGTTTTTTTTTATCGCTCACCGCCCAGCCTCAGTAGGGATTTTAACCTTTTCCATATCCCAAGGATATCGCAATATCCGTCAACGTTGTCTAAGTGCCGAAACATAAATTTTTGTATTTCACGGCACCTTTTAGACAACGCGGTAGTGCTGCCACGGACGTTATTTTTGCATTTCTGCAAACAACTGCTACCAATGAACACTCACAACACCCAGCCGACACACGGAATCGAACCGCTGACCTCCTGATCAACAGCAGGCTCTTAGCCCACTGCGTCAATCGGTCCGGCTCGTAGTACTCGAAAGTGCTCGAAGAGATAGAATTTATGAATTTCACGTTATATAACATTGGAGTACAGGGTTTATGAGTTTAGAGTACTACTACTCTATTACTACTACTTACACTACTACTACTACTACTACTACTACTACTACTAATAGTAGTACTACTTATACTACTGCTATTACTACTACTATCACTTCTACTGCTACTAATATTACCAATACCACTACTACTAGAGTCAATTATTAGAGTCAATTATCCATAGTAAATGAATTATAACTGCTTGGATTTCTGATTTTTAGTTTAGCGAGCTATTGTGAAAGGATTTTTCTCAGATTTTAATCTATGGTTAAATTATTGTAAGTATTTTTTTGACTTTTCAACAGCAACTGCGTAATTTATGTCTTTTTTTGTTACTCGAATAGGAATTTTATTTAAATAAAGTACTTCTATGCTAACACTAATGATATCTCATGTTTTTCAGAAAAGTACCTTGACAGATTTTACATTTTTAGCCCTTCCAGAATATAATATACGTTACATCAAGAAGATTAAAAAAAATATTGCCCCCATTGGATGAGATTTGTGGAGTGGCTCGCATTTTTTCCATTTTTTTCCCACTAGGCGCCGGCGCCGTTGGGAGCTCCGACTTCCGAGCTCGCCAGTTTTTCATCAGCCCTTGTTCTGCTCACTTGTGTTTTTTTTTCACCTCTCGTTATGAGTTTTCACATTCAATGGCCCGTGGTAAGCCTCTCTCTATAAAAACTCGTCAGCCATTTTAATTTTACATTGAAAAAGTGCGTAACATCGCGAAAAAATTAAGGGTTTGTGCTTCGACGGTGAATCTTACATTAAAACGCTATAGGGAGAGAGGAAGTCTTAGCAGTTGCGATCGGGGAAAATCACTAGTAAGATCAGTTCTTCAGGAGGGTAATCTTCATGGTTGTATGCACCCAAAAAATCGTTATAATGGCATGGTAATATGTTCAAACGGCTTCCGTGAGCGCAAAACCATCGTTCCTGGACAACTGAAAAGTGGAAAAATGTGTTGGAGCGACGAATCGAAATTCCAAATTTTTAACTAGAGACGGAGAATCTTGGTGGTCGACTGAAAAAATCAAGATTATATTGTTCTGTGAAGCATAGAGGTGGGTCTGTTTTAGTGTGGGGGCTTCTCTTTGGCTGGAGTGGGGAACTTAGTCAAAGTCGACGCCATTATGAGGAAAGAACATTATTAAAAAATTTGAAGGAAAACGCTATACCATCTGAGTTGCGATTAATCGGAAAGGGATTCGTGATGATGCGTGACAACGATCCTAAACATACTTCAAAGCTTTGTAAGCTAGCACGCCAGCCCAACCAAGAAAAAAAAACATGCTCAAAATGATGGCATGGCCACCACATAGTTTATATTTCAATCTCATTAAGTTACTATCGCGTGAGCTATACGGAACTGTCAGAGAGGAGTGTCCCACGTCCAAACATCATCTTTGGGGTTTTCTTCAAGGTGCCTGGGGAGAGTTACCACTCCATAAATTAAA
This sequence comes from Pachyrhynchus sulphureomaculatus, assembly GCA_019049505.1. Classification (NCBI taxonomy): domain Eukaryota; kingdom Metazoa; phylum Arthropoda; class Insecta; order Coleoptera; family Curculionidae; genus Pachyrhynchus; species Pachyrhynchus sulphureomaculatus. The sequence goes on from CM032454.1 coordinate 177,223,553, forward strand.
AAAATTAATCGAAAGAATACCGAGAATAGTAAAAGCGTTATTAAATGCAAAGGGCGGTTTTTTTAATGAAAATAATGTTTAATATTAGAGTTTTTATATTGTTGATGATGATTTTTGCTGGTTTTTTACATGTTATATAGTAATATATTATGTAATAAAGGTTTTTTTTACATTAAGGTCTGTAAAGGCATTTTTTTTTTGGTGTCCATGAGCTATAGTATATATATATATATTTATATATATATATATATATATATATATATATATATATATATATATATATACAACACGTAGGCTGAACAGTTGTTGATTTGACACATAAATGTCGCCCTTTTCAAAAATCTATATGATTTTTAGGAAGTACTAACCTTCAAATGATACGTGTCAAAATTTCATGATATTTCGACGATTAGTTTACAAGTTACAGTGGTTTTAGTGACGCTACTGTTTATATTTTCAAAACAATGGAAAAAAATCGAATTTCGTGTGTTGAAAACACTGTTTTTTGATGGGAAAAAATACCGTTCAAGCAAAGCAATGGCTTATAGGTGTTATGAGGACTCCGCCCCTGGAAAAAGCACTCATCATTTACTGGTATGCTGCGTTTAAACGCGGTCGTACAGACGCAAGTGATGCGGAAAGCTCTGACGCCCAAATGAGGTGGTTACACCAGAAAACGTCAAAAAAGTCACAAAATTGTTTTGGAGGACCGTAAAGTGAAATTACTTGAGATAGCTGAGACCCTGAAGATATCAAAAGAGCGTGTTGAACTGATTGAATCGCTCTTGAAGGAGACTATATAGACGAATAAAGTCGAATTTTCTAAAAAAAACTGTGTTTTAAGTAGCTAGACCAAAAACTTACTGTTACTTTAATAAAATTCTATTCCTTATGCAGCTAAGTTACGCCGAATCTTAAAAAAGGTAATGCAATTTAGCTGCCAAACAGTTACTTTTAAAAAGATCTTTTTACGATGCCATAAACACTGAAAGGTATTTGGGCGGATATCCAATATATTTTTTCATGAATTTTAAACTAGGATCTTAGAATGCGCTACATTACTGTGAAGTTAGTAAAACATAAATATTTCGTTTTAAAAATAGACTCATTGTAAAAATTATTGCCCTTTTAGAAGTAAAAGGTTGAATAACTGGTATTTTGTATAGTATTCTTCTTTAGCCTTCATCGATCCGTGATTGTGTATAATGTTTGCATTTCTTCACGTTTCAAACGATCACAAACAACATAAATTTTCAGTTTTGTCGGTCTATGTGTCTGTGGGTTTACTAACACTCTCGAACAAAATAACGTATCGATTTACAATTTGGTACTCACATAATACTTGAAGTAGAAATGGTACTGACAGTTTTCGAGCGAAACTTACTTTGGTATTCGGCGATTTTTTTTCGTGGTTTTTAGGTGGATCATGAAAAAATTTGAAGGAAAATTATTTGTACTCAAATATGTAAGAGGTTGAGTGGATGAAGGAGTATTATACGTCCTTTATAAGTTTCGCAATTGAGCCGAGCTTTGAAGGACAAAACGAACGCAATATGCTAAAAGACATGAAAAAATGATTTTTCATTATGACAATGCTCGGCCACTTGTTGCAAAATTCGTCAAGAAAACACTAGAAGCAGTTGAATGGGTTATTCTACCTCACCCGCTGTACTCACCAGACATTGCTCCTTCTGATTATCATTTGTTCCTAACGATGACGCACGGTCTGTCTGAATAGCGCTTCCATTCTTATGAAGATACCAAAAAATGGGTTGATTCGTGAATAGCGTCAAGAGATGAGTCCTTTTAGGCTTTGAACGTGGTATTCATATGCTGTGACAAAGATGGAAGAAAGTGGTGGCTAGCGATGGACATTACTTTGAATAATGAATTTGTAACCATTTTTTTTGCAGCTCGGTTTTCAATACAGCGATATTTTTACCGAAAAATTCCTCAAAATTAATTCATACATCAAATAAATAAAAACGTATAAAAATGAAATGGACTGAAAATAGCGTTTTGTTTTTAGTTCCAATTATACTGCTCTTGCTGTATTCGTGAAATTCTTAGAGAGCTTGCTTTGTATATATCATGTCGGGTATTCTTTATGCCTTCTTGGACTCGAGTTTGAAAATTATGTAATTTTCCATTATTTTCAACTAAACGTCGAAGTTGATAATAACGTAGTGAAGGGGATTAGACACGTTGCTTTGTATATATCATGCTATATGTTGCTTTTAGGGTTTTTTGAATCAAGTCCAAGTGTTATTTTTTCATTATTTTCGGTAACCATTATCATCCTATTTGTTAATATAACTTTCACTAGAAATAAATGTAAACTTTTACTCACAGCACTAGACGCTTGTTTTCTATTTCTTGTAGCATTTACATACATTTAATTCAAAACTATAGGAAACGCCATTCATTATTCGACTTTAACTGAAATTAGGATGATATTTTCAATCCATAGTGACTCTACATTCTTATGAAATTCAACGTACTTGTCTAACAACACTCGTATACCTTGACCGAAGGAAGGTCAAGACATTGATTGATTGATTATTTCCTTAGGCTTACAATGAAATGTGATATTGAGTGACGAAGTTTTGGTTTAATGATATAATGAATTAAAGATATCTATTGATTACAGTATTGTGTTGAGATGTTTTATTTCTTTAAATTTTAAGAAAGATAAATAACAAGCTAGCTAGTGTATTAAGTGCGTATGCTAGTTGTTTTTTTTTTTTTCCGGCCCAGTAACCTTTAAATTTATTACTTTTATAAAATATCATTTGAGTAACAGAAATTAACCGCCAGTTAATAAATCTTGTCATTATTTGAACTACGTAGTACTCACATAAATACTGTTACAATGAAAACATTGCCAAATTATTATGGAATTATTTTGAAATTAATTCTTATATTCGTAATGGCTAAATTAATTTAACATTTACTCAAAGGGGCCCACTCTTGCTTTTATACAAGCCTCGAACGATTAGGCTATTCGTCTATGGCAGCGTGTACTTAGTAGTAGTAGTAGTAGTAGTAGTAAAATGAGTGGCTAGTATACCTTGAGTCCCTGGTGTCACCTAGATCTAAAAGTTCTTCTGTGACTCCCCACTGAGTCGAATCAGGGTCGTAGTCCTAGTCCGGCATTTTCTGCCAAGAGACATAGGCTACTCACCCTGACCTCTTGTAGATCTTTGAGGTTCACAGAACAGTTGACCCCAGTATCTATATCTCTTGACCATTAGTGCAGGATATTCGCACAGAATGTGTATACTGTCCTCGCTTTCTTCCTCGCACAGCGGACATGTTTTGCGCTCAGTCAGTTTGAGGTTATATAGATGAGCCTGTAGTGCCACATGTCCCGTAAGGAGTCCTATGCTCAGACATAACCTTTGTTTTGACATCGACGAGAGTTCCTTTTTTCTGCCTGTCGTAGTTTGTTTCATAAGGAGTTTGGCTTGACGACACCCCGCTCCTGTACTCCAAGAGAGTTGGTGTTCTTTATCCAACCATTCCCTAATTTTGTTTTTACCGAAAGCGAATGGAACTCCTACAACCTGTTCAGGTGGGACCTCCAAGGTGCCTCTTTTGGCTAGTTTGTCCGCTATTTAATTTCCAGATATATCTTGCTGGCCTGGTATTCACATTAGGGTAACTTCGTTGTTACCTCCTAATGTGTTTAGCTCTTGTATATATTCCCTGTTCACCAAGCTATCCGTGGTAGATTTGGCAAGAGCTTGTATAGCTGCTTTACTGTCGCAGCAGATTAAAATTTTCGTGTTATTCGTCCCTTTCGAGATTTGTATTTTTGCACATTTTAGGATGGATAACACCTCAGCTTAAAAAACCGTAGCCATATTGCAGGATATACTTTCCCTGTGGTTTAATTTATGGCAAAAGATTCCCGACCTCAAAGCGCCCATTAGCTCCCGAACCGTCAGTATACCAAATGTCGGTATTCGGCCTGTTCAGGAGCTTTTGCATGTCCTTCCTTTCAGGGATATGGACACAAAAAGACTCAATCATTGGTCTTGTTTTCATGATTTTATCTTGTTTGAAGACGAATGTGCGTTCGTGGAGGAATTTCAGACCTCGGTCCCCATTCCTCCATTCGCCTTAACATTTCAATCTGTACGCTGCTAATCTCGCGGCGTGTAGATGATAAACCGACTCAGTGGTGGGACACAGAGTGCTACTTCTAGCACCTCCGTTGGTGTCGTTCTCAAAGCCCCCACTACCGCTCTAAGGTAATTCCCCTGTAGGCTGCGCAGTAGGTTCTTTTACTTCACCGTGCTCACTCTGGGCCACCAAATCACTGCTGCGTACGTTAATCTAGGCAATAGCACCGCTCTCTATATCCACAGTGCGACGTTTGGTTGCATACCCCAAGTTTTACCCAGAGCTTTCCTACAGACGCGTAGAATTTGTTCCTCTTTTCGTTGAGGTATTGTTTCCAGTTTAGTTTTGTGTCCAGACGAACTCCAAAGTATTTCACCGAGCTTGTGTAAACCAGTTCATTGCCTCAGAAACTAAGTGGTGCAATTTCTTAGGGTTTGTATTTCCTTGTAAAGATCATGGCATTGGTTTTTGATGGATTGACCGTTAGTCCCTTTGCCATGCACCATCTTTGAGTGATCCTCAGGGCTCTCTGCATGATCTCCTTGAGAGGTTGTAGAAGATTGCCTATAACCACTGTTGCCACAGCGTGTACTTGATCCAATGGAAAATTGTTCACTGCTTTTGTTAAAACTCGATTTAAAGAGTCATGATTGGCATGCCCTCTAAGAGAGATTATAGTTTATAATTTGAAGAATTTAGATCAGGACTTGCAGAAGGTCAATTTTCTGTAGTAATAAATGAAAGCACATTTTGTTGAAACCATACTTGTGTTGTTTTAGCTTTGTGTGCTGGTACAGAATTTTTCTGGAAGATCCAATGCTTATTTTTGAAAAGAATATGGTTTAGGTATTACACGACGTTCTCTAAAATAGTGTCATGATATATTTTAGCCAAAGTTTTCACACCTTCTTCACAAAAAGGAATTCTGGTAACCCCATCAAGGCTGACTCCCCACCAAACCAAAATGATGTTGGATGATGACTCCTCTGAACTTTTGGAACAAGTTCAGACGCTTTCTTAGAAGATCGGACTTAAATCCTGTCATTTTGATTATTGAAAAATTGTTCTACAGTGCAAATTTCTTCATCGGTAAACAAAATTTTTCTATATTTGTCATTATGATATTCCTTCAACAAACTTTTAGGTTTTTGTCACCGTTCTCGCTTTAAATCTTCCGTTAGTGAATGACCAATGTGTTTCTTATAAGCGCGAAGTCTTCTTTAATAATACGAAACAGACTTTTTCGTAATTTTCGTCTCACTAGATAAAATTTTATGATTGCGGAGAAAATTTCGTTCAATTCTGGCTTTTACAGCGTTAACAACTTGTGGCGTTTGAACTGGTAAACAAACATACGATTTATTCTAAGCGTTTTTAAGGTCTTAAAAATGTCACTTTTTTCCATACCGCAATTAAATAAAGCTATAACAGCAATCTTTATCTTCTCGATCACCCCACTGCATTATTTAAAGAATTCAAATTGTAAATATGTTTACACACAATAACCGTATAACAACTGAGTAATATAACCTATAAATAATTTCACCAAAAAAGTTAATGTTTATAGAGGGCGTACGTGAAGATTTGCAACAGTTTTTAGGAGAGTACTATGTATATAATATTACTAGCGACCCGTCCTGGCTTCGTACGGGATTTATTGGTGTTCTGTCACTGTTTAACTCTTCGTTAGAATTTAGTGTAGACAAAAATAGCATGTCTAAAATTTTTTTTTAAATAGTTTAAAATATTTCTTTATACACCACGTTAGGTGTCTCTTTCCTGGGTGCCAGAACAAACATTATACTTGGCTGTTACACATGACAGGGTCACGTATAACTGGCCATGCGAAAAACATTGAACGCTAAGTTCTAAACCAGCTACGTTTAATGTATGTTCTTGAGCTTTGTTGATCGTCATCGAGAAACACAGTTTTACGAGAAACTAGAGCCGTTTAAATTGAAACGGTAAGCCAGTTGGTATCATTGGGATTCTCGGAATCAAAACAGTTTTTCCAGCTACGCAGCCTATCAGAATTGTGCCTAGTGCATTGTTTTGATGGATTTAAAATACGCAGCAATATTATAGGAGCTCCTATTTTTTGAGTCGGTTTGTTCAATGGAATTTAGGGAACACATCGCAGCAGCGGCGGCGGCGCGAGTTCGGAAACACTCTTGTAAAATTTAAACTGTTCATCCAAATGTTACCATCTAAATACAGTTTTATCTTTATTATATGCACAAAATAATGAGTGCATTTAATTTGATAAGGATTTGTATTTTCCTACCTAAATTACTCTGTTTAGTTCAGGTTTTGACACATCTATTTTTAATATCTTTACTTCGAACCTTTGTAGATAGACATAGGTTGTCTCTACCTTTTTTGTAAAACTATTTAAGATAAACAATAATACTATATATTATTTTCACGTATCTCTAACTATTTGCGCAAGGCACGCGAAGGTACCTTTTTTTTTTTCTGATTTCATCGACATTCATCGTCATAGGTTCGGCTAGTTTTGACAAAATATCTACATATTACACACTTAAACCTTCTTTTTGAAAAATGTCATTAGTGAAAGCCGACGACAGGGAACTTTGTTTTATATTGTGTAGTGATAATAAATCCTTCAGTAACCAGTACACGTGATTTTATCGTAAGAATCTGTAACATCACCACAATCAATTATGACCTATAAAATCTTTAAAATTTTACATCAAACTGCTCTTAAAACTTTTTTTTTTTGAAAGTTCTATATAGACTTCAAAAGTTTTACCTTAGGGAATTCCTGTTTAACATTCAATAGATGTTTGGCAAACGAAATTCATTTCAGCTTTCAGAGCTTGGGAAATGTAACAAACCATGAAAATCTGTGATTTTTCTTTATGATATGATTGAGAGTAAGTAAAAGGCAAAAGAACGACGTCATTAGTATTTTTCTTTCGCTTTTACAACCGAAAGGTAAACATTGAGAGGTGCTTATAAACTTGTTTACTTTAAGTATTTATATTTTGTTTTGATATTAAACAGTAAGAAGTGTTGAGAATATGACTCATACGATCATGGTAAACCTAAACATATTTATTTATATTAACATTCATAGAACGAAAAAAAATTATGAGTTCTTCGTATATATTGTAACATATGTCCTTTTTAGAATTCTTGAAGTCGAAGGATAGGGAAATTTTATTATTTTTTCTTTATTTTAATTTTTTTTATAGGGAAAGATCATACAGGGGTTAATTAGGTAGAGGAGATTAGAGGGAATGCTCGTACTTATCACGTTACACCCCTTTTTCAGTGTCAGTCAAGTCGTTTAATTATTTCATCTATAATAAGTGAAGGGATTTAATTATCATCATCATCATCAGCTATTCAGTTCATCGTCGGATATAAACCTCCCCTAAGTACGTTCGTCTTCTTCAGGTTCTTGTTCATCCAGTTGTATCCCACTGTCTTTTGATGTCGTCAGACCGTCGGGTTTGTGGGAGTCCTCTACTTCTGTTCTCATTCCAGGGCCTCCGATTAATTACTATATGGGTCCATCGATTATCACGGAGTCTTCCGATACGACCCGCCCAGCCCCACGTCAATTTGCTTACCCTCTTAGCTACATCAATTATCTGGAACCTTTCTCGAATTTCTCCATTAGTCAGCCTATCTCTCAACGATATTCCCAACATCCTCCTTTCTATCGCTCGTTGGCTTGGAGGCGATTTATAATTTCTTGATTCCACGAATCCTTTCCGCATTAATCAAATGTGTTCACTTTTAGTGTGTTTGGTAGATTGAAAAGAAAGATGTTCCGAAATCTGCCAAACGTCGACCAAGCCAGTCTCCTTGATAAATGTGCTTTAAAGATTTCTTTGGATATTACTATTTTTTTGCCCAAGATATACGTATGAATCCGTTCTTGTGGTTTGCGTGTTTTCAATGTTCAGTACTGCTTCTTTATCATAGTCGTCATTTGTTATAAACATGGTTTTGGCGTTCTTTATCTTCGAAACAATCTCCCTGGACTTGTTAAGTTCGTTCAGCATTTATTCCAATTTTTCTTTGTTATTAATTATAGGCACAATATCATCCGCGAATCGCAAATGATTGAGTTGCTCCTCTGCTATATTTATACCCTTACTTATCCATGGAAGTTGTTTGAAAAGATCTTCTAGCGCCAATGTAAACGATTTCGGTGAGGTTCATGTCCCCATGACATACTCTTTTCATTTCTATCTTTTTGTTTTCTTTCAATACTATCTGAAATGCATTTTTACATATATTTCGAATAATCCTGCGAGTATCTGCTGTCAATTCTACAGTTACTTAGACTATTTAAAGTTGCCCAGATTTCAAGTGAGTCAAACGCTTTTCTGTTAAAGTTTTATAGTACTTTTCTGTTAAGGTTTTTAATACTTGAAGGTGGTCCAGTGTACTAAAGCCTTTTCTAAATCCGACTTGTTCTCTGGGTTGGTAAGCGTCCAATTTAGTTATTTTCATTTTTGTCCAGGGTGATAAATAAGTAAAGTCCATGTACAGGGTGAAGGTGTCAACGATATGTTGCCGTTTTTTTTTTTTTTTTTAATGGGACATCCTATTTTCTAATTTATTTTTAAATTTTGCGTAAAGTTTTATAACTTTTTTATTAATAATGTTATATACCTAAACCTAGTAGTTTTTTCTAATATTTCATTTTTTTTTTTTTAAAATACTAGTTTTCAGTTTTGTAAAAAATTTCCAGGAGCGCCATTGTTTCTGAAGGTCGAATACTCATAATTGGTACGAGCGTTCTATAGAAATGAAAAAAAGATATACGTAAAGAAATTTGAGTTAGATGCTACAGGGTGTTCAAAATAAATTTATGCACTTCGACTATTTTAAATTGAAAAATCATTTCTAAATAGCACACCATATATATTATTATTTTTTTTCTGATAGATTTTACAAAACCCTCCAACTTTTATTAAGTATGTTATATACCTATTTCTAATAGTTTTCCATTTATTTTGAATTTTTCAATTTTTACCCTTGTTTTTAATACACTTGCACTATAACATCATAGTTGTCAATACAAAACAAAAATGTAGGTATTGTCAAATATTGATATGTCGATTAAGCAAGTAAAAATAGTTTAATTTGTTGTAGTAAGTGACGTATAAAGGTAATAGTTATGGATTTTCCTAAAAATGAATTAATTGATGTGGTTTGTATACTGGGCGGCGCGGGAAAAAATTGTCTTTTGGCAGTAAGGCTTTACGGAGCGAAGTGCCCTAATAGATGTATACCATCTAGAAAATCTTTTCAGTGCTTAATGGAACTGTTTGATGGTAGTGGTAGCGTTGACTATACGAAACAGAAAGTAGTAAACCAGAATGCTACCAATGAGGAAAAAGAAATGGAGATTTTACTTCATGTTGAAGATAATCCCCAGGGAAGCAGCCGTCAACTAGCTGACTTATCTAACATATCCCCATCTACGGTTAATCGCACCACGAGAAAATACAAGTATCATCCCTTTCATATGGAACTACCCCAAGAAATTTAAGACCGTGATTTTGAACGACTTTCCTACCACCATGAATGGAGCAATAGAGGCCGATCCAAATTTATTATTCAAAATAATGTTTTCTGATGAAGCTTTTTTCGCAGTATTGGAGCAGTTAACAGCCATAACATGCATTATTATTCAACAGTTAATCCATTTTGGGTCCGGAAAGTTCAAAACCAAAATCATTGGAATATTAAATTTTCGAATTATTGGTCCATATTTTTTCCGCTAATCGCTTAACGGGCCTAGATATCTAAATTTTTTGCAAAACGAATTACCCCAGCTTCTTAAAGAAGTCGGTAACTTTGAAAGGGAACAAATGTGGATTCAACAAGACGGAGCTTCTGCTCATTACCACCGGGAAGTTCGAGACTTTTTAAACGATCGTTACCCACAAAAATGGATCGGTAAGGACGGATTCATTCATTCAGTGCCCCCCTCGATCATGTGACCTAACACCTTCAGACTTCTTATTGTAGGGCTACATTTAAGATCTTGTTTATGTGAGTCCTCCTATAACACCAGTAGATATGGAAAATAGGATACGGGATGCGTGCAGGACAATAACGCCTTTTATGCTAAAGAAAGTGAAGGAAAATATAGTAAAACGACTAAACATGTGTATTCAAGTAGATGAGCATATTTTTAAACATTTATTACGTCATAATAATTAATCATTAGATAAGTTAAACTATAGTAAAATTATTATTAACTATTTGTTTATGTTTTCACAATAGTAAGTGTATTAATGGGTAAAAATTGAAAAATTCAAAATAAAACGAAAACTATTAGAAATAGGTATATGAAATACTTAATAAAAGTTAAAGGGTTTTGTAAAATCTATAAGAAAAAATAATAATATACAGGGTGTGCCATTTAAAAAATTTGAGATTTTTCAGTTTAAAACAGTCGAAATTCACAAATTAATTTTGAACACCCTGTAGCATCTAACTCAAATTTCTTTACAGATATCTTTTTTCATCTCTAAAGAACGCTCGTACCAATTATGAGTATTCCACCTTCAGAAACAATTGCGCTACTGACAATTTTTTACAAAACTGAAAAATAGTATATATATATACTTTTTAAAATATATATATAAAATATATATGAAATATTAGAAAAACTACTAGCTTTAGGTATATAAAATTATTAATAAAAAAGTTATAAAATTTACGCAGAATTTAAAAATTAAATTAGAAAATAGGATGTTCCATTTAAAAAAAACATATGTTATATCGACCACAATGTATACTCAAAAATAATTTTAAACTGTGCATCTTAACATTCCCTAAAACTATTGTATTTAATATTTTTTCGTCATTCCGAAACAAATGAGATAATGAACTTTACTCTATCGTTGACTCACCCTGTACATTACGGATAGTAGGCTGATTGGTCCATAGTTGGTTAAGAGCAGGACCACTACAGCATTAACCCAGTTTCGAGGTACATCGCACATATCGAGACACTTATTATACAGTATATTTAGCTTTCGTAATGTATTTAGTATATATAATTATAAAGTGACTTTAAAAAGAATTATATTAATTGTAGAATTTGCCTTTGCAAGGAAAATATCAGAAAAATAATTTCGTCAATTTTTTTGTGCCGTAATTAAACTCTAGAAAAATGCAGCACACACTAGCTAGTGGAGTCATTTCTATCGAGCATATAAACAACAACCTTAATTACCCCAGAGTGTTTTATTAGCAGAATGTTTCATTTTAAATACGCCTGTGCATGCATAAATATACACATTATTTGGCCGGTAGTGATTTTGCTAAATATCTATATGTCCTCAATTACAACGTTGATAATTTATACTACGTATCTGTGGTAATACTGTTATTAAAAAATGTTGTTTTAATGTTATTAAAAGACATACATACTTATACACATTTCACTCTGATTCATAGTATTTAAAAAATGCTGCAGTGAACTAACACCAATTCTTTGACAAATTATCCTATAGAAAAGGAATATTTCTTTCGTGCTGGAAACGTGTTGGAGTTCAGCCGATAATAAATAGAACTAAAGTTATTAAAGAAAATATAATGAGCACTAGTCCATACGGAGAGCATTAGAAAGGCAGCGCCATCCACAGACAAGGACAGAAGAACGGGACCTCAATCAAAGCAGAGTCCTATTAATGTTTGTGAAAGGAGTTACAGATAGAATTAGAAGAGTCCTGAGAAAACGCAAAAAACACAACATAGGCACAGCATACAAACCACAAAACACTCTGGCAGACACCCTGGGTAACCCCAAGGACAAGAAAAAACTGGAAAACCATGGGGTTTACACCAACCCATGCAGAGACTGCCACAAATTGTACATAGGACAAACAAACAGAAGAATCTCCACCCGGATCCAAGAACATAAAATAAGTATCAAAAAACAAACAAACAACATCAGCTCTTTTTCAGCACCATCATGATACTGGTCGCAACATCAATTTTGAGGGATTTATTTATATATATATATATATATATATATATATATATATATATATATATATATATATATATATATATATATATATATATATATTACATAATATTTTGTATATATATATATATATATATATATATATATATATATATATATATATATGTATATATATATATATTATATATTTATATATATATATATATATATATATATATATATATATTATTTATAGTGTTTTATTCTCGTTAAATCTAGATTTTGAAAGAAAGTACCTAACATATTTTGTGTTAGATGATCTCCTAATTTTGTGAATTCTAATTAACTTCAGACATACTTTATTAGTTTGTAAATTTTGTGTATTTACGTATTATATTTTGTTATATATTAAGTATTAATTACATTTTGCTTAGAGTGCATGATTTTTTTACTAATTATATTTTGTTTTATTAGCAAGCATATGCTATATTATTTTAAATTTGTTTGTCACTTTTTAAAGTCGATTTAATTGGTGTTAAGTTAAATTATTGTTTATATATATATATATATATATATATATATATATATATATATATATATATATACATATATATATATATATATATATATATATATATATATATATATATATATATATATATATATGTAATTTAATTTTTATTGGGCAAAAGGGTAAGATATACAGGATACATCTCGCACCAGCTTTTAATACTTTACAGGTCTCACATTGAACTCTCCTTCCTAACATACAATGAATTTTCTAGCTTTTACCCAGCAAAGAGTTATTGGTCTATCTAGGAACCAGAACTTATCAGAAAACTTGATTTTTTGGAACACTGAGGTTCAGCTTCCTCCAGAACTTTTTTCTGTCGACTACATCTTTGTAGAATCAAGTGCCCAGGACGAAGTTTCCATTAGATTACAACCTACGTACTAACAGAGCGTATTTTATGTTCTATACCAAACAATACTTTATGTTCTGTACCAAAAAATAATATGAATTTAAGATAAAATAGGATGCTGAACAATGTTTTTGCCAAAAATCGATTTTATTCTTCAAAATAGTTTACTTCAAGAGCGATACACTTATTTTAGCGATCTTCCAACATTTAGATACCTTTCATATAGTACTATTTGTCGAGCTCTCTAAAATAAATCCCAGTTTTCTATTCGACTTCTTAATCTGAGCCAAATCTTTATCCTTGGATCCATCCATTCAAATTTAGAAAGATGTGATAATCTCTAGGAATCAGATCTGGTGAATACGGTGGATAAAGAAGAATTCATAGCCCAACTGGTCTAATTTCACCATCGATTTTATGGAATTGCGTACTGGTGTATTAACTGAATTTTTTCCTTGATTTCACCATTCAAACAGTCCAGTAAACTATCGTAATGGTCTCCGGTGATTTTTCGCCCCTTCTTAAAATAGTCGATCAGTATTATTCCATTCCAAAAAATACTTGCCAAAACCCTTCCTGCGCATGTTTTTTGGATGCTTCGATTAGCTTTCATGCGATTCCAGCCACTTTGTAAACCACCTGTTGGACTCGGCCATATAATGGTGGATCCATGCTTCGTCTGTTATTACAAATCTCCTTTAGATTTCACCGACACAGTTCCAAATAGCGTTCTGAATCTTCGGCACGTTGCTGTTTTTGAACGAACATGCAAGTGCGCGGCACCAATCGAGTTTTTTCATTTGCAAATATTCATGCAAAATACGTTCGTTCTCTTGATATCTTCACGATGTCAGCTATCTCTCTCACTTTTACTTTATGGTCACTCAGAACAATATAGTGTATACTTTTGTGTTTTTAGAGTGCTTGCCTCATATTGGCGTCCAGAACGTGGTGCATTATCTGTGCTTGTACGGTCGCATTTAAGTTCACTAAACCATAGTTGCTTTCTACGAAGCAGATGGGTTATAACTCTTTTTAAGTCATTCTTGGGTTCTGGCTAGTTTTTTTCCCATAAAAGATGTTTAATTAACACAAGAAATTCTTTTTATCTCATTGTTTTGTAAAAATCAAGAGTAGCTTCACTGAAATAGTTGCGCTGACATCTCTCTGAAAGTCTCGGGATTATTCACCCCATGTAGTAAATTAATTATTGTGAATAATGTTAATTAAGAGGCTGGTTTATAAATTTTGCTGTTCATTAGTTTTTCTCAAGTTCGGGTTGCGGCCCGTGGCTCCGTGGCGTAGTAATTTGCTTGCGGTGCAGAAGGACTCGGGTTCCAATTCCGGCAGGTCGGTGTACTTTATTTATTAATTTATTTAAGCATATTTGGCCTCGCCACGTACATAAGTAGTAGTTATTTGCAAAAAGGTAATAACGTCTGTGACAGCACTTCCGCGTTGTCTAAAAGACAACCTCGCCGATATCCTGTAAGATATAAAAAAAGGGTAAAATCCCAACTCAGGCGGGGAGGTGAACAATAAAAAAAAAATATGTTTCCAATTTATAAGACAATCAACTATAATAATTTAGTATTTTTTAATTTGATTCTTATATAATTTTAAGTTTATTTTGGCAAATTTTGTATTCACAATAGAATGAATGCTATATAAACTCATATTAAGGAAAACTTATCTTATATTTTATTGTTGTATAATTTGTCAAAGTTGTACGAGTGAAATTTAAGGAAAAATACCAAGTTTAATTTTACACATTTAGCTTAGAACTAATATAAAGCAAATAATCCTCCACCTTAAAAGCATTACACTAGCTACTACCTTAAAAACGAGTACAGGAAAACAAAAAATAAAGTAATGTCTTGTTTTACCTCGAGCAAGCGTTTACCCTATTGTCCGCTGCGTTCCTTTCTATGTAGTTTTATTTCTTTGTAATACTTTGTTTCAGTCCGTTTATTGCACATCTCGCACCACATGGAGTGTATTCTATTTTCTCTCTGAGCGCCATGCTGGGTTTCTATATCGTAATTTACAAGAAATTTATTAAGCTAATATTTCTGTTTTTTTTTTAAAGAGCGAAGCCATAAGATTGATTATAAACTAAAGTTAGATTATAAACTAAAGTCATTACATGATTTGTCTTTGATTGTATTAGCCGATACTTGTTGGAAATTCATAATAAAATTATATAAAAACAACACTATGTTTTAATTTCCAATATATTTAAAGTAACTTGACAATTGTTTCACCATATGGCTTGTTCAGAAGAAAATTAGAAAGAAAAATATTTGGTAATAATCCTGGTTACATAGTGCTTAAAACTATTCTTAATTACCTAAGATTATGCTAATCGTTTTATTATATTATTTACAGACAGAATTTTCTTAAGAATGCAAATCTGTGGTACTATTTCAGAGAACTAATGAAGATTAAGTAAGGGTGAATGGTTTAAGTCTACCTGTTCGTTTAATAATAAATAGGAGTTTTACCGTTTATTAATTTCAAGACATTCAAGCAAATTTAAATTTATTTTCTACATGTAGGATTTTTAATGTATCATCAAAATTATGGGATTTGTTTATTATATGGGTTGCGTAATGTGAATTGTTCTTGTTTTTTAAATAACTATGTTTATGTTCTTTAATGCGAGTTTCAAAAGATCTACCAGTTTGTCCTACGTAGGTTTTAGTACAAGATCCACAATTTAATAAATAAACTCCTGATTTTAAGGATTTCTTAGATTTGGTTTTGTTATTCAAAATTATATTCCCTAAGGTATTATTGGTTGTGAATGCTATTTTATTGTTCTTTTTTGTTAAATGGTTTGAAGTTGTTCTAGTTATTTTCCCTGTGTACGTGAGTGTACTAAATTTTCCTTTTTTGTCATTAATGGTGGGATAAATTAGTGAGATTGCTTGTTTAAACGATTTTTTATTCAAGATATTATCTATAATGTTGGGGTCATATCCATTATTAATTACTATTTGTTTGATTATGTTGAATTCTTTGTTAAAATTAGTTTTAGTCATAGGGATAAATAACAGTCTACGTATGAAAGAGTTAAAAGCTGCCATTTTGTGAGTATAAGGGTGGGATGAACTATTGTGTATGACTGTGTCAGTATGTGAAGGCTTGTGAAAAATCGAGAAATCGTGTTTATTGTTCACTTTTGATATAGATATGTCTAAAAAATTTATGGAGTTATGGGTTTCTAATTGTAAAGTGAATTTAATATTAAGTTAAGGAGGATTGTTAGTTGTCTATCTGTTCCCGTGAAACAGGAAATGATATCGTCAACATCTCTATATCAGTAAACAATATATTGTTGCTTACCGCGTTTTGATGAATTTTTAGTTCTGAATAATCCATGAAAATTTCCGCTAATAAAGGGCTTAAAGAATTACCCATTATTAGACCTTCTTTAGATGTATAAAAGTTATCGTTGAATTCAAAATAGTTTTGATCCAAGCACGTTGTAAGTAAATCTAAAATATCCCGTTTAATAATTTCGTTTACTTTATTCTTGATTAAGAGCTTATCTACTAATTCTATGACTTCATATGGTGGGATATTAGGAAATAAGTTTTGTACATCAAATGAGATAATTCTAGAATTTTCCGGTAAGTTAATGTTTTTAATTTTATCTATTACTTCATAGGTGTTGGATATACTATATTTCGGTTTAAACTTGCAATGTTGTCGTAGTAAAGGGATGAGTTTTTGTGATAATTTGATTGGTGGTGCCGTAACAAATGATACAGCTGGTGTAATAGGGAAATCCTTTTTATGTAATTTAATAATTAATTTTTGTTTTATCCTTTCTGTTTATTTACAATTCTTTGTCTTTATTTATTTTTAATTATAAACTTAAGTTTCAGAATAATTAATTGACAAGAGGTACAAAGAACGCTTTATATAACTCGTTCTTATTTTTATTGAATTTTATGTATTTATTTGTTTTTTATTTATAGTTTTATTTTAATATTATTTTTTACTGCTATATTTTTATTTTATCTTTTTTAGTGTTCCATACGGAACATTTATAAGATTATTTCGCTGTCTGTCTGTCCGTCTGTCACGCCCCATTTTTTTCCGAAACTATTTGACATAGAAAGTTGAAATTTGGCACTAATATAGGAATTGACGGCCTCATCAGAGCTGTGTAGTTTTGAAATCTAAATTTTAACTTAAGATATTAGTTTTGGAGGTAAAAATGGAAACTGGCGGGTCAAATGAAAGCTTGTAAATACACAAATTCAAAAATATATATAATGTAATACTTGCGCACACTTTTCTTTGTATTATGTTTAAAAAATTGCGAAAAATTGCTCTCCCCCCCCCCCCCCCCCCTTATTACGAAAAGAACTGAACAAAAAATTTTGAAAAAGTTCTGGAATATTCTTCACAGGGTGTAGATGAAACGAAAACTATCACGAGCGCATTACCTTTAATAATTTATGTGGTATATAGAAAAAAACAAAGATGTCAAGGCCATCAGTTTTCAGTAAAGATCGGAAAAAAACTTTATTGAAAACTCATTTGGGGTATATTTTGTGAATTTGATTATTTTGTACTACCGTAACAACAATTTTTATTTTAGGGTGTTACATACACCTGGGCGTTACAAAAAGTATGTATATTTAAAAAAAAAAATATCCTAAAGTTTATTAAGTGAATAATATAAAAGAATGGCGATTAAATATTTTCATTGTACTTTAAATTATAAGATTTTTTTTTTAAATATGTTATAAATGTTAACATTATTTTTTCTCGGGTTAAATGGACCACAGATGAAAACTATGGCGCCTCCTTGTCTGCAGGATAACTTCACAAAAAATAATCCAATCTGCAAAAATAAAAATTAATTTTGTAAAATAATGTAGTAGTTCAAAATTGTTGAAGGATTTTTTTTTCAAAAATAAAAAAATTACGGTGTTTCAAACTTTAGTATGCAATTTTCGACCAAAAAATGTTTGTTTAATTATTTATAAGAAATTACCTATAAGAAAAATTTAAAAAAAAACCTCTCGAGATTCTGTAGACAAAGATTTAAAAAAAAAAAAAAAAGATTAGAAATTAACTGAGTAATATTGCAGAGAGTGCATTGAGCCAAGTAGCGGTCCCAATTCGACACCAGGTCACATTTAATGCTATAATTTTCTAATGGAATGGAATTGTCTTAAAATTGTTTTTTTTTAATATTTCTTAGAAGTACAGAGAAAAAGAATCGAATTTTTAAAAATTCCAGGTGTATGTAACCTCTTAAAATCAGTCAACGTACGGAACACTAATTACGCAAATCCGACTTGCACTTGGCCGGTTATTTTAATATTACATTGGACTTGCCAATTTGCAAAATTTTATGTAAATTGTAGATAACGAGTAGCAAAATAAAAAGTTCGGTGTTTAAATGGAGACGCTTTCTCTGTACATGTCGTGATATACACAGAGTATATTTTAAAAGAAGTGGAGAGGGGAAAGAAAGTTTGAGCGAGTGTTACACATTATTTTCAGGGATTTTTGTCGTCGAGATTTTTAAAAATTGTATTATTTTGTCATTATTGTTAATTCATAGTCAAATATTAAACAAGGGTAAACGGGTGTGGTAGGTAGTCAGAGAAGTTGTTTTGTATATATCATATTAGGCATCAGTTTCAGCTTTCTTTGCTATTTCTATACTCGGGTCAAAATGGTATAAAATTTTGAAATTTTATCATTTTGTCCAAACTTTTTTCGAAATATCAACGGCCCTAGAAAGAAAGATGAATCAATAGACCGGAGACATCTAGAGATAAATAATGAACCCCAATTTTCAAAATAAGCACCAGAACATTTAAAATTTTTGGTTTTGTAAGTTGTAGATGCTCTTCTATTCTTGGGGCCGAAGATTGAATTTATTAAACGTCTATTAACCTTCATAAAAATAAATTGTTGCCTCGACACTTACAAAGTATTTCTCGATATTCCGCGTGCAAACTTTTCTCGTTGACGAAAACGGAAACTTTTAAGTGAAGGGTTCGTATTTAGTATTCGGTAAAAGTCTCAAAAACGAAATTTATTTCAGCCTTCCGAATTTAAAGTCGGTAACAAGCTGGAAAAATATAAGATTTTATTTTGAAATATGGAAGTGAATGAGCAGAAGAAAAAACAACTTTTTGTATTAAAATTTTCAATGACTTTTTAAGTAGTGTATTTTGGGCTGTTCATTTATAACCAAAGAAAGGATAGTAAAGTAAATCTTTATTCCCAAACGGTACAAAAGTATATGGAAAATGTCACACCATATGCTCAGACTCGGTCCTTTATATTCATTTCTGCAGAAATTTGCCACATTACTAAACGTCTGCAAATTCTAAAGTGAAATATGTTCATTGTTATATTAAGTTTCATACAAACACAAGATATGAAAGTCACTATTGTCCAAATAATCGGCAGATAATTGATCTTTTTTGCTCTGATTTAACGATTGACACTTTAAGAAACATCTTTTGTTCTTATCTGCCCTCTTCAGCTGCGTTAGACAGGGCTGTATTTTGTAACCCTTACTTTTTAACATATATAGTGAACATATAATGAGGTCTGTTTTAGTTGGCTGGAGTGGGATGTGACAATTGGTGAAAAAAAGTTAAGTAAGCTTAGATATGTGGATGATACTGTTGTAATTGCAATTTCAATACAAGACTTAGAATCAGTTATGGAGCGCTTGGAAATCACTAGCAGAAACTATCAATTGACAATTAAGAAAGCGAAAACCAAAGTAATGAAGTTCTGCCACACATAAATAAAATTGCTGTTTCACTGTTGTAGACCATTTCAACTATTTGGCATTTCTCATAACTAAGAATGGTGGGTGTGAAGTGGAAGTAAAAAGACGTTTAACTATGGGTAGAAACTCGACGATCAAACTCAATAAGGTCTGGAAAGATACAGCTGTCACAAAAAACATAAAGTTAAGATTGCTATCCAGCCTTATATTCCCCATAGCAACTTACGCATCGGAAACACGGACCATTAGCAAGCTGACGAAAGACGAATCGATGCGTTTGAGATGTGGACATATCGAAGAATCTTTAGGGTCTCTTATACCGAACACCGTATTAATATATCTATTCTTGAAGAGCTTACTATAAATGACCGACTTTCAAATAGAATCAATAAACAGTACCTGAAATATTATAGTCATGTTATGAGGAAAGTCGATGCCATAGAAGAGCTTGTAGTAACGGGGAACGTAGAAGGTAGAAGATCAAAAGGACGGTCTTCAACAAGCTGGTCCGATCAAGTAAGATCTCTCCTTGCTATGGCTATGCACGAGTCAAGTCAGGTTATGCAGGATGGAGATGACTGAAGAATGACTATTGAGGCAGTGACTGCATAGGGTCACCGATACTTCTATTGGAGTGAAAGGATTGAGAGAAAGTCCTGTTCTTTAAGTTTATTGTCGAGCATTTTGGGAAAAAAACTTTTTCGCGGAAAGGGGCCATTTTAGAACAGGGAAAGATTAAGATATGGGAGAAAACTATAGGAAATTAGGATTATAAAATTTTCTTTCCCATTGCTTTAAAAAATGTCCTGAACTATGAAAAAAAAAATCGAACAGGCCTATCGAGAGCTACAAAGTGTAACCATCTTAATATTGTGTGAATTAGAGGGAAAGCACTTTAAAAGGCAACATCAGATCGCATACGTAATTTGGATGAAACTAATATTATATATAGTCGCCAAACGTAATAACAATGTGGAAAAAGCACGTGGGTCAAAATGTCTTATCGGAAAAAGGGTAGCTGGCAACTATATACAATATCGTTAATGTAGCTGGAAATTCTCTACTACATTTATCCAAGAGCAAAATTAAAGAACCTGTGCTGACAGGAGGCTCTAACGGTTGTGTAGCGTTCCTAATTGGCCCTCTAGTAGGCGAATGGCAGTACTGGATTACCTAACAAAGTTGGATAATCATAAAAGTCAGTGTATTATAGACGCCATACATTTTTGTAGAGATAATTGAGCCGTTATAATAACATTTTCGGTGCATCGCACACATAAGCATCAACTTTTCGTGCTTCGTCGCCTTTTTATGTATCAGGACTATTTGGCAGTGTTCCAAGCTGTTGGCGTTGTAACTTCTAGAATTGAACAGTATTTTAAGAGCTCTAATTACTGATTTGCCCCCTTGGTTTAAAACTTGATATCGTCGTCTCTAGAGGATTTGCGGGAGTTATTTGCGAGTTATTTCGGGAATGCCTTCTGAACCCTGATTTTGGATATGTGGTAGTTTATAAGGCTGTTCTTATTTTTTTCTGGTGATAAAGTTCTCTGTAAAAGGTTTCCACAATGTGAATTATTTCATCTTTGTTTGTCACAGTTCTTATATTATTCTTTAATTTAAGTATAGTTTTTGAACCGGTTGATAATTATTTTTTACTCCTGTTTTCCTCTATTACCTTTGTTATTGTTTTTGTGTTATATTCTCTTATATCCCTTCTGTTTTCTTTTGATATCTTTTATTAAGACTACTAAGCTCTTTCCTGTTTGTGATTCTCATTTCTCTACTGCGTTTGATTATACGTTTTGTATTTTCACGAAATTTTTCTCTTTTTGTATTTGCTTTAGACCTAACTTTGTTTACTGCTTCCTTTATTGTACGTACTTTGTATAGTATTATCAGAAAATATATTGTTTACAAGGTCTTATTTGCAACAAACAAACGAACATTGGGGAGAAATTTTGATTCCATTAACCTCGTCCTGGAAACCTCTGTCCAATCTAAAATATTCCTAGAGTGATATGTATGATTAAACTAATTTCGATATTGGATTTTATAATTGGCTAATGTCTCCAGAGACATATGAAATGACAGTAATCAGGAATCTGATCCTCAGAGTTAATAACACTTGAGTAATTTTTTAGCTTTAATTGGCTTTCTTCGAATATTGCCATAACGAAAATTCGTGTAAAAGAAAATACAAGATAACGCAAGATCTACGCTATAAATCTGTTAGAGATTAGTTTGTGGGATATGTGGCCATAAATCGATGGAACTGTGGATATAGAAACCGATATAATAATAGTAAA
Organism: Pachyrhynchus sulphureomaculatus; assembly: GCA_019049505.1. Lineage (NCBI taxonomy): Eukaryota > Metazoa > Arthropoda > Insecta > Coleoptera > Curculionidae > Pachyrhynchus > Pachyrhynchus sulphureomaculatus. The sequence continues at coordinate 177,245,663 of CM032454.1, forward strand.
GTTGTCTCAAAAAAAAGCTATAAGAAGCTCATAAACAAAAAAATGCAAGCAACTTATACTTATAGGTTATGACACTAGAAAGTTTATTTTGGGTATACAGATTTATGAAAAAAGCCTTTAATTAGAGCATGGCCAGCTGAAAATTGAAGTCCGAAAGGGCTCCATTTTGGGTCTTATCTCGATAAATATGCGTAATTTCAGAAAATATTACATAAAAAAAATATACATCATGTGATTCTACACAAAAAAGGTATCTTGATATTTTCCTGTTAAACGCATTGTTTTCGAGAAAATTTTGTTTTACTCGGATGTTTCAAAGCGCGGCAAGCGAATTTCTGGAATTTTCGCGCGCATCGCGCTCGGAAAACTGCCATAAGTTCCTTAAAAATATTCATACTAAAAAAGAAAAAAATCAGTTTCAAGGGGAAAGTTTAGCCTCTCTGATGCATTCATGAAACTCGATTTTTTTTTTTAAATTGAGATCAGGAAATTCATTTGAAAGAAAAACTTTTTTTAATACGGGCACTTGTATTGTTATATTTTAATATCTTTAATAAATTTAATCTAGTCAAAAAATCGTTAAGGCATTTTCTTCTTTATATATTTCTTTTTCATTCAGGAATACACATTTCATTGCCTGATACCCTGATTTTAAATGCATGGAAAATAAAGAAATGCGTTTTGTTTGCTATTTTTTAGGGTTAGGTAATTTTTGTATTCGAACTATCTTAGAAATGGTGAAAATAAGTACCGTAACTTTACATATGTTTTTTCTTAAATAATTAACATTTTTCTCTTCAAGAAAATCACTTTAAAAGTACAGTTTCGTAACATGTTTAAGTTGATTTTTTATTTTTTGTTTAACTGTATGAATTGGCCTGTTTTATTTGAATTTATAAGGTATTCATTAATTTGACACTTTTAGGTCGAGTTCAGTTGGAGAAGGAAGTAAATGCTTTAAGCTAACAGTTCCAGATTGCCATCTAATGTTTACTAACGGCATGTACATGAATATAATTTCGGAGCAGCTATAATTGTGTTATATTTTATGAAATAACGACTATGCTCTTTCTAAGTTTGGTATTGATGGTACAGTACAATTTATTATATCTTGAGAGGAGGATTTGGAAGTTTCTGGTATACATGAAATTTAAATAAAATTTTGAATATATAGTTTTCAACAATGTATGTGAATCAGATTATATTTTTAGTGTTCCGTACGGAACACTTATAAGATCACTTCGGTGTCTGTCTGTCTGTCTGTCACACCCGATTTTCTCCGAAACTATTTGACGTAGAAAGGTGAAATTTGGTAATAATATAGGAATTGATGGCCTCATCAGAGCCATGTAGTTTTAAGAATTAAACTTTGACTTAAGGGGTTATTTTTGGGGGGTGAAGTCGGAAGTGAAAAAAAAATTTTTTTACTAGTTCATCGAGTGTGGTGTCAAATGAAAGCTTGTGAAAACACGAGTAAAAAAATATATATATGATATTATACTTGCGCGCACTTTTCTTTGTATTAATTTTAAAAATTCGCGAAAAAATCGCTGTCCCGGGCCTTATCTCGAAAAGTACTTACCAAAAAATTTCGAAAAAACTCTGGAATATTCTCCACGGGGTGTAGATTGAACGAAAATTATCACGAGTGCATTACCTTTAATAATTTATATGGTATATAAAAAAAAACAAAAATTTCAAGGTCATCAGATTTCAGTAAAGATTGGAAACAAACTTTGTTGAAAACTCATTTGGGGTGTGTTTTGTGAAGTCACTCATCATTTTATACCACCGTAACATAAATTTTGACTTAAGGGGTTCGTTTTGAGGGGTGAAATCGGAAGTGAAAAAAAAATTTTTTTACTAGGTCATCGAGTGTGGTGTCGAATGAAAGCTTGTAAAAACACGAGTAAAATATATATATATATATATATATATATATATATATATATATATATATATATATATATATATATATATATATATATATATATATGTATATATATATATATATATATATATATATATATGTATGTATGTATGTATGTATATATATATATATATATATATATATATATATATATATATATATATATATATATATATATATACCTTATCTCGAAAAGTACTTACCAAAAAATTTCGAAAAAACTCTGGAATATTCTCCACGGGGTATAGATTGAACGAAAATTATCACGAGTGCATTACCTTTTATAATTTATTTGATATATAAAAAAAACAAAATTTCAAGGTCACCAGTTTTTCAGTAAAGATTGGAAACAAACTTTGTTGAAAACTCATTTGGGGTGTGTTTTGTGAATTCACTGATCATTTTATACCACCCTAACAAAAATTTTTATTTTAAAAACAATCAACGTACAAGTTTAACTTGCACTTCACCGGTTTTTTTTTATATAACATGTGAATTTTTTGTATTATTTTTTCCATCTAATTCTGTCTTGTCCATATTTTTTTGTATTTATAAATTGTTTGCATTATCTTTCCAAATTAAAATTTAATAACAAATTCATTTAATCTTATGTTAAATTACACTCCTCTTTTTTGATACTGTACTGAAGAATTCAATGGATAAGAATTCTTTAAAAAATTCTCGGTATTTTCCAAAAAATGCGTTTATTGCAAACCCATATTTTTAGTGGTAATTTTTATCAACGCGCTAATTAGTTCCCCTGTTAGTCTGTGATCTTAAAAAGCCCTCGGTAGAGGGTAGGTGTGCCTTCAAAAATAAGCTTATGGTAGCCAAAGATAAAAACTTGTTTTGTATTACTGATTCTTTGCGCTATTGCTGTAATAAGTACTTTAATATCTCCATCTTCTAGGTGGTCTCCCCGGTGGACGTTTGCCTGCGGGTTTTCCTTCCAGAGCTGTCCTTGGCAGTCTATGCTCCTCTATTTTTCTTATGAGGTTATGCCACTATGTTCTTTGTTTTGCACGCTACGTTGTTCCCTGATTTCAGCGTTACGTATTCTATCCCTTTTTTACCAACTATCGTTCCTGGGGTTTTCATTTCGGCGGTACATAGCATACTGTTTGTTTTATTGGTATTTTCTCGTAATTCTACTCCATAGGTCATTATGGGCTTCACGCAAGTCTTGCATATTGTATCAGTTTGCATGTATTGATTGGTCTATACAACATCTCTTAAGCAGTTTGAGATAATTGCTGCTTTACTGATCCTGAGAGGTTTCTAACTGGGTCGTGATAACTTGATAGGTCCACACTTCTTATTTTTCTTCTTTATAAGCCACTGCTTCTCCATTGCAGAATATAGATTTCTTCAAGTTTTTTCCAATTGTCTCTATCCTATGCAAGATGGAGCCATCTACTGCCTGCTATCAATCTGATACCATCAGTCTATCTTTTCATCGGTCTTCAGACACTTCATCTGCTCTCCCAAGGTATCCATTTAAGTAATTTTGTTGTCCATCTACCATTATTCATTCTAGCCACGTGCCTCGCTCATTATCACTTTAATTTTGCCAGTCTTTCACTCATATCTGTAATTCTTGTTGTTCGTCTGATATCCTCTCTTTTAATGCGTTTTCGTAAACTAACACTTAAGATCTGTCTTTCCATGGCCCGTTGAGTCTTTTGGAGTCGATAAAGACTACTTTTTGTAAGGGTTATGGTTTCCAGCTCATACGTACTTACTGGAAGTATGCAGCTCTCGTATACTTTTCTTTTTAAGGTCATTGGGATATGTCTGTTTTTTAGAATAGTTTTTGAAATGCAGTTCAGCTGGGACTAATTCGCCTTGGTATTTCCACTGTTTAATTGTCCTTATCCAATCTAATCTTATGTCCCAAGTATATTTACTCTTCCACTTTCACGATCTCTTCCGTGCCGATCTTAATTTTTGTGTTTTGTAGGCTTAGAAGTTTTGTTTTCTTGATGTTCTTCTCAAGTTCCACTTTCTGTGAAGCTTGACTAAGTTGTTCTAGCATGATTTTGAGTTCTTCTAGATCTTCGTTAATCAGTACTACATCATTTGTGAATCGCAAGTGATGTAAATATATGCCATCGATTTTCATTCCCTTCTCTTCCCAATCAAAACTTTTAAATTTCTAAATGAAATGAAACGAATTACAGAGAGAGATCTACAAGCACAATAAAAATAAAGATACTATCCTATTAAATAATCAAATAGATATTCAGAATTCAACCCTGTTTGGCGTATTTTACAAGTTTTTTTAGATATATCTTTAAAGAAGGAATTTTTGTAAAAAGTTCTAAGAAAATATTGAAAAGTATGTCTTTAAATTTGATACAATAATGTCATTTAACCCTCTGTAATAAATTAATTTAAGTTCATTGTAATTTAATGATGGATAATTCTAAATTGTACCTGGAAATTTGTTATAAATCATAAACCCTAGTATCACGCTTGAAAATGTAGAAAACCTACGAAACTGCAGTAGCAAATAACTAAAAAATAAGTGACAAATAACAAAGTAATTCGTTTCATTTCATTTAGAAATTTAAAATGTACTATCACAAAGTAACGGATACTTCAATTATACATTTCAAAACTTTTAAAGACATCCTCCAAGGCCAGGGCAAATAATTTTGGTGAAATTGTCTCGCCCTGTCTAACACCTTTCTTGATCTCTATGGGTTCTGTTTTTCGATTTTCATCTTATTTAACCACACTAAGGTATTTGAACGGGATTAACTGTTCTATAGATTTATCTTTCACTACGAGTTTGCACTTGATAGGGTCTTTGGCAATAGTGATACTTTTGGTCTTTTCAGTATATATGCTCATATATTAAGCTGTCTACAAGTTTGATCAAATTTAAAAGTTGTTTGTGTAGGTCGTCTTCACTTTCGACAATCGGCGCTGCGACGTCTGCGTAACAAATCAGACTAATTCTGCTGTTACCCATTCTATATTCCATTCCTAGTGACTCTACGTCTTCTATTATTTTGTCCGTTAAAAGATTGAATAACAACAGACTGAGACAGTCTCCTTGTCTAATTTCTCCTGAGGTTGGTATATTTCCTGTAATGTTCTCGCTCGTTATTATTTTCATTTTATTGTTCTAGTTCTTCGTGAGTCACTGGTTTTATCGAAGGCTTTAGTTAAGTCTATGAAGTAGAGGTACGCTGGCATATTGTACTCTATTGTTTTTTTTTAGTTTCCTTTATAATGAATATTGCGTCTGTGGTAGATCTATCTTTCCGGAATCCTTATTATTCCTCTCTAATTTTTAGTGTTCCGTGCGGAACACTTATAAGATTACTTCGGCGCCCGTCGGTCTGTCTGTCTATCACACCCGATTTTTTCCAAAACTATTTGACATAGAAAGTTGAAATTTGGATTGATATAGGAATTGATGGCCTTATCAGAGCCGTCTAGATTTGAAACTTAAATTTTGACTTAGGGGGTGAGTTTTGGGGAGTGAAATCGGAAGTGAAAAAAAAATTTTTACCAGGTCATCCAGTGGGGTGTCAAACGAAAGCTTGTAAAAACACGAGTTAAAAAATATATATAATGTAATACTTGAATACACTTTTCTTCGTATTATTTTTAAAAAATTGCTAAAACTCGCTGCTCTTATCTCGGAAAAGTACTGATCAAAAAATTTTAAAAAAATTGGTAAATATTCTTCACAGGGTGTAGATTGAACGAAAATTATCACAAGTCACAATTATTATCTTTAATAATTTATCTGGTATAAAAAAAAACAAAAATTTCAAGGTCATCAGTTTTCAGTAAAGATCGGAAAACAAAACTGTGTTTGAAAACTCATTTGGGGTATATACGGAACACTAAATGCGTTCGACTTGCACTTGGCCGGTGTTTTTTATCTGTGATTCCAGTTTCTCCTTCAATAGGCCTGTGAACAGTTTCATTGTTGTATTGAGAAGAGTTATTCCTCTGTAGTTATCTGGACACGTTTTTTGCACCTTCTTGAAGATCGAAATTGTACTGGTGTGCTAGTCATACGACACTTCCGTTGAAACTAGTATTTTATTGAACATATTTGTAGGATTCTGAGCGAGTTCCTGGCTGCCATATTTCAGCAGTTCGTTCGGTCTTCTGTTCGTCTCTGGTGCCATTCTGTTCTTTAATTTCTTCATTCTTGTTATTATTTCTGTTTCCTTTCCGCTTAAAACTTCTCAAACAAATTAAACATCCCTAAAACGAATTTTATGGACTACCGCAGTTTAGGTATATTACTTTTATTTAGTTCGATTTCACGCTTTGAGAGCCTTCTTATTTCAAACATCTTTTCTAACACATTCCGTCCATTTAACTTATTCGGGCAACCGACAAATCTTTCGGTTTTATTGCCCAGCTAAATAAGAAATCGATTTTTCTGATTTATTAAGGTTTGATTTGGAGTTTGTTTTGTTTGATTCGTTCCTATTTAAATTGAAAAACTTTTAACAATGGTCTTTTTTGAGAGATTTTTGAGGTGTAAAAACTCAATATGTTGGTAATAGATATTAGAAATTTTCGACAGTAAAAAACCAATATGTCTGGTTCTTTCTTCAAAGAAAAGCTTAACGATAAGGAAAAACGGGTAATATTTTTTTAAATATATTTTTAAAAATAACACAGGCCAACAAAAAAAATATGTGTAAAAACTTTTTAAACCAATACATCTAAGTGTGATGTATTTTTGGATGCTGAAACCGTATCTGGTATCAGTTTTTTTGTATTAGCCACAGTTCTCCCACAATATGACATCGATTAAATTTCAAAATAGGGAAAATTTGATACATAAAAAACGTAAGTTTCCTTCATATGGATTGAATGAGAAACAGGCAGTGAAGCATAAGTATTTCGGTTGTGTAACAGAACACCTTTTAAACTAGTTTTTGATGAGTCTATAAAAAGCCTCCAATCTTCCTTCTTGTACTCAAAGCCAAATTCGTTCCAACCAAATCCTCTTCCTGCTTGAAAAACTGAGCAAATTATTTATCTATAATGGTAAATAGTTGGTCCAGATTTCAATAAATATTTTTCTTTCAGCCTAGAACCAAGCCATTTTGCTTTTTCCTTAGTTAAACCCAAATCTCTCACTAAATCATTTAATTCAGCTTGCGTAAACAACTGTGGTTTTAAATTTTCTAGAGAACATTGGAACTCATCATCATCCAGTCGACTTTCATTAAATTCGGGACTGGATTGTAAAACGTCGTCAAAAGACTGAGGTGGCTCAGGAACAGGAAGTCCCGGTCCATGTCTTACCGGCCGATTAGCTTAAGTAAAGTTAAGATAGAGAATTACTTTCTTATTTTTGGAGTTATATCCAGAAACATCAACGCTGCAAAGATAATAATCATTTGAATGACTTTCTTGCTCTCTCCATACTATGGGTACTGCAAATCTAAATGCTTTCTTTTCTTTCTTATACCATTTCCTAAGATCTGCGACACAAACATACGAGGCTGGTTTGAAAAATCCGTGCAAAGTCCGAGAGATGGCACCACCGGCGCGTATCGAGGTCATGTTTAGTTAGTAGCATCTCTTGAATGAACGCACACCAAGTTTCAGCCATATTGGTCTATTTCTTTGTGTTTGGCATTCGTGTGAATCAAGGAAGTCGAGTGATTTTCAAGAAATGGACGAAAAAGAATTTCGTGTGGTGATTAAACATTACTTTATGAAAGGCAAAACGCCTCAGGAGACTAAAGAGAAGTTTGATAAACATTATGGTGACTCTGCACCTTCGATTAGAACAGTTTATAAGTGGTTTCAAAATTTTCGGACTGGCCATATGGGCACAAGTGACGCTGAACGTTCTGGACGGCCTGTGGAGGTTACGACTCCAGAAATCATTGATCAAATCCATGATATGGTAATGGATGACAGAAGAGTTAAGGTGCGTGAGATTGCTAGTGCTGTGGGCATCTCGACTGAACGGGTACATAATATTTTGCATAAACATTTGGACATGAGAAAGCTATCCGCAAGATGGGTGCCGCGATTGCTCACACTTGACCAAAAACGGAATCGTGTGAAGTGTTGCAAAGATGGTTTGCAGCGGTTCCAAAAGAACCCGGAGGACTTTAAGCGTCGTTTCGTCACTGTGGATGAAACATGGATACATTATTATACTCCTGAGACCAAACAACAATCTAAACAATGGGTTACCAAGGGAGAATCTGCACTAAAAAAGGCGAAGACCGTTCCTTCGGCCGGAAAGGTTATGGCGACTGTCTTTTGGGATTCGCAAGGGATAATCCTCATCGATTATCTGGAAAAGGGCCGATTAGCCATATTTTGAGTGTGAGTTAAATCACATGGGTTAAACACTGCAATGCGAGGTTATATTAACTGGAAGAGAGATATTTATCGGAACTGCCAACCTAATAACATTTGATTTTACTGCCAACCTTTTAAAATTCTGTTTTTATTGCCAACCTAATAACATTCGAATGATAAAAAATAAACTTTGCACTTTCTGAATATTAAACTATGAAAAATTGGTGGGTGATACGTCTTTTTTATTATTATTTTCGGACTTAGTACACCAAAAAACATAGGAATCAGGTAAAATTATGAAAAAAGTTTTTTCATCGTTGGCCTGTGTAATTAATAATTTAGAATAAATTTTTAGAAATCTAAATTATTTCACCCCCTTAGTACCTTCCCAATTGATTATCATGATCGATCCGGTTTTTTTATAGCGTTTTACGCCTTCTGGTTCCCACTTTCCATACTTTTCGATCTTCCCAATCTCCGGGTCTTAGATTTCATTCTGACATTGCCCTTTGAACACCTCCAAACCATGTTTTGCTCTTGGTCTCCCTCTTCTCCATTTCTCGCTTGGTACCCACTTTAAAACCATCTTTGGTATTTGGTGTTCTTCCATTCTTTCCACTCCGTACCAAATAAATTGCCGTTTTTGAATTTCCTCAATAATCGTGGTCGTTACTTTCATTATTTTCCTTATTTGTTCATTTTTAACACTATCCATTTTTGACTCTCCAGCCAATCTTCGCCAGTAATTCATTTCGAGTGTTATTAGTTTCTGTTCCAATCGTTTCGTCAGTTGGCAAGTTTCACAAGCGTATAACATGATACTCTTAAATACTGCATTATAAATGAGGTGCTTTTTCTCTGATATTATGTTCTTCGACCACAGAACCAAGTTTAAGTGCCTTATCACCGCTTTTCCTTTACTTATTTTACTCTCCACCTGTTTTTAGTGTTTCGTACGGAACACTTATAAGATCACTTCGGTGTCTGTCTGTCCCTCTGTCTGTCTGTCTGTCTGTCCGTCTGTCACACCCGATTTTCTCCGAAACTATTTGTCATAGAAAGTTGAAATTTGGTAGTAATATAGGAATTGATGGCCTCATCAGAGCCATGTAGTTTTGAATGTTAAATTTTGACTTAAGGGGTTAGTTTTGGGGGGTGAAATCGGAAGTGAAAAAAAAATTCTTTTACTAGGTAATCGAGAGAAAAATCGCTGTCCACCCGCCTTATCTCGGAAAGTACTTACCAAAAATTTTGCAAAATTCTCCACGGGGTGTAGATTGAACGAAAATTATCACGAGTCCATTACCTTTAATAATTTATCTGGTATATAAAAAAAACCGAAATTTCAAGGTCATCAATTTTCAGTAAAGATTGGAAATAAACGTTGTTGAAAACTTATTTGGGGTGTGTTTTGTGAAGTCACTGATCATTTTATATCACCATAACATAAATTTTGACTTAAGGGATTCGTTTTGAGGGGTGAAATCGGAAGTGAAAAAAAAAATTTTTTACTAGGTAATCGAGTGGTGTCAAATGAAAGCTTGTGAAAACACGAGTAAAAAATATCTATATAATGTAATACCTGCGCACACTTTTCTTCGTATTACTTTTAAAAAATCGTGAAAAATCGCTGTCCCCTACCTTATCTCGAAAAGTACTGATCCAAAAATTTTGAAAAAATCCTGGAATATTTTCCACGGGGTATAGATTGAACGATAATTATCATTACCTTTAATAATCTATCTGGTATATAAAAAAATCAAAATTTCAATGTCACCAGTTTTCAGTAAAGATTGGAAACAAACTTTGTTGAAAACTCATTTGGGGTGTGTTTTGTGAAGTCACTTATCATTTTATACTACCCTAACAAATTTTTTTATTTTAAAAACAATCAACGTACGGAACACTAATTGTGCAAGTTCAACTTGCACTTGACCGGTTTTTTTGTTCTACCGTCTTTATTTATGTTAGTTTCGAGATATGTATACTCTTCACAAGCATCAGTGACCTCACCTGTATTTAGAGTAAGACTTCCCTGTTTTCCTCCGATACACAAATATTAGATTTTCTTGCAGTTAACTGTTAAACCTCAGTTTTTTATAATCTTCACACAGTTTTCTTGTCATAAATTCAAGGTCTTTCTTGTCCTGTGTAATAACCACCTAATCGTCGGCAACATGTAGAATGTACAATGTTGTTTCGTCGGTCAGCTGCATTCTCACTTTCCAATTGATAAAGATTTATTATTAAAATTTTTCTTCTTTTGATGCCTTCTCGGTTCAACGGAGGCTAGCGACCACTCTACTAAAGGACTTTGTATTCCTTATAATTTGAAATAGTTCTTCCATTTTCAAATTTGTCCATTCTCTGATGTTTCTGAGTCATGACTCCTTTTCTCTACCGCCAACTCTTCCCTACATTATTGTTTGTAATAATGAGTATTTATAATTTCGTAACAATTTTTTTTTATGAATCTAGCACACGTGCTGCAAAGTCCCTAAAGTGCTACAGGAGCGACACGTGTGCGGAAAAAAAAAAAAAAAAAGCGATTCACGTTGTTCTTGAATCGCTGTAAATTGTACTCGGTGGAAAAAAACACAGTCCTGGGCAAATTATTCCAAAGGGACGATGTTCTCCATATAAAGGACTGCTTGAAAAGCGTTGTACGAGGAGTAACAAGCTGAACTTCATACGGATGTCAAGTTTTAGCGCAACGCGTATTTCTAACATGCGCCGCTCTGGGAGGAATTAATTAATTACATCCTTCGAACACTTTCCATGAAAATACTTGTAGAATAGGCTGAAGTCGCCAACCGTTCTTCATTCTTGTAAAGAATTAACAGTTGTTGTGGAGGGTAAAGCTTTCTAGTTCGAAATAATATTTCCAACTTTTGAGAAGCTCTCCTTGTTATGCCGAACAAATTGAGTGACGATATTAGAGGAATGGAGTGCCCCGCCGTAACTATGTCGGGTTCAGCAATATTAACTTTTTTAGATTGAATTGCCGCCTGGGTTTTTGTAATGTTAAATTCCGCTTGGTTACTGTCACCCCAAGCTAGAATTTCTTCCAGGTCTTTATTAATTTAAACGACTTCCCGCTGTCTACGGATATTCGTCTGAGTAGCCGATGTCCAAGCGTTCAAAGTGAATGAAGAGATAAGCGTAATGTTATCTGCAAAGCTGTAGATTGTGTTTCCAGTTTTTTTAGAGAAGATCATTAATGTAAATGGGAAAAGAGAGTAGGAGATAGTATGGAGTCTTGGGGCACACCGGCGTTGATAGTGAAGGTGTTAGAAAGAAATCCGTCGACTGCCACTCGTAAAGAACGCTCTCTGAGGAAACATGAGAGCCACAAGCAGAACTTTTCAGACATATTATAAGAGCGTAGCTTAGCCAACAGTCCATCGTGCCAAACACGGCCAAATGCTTTGGATATGTCAAGAGCAACCGCTCGAGATTCTCCAAAGTGTTCAATTGCGTTGTTCCAAACATGTGTTACATAAATCAGAAGATCTTCTGTTGATCTATGTTTACGAAAGCCATATTGGTGGTCGCTAATAATGTTGAATTCTTCAAGATATTTTAGAATATGCTGAATAATAGCCTTTTCCATGACTTTCGATATTATTGAAAGCAGTGCGACTGGTCGGTAGATATTTGGCAAGGTCTTTTTGCCTTTTTTAGGTATCGGCTGAACTGTGGCACATTTCCAGCAGAAAGGAAATATTCCCTTTCTGTAGGATAGGTTGAAAAGTGTACAGAAAACTAGTGTTAGTTCCTTCGCACAGTGTTTGAGAACTATGACAGGTATTATCCTAAAGAGTTTTCTTTCGCAACCTGTCCTCCTCAACACTTCCTTCTTGATAACTCTGGCTATCTATGGTATGTTCAATATACGTCTGTACGTCCAGATTTCGAAAGCTTTGATTTTCTTTGTGATTTGTGCTTTCAATAACAATATTTCGACTCTGTCTCAAAGGCACATCTAAGTTTTTGTCACAGAACACCGATTTAAATTTTATGAATATTGATCTTGCTAATACGATTCTTACACGGATTTCTTGATCTTGCTTCAATTCTGAATCAATGTTAACTCTCAAATATTCATATCTTTCCACTCTTTCTATTTGTTACCCGTACATTCAGTTTAATCCATGTTAATGACTAGTCCCATTTGTATGCATTCGCTGTATACAGAATTTACCAAAATTATTAAAAGTACGTGCGGAAAATGTTACGTCAAATATTTAATTTAGTTATTCTGTTTGCCATTTGTCCAACTCCAAGTATTCCTATCTGGCTTTTTGAATATAAAGAGTTTCAAAATCATCTCATAAAGTAGGCTGTGGCGTAGCTAAGCGGTGACCGGGGAACATGTATAAAGAGGGCTTTCTTTTTATTGGTTTATTTTGTTAAAAAATGTTATCTATCTATTTTAAACTAGATGTAAGTTGGTAGAGTTTCACTCTAAGAAAGGTTTGTTTTGCACAAGCTTTTGAGAACATATGGTACGACGGACTATAAATTAAGAAAGGCTTTACCGAGACAGTGCTTATAATTAACTAAAATCGTACATTTCAGAGAGAGCTTTGAGGACTAGGTAAGAAGATGCCTATTCTGAAATTAAAGTAATTTAAACAGGAGCAACACAAGGTAGGGGTGTATTGGGGCTTGTCCTTTACCTGTGTACATCAGTCATATTCCTGAGTTAACACACAATGGTAGGCAAAGATCACCAAGAAGCAGCAAGAAATCTTCAGATATCTGCTAATATCAACTTAACGAATGGATTGAACGTTGCGAATTAAAATACCACTTGGTTGATGAGCTCTAATATGGAACGAAATATGAGTGTCCTCATTTGATGAGTTACAGTTGGTACGCTCGGGTATTACATAAATTTGGGCGCCCACACTTTTGGTGCAAGAGTAAAGAGTAGGTTTTTGTTCTCATTTCGTGTATATATATATATATATATATATATATATATATATATATATATATATATATATATATATATATATATATATATATAATAAAACAACAAAAACCTTATACAAGAACAGGACATAGCATTAAATCTCGTTTTAGAAGGTGAAAATGTAGACGATATTAGACAAAAATTCAAAACAATTGTAATAAGTAGTACTAAAAAAAGTCCTCGGAATCAGACGAGTAAACATCAACAGAAGACGAAACAACAATTCATGGTTCAACGAAGAAGTAAAGATATTAGCGAAACAAAAGAAAGACGCGTATATTGAGTATTGATTGCATCACCAATGAAATGCTTAAGTATGGAGGCATTAGAATAGGAGTGCTGTTCGCCTGATTGGAGACCCGGAACTGAACGGCGGCCTTGATTCGCTGGAATATCCAAAAACGATTGGCGGCTTGAGCCTATCCTACAAGTACTTTCATGGAAAGTGTTCGAAGGATGTAGCCCGCTTAATTCCTCCCAGAGCGGTGCATGTTAGAAATACATGTCGCGATAATACTTTACATCTGTATGAGATTCAGTTTGTTACTCTTCGTACAGCGCTTTTCAAGCAGTCTTTTATATAGAGAACATCATATATATATATATATATATATATATATATATATATATATATATATATATATATAATATATATATAATATATATATAATATATATATATATATATATATATATATATATATATATATAATATATATATAATATATATATATATATATATATATATATATATATATATATATATTATATATATATATATATATATATATATATATATATACATATATATTTGGGTTTAACTGTATACATACACAAGTAATATATAACAATTATACAACTAAGTATTGTGTTCCCATTCGTCTTCTCCAAACCTCTCTATCGTCCGCCATTTCTTCGTCCATTCCTCGTGACCTCATGGCTTGTCTCATATCTTCATTCCAGGATCTACGTGGTAGTCCTTTTTTATTTCTTCCCGGTGGTTTTCATGTCAAGAGCCTTTTAAGCCATCTTGTATCGTTCATTCTGAGTAGGTGTCCAAACCATTTTAATCCTCTATTTTCTATTCTTTGTATAATTGTTTCTGTTTCTAGTGTCCTATTGCGTATTTCTTGGTTTGTTATTTGTTGGAATTTGGACACTCCGGAGCTTCTTCTCAGGTAATCCAACTCTATCGTCGTTATTTTTCTTTTATCCTCTTCTTTCATTACCCACCTACCATTGTTCTTCCAATTCTCTTTTTGTTTTGTGTAGTTATGTTTTGATCCCACCATATTGAGTTAAGAGCTCCTATGATCCTCCTGGTTTTTTGTATTTTATTCTGTATTTCCTTTTGCCTGAACCATTTTTGTTGTCAATCAGTACTCCTATATATTTAAATTCCTTGACTTGTTTGACATGTGTATCGTTGTTAATTAAGACATAAAATCCTATTTCCGAGTTCATAACCATATACTCCGTCTTTTCAAGGCTCACCTCTAGTCCCCATTCCTTGTAGTCTGTGTATAATCTCTTCAATACATATTCCATATCGAATGCATCTTGTGGTATTATTACTTGGTCGTCTGCAAAGTTTAACGATAATAGGTGTTTATCACTAATGGGGATGCCCATGTTTTGGCAAGTGCGGTTCCATTTCTTTAAGCGTTGTCTACAAATATATTAAATAAGATTGGTGAAAGGCAATATCCTTGTCTTAGACCTTTTGTAATGTGGATTGCTTCCGAGAGATAGCGTCCTTGTTTCACATATCCTATATTTTCATTATATAACTCTTTTATTGTTGTTATTATCCCTTCTTTTATCCCTACTGTTCTCAAGACATGCCAAAGTTTATTTCTCGGTACACTATCGTATGCCTTCTTAAGATCTATAAAGGTCATATGTATTTCGTCATCTTTTTGGATCTTCTTTTCTATCAATTGTTGTAACGTAAACAAGTTGTCTATACACGACCGGCCCGACATCATCCCTTTGGAATAATTTGCCCAGGATTGTGTTTTGGGCCAAGTACAATTTAAAATTATTCAAGAACAACGCGAGTCGCTTTTTTCGCACACATGTCGCTCCTGTAGCGCTTTAGGGACTTCCCTGCACCACGTGTGCTAGACCCATAACAAAAAAAAATATATAGGAAAAATCTTGACAACCTTACTTCAAAAGATAATCTTAAGCCAGAAAATTTCTGAAGGTGGAAGGAACAGTATTATGATTCCAATATTCAAAAAAGAAATAAAAATTCTTATTCGAGATCCGAACTCGAGATTCGAATTCGAGTGGAGACAAGTGTAGTAAAACATTCATGATTTTTGAAAATTTTTGGAAATCGACTTAACTATGGTACTTTGAAACAGTGCCAACATAATATAAACGAGTTTTCTTAGCCTAATTTTTACCGCAAGGCCACTTTTCTTCTATTTTAATGCATTTTTGCACTTTTTAACGCTTTCGGTTCACTATTTCTTAGATTTCTCAGCTTCTGGTCGTTGTTATGTTACAAAAAAAATTCATTTTAGTCGTCACAAAATTGCCTAAAAAATGCGTAGATTGCATTAAAAAACATTATGGTAAGTACATAACCTAAAAAAGTGTTTACTACGGCAAATTGAAAAATGGTTTTTAAATGGTAACTTTTGTTCAATTCGATATTACATTTTCAAATTATAAGACAATATAGCTTTTATATTAATAAAAAAAGTGTGCCAAATTTTAGTCCATATCTTATTATGGATTCTTCTTGTGGGTAGGAAGCTTTTTTTTTAAATATACGAAATTTTATACTCATCAAGATGGTTAGAAGGAAAAATAAAGAATATACAAAAAAACGATCTTATTTTGCAATGGTTTGAATTGCATATCCTCGCAAGATCTAGATGAGAATGATTAGAATGAGCTGATTGAAGATCATGATCAGTCAAAATCGTTCACAGATAAATTTACAGATCATTTTTCCGATGAACCTTTATTAATTTTAGATCGTTCTATGGTTGAAAGTGAGTTAGACAACGCTAACCAAAATGTATTAATGTAAAGGGCGCCCCAAAATTTACGCAAGATTTGAACTGGAGCCATTTGTATGGTAAAGTGTTGCCAATAAAACAAAAAACACAGCGTGACAGCTGTTAGTTTAGGATTATTAAAAATAGAGCGCTACACGAAAGAACGGCGTGTTTTCATTGTTGAGCAATATTTTAAAAATAATGAAAGTTTGGCAGCCTCAGTTCTGAATTTTCGTACAAAATTTGGTCGGAATACTGATTTAACCGCATCAGCTGTGAAGAGATTAATTGAAAAATTCAGGAAGACTGGATCAATTAGTGATCTTAAATGCTCTGGCCGTCCTTCAACAAGTCGTTCGACACAAAACATTGAAGCAGTTCGTTAGAGTGTTGCTGAGACTCCAGGAACATCAATTCGGCACCGTGGTCAAGAATTGGACATTTCGAGAAGCTCTCTACAGCGTATTCTCACGAAAGATTTGCATCGTCATGCTTACAAAGTTCAATTGACTCAAGAATTGAAGCTTACTGACCACGTACAACGAAGAGAGTTCGTTGAATGGATTATATAACAAGTGGATACTGATTTTTCGAAGAAAATCATCTTCAGCGATTAGGCTCATTTCCATCTTGATGGCTTCGTTAATCGACAAAATTGTCGCATTTGGGGTTCAGACAATCTACACGTGACTGTTGCGAAACAAATGCATCCACAACGTGTCACTGTTTGATGCGGATTTTGGGCTGGCATCATCGAGGACCATTCTTCTTCGAAAATGCGGATGGCCAGGTAATAACGGTTAATGGTGCCTAAATTGCAAGATGGCTGTGGACGACATGTGGTTTCAACAAGACGGTGTCACATGCCATACAGCCTTAGAAAAAGTTCAATTACTGCATGAATCATTTCCTGGTCGTGTGATATCTCGTTTTAGTGATCAGAATTGGCCACCCATGCCTTTAACGCCGTTGGACTTTATTCTTTGGGGTTTTTTAAAGTCTAAGGTTTATGCCAATAAGCCCACGACCACCCACGACTTGAAGGAGGAAATTAAGCGCTGTATCAACGAAATTCAGCCACATTTATGCAAAACGGTCATGGAAAATTTCGACAAAAGAGTGCGTATGTGCCAGTGGAGGCCATTTACCCGATATGTTATTCCATACATAACCCTATACTGTATACATTATGAATCAATAAAAAATTATAATTTTTAATTAAAAACCTGTGTTGTCTATCAAAATTACTTCTCGCGTGATTTTTGGGACACCCTTTATTAAAGGCCTGTCAATAAAAATTTCTGTTATCTAAATCATAATTTTTTCATGTTATATTTAAGATAAAATAGTGAATGAAAATATATAGAGCACAAGCGAAAAAAATTTAATTTTTCCTAACGAAAAAATTTAAAAATAAGATAGTTTTTTACACTCTTTATTTTTCCTTCTAACCATGCTGAAGAGCATAAAATTTTGAATTTTTTTTTAAAAAAAAGCTGCCTACAACCTTTTGCCCACAAGAAAATTCCATAAAAGATTTGGACTAAAATGCGAATTTTGACTAATCCTCTTAATATTTTTTAATAAAATTTAGCACACTTTTTTGCTAATATAAAAGCTATATTTTCGTATAATTCGAAGCCGTAATATCGAATTGAACGGAAGGTACCCGTAAAAAATCATTTTTCAATTTGCTGTAGTAAACACTTTTTTTATGTTATGTACGAGCACTTAATATTTTTTAATGCAACCTACGCAGTTTTTTAGGCAATTTTATGACGAGTAAAATGATTTTTTTGTCGGATAACAACGAACAAAAGCTGAGATAATTAGGAAATAGTGAGCTGAACGCATTACAATGTAAAAAAATGCACTAAAAGAAGTGGCCTTGCGGTCAAAATTAGGCTGAGAAAATTCATTTATATTATGTAGGCACTGTTTCAAAGTAGTTAAATCGATTTCCAAGCTATACCCAAAAATTTCCAAAAATCATGAAAATTTTACGGCATTTGCCTCCACTATTTAGACATATTTAATTCCATTTTCATGTACCGCAACGAAAAATTCGACTTTTTTGATGAATTTACCGTCAATTGCGATGTTTTCTTCGGTTATCGACTTTTGGTCGACCAACATGTTCATCGTCATTTAAATCCTCACTATCGCGATTAAATAAAAACAATAAAAAACATATTCATAATAATAAATAACTACAGACTTAATGAACATTTAAAGTTCTTTAAATAATATTTATCCTAAACCATTAGCATTAACCACAAAGGTTTTATAACAAAGATTTACGTACATACAGTTTCCGGGGCGTTTTATCTGAACAGAAGCCTGATTTAACCTCATTTCATCGGGCTTAATATGATCTGCTCAGTCAGAAACGGCCATATATAGAATCCCTTTTTAGTTTCGGCACAATTAAACTCGAATTTTACTTGCCGGGTAAATTTGATACGGTCCGAGATCGAATGATAACGATTATTGCCGAGTGTTGGAAAGTGGGAGCCCTAAGTGACCTATTAATATAGATAGCAAAAAATTAGGATCTCTAAGTTTTATGGCTGTTTTGTGAAATTTTCATGATGATATCTAAGCTCTTTATGTTTTTCGTTATATTTGTTGATAAGGATAAGTCCGTGAGCATTGACCACCTGAACAAAAACCATACTACTTGTAGATCAAAGTAATTTCCTCACGATCAGTAATAAAATAAATCACTAGATTAAAGATAATACTATAATACAAGAATCGAGGCACCGGATTGCAGAACTGCCTCTACGCGTGCATTTGAAATTGCACAGTTTAGATACAGCAATATTATGATTTTAGTCTCTCTGGAGGAGTATTGTCCTGAGTTTTTGACCCCGAAAAAGTTGTGCTGTTATGTTTATAAACAATTGAAGTTTTCAAAACGCGTTTTTTGAGCTTAAGGTGCTAATAACTTCGATTATATATGTCGGATCGAGACAAAAAAAAAAACCGAACTCTTCGTAATGAAATTTCCAATATATCCTTGTTAGTTTTAAGTCGCTAAAATGTGTACATAACCTACAAAATTAAAAAAAAAACTACAAAAAACTGTTTTTCATTTCATTGTGTAGGCCGACTAAGTACACCGATTGGCTTGAAACTTTCAGAAAATATGCCTATTATTATAGCAAAAATACCTCGAAATTTTGATTCAAAAATATTGACTCCAGTGGGCATAATTAAATTTGTTATTTAAAATTTGAATCGCCCGCCATTTTATGATATTTTGGTCCAAAATGATTTTTTTTTTTCAAAACTTAGATCTTTACGCCAGCTTTTTTTACATTTATTTATTAACCAACTAAAAAGAAATATGTGTTTTCGGTCATTTTGAAAAAAAATTGCAAAATTTTTATCACATCTAGTAGAGAATCGCGAGACCTTTATTTAAAAAAAGAAAAATCATTTTCGTTAACAATTTTTTTTTTCAAAATGTCAATTGTTGTTATTTGATTAATAAAAAAATGTAAAAAAAAGGTTAAAATGACTTCAAAAAAAATTAATGGCATCGGAAAGCTGATATCGAGACCTACATTTTGAAAAAAAAGATACATTTTGGACTAAATGACATAAAATGGCGGACGATTCAAATTTTAAATAACAAATTCAGTTATGTCCACTGGGTTCAATATTTTTGTACTAAAATTTTAGGATAGTTTTGCTATAACAGAAGGAATATTTTCTGAAAGTTTCAAGCCAATCGATTCACTTAGTCGACCTGGATAATAAAATGAAAATAAAAAACAGATTTTTGCCGGTTTTCTCCACATTTGTAGGTTATATACACATTTGAGTAATTTTAAACCAACGAGAATTTATTGGAAATTTCATTACGAAGAATCTAGTTTTTTATTTATCTCTAACCGACTGATATACCCGGAGTTATTCACATTTTAAGTCCAAAAAACGCGTTTTGAAAACGTCAGTTGTTTACAAACAAAAGACCAGACCAGTTTTTCGACGTCCAAAACTCAGGACAATACCCCAGAGAGGATAAAATCATAATGTTGCCGTATCTAAACTGTGCCTATCTCATCATTATTTTGACCATTTTTTTACTGCACTAAGTAGGCAGGAGAAAGGATCACGCTGTGAACGCGTCGATCGACGGACGAAATTAATTTACAACGTAATAATCAACTCGTCGTTTTTTCTGTTAATAATTAACGAATCAAGTTGATTTTTAGGTAGAAACACTCTTTAGGCTTGTGTACTTCTCATGGATATAGTCGTTTGATAAAATTGTTTGTTTAATTTGTAATTAACAATGAATAAACTTTACGCTGAAAATAATTGGCCCAAATGGCCAATGTCGGCTTATTTTTCATTTATTTGCTAGTATTATATCAAAAATTCAGGTCCGTATGTTAATTTTTGCAGCAATGATGTGAATAAATAAACAACTGCTAATTGCAGTGAAAATTTGTTTTTTAAATGTGAAAATCTATATTGTAATATATATATATATATATATATATATATATATATATATATATATATATATATATATATATATATATATATATATATATATATATATATCTTTGAACTGAATTATAAGATAAACCTACGTTGTGCGATATTTTAGCAACTGAAGTTCAAGGCGTTTCAATCACACTTTGCATAACTGCAAACTCAGCATTCTCATTAGTAACCCAATGTTCATGTTGACGTTTAAAATTATTCTCCACACATCCAGTATTTTTAAAGTTGATAAGAATTCTTCCTACTGTTGTATGTGTTATAATTTTTTCCGGATGTCGTTGGTTAAAAATGACGGCAGCTTCTCTTTGAGTTTTGTAGCTATCACCCACGATCAAAACTATTTCTATTTTATCTTGCTTAGTCAATTTAATTGTAATTTTTAGTAAAGGAGAAAATTTAGAAAACTGTTACTATTGCATTAATAATAGTGAACAAACTAATGTCAGTTTGATGTTTTATGTGACAAAGGAACAAAACACGAAATCCATGGCAACTGCGACCAAGATACGTGAAAGTCTACCATATTATAATTTTGTGTGACTTAATAGCAAAATATGAATGTATATTCTTTACCACCAATACTTCGTTTTCAAAAGTTTGTAACAATTTTTAAAAATCTTGTTTTTAACCTTTTGAAAATATGCTAAAAAACATTTAGAATAAACTATCCCCAAAACCTGTATATGAAATTAAAAAAGAGCTTTTCGCGAATGTTCGCTATATAATTTATAAAAGAACTATTTTGTGCATTGAAGAAGGAATTAAGAAACTTAAAAAACTACAAATTTGCTCAAATTTATTACATGACATTTATATTTATTATATTAGCCCTTAGAAGTTGAGCTGCCATAAAAATGATGCAGCTTTGCAGCAAGATTACATTGTTAAACTACGACTTTTTGACAGAACTCGTTTTTCAGCTTAATTTTAAGGCCTAATAATTTTTTTTTTAAATATTTGGTGAAACATCAACTAATAAATAAGTACATAAGATAATTTATGTGGAAAAACAGTGGAATGTCATTTTAGGGGAAAATAATTGAAAAAAGTCAATTTCATTAAATCTTTTCGAACATTGGTACATAAATGTAAAACTGCACTACACTTATTTGTTCTTTATAACTTTTTTTCGATATTTTCAATAAAAATACGATTTTTCACATTTTAAAATTTGACAGGCAAGGCATGTGACGTCATGACCTAATTTGGTCATAAACCATGCACTAACATATTTCAAAGTTAAATTTACAAAAACTCTTATAATAAAAATTTCTCCCATATGGTGTAAACTTTATGAATATCACTGTATATATATATATATATATATATATATATATATATATATATATATATATATATATATATATATATATATATACCAAGCGGATTTTTTTTTCTAAATAAACATGTTAAACTCGGAAGAATGATAAAAAGTGCTTTATTCAAAGTATGCTCCATCGCTTGTTATACATTTTTCCCATCTTTTGGGCAATTTGTGAATACCACGCCACTAAAAATCTTCCCCTTTTGCTGCGAACCATTCATCGAGCCATTTTTTTTCACATCTTCGTACGAACCAAAGCGTTGCTCAGCAAGTGCGTGACCCATCGATGGAAACAAGTGGTAATCGGAAGGAGTCAAGTCTGGTGAGTAAGCCGCGTGGGGTAGAACTTCCCAGCTGAGTGCTTCCAACGTGTCGCGAATTGGTTTTGCCGTATGTGATGGAGCATTGTCATGAAGAAAAATGACTCTTTCGGTATTCTGGCCTTTTTTCAAGCAGCGAACGGTTGAAATCGGTCAATTGTTGTTGGTAACGTTTAGTATTAACTGTTTTAAACCCAGGTTTTAACAGCTCATAATAGACCACGCCCCTCTGGTCCCACCAAACATAGAGCATCGTCTTTCTGCCAAAGCGATTCGGTCTTGCGGTCAATGTGGATGGTGCCCCTGGGTCTACCCATGATTTTTTGCGCTTGGGATTCTGAATATAAATCCATTTTTCATCCCCTGTAACTATACGATGCAAAAACGACTTCCTGTTTTACCGAGCGAGCAAAATGTCACACGTGTTTTTGCGCTTTTCCATTTGCCCTCGTTCAACTCATGTTGTACCCATCTACCGCTCTTCTGAATCTTTCCCATCTCTCGTAGCCGATTGGAAACAGCTTGTTGACTAACGCCCAATTGCTCGGCGAGTTGTTTTTGTGTTTGCGAATCATCTTCGTTTAACAATGCTTGCTTGAAGCAATCGGTATGATTCAACAGCAGTTTTCTTCATATGAAAACAAAAAATTAATGCGGTCCGCGAATGCTCTTTGTTCGCTATAAATTTCGACATATTGAACACAACAACACAACACCATGCACACACTTTTCCAATTTATCACTTGTGCGCATCTGACACTTGTTGATGACACAACAAAATGGCGCAGTGTCAAATCTTTATAGCACAAACTGCATTGGTGCACCATCTGTTGTCTGAAATCCGCATTTTGTACTTGTACACCTGGTATGTATATATATATATATATATATATATATATATATATATATATATATACATATATATATATATATATATATATATATATATATATATATATATATATATATATATATATACATATATATATATATATATATATATATATATATATATATATATATATATATATACATATATATATATATATATATATATATATATATATATATATATTATATGTATATATATATGTATATATGATATATATGATATATACATATATATATATATATATATATATATATATATATATATATATATATATATATATATATATATATAGATATATATATATATATATATATATATATATATATATATATATATATATATATATATACATATATATATATATATATATATATATATATATATATATATATATATATATTATATGTATATATATGTATATATGATATATATGATATATACATATATATATATATATATATATATATATATATATATATATATATATATAGATATATATATATATATATATATATATATATATATATATATATATATATATATATATATATATATATAATTTATATATATTTTTCATTTTTAATCAATGATTGAACGTTGAAACATTATACAGAGGAAATAAGGGCTAAAAAGTACAAAGAAAGCGATAAGATCGAGAAAAGACCTATAAATTTTTCTACCCTTCGACTCAACCTTGTCGATATTCATTTAGGCGCCCTATATTCAATGGAGGACGAAACTCTTTAAATACGATATTCGTGTTTGATTTATTTGCTTTTAATATATCATATTCTTCTTTTTTTGTTTATGATGAAAACAAGTTACGTAAAGTGCTTTGTCGTACTATGGGGCAAAGCTCCGAAATTTGTGAAATAAATCAAATTTTCAAAATTAAAAGAAAACGGTGTAACATGGCCTAAATGAAAGGTTCGCTTATGTAATATGCCGCTACACAATCTTATAGTTGGACTTTCTTTGGTGGGTCATCAACGTGAACACGTGCCGTAAACTCCACTTGGAATTTTATTCAGATATTCACAGAAAATTACAATTTTCAGTTTTTCTTCTATAATTTCTTCTTAATAAAGATAAGTAGTATTATAATTTCTGTTTCATTAATTTTTATTTAATTTATTTAGTGCCTAAAATAAGTTTAAAAATAGCAGTGTTGTTGACATTTTTTTTATTTAAGTGAAAAAGTAATATTGGCGCAATCAGAACAAAATGCGAAATGAAAATTGAAAGTGCCAACTTTTTAAATATCCCACCCTCTATAGTCGGAAATGGTCGACAGTTCGCCAAATAATTTTAGAAAAAAATTATTTTCTGATTGCCAGCCTCGATATTGTAAAATGAAAACATTGTTATTAATTACGAAATGGGGTTGCGATAGATGTACCAAAAACAATATCAACAATGTTTCACTGAGTACAACAGTGATGATGCCAATATTTGGCAAAATCCGTTGTCACCGACCAAATTGGCTATTAATGAAGAAGGGCAAAGTGTTTGGCAGAATCGAGAGCCATCATCGCCGCTGTTTTGTCGACCTATTAGAATTCGATTTATAAAAGAAACTGCAAACATAACAGGGAGTGAAATCGAGTATATCGAAAAACAAATCGAGAACCTTTATAATATATAAAATGATCATGAAAGTTGGTCAATAAAATACCAATTACTTCTGACAGTGGTTGACGACAAAGTATGCAATGCTGTCAGAAATACCTCCTTAAGTATGATATGTGGAGTAACAGGATTTTCATAAGTTATTAGAATAAACGACGATAACAATTTAAAAAACCGACAATTTTAGATCTAGTTCGTCTTCTCTACGGGCACTAATCAGATTTTTCGAAACGCTTATGAAGATTGCTTACAAATTGCTGATTTGTAAGTGACACGCTCGAAGCCAAGCCCAAAATATAAAATCCTGATCCTGATCCTATCCCAAAATATAAAATCCTGATTTTTGCCATTTTAAGTGGGCAATATAAAAAGTCTGACCTTTTGTTTATAATAGGTTGCAGAGATGAGAGATTTAAGAATTTTATTCAATAATGCAAATAAATAAAATTATAAGTGTTTTTGGAGATGTTGATATTTCAATACAGTTTATTTTGCATTGTTATTGATAATGACTGCCTAACTTGTTTTCAACTAAAATCAAAATGGCTTTCTTTAGCAAAGTACTTTATGTAACACATGTTTGGAATAACTCAGTTGAACATTTTGGAGATTCTCAAATTTAAATTCAACAAGTTGTTTATTCTTCCTATTTTGTTGATACAAGGTTGGCCTACTTAACTAGGTATAGCCTGTCCCAAAATATAAGATCCAGATTTTTGCCGTTTTAAGTGGGCAATATAAAAATTCTGACCTTGTGTTTATGATAGGTTGCAGAGATGGACTTAAGAATTTTATTCATTGATGCATATAAATAAAATTATAAGTGTTTTTGGAGAATTTATTTACAGATACATGTAAAAACAAATGGATAAGAAGTACAAATATACAATTTGAATGAATGGAGTTCACAAGAGGGGACATATTGTATAAATAAAAATATATTTTAACTTAAGCCTAATTCGGTTTCATTATCACTGTTCATCAGCTGAGGTAATTATCAGTGGTTTTATATTATTTACATAAATATATGAATCTTCAACTTTAACAACGTGCTGAATGGGATTCTTCTAGTTTTCACAAGATATATCATTTATAACTTTTTTACTAATTCAACCAATGACATGCCTAAAGTAGGAGTAACATTTTCTACTCTTATTAGTGTTCCGTGTGGAACACTTATAAGATCACTTCGGTGTCTGTCTGTCTGTCTGTCTGTCTATCTGTCTGTCTGTCTGTCTGTCTGTCTGTCACACCCAATTTTCTCCGAAACTATTTGTCATAGAAACTTGAAATTTGGTAATAATATAGGAATTGATGGCCTCATCAGAGCCATGTAGTTTTGAAAGTTAAATTTTGACTTAAGGGGTTAATTTTGGGGGATGAAATCGAAAGTGAAAAAAAAAATTTTTTATTAGGTCATCGAGTGTGATGTCAAATGAAAGGTTGTAAAAACACGAGTAAAATATATATATATATATATATATATATATATATATATATATATATATATATATAATATAATACTTGCGCGCACTTTTCTTTGTATTGTCCCGCGCCTTATCTCGAAAAGTACTTATCAAAAAATTTGAAAAAATCCTGGAATATTCTCCACGGGGGGTAGATTGACCGAAAATTATCACGAGTGCATTACCTTTAATAATTTATCTGGTATATAAAAAAAACAAAAATTTCGAGGTCATCAGATTTCAGTAAAGATTGGAAACAAACTTTGTTGAAAACTCATTTGGGGTGTGTTTTGTGAAGTCACTGATCATTTTATACCACCGTAACATAAATTTTGACTTGAGGGGTTCGTTTTGAGGGGTGAAATCGGAAGTGAAAAAAAAAATTTTATTAGGGCATCGAGTATGGTGTCAAATGAAAGCTTGTGAAAACACGAGTAAAATATATATATATATATATATATATATATATATATATATATATATATATATATATATATATATATATATATATATAATATAATACTTGCGCACACTTTTCTTCGTATTACTTTTAAAAAATAGCGAGAAATCGCTGTCACCTACCTTATTTCGAAAAGTGCTGATCAAAGAATTCTGGAATATTCTCCACGGGGTATAGATTGTACGAAAATTATCACGAGTTACCTTTAATAATTTATTTGGTATATAAAAAAAAATTTCAAGGTCACCAGTTTTCAGTAAAGATTGGAAACAAACTTTGTTAAAAACTCATTTGGGGTGTGTTTTGTGGAGTCACTGATCATTTTATACCACACTAACAAAAATTTTTATTTTAAAAAAACAATCAACGTACGGAACACTAATTGTGCAAGTTCAACTTGCACTTGACCGGTTTTTTTTTTATTTAACTTGACGCCAAATATGTTCAGTTGGATTAAACACATAATAATACGGAGGAAGCCGCAAAACAGTGTGTCCCATTTTCTAAGCCAGACTATCACAAACATATTTCTTTTTCGATTTATAGTCTTTCAAAACTTCCAAAAGATCATTTTTTTTTATAACTAAAATCAAAATAAATGTCATTTTCTAACATCTATTCCTGTACTTCCGTTTTGGTGTTGGCTACATTAGGAACCTTAATTAGTAGACGACTATGGTAACTTGCATTGTCCATAACTATAACACTCTGTTCGGGAACATTTGGCAAAAGGGAATTTTTAAACCAATTTTCAAAAAGTTTTGAGGTCGTGTCTTCGTGATAGTCCAAACTAGAATATTTTATGTTTTTTGCAGATAATAGTAGACAATTTGAAACCCATCCCTTTTCAGATCCAGCATGCAAAAGGGTTATTCGTTTACCTTTATTTAAGGTGTGTTAGTCTGACATTTTGTATTGCTGTCCATCCACCCTTTTTGCACAATGTCATGGGTATGACCATGTTTCGTCAAGGTAAATTATCGGCCAATTCTCTGATCGATGCTTCTTAATTTCTTATAAATAAGTATGTCGCAAGATTCGTAATCTTTGTGACTCCATCACTACTTGCCTTTTGTTGATTTTTCAGAACCTGGATCCCATCCTTAAGAGAATTCTGTGAAAGGTTGATCGGCCACAATGTATATTGGTCCCGTCCTGCACCACTCTTAATTTAATTTTGTCTAGTGTCGGCACCAACTGCTCTTCATACATAGAATATATCTTTCTCCTGATGACGTCTTTTTCACAATCGTCTACATGATGCATTTGAAAATCTTTCCGTTTTTTCCTATTCCTGAGTGATGGTTTTCCTACAATACCCTTAATCGTAGAAATTGGGGTTTTTGTTAGTTCACTGGTTTCTTGCAAAGCACTTTGTTTATTCAAATTTCTTTTTACCAAACTGTCGTAAACATTTTTCAATATTTGTTTAGCGTCAAGTGATAAATGTTTTCTCTTGCGATAGCCACTATTGCAGTTTTCCCATGGACGCCACATAATTAAAATAGAACCGTTGTAATGAAAGACTAATATTGTCAAATTTCCACTTTATTTAGTTTCACTGAAACTGTATGACGCGTTTCGCTTCTTCTGATACAAAATGATATTTGAGTATTAGTGTTGTTACATTTTTATAAATACCCTAAGGTAGATAGGTAATAAAATTAATACTATATGCTAATGAATATTGCTGGGAAATCCATTCTGAATATTAATTGTATAAATTGAGTAAAGGAGAGTTACCATGGGCCAGACAAGTATCTTTTTGTTCGTTTAAAATGATGTCTGAATTTTTAATTCTATTTATTTCTAAATTTTCTAAGCGTACAGTAATCATTTAACAGAATCAAATCATCTTTTTGACGATAAATTTGAAATTCTACACATACAAAACAAAGGCGTAAAATTAAACCTATTAGAAAATTTAGAAATAAATAGAATTAAAAATTCAGACATCATTTTAAACGAACAAAAAGATACTTGTCTGGCCCATGGTAACTCCCCTTTACTCAATTTATACAATTAATATTCAGAATGGATTTCCCAGCAATATTCATTAGCATATAGTATTAATCTACAAGTATTTTCATGGAAAGTGTTCGAAGGATGTAGCCCGCTTAATTCCTCCCAAAGCGGTGCATGTTAGAAATACACGTCGCGCTGGTGCTTCGCATCCGTATGAGGTTCAGCTTGTTACTCGCGTACGACGCTTTTCAAGCAATCTTTTATATGGAGAACGTCATCCCTTTGGAATAATTTGCCCAGCGCTGTGTTTCCCACTGAGTACAATTTACAGCGATTCAAGAACAACGTGAATCGCTTTTTCCGCACTCGTGCCGCTCCTGGAGCGCTTTAGGGACTTCCCTGCAGCACGTGTGCTAGACCCATAAAAAAAAAAAAAAATTATTACCTATCTACCTTAGGGTATTTATAAAAATGTAACAACACTAATACTCAAATATCATTTTGTATCAGAAGAAGCTATAGTATAACGAAACGCGTCATACAGTTTCAGTGAAACTAAATAAAGTGGAAATTTGACAATATTAGTCTTTCATTACATTCGTTATGAATTTCCATCAAGTAACAGCCACAACAATTCAAAGTATAGAACCGTTATGTTGTAAGTAAAACTAAAAATAAAAATAATAAAAAGTATCTTTCGAATCTTAATGGGAACCTGTGGTCATTAGGCCTACATTATCAAATACTTAAAGGGCTCCAAACCGGGTTGCGAGGTAATAAATATATAGGTAAAAATAGATCCAATATGATTGCCGGTGCAAGTGAGGGCGGTATACAAAACAGGTAAAATAAAAATACGTTTATCATAATACCTGACAACTGTGCACAAATCCTTAATAGGGTCGTTTATTACCCCATTGAAAAAGCAAAAAGGCAGGATCTTATATCTTGGGATTTACTTTACCAGGTACGAAAAACGCTTACAATAAGGGCTTAAGGGAAAAAATGGACCCGTTAGTAGATAGTCCAAACCACGAATATGTCAATACTAATAACGAAAATGTTACCAAGAGGTGTTTCAAAAACCCAGAGAAAATATCTGTAACAACAGGAATAAATTTGGAGTTAATTCAAAAATTTAAGAATATCTTAGATATCATGACTAGTGGGTAAAACATAAATGCAGAGAGGTTCAGGATCTTCTGCAGAGAAACAGCGATATTGTATGTCACATCGTATGATTGGCATCCACTGTTAACCACAGTACATAAAACATTGATACATGGTGTAGAAGTTATCGCTAAGTTTAGCCTACCGATCGGCCATTTGTCAGAGGAAGTTGCCGAGTCAAGAAATGAAGATTTCGGTAACGACAGGACCTATTACGCAAGAAAGATTAACAGAATTGGGACATATAAATCATTACTGCTTACATCTGATTCTTGTTTGTCACTTAAGCGAAGAGAACTCGAAAAAGTAAATCCACTTTTTCCAGAAGGGCGATATAATTAATTATCAAGGTAGTGAGTAGGCGCTCCTTGTGGTCCCCGCAGTGGTAGGCCTATTTCAGGGACGCGACTTTGTCTATGCAACCTTTATTTTTTTCGCAATTCCATTCCCTGGGAGGAAAATTATATCACCAACCAAAATCCTATCCATAAAATCAACTTGCCCCATCTTGTTTCCTAACCATACCCTAGAAGTCTGACCAATATGGTGTATTATGGCTAAATATTTCCCATTTCATCTCATGAAATGAACAATACAAACACAAGGCCCCCAGTCCCCAGCAGTCTGAAAGTTCTCGATCACGACAGCGATTGGAAAAGGAGGAAAGAGCTAAGAATCTCTAGAGAATAGGTGACAATGTCATGAAATGGGAAAACCTGCATGCAGCGGTGGACTGGCATAGACAGATTGTGATCGCGTCGTAGAAGCTATAGCCGAGTTAACCGTACCGATCGGCCATTTGTCAGAGGAAGTTACCGAGTCAAGAAATGAAGATTTCCGTAACGATAGGACCAATTTCGGAAGAAAGATGAACATAATTGGGATATATAAATCGACTACTGCTTACATTTGATTCTTGTTTGTCATCTAAGAGAAGAGAACTCGAAAAAGTAAATCCACTTTTTCCGGAAGGGCGTTAGAATTAATTATCAAGGTAGGGGATAGGCGGGCGCTCCTTGTGGTCCCGGCAGTGGTAGTTTTATTTCAGGGACGCGACTCTGTCTAAGCAAGCCTTGATTTTTTGTCGCAACTTTATTCCCTAGGAGGAAAATCCTATCCATAAAATCAACTTGTCCGTCTTGTTTCCTAACTATACAACTAGAAGTCCGGCCAATATGGTGTATTATGTCTAAATATTTCCCATTTCATCTCATGAAATGAACAATACAAACCCAAGGCTCCCCAGTCTCCAGTAGTCTGAAACTTCTCGATCAGGGCAGCGATTGGAAAAAGAGGAAGGAGCTAAGAATCTCTAGAGAATAGGTGACAATGGCATGAAATGGGAAAAACCTATATGCAGCGGTGGGCTGGCATAGGCAGATCGTGATCGCGTCGTAAAAGTTATAGCCGAGTTAAGCGTACCGATCTGCCATTTGTTAGAGAAAGTTGCCGAGTCACGAAATAAGGATTTCCTTAATGATAGATTCAATTTTTTAAGAAAGATGGACACAATTGATTGCAATTGGCACATATTAAATCCATTGCTGCTTACATCTGATCCTTGTTTATTTTCTAAGAGAGAAAGAACACAAGTTCACTTTTTCCAGAAGGGATTAAAATTAAAAGGAGCAAACATTTTCGTCAGGTGAAGAAAGTAGCGATAGAGAAGAAAGTTTGAATTGTATTTGTTAATATTTATCCATATAGACCTCTATAGTTTTTGTATATAATAAAATTAATATATTTTTGAAAATTTTATTTAAATTTAATTTGATTCGATTTTTTTTTATGTTTAATCAAGAACATCACGTATTTCTAACGGGTCTCCTTCTTCTTAAAAGGCCATATTCGATACAGACGTAGGCGACCCTCTTGCCTTTGCCTGCGGTTGGTGTCTTTTTAAGTGTTTCCACGGATAAAGGGAACCTACAATTTATTGCCGGTTCCGAATGGCCAAAGTGAGAGGGCTTTACTAGGCATAATACTACGGGTGGTTTGCCATTGCCTTCCCGAGAAAGGCGACCGTCACGTTGTAATTTTTTTTTTATTTTCTGATTATTTTTTTATTATTTCTCGAGCCGAGATACGTACTCGGGTCACTGGCGTAGAAAGCAGACACCTTTACCACTACGCCATGGCCGCTCTTTTATGGGTACATGCTCTAATTGTTTACCATTATTATGGGCTTTTACTAACATATATTTGTCTAAGAATTAGTTGGTTTTACTTTCACTTATCACGCGCTGTGTACTCCTTATGCGTGTATTCTGAGAAAATGCATTTTTTATGCAATTTCGAATATTTTTTTCCCAGCCAATTGAACTTTAAATTACCACTGTTTAAAAGAAATTTTAACAACTTTCAGGATTAAAAAACTGTGCAAGGGAACTAACACCAGTTTTCTGTAGACTTTTCAACCTATCCTACAGAAAGGGAATATTTCCTTCTTGCTGGAAATGTGCCACAGTCCAGCCGATACCTAAAAAAGGCAAGAAGACCTTGCTAAATAACTACCGACCAATCGCACTGCTTCCAATAATATCGAAAGTCATGGAAAAGGCTATCAATCAGCATCTTCTAAAATATCTTGAAAGATTCAACATTATTAGCGATCACCAATATGGCTTTCGTAAAAATAGATCAACCGGAGATCTTCTGACCTATGTAACACATGTTTGGAACAACGCAATTGAACACTTTGGAGAATCTCGAGCGGTTGCTCTTGACATATTCAGGGCTTTCGACCGTGTTTGGCACGATGGGCTGTTGGCTAAACTACGTTCTTATGGTATGTCTGAAAAGTTCTGTTTGTGGCTCTCATGTTTCCTCAGAGAGCGTTCTTTACGAGTGGCAGTCGACGGATTTCTTTCTGACACCTTCACTATCAACACCGGTGTATCCCAAGGCTCCATACTGTCTCCTACTTTCTTTCTCATTTATATTAACGATCTGCTTGAAAAGACCGAGATTCCAATCTACAGCTTTGCAGATGACAGTACACTTATCTGTTCATTCACTTTGAACGCTCGGACATTGGCTACTCAGACGAATATCCGCAGACAGCAGGAAGTCATTCAACTTAACAAAGACCTGGAAGAAATTCTATCTTGGGGTGACAGTAACCAAGTGGAATTTAACGCTACACAAACCCAGGCGGTAGATTTTTCTAAAAAAGTTAACGTTGCTGAACCCGCCATAGTTATGTCGGGGCACTCCATTCCTCTAACATCGTCACTCAATTTGTTGGGCGTTAATTTGGGAGCAAATATGTCCTGGCATGAACATGTTGCAGGCATAACAAGGAGAGCTTCTCAAAAGTTGGGAATATTATTTCGAACCAGAAAGCTTTACACTCCACAACAACTCTTAATTCTTTATAAAGCTCAAATTCGACCAACTATGGAATACTACTCCCATACACTGCATTTGTTGGATTCTATTCAGAGAAGAGCTGTTCGTCTGATTGGAGACCCGGAACTGACCGGCGGCCTAGATTCGCTGGAACATCGAAGAACGGTTGGCGACTTAAGCCTATTCTACAAGTATTTTCATGGAGAGTGTTCGAAGGATGTGGCCCGCTTAATTCCTTCCAGAGCGGTGCATGTTAGAAGTACACGTCGCGCTAATACTTCACATCCGTATGAGGTTCAGCTTGTTACTCCTCGTACAACGCTTTTCCAGCAGTCTTTTATATGGACAACATCATCCCTTTGGAATAATTTGCCAAGGACTGTGTTTCCCACCGAGTACAATTTGCAGCGATTCAAGAATAACATGAATCGCTTTCTCCGCACACGTGTCGCTCCTGTAGCGCTTTAGAGACTTCCCTGTAGCACGTGTGCTAGATCCATAAAAAATAAAACTGGTCAAGTGCAAGTTGAACTTGCGCAATTAGTGTTCCGTACGTTGATTGCTTTTAAAATAAAAAAATTTTGTTACAGAGGTATAAAATGATCAATGACTTCACAAAATACACCCCAAATAAGTTTCCAACAAAGTTTGTTTCCAATCTTTACTGATATCTGATGACCTTGAAATTTTTGTTTTTTTTTATATACCATATAAATTATTAAAGGTAATGCACTCGTGATAATTTTCGCTCAATCTACACCCCGTGGAGAATATTCTAGAATTTTTTCGAAATTTGTTGATAAGTAATTTTCGAGATAAGGCCCGGGACACCGATTTTTCGCGAATTTTTAAAAATAATACAAAGAAAAGTGCGCGCAAGTATAATATTGTATATATATTTTTTACTCGTGTTTTCACAAGCTTTCATTTGACACCACACTCGATGACCTAGTAAATTTTTTTTTCACTTCGGACTTCACCCCCCAAAACTAACCCCTTAAGTTAAAATTTAATTCTCAAAACTACATGGCTCTGATGAGGCCATCAATTCCTATATTATTACCAAATTTCACCTTTCTATGTCAAATAGTTTCGGAGAAAATCGGGTGTGACAGACAGACAGACAGACGGGCAGGCGGGCAAGCGGGCAGGCGGGCAGGCGGGCAGGCGGGCAGGCGGGCAGGCGGGCAGGCGGGCAGGCGGACAGGCGGACAGGCGGACAGGCGGACAGGCGGACAGGCGGACAGGCGGACAGATCTTATAAGTGTTCCGTAAGGAACACTAAAAAAAGAAAGCTGAGGTATTTATTTCATGAAATTATGCGCTTCTCCCCATAATGCAAAACAATAACTCGAACTAACTTTTTCACGTGTTACATATCACAAGACAAAAAACTTTTCACACCAGAGGAGATACAATTCTGTTTAGGTAACGCTACGTTCGTGTTTAAAATATGCCTGTAACAAATATTGTTTATAACCTAACGTAATTTTTTCTTCATATGAAAAGTAACTAATTGTCTATAGATCTCGTTCTATTAGTCTCGATCATGTAATAGTCCTCTCAGTAGGTTTTTTTTGTACACCTGAATTGCAATGTTGTTAGCTGGCTCTCAGCTTTACTAATGAGGTAATTGGGTAGTCAAATTAATATTCAGAGAAAGCCGCGGGCGTGGATGTGTTACGCAGAAAATATTGTCTCTAATTCCTTCCAAAAGGTAGTATTGAATTGCCTCTATGAACATAGCACATGTGCTGCAGGAAAATCATATAACAAATAATGAACCAAATGAGTTGCCTCAAGTAATGGTAAAGAAATATCCGACGGCAAGTTTTTCCCATCAATGCACTTTTATAGATTGTAAATTGCCGAGACTTGATTTCTAGACACCTGACAGGCGGTTTTTTAGCTTTTGCTTTCTAATCAGCACTATTCGACTGAACTATTTAAAGTCTGGAGAAAATTGAAAATCGTAGCAGGAAAAGTTAGGAATATATATCGTAAGATAACACTAATATAGTATTTTAGTTTTATAGGTAAGGATAGTATTGTCTGTGAGGAATGATACTCGAGATGTTATTAATATAAAATATATATAACAAAATCATGAAACACTGATTAGTTTCTACCATTGCGGTCAAAAAATATACTGGCAGTTGCGATTAAATATTTGTTTTTTTTTTCGGAAACGCAGGGTTTTCTACAAGATCTGCACCCTCTAATCAATGGTTGAATGTTGAAACATTATACACAGGAAATAAGGGATAAAAAGTACAAAGAAAGCGATAAGATCGAGAAAGGTCTATACGTCCTTCGAATCAACCTTATCGATGTTCCTTTAGACACCCTATCTTCGATGGAGGACGAAACCCTTTAAATACGATATTCTTGTTTGATTTATTTGCTTTTAATGTATTATATTTTTTTATTTATGATGAAAACAAGTTACGTAATGTGCTTTCGACCCACTAAGAGATAAAACTCCGAAATGTGTGTTATCAATCGAATTTTTCAAGTTAACATAAAACGTTGTAACATGGCTTAAATAGAAGGTAACTAGTTGCTGATGACGAATCTAAATTATTCCGTTAACGTGCTTACTTACTTACTTCGTGGCTTACAACACTGGCTGGGTCTTACCTGACTGAAAAACACGCCTCCGTTCTCTTCTGTCAAGTTTCGTTTCGACCCCTAGTATTCTTCGGTCTCTCTTAATATTATCTTTCAAATTTTGGGATGGTTGTAGCTTGTACTTGATGGAAATTCATTATAAATATAAAATAAAAGATTGTTTTTAGTAAATTTTCCACAGGTTTATTTATAATTGTGATAACGCTGTAGATGCAGCTTCTTCGGATCTGCATTTTACACTGTCAAGTTAGGTTTAATGTCTACAATTTTATATAATTTTTTAATTGTAATATTACACCTATTTAAATTATATTGATAGTATTGGAAAACCCACACAGACATGGAATTAGGAGAATAAATTCAATAATGGTGAATTGTTTAAATCTGCCTGGTCTTTGAGCAAAGTATCTGTAGTCCTTAACCGATTTATTTGCATTGTCTCTAAAAGGTTTAGTTTTAAACCTTTTTGTTGGGTATGTAAAATTATGAAATTCTTATTAAACATGTGATTCTCTGTTAAAAGGTGATTAGCATATGTTGAATTAGACTTTCTATGGATGAAACTTTTTTCGTGTTCTGTAATTCTTTGTATAAATGTACCTCCAGTTTGTCCTATGTATGTTTTAGGACATGACCCACGTGTTAATTGATATACCCCTGATTTATTATCTCTATTGATTTGCGGTTTGTAGTTTTTGAGATATTTTCCTATAGTATTGTTTGTCTTGTAAGCTATATTGATAATTTTTTGATTTAAAAAATTTTCCCAGTTTTTCTGTTGGTTTGCCGAAATAGGTTAAGCATTTAAATGTGGTTTTTCTGTCCTTAAAACATGGGTATATTTCTGAGATTGCTTTGTTTCTAAGTCTTTTCCTAACGATGTTATCGATTAAGGTAACTGAATAACCGTTGTTAACGGCTACTTGTTTTATGTCTTCTGATAAGGGGATATTAGTTAGCCTACGTATAAAGCTATGATAGGGCGCGAGTTTATGATGGCTGGTGTGGTGAGAACTATTGTGAATTGTGGTATCTGTATGACAAGGTTTGTGATATATTGGAAATTCATGTTTTTTCCTGGTTTTACTGATTGTTAAGTCTAGGAAGTTCCCTTCGACTTCTTCTTCCATTGTAAAACTGATATTTCTATGTAAAGAATTAATGTGATATAAAAAGTGAGTTAATTGTCTGTCCGTACCTGTAAAGTATACAATTATATCGTCTACGTATCGATACCAGTAAAGACAATTATTACTATTGTTATTATGGTTGTTAAATATCATTGTTTCAATACTGTCCATGAAAATTTCGGCAATTAATGGGCTTAATGGACTCCCCATAATTCAGCTTCAAACTGCTGCTTCAATTACTTCCAGAGTAACACCTAAGTACATAAATTTTATAAGTCACAACACCAGAAGCCAAAGAAAACAGTTTTTTTTTTTATGAGTCTAGCACACGTGCTGAAGGGAGATCTCTAAAGTGCTACAGGAGCAATACGTGTGCGGAAAAAGACGATTCACGTTGTTCTTGAATCGTTGTAAATTGTACTCGATGGGAAACACAGTCCTGGGCAAATTATTCCAAAGGGATGATGTTCTCCATATAAAAGACTGCCTGAAAACGTTGTACGAGGAGTAACAAGCTGAACCTCATACGGATGTAAAGTCTCAACGCGACGTGTATTTCTAACATGCACCGCTCTGGGAGGAATTAAACGGGCCATATCCTCCGAACACTTTCCATGAAAATACTTGAAAAATAGGCTCAAGTCGCCAACCTTTCTTCGATGTTCCGGCGAATCCAGGCCGCCAGTCGGTTCCGGGTCTTCAATCAGACGAACAGCTCTTCTCTGAATAGAATCCAACAAATGCAGTGTATGTTTGGGAGCGGAGCCCCAAACATGGGAGCAGTATTCCATAATTGGTCGAATTTTAGCTTTGTAAACAATTAAACAGTCTTTTATTATATATTTTTTATCTTTCCAACGAAATCGCGGGCTTACCAAGGGCCTCTTACCAAGTGGCGCTTCTTCCCATGCCAGCTCATAAGTCACTGAAAGCGTTTTACTTTGACTTCGTTAATGATGTTTGGTGTTTTGTAGAGATCTTCGAGTTCAACACGCATGATATAGCATCTACGAGAGAACGATGGATTTTTCTTCGGATCTTCCAGTCGAATACTTTAAGACACTCTTCATTTATCACGACCACGGTCTACGCTTCAGAACCATATAATACGACAGGTCTGATGACATTTGCCTAAATAGACATTTTAGTTGTAATTGTAAGATTTTTCGATGTTGATAACTCCTGTAGTGCATATAAGCATCGATTACCGGCTTTCAGCCTATTTTCATTTCTTTTGTTTCATTTGCGTAAATATTTAAATTGTTTTACGCGTATTTCTCTATAAATAGTTGGTACAGGTCTCGGTTTAACTTATATTCCAAGTCATTTTCAAGAAAGCATTATGAGAACGAAGTAAAGGAATTAGGCTAGAGGGTGAAGTGATAAACACCACTCGCTTTGCCGACGATACCGTGATCTTAGCAGAAACATTAGAGAACCTCCAAGCAATGATTGACAACGTGAATAGAAAAAGTATCGAAATGGGTCTGACGATAAACACGAAAAAAACTAAATTTGTGGTGGTTTCTAAACATCAAACCAACACTTGTCAATTGTTCCTTGAAGGAAAATAAACAGAATGTAGAAATATACAAATATTTAGGATTCCATTCAGAAGAAAGCTGTTCGCTCGATTGGAGAACCGGAAATAACCACTAACCTTGAAACCACAAATATTCGCTGTTGCAAAGTATCATGCAGGGAAGAGTTGACGGTAAAATGGGTGTGGGAAGAAAGAACAAGTGAATGAATGTGAGAGAGTTGCTTCATGTTGCGAAGGGTAGAGGAACATTTAGAGAAATGGTTATCAACCTCCATTAGGAGAAAGTATGAGAAGAAGGTCTCGGTTAAACTCTTAGCACTTTTCCATGACTTCTTTTATAGGAAATATCGATTGATCTGTTTCACCTAAACCCACACTGGTAGTCCCTGCTTTTCCTCTGCATTCGGGTTAAGTCTATCGAGAAGTATGGTATCTAGAACTTTATAGGTGATGTTTAAAAGTGCAATACCCCGATAATTGCAAAACTTCATCTTGTTCTCCTTTTTATGTAGTAGAACAATGACTCCCTGCTTTCATTCCTCCGGTACGACTTTTTTACGCTATATGACCACTATTAGGTTGAATAAAGCCTTGTGTACTGTTCTTCTTCCTATTTTAAGCACTCCGTAGGGATACTACCGCTTCTTGGTGTCTTATTATACTTAAGTCGTGAGGTCGGTCTAGGTTGCCTTTCTTGAAGTCCATAATTTCCTGGAAAAAACTCATTTTATGTTCCTCAATCTGGCAAATTTTATTATTCTGGAATTGCCTCTTCTTTCTTCTCTAACAGATATAAAACAATGAGCCGTAACATGGCCTTAAAGTTGCACCTTTTTAGGTGCACAAGGTCTACACGTGCCGTGAACTCCGTTTGGAATTTTACTCAGACCTTCACAGAAAATTACAAGTTTAGTTTTTCATTTTGTAGAATCGTATAAATAGAGGGAAGTACTTTAATATTTTTTCATTTGATTAATTGTAATTCAATGAATTTATTTAGTGGATAAAATCAGTTGAAAAACAGCTGTTTTGTGTTTAAGGGAAAAAGTAATAGAGGACCAATAAAAATCAACGCGATTTTTGTAAATAAAAAAGCTTAAAAGGCCTACTTTCTAGATATCCCAGCATTTATGGTCGTAAGGGGTCGACAGTTCGCCAAATAATTTTAGAAAAAAAATATTTTCTGATTGCCAGCCTTGCTAATGTAAAATAAAATAATTGTTATAACTACGAAATGGGGTTGTGATATGATATAACAAATAATTGATTTGCCTCAAGAAATCGTGAGAAGGAATTTCCGACGTCAAGAAATTCCCCTTAATGCAATTTTATAGATTGTAAATTGCGGAGATTTGATTTCTAGACGCCTGATAGGCGATTTTTGGCTTTTGCTTTCTAATCGGCATTATTCGACTCAACTATTTAAAGTCTGGAGAAAATTGAAAATCGTAGCAGGAAAGTTAGGAACTTATATTTTCAGATGGCGGTAATACAGCATTTTAGTTTGATAGATAAAGTTGGTATTGTATGAGAGGAATGATTCTCTTGATGTTGTTAAGAAAATAGTGGAGGCAAACGCCGTAAAATTTTCATAATTTTTGGAAATTTTTGGGTACGGCTTGGAAATCGATTTTACTACTTTGAAACAGTGCCAACATAATGTAAACGAGTTTTCTCGGCCTAATTTTGACCGCAAGGCCACTTTTCTTCTATATTAGTTCATTTTTTCACATCTTTACGCTAAGAAATAGGGAGCTATTTCTGAAATATCTCAACTTCTATCCGTTATTATGCGACTAAAAAAATCATTTTACTCGTCATAGAATTGCCTAAAAAACTGTGTGGATTGCATTACCTAAAAAAGTATTTACTACGGTAAATTGAAAAATATTTTTTTACGGGTAACTTTCGTTTAATTCGATATTACGGGTTTAAATTATAGAAAAAAGTGCCAAATTTTTTTAAAAATTATTTAGACGATTGGTCAAATATCTCATTTTAGTCCAAATCTTATTATGGATTTTTCTTATAGACAAAAGGTCGTAGGAAGCGCTTTAAGAAAAAAATGAGAAATTTGATGCTCTTCAAGATGGTTAGAAGAAAAAATAAAGAATATACAAAAATATTTTTCAATTTTTTCACTTTTGCTCAATACCTTACCTTAAAAATAAACATGAAAAACTGATTTTAAAACAAATACTACCAATTTTACAATAAAATTATGATTTAGATAACAAAAACTTTTATTGACAAACCATTAATTCATTAATACATTTACTAAAATTATCACATATACAATATTCAGAATTTACAAAAATCATTCGTGTTCTGTAGCATATGTGCTCGAGCTTTTTTTCTACTATATTCAAAATCATTCGATTGATTATCTGAATCGGGTTCATACTGGCACGAGTATAAAAGTTTAGTGCTGTCTAACTCACTTTCATCGATAGAACGATCTAAAATTAATAAAAGAGAGGCATTGTAAAAATTCTCTGCTCATTCCCATCATTCTCATTAAGAACTTGCGGGGATATTTCTGCAGTATCTTCGCAATTCGCACATTTGAAACCATTGCAATGCTGAATTTTTCGTAAGGAAAAAATTGAAAAATAAGATAGTTTTTTCTGTATATTCTCTATTTTCCTTCTAACTAGCTAAAGGCATAAAATTTCTTATATTTTTTTTTTAAAAAAAGCTGCCTACGACCTTTTGCCTACAAGAAAAATCCATAATAAGATTTGGACTAAAATGCAAATCCTCTTAATATTTTTTAATAAAATTTGGCAAACATTTTTATTAATATAAAAGCTATATTTTATATAAAAAAAACCTTTTTAGTGTTCCTTACGGAACACTTATAAGATGACTTCGTTATTTGATTTACTGCTTTTTATCGGTTGAGAAAAACGGGGTAATTTTGAATTTAGTTATTTTTAATCCATATAAAAGGATGTTTAAGGTGTTATGCCGGTTTGCTTTAGGACGTACCGTTTTGGATGCTGTAAAAGAGCCAGTGTTTTCAGTGTGTTGTATTTATGTAGGTCTTCATTATATTTAGTTTTTTGTAATTAATATGTCACAAAAAACTATCTGCTTAAAATATATGCTTGGATTAAAATAATGGTTCGAGTGAGATATTAGTGTTTCGTACGGAACACTTATATGGTAAGATCACTTCGTCGTCTGTCCGTCTGTCTATCTGTCACACCCGATTTTCTCCGAAACTATGTGACATCGAAAGTTGAAATTTAGCACTAATATAGGAATTGACGGCCTTATCAGAGCTGTGTAATTTTGAAAGTTAAATTATGACTTGGGGGTTAGTTTTATGGTAAGTGAAAAAAAAAAATTATCAGGTCATCGAGTGGCGTGTCAAATGAGAGTTTGTAAAAACGCAAGTTTAAAAATATATATGATGTATACCTGAGCACACTTTTTTTTCATTATTTTAAAAAAAAATTGCCAAAAATCGCTGCCCCCCTCTTATTTGGAAAAGTACTAATTAAACAATTTTGGAAAAATTCTAGAATATTCTCCACAGGGTGTAGATTCAACAAAAAATATCACTAGTGCATTACCTTTGATAATTTATCTGGTATATATATATATATATATATATATATATATATATATATATATATATATATATAAATATATATAGATATATATATATATATATATATATATATATATATATATATATA
Source organism: Pachyrhynchus sulphureomaculatus (assembly GCA_019049505.1). Lineage (NCBI taxonomy): Eukaryota > Metazoa > Arthropoda > Insecta > Coleoptera > Curculionidae > Pachyrhynchus > Pachyrhynchus sulphureomaculatus. The sequence continues at coordinate 177,288,011 of CM032454.1, forward strand.
TAATATAAATATATATATATATATATATATATATTATATATATATATATATATATATAATATATATATATATATATATATATATATATATATATATATATATATATATATATATATATAAATATATATATATATATATATATATATATATATATATATATATATATATATATATATATATATATACAGTGACTCACAGCTTAAATGATGCAGTCGCTATAAGAAAAGACTAACTGGTCTCAGTGCCTCTTTATTTATTTGGAAAAAACAACTTATTGAAATTAAATTAGTAAAGTCTTCTAAAAAAGGATGAATTACTTTTTGTCTTAAATATGCCTTACTTAATTAACAATAAATAATTAATCAAATCATATGCAATTTTAACGTCAAAGCTTAAATGATGCAAAATAACAACAGGGGTCAAAACTTATCGCATTTTGAAAGTTACGAAGGCGGCGTTGTTTTGATTTCTTAGTGCAATTGTTTTTTGTTTAGTTTGACATTTTTTCATTCAATAAAACGAAATTGTTTAAGAATGGGTCGTCGAACTACAATTTCTGAGAGAAATTTAATTATTACTCATTACAGGAATGGATACAGCCAAAGAGATATAGCTAAAATGGTAAATAAATGTCCGTCAACTGTTCAGCATATCATTGAACGTTACCGGAATGAAAATAGAGTCGAGAATAAGTCAAGGTTGGCTCCAAATAAGATCTTCAATGAACGTGAAGAAAGATGGATTTTAAGAGAGGTATCAAATAATCCAAAAAAAATCTGGAATTCAGTAATATTTGCTGATGAGACCAAAATAAACTTATTTGGGTCCAATGGAAAAATATCAGTGTGGAGAAAGCCTAACGAAGAATTAAAATTGAAAAATATGGAAGCTACGGTAAAGCACGGTGGAGGTGGAGTGATGTTATGGGGCTGTATGTCATCTGCAGGAGTAGGTAACATGCATTTCGTCGAAGGGAATATGAACCAATATGTGTACTTGGATATACTAAGGCAGCATCTCGTCGCTAGTACCCAAAAATTAGATATTGAAAACAATTATCGGTTCTATCACGACAATGATCCAAAGCACACGTCATTTCGAGTCCGCAGTTGGTTGCTTTATAACTGTCCAAATGTTATTAAAACACTAGCCCAGTCACCAGACTTAAATGTAATTGAAAATTTGTGGCTGACATTAAAAAATAAAGTAAATAGTGCCCCAATATCAAATAAAACGGAATTAAAAGTAAAAATTACTGAAGCATGGAAAACTATTTCCCCGGAGTATACTAGAAAGTTAGTTGAATCAATGTCCAGAAGATTACAAGCCGTTATTGATAATTAGGGAGGCCCGACCAAATATTAGCAGGCTTATTTCAAATTCTACAGTTTGTTTCCTCTAATAATTTTGGTATATTGAATTTTGCATCATTTAAGCTGTGACGTTAAAATCGCATATAATTTAATTAATTATTTATTGTTAATTAAGTAAGGCATATTTAAGACAAAAAGTAATTCATACTTTTTTAGAAGACTCTTTACTAATTTAATTTCAATAAGTTGTTTTTCCAAATAAATAAAGTGACACTGAGACCAGTTAGTCTTTTCTTATAGCGACTGCATCATTTAAGCTGTGAGCACTATATATATATATATATATATATATATATATATATATATATATATATATATATATAATTGCGCAAGTCCAACTTGCACTTGGCCGTTTTTTTAATTTGCTTTAGTAAATAGTTTTTTTAGGTTATGTATTTAATATTTTTTAATGCATTCTACGCAGTTTTTAGGCAATTTTATGACGAGTAAAATGAACTTTTCCTTGTCACAAATAACGAGCAGAAATGAGCCGAAAGCGTTAATATGTGAAAAAATGCACAAAAGAAGAAAAGTGGCCTTGCGGTCAAAATTAAGCTAAGAAAACTCGTTTACATTATGTTGGCACTGTTTTAAAGTAGTTAAATCGATTTCCAAGCTGTACCAAAAAATTTTCAAAAATCATGAACATTTTACGGCATTTACCTCCACTAAACATATTTATGTTAAAACCATTTAAGTGAAACATCAATTAGTTTCAACCATAGCGATCGAAAAAATTTTGGCAGTCTTCATTATATATTTTGTTTCTCCGGAAATACAGAGCAAAATGGTAGTTAATTTCTACACATTTCAAAATATGCGTAGGGGACAAATTTACAATAAAAAGTGTAAACCTGTACATATTTATTTCGACTATCCAATAAAAACATTTTTTATTGCAGAATAATTTAGCTCTGGCTTAGCATGGTGACTCGTCACTCCCCTCTTTCTAGGCAAAATCCTATATTACACGGAATATATGAGTCAGAATATAATGATTACAAAATTCCCCTCTCAATTAAAAAAAAAACAAAAATATGATCAAAAATTCTGTTTTAATTAAAAATAGTATTAGGGAGCTAAATAATTCGTTAATTGATCCTTTAACCTAAATATAATTATATATATAAAACCATTATTCAGGGTAATGATTTTGAAACTGAATTCAATTTATTTATAATTTTACTCTTAATACTCCGTTATTTAGGATAAATTACCAACGTAGTCATTATGATAATTAATATTTGTTATATCAAGTTTTCAATGCGTGGGATCAGACAATGACCCAAGTGTCTAAAACAGTTATTTTGCCGAGGATATATAACAGAAGATAATAGTAGGGTTAAATTTTGTTTAAGCGGTATCGTATATGAGAAAACGTTTTGTTTGTTTACGGCTTTAACCCAAATTGCTGCTATATATATATATATATATATATATATATATATATATATATATATATATATATATATATATATATAGTAATGTGTGAAATTTTGCCCCGCGTTGACAGCGTCATTTTGTGGGGTGTCAATTTTCACTTCGCCCGCACCTTGAGGCGCAATTTTGCAGCCCTTTATAATTTCTGAGAATGGATTAAGTGGATACTAATATTAAAAGAACTTAAGAAATTAAACATACACCAGCTCAGTTTTTCTGGGTAGAGTAATATGGGTAAGAGATAATTTTTGTACGTCTTTTTGGAAATAGTCTCTATTGTTATTTAAAAAATTTTTGGTTGTACTGATTTTGGGCATTTTAAAATAAAAGGATCTAACTTCAGCTAAAAAAATGAAAAAACACTGAAGGGTTATGTAGTTGTTAAGGAAAATTTTGATATGGTACAACCCTTTTGTCCTGAAAAGTAAGATAGGTGTACAGTGAAACACTAGCCTTAAACAACAAAAAAAGATTTATTAATAATTAACTTAAAAGCTCTAACTTTTGCAGTTCTGTTATTACAAAAAAACTTTAGCCTAATAAGTAGTTATTACTAAATAAAGTTCTTAAATCAGGCATTTTACTTTTAAAACTTTGCTACACCCGATATTGAAGATTCGTGAGGTTCACTTCACGAGTTATCAGTTCAATACGATGCTAAATCACTTATCTGCGGGAAATAGGTCTACTGATGTATAGTCTTGTGACTTACGGTTTTCCTACGGGCTTTTAGGCCTGGAATTGAGCACTCCACACTCCATCACTAATCTATCAGTACGGCTCCACGATGAGAAGAGCCTACATCGGCTACTCCATGTTAAAAAACAAAGCCCACTACGGCTTCACGTTAAAAGAAAAGGAAAGCCTTGTGCTCGACTTGGCTCTCGACAAAATTATCAGAAGCCTCTACTGCGGGTGGATGGACAAAGCCTGGCTGCGGCTTGATCGGAAAAAAGCCTCGCTGCGTCTTGATGGGAAAAAGCCTTGCTCCGGGTTCTACGGACCCTTAAATATGCCGTAAAATACGTCTCCAAGATGGCTACTTCTCGGAAACAAATATCTGACCAATCGACGCATACCACAAATTAAATCAATTCGGTCGGAAACCAGCAATGCACACTGTAATATGAGCGGCTGAGAAATCCGAGTGAATTACACTGCTCGATACAAAAATAAAAAAATGTAAATGATAAGGTCAAAAACAGTAACATTACATGATTTTAAAATCTAGGAAAAAATGAATGTTACAATATATAGCAACCATCTCCAAAAATGTTTGGAGATGGTTGCCATTAATGTCTGAGATGGCGCGATGAATAGAAGGACCGATGTAAAAGATCTTAGCATCATCTATTCTTACATCCTTAAACTTTCCAGTGATCTATCACAAAATTAGGACGTAATGCAATAATACTAATTCATATATATATATATATATATATATATATATATATATATATATATATATATATATATATATATATATATATATATATATATATGAGCTAGATAATTACAATACATAATGTAACATGATCATTATACAGCCAAGTGCTGCCTACTCAAACCCTTTCTCCAATCCAATTCTCTCTGTCCTGAGTCATGTCTTCGTTCAGGTTTCGTTTTTCCATTGCTTTCCTCATGCCTTCATTCCAGGAACGTCTAGGTCGCCCTCGCTTCTTTTTCCCTGGGGGTTGCCAGCGAAATATTTTCTGTGACCATCTATTTTCCGGCATTCTCATTAAATGTCCAAACCAGCATAAACCGCGCCTCTCAATTCTATCAACAACTGTCTCTTCTGCCTTCATCTGTCGTCTTATTTCATCATTAGGTATGTGTTGAAGCTTAGATATCCCTGCACTACGTCTCAGATAATTCATTTCTACTGCTTGTAATCTGCGCTTACCACCCAGATCTCACTTCCATAACAGAGAACTGACTCCACCATTCATTGGCCTATTCTTTTCTTTGTCTTTTTGGATAAGTTTTTATCCCACCATAGGGAGTTGAGACAGCCTTTTACTTTTCTGCTATTTTGAATTCTATGTTCTATTTCTCCTTCTCCTAGTCCTTTTCGATCTACAATGGCCCCAAAGTATTTAAATTCTTCAACATGTTTTACAAGCGTATTACTATTTATGAGAACTTAAAATTGTGTCTTACTATTGACTACCAGACTCTTTGTTTTCTGTAGGCTTACTTGCAGTCCCTAATTCTGGTATTCGGTGTAGAGTCTCTTTAGCATAAATTCTAAATCGAATGAATCCTGCGCCATAAGTACTTGATCATCCGCAAAACTTGGTGTAAAGAGATAGTTTTTATTTATTGGTATACTCATTCCTATGCATTTTCTTTTCCATTCCCTTAATGCTAGTTCTACGAAGAGATTAAATAGTATTGGTGATAGACTACATCCTTGGCGGAGTCTTCTGGTTATTAATATCGGTGTTGATAGTTGTTTTCCTCTTTTTACAAAGGATATATTGTTGTTATAAAGTTCTTTTATGATAGCTATCAGATGGGTATTCATGTTTAGTTCAGTCAGAGTTTTCCAAAGTTTACTTTGTGGTATAGAATCATATGCCTTTTCAAGATCAATGAAGGCGAGATATATTTCCTCTCCCGTTGAGATCTTTTTTTCTAATTTTTGTTGTAATTTAAAGAGATTGTCGATACATGAGCGACCCGGTACAAAGCCACTCTGATCTTCACTTATGCTGTAGCCAACATTTTCTCTTACTTTTTCCTAGAGTATTTTTCCAAACAACCTACTATACTACCAGTAACACTAATGCCTCTGTGGCAACCAGGGTCCTTTCTATTTCCCTTTTCAAAAATCGGTGTTATGTCGGCTTTTTCCATTCCTGGGGGATCTGTACTGATCTAACACATTGGTTTATTACCTACCGTACTTTACTAGCTCTATAGGTATATTACCTGGTCCTGGTGATTTTTTCATGTTCATAATATCTTTTTTGTTTTTTTCTTCTGTTATTAGTAGGTTGTCGTCCTCCCTTTCTTCTATTGTATGTTGTAACTCCTCGTATTCGTTGCGGTTTTTTGTCAGTAACTCTTCATAATGGTTTTCCCATTCACTCATAGTTATTAATTGACCACCTTGTTGTGTATCGTTTGTCTTCATTTCTTTGACTGTCTTCCAAACTTCTGTAGACCAAGATCCTCCTATCATGCCTTCAATCTGAATACATTTCTGTTCCCAGTACTGGTTTTTTATTTCTTTGATTTTTCTTCTTAGCCCTTTATTTTTTTCTTTGTATTCTTCTCTTCTTTCACGAATTTTTTTAGTTAACCACCTGTTATATAGTTTCTTCTTTTCTGCTATTAGTCTTTCTATCTCTTCTGTTATCCAAAAGGGTTTTTGTTTCTTTTTCTTCTTATCTATTGTTCCAAATGCTTGATAAGCAGTACTATGGAGTGCTTTCTTGATGTTCGTATATTCATTTTCTATATCATCCACATATTCACAAGTTTTAAGTTCATTCTTTAATCGATTTCAATATAGTGTTCTAATACTTTACTGTATCTTCCTGTACTGTTCTGTCAAAGTTCGTTTTAAAAGGCCAAATCATTTTTAATTCAAGCTTGTAGTGGTCAGACCCACAATTAGGTCCTTTATAAAACTGCCAATTGTTTATCTTTACTAACCTAAAAATTAAAACCACGTGCTCTGCTGTCCCATGAAAATATAACCGAAAAATGTATTTACTACGTCGTAATTCTTTATAAAATTCATGATCCATTTTCCTAGAATCATGTCAGCTTTCACTGGATATTCTCACGTTTGTAAGTCTAACTTTCTTATAGTTGTGTTTTTGAAAACCGATTGAAAATAATTTCTGGATGTTTTGAAGAAAGATTGAATATAGCCGAAAGCTTAACAATTAAATAAAGAGTTTCAATGGCTAACTGTTTTTCACTGCATCCTCACTAAATTAATAATATAATACACACACTGAGAAGCTCAGTTAGCTTCGAGCAGCAGCAACAGCAAGATCACAGTATTGAGCAGCAGCAGCAAGAGCACTTGAAAATGCCAAATGAGATTTTGGTAAAACGTTGTGCAAATTCATTGTTAGACGAACGGATTGAAACCCGGAATTTTAATGTAATACATTCCACCATCCGTGAAAACCTCTATTGTAACAAATATATATATATATATATATATATATATATATATATATATATATATATATATATATTTATATAAGAAATAGGAAGGACAGTAACAGGGCACTGATAACAAACAATCGCTTGTCCGAGATACACCAAACCACCATTCATGGCGTTCCATGCCAATGTGGTTTGGTCTATGTCGGACAAACGATAAAAAAGCTCTCTAAGAGACTACCTCTACATAGAACTGATAGTAAACATAAACAGTACAGATCACAGAGTATAATACACTAACAGTTTCATTCTGTATGTTGAAACCAACTACTTTAGAATTTTTGTGGAAATATGCTACATAAAAACTCGCAAAAACAATCTCAATCATAAAAAAGTCATAGAAGGGTTGAGCTCTATTTACACTTATTTGCTAACACATAATCACACCAAACCAATTATAAGTAACGATTTATATGGGAAAATTAATTTCGAGTAAAGCAGATATTCCTTTTTCCGATTCTAAATGTGTTGCGTGACTATTGAAAAGTTTTTTACAAAATAATTTTTCTAATAAAAACATGTTGCCAAAATGCTAGACTTCAACCTTAATGAATACAAACTTGATGCATTTGTTGGTTTTCTGACGAAATCTAGTACCAACAATGGCCGGTGGTGGACGAAAAATCACTATAAGTTACTAAACTTTACGTCCAATATAAATTGAAAAAGAGTACCGTTAAGGCAGCATGGTATTTCACACAGTTGGTTTTGGTTCTAAAATGAACCTTTAAAAATGTTATTAGTATTATTTTACCTCTTAATACGCTGTTCTCGTGTTATTTGTATGATTGTGCTAGCAACCTAGTTAGTGAAATGCTTAACTTACATACTTAATTAGAGAAAAAAACTGTTCCAATTTTGTAAGTATACTTTTATATAGCTTACATAAACTTATGTATCACATGTCTTGACGAACATCTTAATTTTCCTTCTGTCGTTTGTTTGCATTTCAGTATCCAGAAGAAGCTACCAATTAGACAGCGAAAGCTTGAATAAAATAATAAAAACCAGAAACTAAAGCCTAAAGATCTTTGACTGCTCATCTATATATATATATATATATATATATATATATATATATATATATATATATATATATATATATGTATATATATATATATATATATATATATATATATATATATATATATATATATATATATATATATATGTATCATCAGTCAGCTGTATCCATCCACTGTAGGACATAAGCCTCTCCTTCTCTATGCCATTTTTTTCTATCCTGGGCCATTTGTATCGAGTTACTACAAATTCTCCAGATGTCATCTGCCCATCTGGTTAGGGGGGAGTCCTCTGTCCCGAAATACCTCCTGTCTGGGTCGCCATTCCAATAATCTCTTTGATCATCATCCGTCTGCTTTCCTAGCCACGTGGCTAGCTCAATTCCATTTCAATATCGTGACTCTCTCGATGACATCCGTTACATCTGTCAGATTTCCCATAAACTTTCTTAAGTTCAGTTGCTATCTGAAGCTGTAATGAAATTCAAAACTAAATCAGCCTAAGCTGCAATGGAGGCACATAGAATAATCAGCGGGTACTTTTTGAGGATGACAAAGGCCGCATGGCTAATATTAGGAGCGATAACTGAAGATGATTTAGAATTTCTATACATTACCTTTGTAAAATTTTGATTGGTATAACTAGAGTTCAGTAGGATGGGACATATACTTCAAACAGATATTTGCCACTCATTTGGAAGTTTCTTTGAACAATTAAAACATGAACAGTAATTTAACCACTCACTCATAGGAGGATGGGAATTCATATTTCACATTTATTTAAAATTTTTTGAAAATTATTTTTATGAAATAACACACAAAAAATTATGGACTAGGAGTGTATTGGGAGTATTCAACCTAAAAAACTGCTGTCCATCGTAGAGGCTACTGACTGTCTGCAACCCTAAAATGGGCGTGTCCCCTCACGATATAAGGCTTTGTCCATTATTACGTGCAACACCGATCACTTACTATAGATGCTAACAACCAACTGCGCGTTGTATCTGTTTGAAACTCTGAACACAACCGTTACAAGAATCACGTTTGCCAACGGTCATGCAGCTTAACAAAATGTTTCAACATTTCATAGAAATTCACTTATCAATGAACCCTCGTATATAAATAAACATATATTGCTCTTTTAACTTATGCAGTAAAGTTATGATGTGTATAATCTTGGTTCGATATTAATGGTCTTTCAGTTTTTCTTCCTGTTAGTACTTTTAAGTGCTTAAATTTCGATTGTATGATCTACTGGTGCTTGTTACAAATGTATTAACTAATGGTAAGATACTAACGTAGCACTATAAAATTCTTTAGAAGGTAGAAATAAACTATGTTATAGTCCTTTCACGTAAGCCTAAGAGCTTAGTCCATTGTAAAAATGTAATATTAAAGAACTAAAAGTCGGTCACGAAGAAATCGTCTGAGAGGCTTCATACATTTTGATATCGTTGGTCTGCCTTATGGCTAAAAGGGCAGTAATAGCATCCATTATATTTGTTTTGAGTTGGAGTTCTAACACATTAAGATTTATGGGTTATAGAGCGATCAATAAAAAGCAAAAACCGTTTTTCTTTTCTTGATTGTTAGGTCAGGTGGCGTGAGAGTGCAGTAAAAATATTCAAATTTAAATTTGATTATTTAAATTTAAAATTTAACTAGTAGTCGTGGAAGCAAAAGTAACTTATATAAAGTAACTTTGTTCTTAAGGGATACCACTAGTGATGTTCCAAAAGGTATTTTATCATTTTTTTAGTATAATTAAAAAACTCTCCGTTAATTCTTTTCGTCAACATTGTGATGGCGGACCCTGAATATATATATATATATATATATATATATATATATATATATATATATATATATATATATATAGATATATATATATATATATATATATATATATATATATATATATATATATATATATATATATATATATATATTTATATATTTATATATATATATATATATATATATATATATATATATATATATATATATATATATATATATATATATATATATATATATATATACACTACAATCAGAAAGTATTTGCCCACCTAGTTATTTCAGTCCCAAGACAACAAAAACCCATATAATATGTATTTTTTTTAAAATTTTAATGAATTATTATTTATTTTCACATTATTTGCAGTCTAGAAAATCAGAAAAATATTTATGATTTTCCAGGATTTTTCTCATCTATGTGACCTCCTTTATTTTTAATTACCGCTCTTCAGTGTTTCGGCATTCTGTCCAGTAGTTTCTTCGGTTATTTTAACCCATTCTGCTTGTAAAAGTTCACACACAAGTGATCTGCTGATGTTGGATTGACTTTTCGAACACACCTGTTCAAATGGTCCCACAGCAATTTGATGGGATTGTGGAGGCCAAGTCATCATTTCTAAGACGTCATCGGATTTCCAAAAGTGCTCTAATTTGTTTAGCAGAATGTTTAAGGTCGTTGTCATGCCGAAAAATTAATTTTCTCTGAAAAATATCTCTTCCAGAAGGAAGCATTTGAGTTAGCAAAATTTCTTGATACTGTTCTTTTCCCATGATTCCTTCTATCCTAAAGATTTTTCCAACTTTACCGTTGTCAAAAGAACACCAAACCATTACTGAGCCTCCACCATGTTTTACCGTAGGCAACTGACAGGCTTCCAATATCCTCTCTCCAGCTGACCGCCGCACGTAAACTCGTCGATTTGAACCGAAAATTTCGAATTAAGATTCGTGGCTCCAAAGGACGGAATTCCATTATTCTGATGTCCAATTTTCATGTTCCTCACTGCAACTCTCCCGTGTAGTCCACCTTCTGCTTACCTGTTCTTCACGGTTGTCACGCTCATAGGAATGGGTCGCTCCAGGTTTACTTGAGCCGTGATTTCTGGTGTGGTTAGGCAGCGATTACGTCTGCTGGATATTGTTATAGCTCTGTCTTCAGCGGGAGTTGTTTTTCGAGGCCCTCCTGAACGTTTTTGGCTGAAATTCCATGTCCCGCAGACATTTTTTTACGATGTAGTCCACCGATCTCCTTGGCATCCTCATATCACTCGCAATTTGTCGACTCAAGTGACCATTTTGATATCTCCTAATTATCAGAGCCCGATTTTCAACGGAAACTTCTTTCGTTTTTGGCATTTTCACAAAACAATTGAGCCTATGTCAGTGACAAAGTACTGCTTGCGAATAGTATAATTTCCAAAAGGGCAGTGGTATGGCATAGTTTTTAGTGTTCCGTACGGAACACTAAAAACTATGTCACACTTAGTCTGTCCGTCTGTCTGTCCGTCTGTCGGACTGTCTGTCTGTCCGTCTGTCACACCCGATTTTCTCCGAAACTATTTGTCATAGAAAGTTGAAATTTGGCAATAATATAGGAATTGATGGCCTCATCAGAGCCATGTAGTGTTGAAAGTTAAATTTTGACTTAAGGGGTTACTTCTGGGGGGTGAAATCGGAAGTGAAAAGAAAATTTTTTTACTAGGTAATCGAGTGTGGTGTCAAATGAAAGCTTGTGAAAACACGAGTAAAATATATATATATATATATATATATATATATATATATATATATATATATATATATATATAATGTAATACTTGCGCCCACTTTTCTTTGTATTATTTTAAAAAAAATCGCGATAAATCGCTGTCCACCCGCCTTATCTCGAAAAGTATTTATCAAAAAATTTTGAAAAAATTCTGGAATATTCTCCACGGGGTTTAGATTGAAGGAAAATTATCACGAGTGCATTGCCTGTAATAATTTATCTGGTATATAAAAAAACAGAAATTTCAAAGTCATCAATTTTCAATGAAGATTGGAAATAAACTTTGTTGAAAACTCATGTGGGTTGTGTTTTGTGAAGTCACTGATCATTTTATACTTCCGTTACAACATTTTTTGTTTTAAAAGGAATCAACGTACGGAACACTAATTGCGCAAGTTCAACTTGCACTTGACCGGTTATTTTATCATAAAATGTCACTAGGAATTGCCATAGCCCCTAGAAACTTGAAATGAGTTCTTACTTCAACTGGAATTCTCAGAAATCGCCTCAAAACGATTATCATGCAAAACTTGAAAAATTGTTCCAATTGGCTTTTAATTTGTGATTTCACCAAAAAGGCTTATTTACACAATTTTATGATGGACACTTAATAAGAATAATTAAATTTACCTAATGTAATAAAGGGTTTAATTAGGTATTAAATTTTGGCAGTTACATTGAAATATATATATATATATATATATATATATATATATATATATATATATATATATATATATATGTATATATATATATATATATATATATATATATATATATATATATATATATATGTATATGTATATGTATATATATATGTATATATATATATATATATATATATATATATATATATATATATATATATATTTTATGTATATATGTATATATATATATATATATATATATGTATATATATATATATATATATATATATATATATATATATATTTATGTATATATATATATATATATATATATATATATATATATATATATATATATATATACATACATATATATATATATATATATATATATATATATTTATGTATATATATATATATATATATATATATATATATATATATATATATATATATATATATATATATATATATATATATATATATACATACATATATATATATATATATATATATATATATATATATATATATATATATATATATATATACAGATATGTAGAGAGACAAAGATATCCTACAAGGATTTTTATAAGAGTAAAGTGAAACCATCACCAGACAAAAGCCAGTTAGTTCAAATACGAGTAAGGAAGTAAGGATCTGAAGATATTCCCAACATTACAAAATACGAATTGGCAAATTCTTTCAAGAAAATGGCAAGGGAAAGAGTAGCAGGTGAAGGCGGCAGATTTGTAGAAATATTACAACAGGGCGGAGAACTCATACTACAAATGCTAGATATATTGTATAAGTGCCTCGATATGTGCCATGTACGTCGAGACTAAGAAAATGCCTTGATGGATCTGCTGTACAAAAAAAGTGATGAGTTTAAATTAATCCATTACAGACCAATCAACCTTCTAGCCCTAATGTCCAAGTTGCTTATAAAAATAATATCTGCAAGACTCACAATGAAATTGGACTGTTACCAAAGTAGAGAACAAGCCGAATTTAGAAAAGCTTTATTACAATGGACCAACTTTAAGTATTAAAAATTTTAATAGAAAAGTCAAACCAATATAACTTCAAGACTTGGGTGGCCTTGAAACCTGGCAACATTAAATGGTTTAAGTAACTGTAAAATTGACAGCAGATATTCGCAGAATATTTACTATATATATATATATATATATATATATATATATATATATATATATATATATATATATATATATATATATATGTGTATGTATACATACATATATATATATATATATATATATATATATATATATATATATATATATATATATATATATATATATATATATATATATATATATATCTTTTTAATTATTTATGTTTTCTTTCAGGTAAGAAATTTCGTATCTTCTTAATAAAAGCTACCACGAAGACCGTACAAAGGAGGTAAGTTCTAACAATTAAAATATATATGTATATAGGTTTAAAGGTAAATCTACGTCGAACTAGGCAACGAATTGCCTGGAGCCCGAAACTATTTAGTTTCACAGAAATTCATGTAAATTCAATCAGTGTCGTAATTTATTGTGGTTTCTAAATTACGTAAAAGCGGGGCAAGATGATGAAATAGTGGTTCGGTAAATCGCTAAATCTTGGAAAACTTATACTATTATTTGTATTATTTCTAGTAAATAACACTATTGACTTTGCTGATGGAAATTAACAAGCACTTTGTAGCAAGTGTGAAGTATTAAATTTGTGAAAAAATCACTCTCCGAGGTTTTTTCGTTTCTTCTGGATTATTAGATCGTCGAAAAAATAATATATAATTTCTTTCAGTTTGAGCAGAAATAATAGGTAGAGCACACAAGTAGCCCCGATGACCGTATCCAGTAACAATTAATTTGTACTCTATTGTAACGCAGTCTGAAATCTAATCAGTGTCCTCTTACACATTCCTTATTACATTGTTTCAGCATGTATTGAAATCTGGTTTGTTGTAGTAAATACGCCTAAAACATGTTAAGGCTAAATTTAGTTACATTCAAGAATCAATATAAACATAAAACTGAATAAATTTTATTATCTAGGGTATAAATCCACTTTACGTCTTGAATAACAATGTACACATATATATATATATATATATATATATATATATATATATATATATATATATATATATATATATACAGTAATACCCCGCTTTACGCGAGGGATACGTTCCGAAAAAAATCGCGTTAACTGAAATTCGCGTATATCGAGGTTTATGATTAAACATAGTCAAAATTTAATACAAAAAAATACAAATCATTTTAATCAATCACTTTAATTCTAAGAACACTTTATGCAATACATACTCTTATTTTTTACGGAAAAAATACATCTATTGTCTTTTGGGTAACGTTTTGTTTACGTTCTTGTAAAATACGTTCATAACACCCAACACTGTTTTTAATTGTTTGACACACGGTCAAGACACGGTCATCATTATTGTCTATACTCTGCAATATGTCCAAACCTGAATAAATTTTTGAAAGTGCATTTTGTATTTCCCCTGAAGATAAAACTTTCTCTTCTACTTGTTCTTCCTCATCGTAGATAGGATTATTCTGTAACTCGATCAGATCTTCATTGCTAATAGGATCGTCGTGCGTTGCTACAAGTTCTACGAGATCTTCTACCGTGACATCTTCAAGTTCAGACCCCTCAATCATTGCAGCAATGTCTTCAAGCACTTGTCTCTGCATCTGGACAATTCTTCTAGGTGCTTCCACTACATCTGGCCAAAGATTACGCCACACCCCATTCATACAACTCATTTTAACTTCCTTCCAAGCCTCTTCTATGTTGTGAATAGACTTCATAATGTTGTATGACTTCCACCACTCTCGCATAGACTGTCTTCCTTCCCCGTCAGTTTCATGAATTAGTTGGCTAAAAGTGCGGCGATGGTAATAAGCTTTGAAGTTTGCTATTGCTCCCTGGTCCATAGGTTGTAATATTGACGTAGTGTTTGGTGGAAGGAACTTTACGTACACTTTTAAGTCTCTGGGCGTATCAAGTGAGGTTGGATGTCCTGGGGCATTGTCTAAGAGTAATATAACTTTAGGTTCAAGCCCATTTCTGTCACAGTATGATTTGACTGATGGGCAAAAACTATTAGAATACCATTCTTGAAAAATTTCCCGTGTAACCCACGCCTTTCTGTTTGATCGCCACACAACTGGTAGACTTGTCTTGTCTGTGCCTCGCATTGCACGGGGTGTTTCTGAATGGTACACTAGTAAAGGTTTCAGTTTGAAATCACCAGTGGCATTACCACCCAGCAGAAGTGTTAGTCGATCTTTCGCAGCTTTGAAACCACTGGCTTGACGTTCTTCCTTAGAAATGAATGTTCGAGATGGGATTTTTTTCCAGTAAAGTGCGGTCTCATCAACATTGAAGATGAGACAAGCAGGAATTTTCTCTCGTCTAACGAAGTCTTGAAACTTGTCTGGAAACTCAGCTGCAGCTTGAATGTCCGCGCTGGCCGCCTCGCCTGTTATGTGGATATTGTGAAGATTAGAACGCTGCTTGAACCGATGGAACCAGCCTCTGCTGGCAGCAAAAGTCGGAGTGGCACTCCCTTCTCCTTCTTTTGTTTTCAGCATCTCATACAAAGATTTTGCTTTTGTGCATATGAGATCTTGACTTAGTGGTGTGTTCTTCTTATTCAAATCTTCGATCCAGACTGACAGTAATTTCTCCATTCTTTCTAAGATAGATGATCTCGAACGAGAAAGTTTTGTTGCACTTATAGGTGTTGAACCTTCGCTGGAGATTTTAATTTTTTCCCGATTTTTATAAATCGTTCTCACAGTCGATTCTGAGAGTCCAAAATCTCTCCCAACAATTGTTGCTTTGCCTCCATTTTCCATTCTTCTTAACACTTTCATCTTCAATTCCAAAGTGACGCTTTTACGCTCTTTTTTCTTTACAGGCGGCATTTTTAACGTAGGGTTAAATTATGTATGTATGTATCTCCAATAAATATTAAAACAAAACTGCCAGCCGACCGAACTAACATTACGGAACAAATGAACACACGAAACGAACGAGGAAATCCCCATAGAACAAAGTCGAAGGACAGGGAATTCCCAATTCTTCAAAGAGAATATTCAGAGAAAGCGGGGATCCCCCCGCGACCATAGAGAAGTTAATGACTACATGAACGCGAAATTTGAAATTCGCGTTATAGTGAAACCGCGCGTAACGGGGTCGCGCTAAGCGGGGTATTACTGTATATATATATATATATATATATATATATATATATATATATATATATATATATACACGTAAATTAGTCTAGTTGTGTGATGTTTTGTTTTCCTTTTGTACTCATTTTATTTTAGTTGGTAAGTTCAAGTTATATACTTTTTTTAGCGACCTGTGTGTGCTTGATTGTTTTAATTTTAGTAATACTCCTGATGACGCCGAAAAAGACTATCGAAATATAGAGTTTTAAAAAAGAAAAGAACATTATTACTACATAAACCGCACTTTCAGATCTTTTAATACAACTTCAATAATATTGGTCTACCATATATTGTAACTTGTAATTTTATTGACTGATTTTTGCACTATATTTGAGTAAAACGTCCAGGAGATTTTTTACTACACTGTAGTTTCTTCAGCTGGTAAATGTGAAATAAATGAATGAATAAGCCTGAGCTAACTACACAATACTAATAAAATATTCGGATTTTTATCACATTCTAGATTTTAGTGTTTTAGGTAATAAAACGATTGTATCTTTAAATGGTATACTGTAAAATTTCCAACTTGTATAAGTAGGATTTTTATTACGCCGAACTGTAAATTCCACATTGAGGTAAAAAGTATAAAATTTTTTATCTTACTTTTTAAGTAATATGTAGTTATTAGAATTAGATTATTTTCTACTGACCACCCAAATACACTACAGAATAGTAAAACATGCCATTTTATTCAAATATAGGGCAGTAAAAACTGTTTTATTGAATTTCGTTTATTTAAAACTAATAAATAAATAAATAAATAAGCTTTTATTTCATAAGGCCAAGGTACATGGTATGGAAAACGTCAGTTTTTTACCTCCGAATAAACAGATCCTGTGGCAGTGAAAAGCAAACAATATTATAATACTACAATAAGTAGAGGTTGTATACAGAAACCTCTAATTAATCACACTATGAAGTTTTCTTTTTTAAAAAAGTATACTAAAGCGACAGATTTAAGCCATATATTGAATACATAGTTCTTAAATAAACATATTCACATCTACCGACAGCCTATTAAACAGTCTTTTGCCCCTATAGTAAGGAGTTATGTCAAATAAAGGTAAGTTATGTTCGGGAATAACTAAATTTTGATTACACCTAGTATTATAATTATGTATATCCCCAATAGACATAAAACTCTCCAAACTACTCCTAACATATACTAAAAATTCTAATATATGCAGAAAAAATAGACTCAGTAAAGCATATTCCTTAAAAAGTTCCTGGCATGAATGCCTAGATCTGACATCAGCAATATTTCTTAGTGTTCCTTTTCGTACCCTAAATGCTGTAATCATACCAGGAGCTGCACCCTAAAACGATAAGCCATATTTTAAGCGGAATTCAAACTGGGGATGGTAATAAAACATTATCTATTGAAATTGACAACATATTTCATGAAAAAAATAGCAAAACTACAAATGAAAGTTTTGTGCACAATTTATTAATATGACACTCGAAATTTAAACTGTTATGAATACCTAGGTTTAGTTTCAGTCATCTGAGCAATAGAATGTCCACTTACACCCATCTTAATTAAATAACTTTCAGTAATTTGAGATGTTTTTGGCGTAAAGTTTATAAAAAACAGTTTTCCTTCCTTCCTATTACAACTTAACCTATTTATTGTAAACCACTGCTCAAGCACACGCAATGCACTCCGCAACCTATTGACAGCCGAAATAGAAGAGCTATTATAGTATATGTAACTGTTATCATCTGCAAACGTAGTTTTCCACGTCCCTTGTCTGAAACATCGAAGTCACCACTTTTGAAACGCCAAAACCATCGTTCACACATATCTTACGATGGAGCATGTTCACCATAAGCTTCTCGAAGTAATCGGTATGATTCAACAGCAGTTTTCTTCAAATAAAAACAAAAAATTAATGCTGTCCGTGAATGCTCTTTGTTCGATATAAATTTCGACATATTGAACACAACACTATGCACACACTTTTCCAATTTATCACTCGTGCGCGTCTGACACTTGTTGATGACACAACATAATGGCGCAGTGTCAAATCTTTATAGTACAAACTGCATTGGTGCACCATCTGTTGTCTGAAATCCGCATTTATACTTGTACACCTGGTATATATATATATATATATATATATATATATATATATATATATATATATATATATATATATATATTCCTCACTTGATTATAATTTATTCATTGCGTTTAAGAATGTAGTAGTACTACGAAACTGCAGTCACCTCTAGTGCAACTTTTTATACGTGTCAGTTAACAAAATAACCTGTATTGTTGTTAATATATACTATCACGAAGCAACGGACAACTCCATAAAATATTGATATTAATTGTCGTTTGTTACAATTCTTATCGATCATATTTTATTTAGTAGTTAGTTAAGTTTCTTTTTTTTAGAAAATGTGTGGCGATGCAAGAACAATGTGCATATTTTGAAATGTTCATATGTCCTAGTTACTATGCAGATAAAGAATTTATTATTATTATATATTTCTAATATGCTCAAAAGATGAAAAACCAATAAAATACTCTGATAAGTAGAAAGCTCATTTGAATGTAAATAATGTAATATTTTATGCACACTATTCGCGCCAATAGTTATCACACTGCACTGCATCGTGAATATGCAGTTTTACTTTATCTCTCTAGTATCATGTTTATATTTCTGCAAATATCATTTATCATTTGCAGTAACGCTGTAGTTATTTTCCTAAATTTAATGATAAATATCGTAAGTCAGTGCCGGCTCAAGAGTCAGTGTTTTGGATCTCAAATCAAGGCCCTGAGTTATAGTTGTCCTTTCATTATTGTGTCATTATGGCATATATATGCTGCGAGGTTCTTCTCGTTTAATACATACTGACAATATGTGTTTGTAGTCATATATTTCACATAAAACTTTTTAAAAACTATGGAAATAGGATTTACGCTAACTATTGCTCGTCTAAAATATTGTAAAAACTTATAATTTCAAGTAGTTTACAAAGATAATGCCCTAGAAAATTGTTATTAATCATTTTTTTTTATTTACGTGGTAAAAGCAGAATGATATTTTACTGTCTATTCACCTTTTTCTGTCATTTTCACTCAGTAAGTCAGTTGCATTTGTGGTCGAAACACTCATTTTATTGAATTCTCTTTCAAATTTTCTTTTTTTATTATGGGCAAAGCACATGTGGCGGCAGGGAAAATCCCCAAAGCGCTACAGGAGCACGGGTGCAGAAAAGCAAATCACATTGGTATTGAATCGTTGGGGTGAAAAACATAGCCCTGAGCAAATTATTCCAAAGGAATGGGGCTCTCCACATAACAGAGTGTTTGAAAAGTGTTTTATGAGAAGTGACAAGCTGAACTTGGTACAGATTACTTGTAAAATAGTCGCCAACCGCTCTTCGATGTTTCAAGGAATGAAGGTTGCTGGTGAGTTCTGGGTCTCCAATCAGGCGAACGGCTCTCTTCTAAACGGAATCCAACAAATGCACTTTATGTTTTGGAGCAAAGCGCCAAATATGGTAGCAGTATTTCATCGTTGGTCGAATTTGAGCTTAGTACAGAATTAACAGTTGATATGGAGTGTAAAGCTTTGTAGTTCGAAATAATTTTACTAGCTTTTAAGAAGCTCTCCTTGCTATGCATGCAACATATTCATGCCAAGACGTATTTGCTCTCAAATTAACGCCAGGCAAATTCAATTACGATGCTAGAGGAATGGAGTGCCCCGACATAACCATGTCGGGTTCAGCAACGTTAACTTTTTTAGAAAAAACTGCCGCCAGGGATTTTGTAGCATTAAATTCTACTTGGTTACCGTCACCCCAAGATAGAATTTTTTTTCCAGGTCTTTGTTAAGTTGAACGATTTCCTGCTGTCTATGGATATTTCCGTGAGTGGTTCATGTTCGAGCATTCAAAGTGAACGAAGAAATAGGCGTACATAGCGCGTTAACGCCTTTCTCGTTTCTTTATTTTTGCGAGTATATGTTGTCCATCTTAATTATACCTGTATTTGTACTTTTATCATATAAGCTGGAAATTAGTTTAACTAGATAGTTTGGGATTCCAATCCCTTTGCAATATCATCCAAAGATGGTTCCACTTGACACTTCCAAAGGCATTTTTGAAATCTATGCACGAAAGTATTGCAGGGAAACTAGCCCTCTCGTGATTCGTCAACTATGTTGCAGACATTATGTTTTGTTCTTTGCAGCCCTTATTCTTGACAAAATTCAGTTATTCTGGGCCTATTTCTGTATTAATAAAGTTAGATAAGTTCGCGATAGTAAGCATAAAGTACTGTGTAATTGCAAAAATTCATGCCCGATTGAAAGCCAAATTAAATACAACACATTTTCTTGAAAAATAGTATTTATTAATCAATAATGTATTTCTCCATCATTTTCTATAACTGCCTCCCATCGTCTTACAAGTTTTTGAATTCCTTCTTTGTAGAAACTGCGTGGTTTCTCTTCAAAGAAAGTCGTAAGATAGTTTTTGACTTCTAATAAAGAATCAAATAATTTACCATTTAAATTATTGTGCAGAGAATGAAACAGATGCAAATCTGAAGGGGCAAGGTCTGGGGAATACGGCGGGTGCTGGAGGATTGCCCAGTTCAACTTCCTAAGTTTTTGCACTGTCTATTGAGCGACATGTGGCCTAACGTGGTCATTGTGAAAGATGATACCTTTTAGATTGTCTAAATTTGGGCGTTTTGCTTGGATTTTAACATTCAGCTGGGTGAATTACTCACAGTACTTTTCCGCAGTTTTGTTTGGCCACGTGGAAGAAGCTCGTAAAAACATTATTCCTCTGCAATCCCATCAGATATATAACAACACTTTCATTGGATGCAATTCAGCATTTGCGATAGATTCTGCTTTTGCACTTCCATGCATCCAGCTTCTTTTTCTTATTATATTGTGTTTTTCATCTCCAATAATGGCTTGAACTAAGAAAGGTTCGTTTTGTTGATTGGCGAGGAAAGAAATGGCTGTGTGAATCGGTTCAGTTTATTCTGTTCTGTCAAAACGTGCGGAACCCATATATCGAGTTTTGAAGTGTATCCCAGTTGCTTTAAATGACAAAATGCAGTCGAATTGTCAATATTTAGTCTGTCAGCAATCTTTTTAGTGATAATCCGTGGATTATTATTCACTAAGTCACGGATAAAGTCATTATCAATGCCAGGAGATCACCCAGAGCGAAGTTTATTGTTTAGATTGAAGTCACCATTTCGAAATCGACCAAATCACTTTTTAACTGTCCTAAAAGCAGGAGCACGAACCAAATAAACGTCTTGAATATTTTTTGTTGCAGTTCCAACACCTACTCCCTTTTTAATTTCATGTAACATAACATGACGAAAATGTAACTTTTCATTCTCTATTTCAGATATTAACATTGTACTTAAATTAACTTAAATAAACTGTTTTTTAAGGTTATGTTAACTTACAACGCATTTAGATGACTGTCAGTTTATAATCTATAATCTATAATATATATAAAATGCAACGCCTCTCTCTCTGTCTGTCTGTCCGTTAGTGCGCTTATCACTGGAGAACCACTTATCCGATTTACATACTTTTTTTTTTAAAACATACGTATGTTCTCTGGCCAGGTTATAGGCTATATTTTATTACGATAGGTAGCATACGGAATGAGCAGTGACGATAATAGTGAACGAAGTCGGAAAAAAAGTTTGCCGCTAGCGTGTTCCCTTGCAATACACAGCCTAAACCATTAAATATGGAACAATATTATGTAGCAGAGAATATCTATAATCTATAATATATATAAAATGCATTGTCTCTCTGTCTGTCCATTAGTGCGTTTATCACGCGAGAACCACTTATTCGATTTACGTGTCTTTTTTTAAATTCATACATATATTCTTTGACCAGGTTATATAATAATAATAATAATAATCTATATCTATAATATATATAAAATGCAACGGCTCTCTGTTTGTCTGTCTGTCCGTTAGTGCGCTTATCCCTCGAGAACCACTTATCCGATTTACGTGTTTTTTAAATTCATACGTATATTCTCTAACTAGGTTATAGATATTAAATTTTATTATATCTATAATATATATAAAATGCAACGTATCTCTGTCCGTCTATCTGCTTATCACTGGAGAACTACTTATCAGATTTACCTACACACGGCAACGTGTTATGTTCAATATAATTCGATATAAGCCTAGATAATGGGAGATAAGGTGAGATAATGGGAAATAAGTAGAAATAATGGGAGATAAGTCGAGATAAGCCTCGATAATGAGAGATAAGGTGAGATAATGGGAGATAAGTATAAATAATGGAAGATAAGGAGAAATAATAGGAGATAAACAGAGATAAGTCTAGATAATGGAAGTTATGGTGAGATAATGGGAGATAAGGAGAAATAATGGGAGATAAGGAGAAATATTGCGAGATAAGTCGATATAAGCCTAGATAATGGGAGATAAGGTGAGATAATGGGAGATGAGGAGAAATAATAGGAGATGAGCAGAGATAAGCCTAGATAACGGAAATTATGTAGAGATAATGGGAGATAAGGAGAAATAATGGGAGATAAGTGGAAATAATGGGAGATATTTTATTACGTTAGGTAACATATGGAATAAGCAGTGACGATAGTAGTGAATCAAGTCCACGCGAGCGGAGCCGCGGGCTTGGCTAGTATGATTATAGAAGAAACATCAGCAGAGACAAAACTGCATGCGTTTGCCATCTATGAAAATCGGGCACGAACTTCTGCAGTCAACCAATATTATGATGTTGCCACAATGAAATAATTAAGTTTTACAAATTCGGTGTGAAAGGGAAGCTTATTGATAGTATAAAACAACGTAGGGTATGATACATAACGGAAGCTACTACTTATGACTTGTACTCTAAAAAAAGGTCAGAATTCCAGGTCCAAAACAACATTAGTTATTCTGTAATATAAGAAACCGGTGCGATATATTCGTAACAGATCCCGTAATCATATTCAAGCAAGCTGAGAAAATCGCCTGTATTGTGATACAAGGTGAAGATTGGAATAGATAACTAATCGTCGACATGTGGTATAGCATATAATTCTCACAGTAAATGAACTCGTGTTTTTATAAGTTTTCATGTGACATCCAACTCGATGACTTGGTAAAATTTTTTTTTCACTTCCCAAAATTAACCCCTTAAATCAAAATTTAACTTTCAAAACTACACGGCTCTGATGAGGCCATCAATTCCTACATAAGTTCCAAATTTCAACTTTCTTTGTCAAATAGTTTCGGAGAAAATCGAGTGTGATAAACGGATAGACAGACGGACACCGAAGTGGTCTTATAAGTGTTCCGTACGGAACACTAAAAGAACTGAGAACCAACTAATCAAGAGTGTTGATAAATAGATTATATAAAAATATATCAGTGAAGTAATTGCTTAATTGAGGCAAATGTTTTCATTACTATTTACTGGATCATTTTTAGTGGTCCGTACGGATCACTTCGGTGTCCATCTGTCTGTCAAACCCAATTTTCTCGAAAAATACTGATCAAAAAATTTTGAAGGCCACTAATACCTATTTTGTCGTTCTCGAAGTCCCGAGTCGATCCTGTCTGAAGTCTTTTTATTATGATGTGAGATAATGTTAAAGTGACACTTTTGAAGTATTATTATTTATGGATATATCCTCGCGTTACGCTGTTATTGGCAAAGTAGAATAAATCACTACGTATTAACCGTTACTGATTTATGGATTGCGCTTAAATTTTCACTCCATTCGTTTGTTACTAGCTCGTTGTTACAGGTTAAGAACTGGTTTTAAAAACAATATTGTAGAGATATTTATGGGTTTCTAAAAGGTATCAATGAAGAAAAATGAGGATATCAGTATTGTTAGTATAAAAAAAAAACAATTATACTGTACGGTGCAACTGTAGTGTACAGTTTACCTTAATCGCTGTGTGCGGCCTACTCGCAATTAATACATTTCTAAGCAAAGCAATAAAATAATAGGGCAACTTTCATTATTAATGGCAATGACAAGCTGCTAATATGTATATTTCAAAAGAAGTCATACCTTTGCGAGATTTTTATATAATATCACTTTTAACGAAGATGCAACCGTGCCTTTTTTGCAAACGCATAATCTACTTATACAGAATGACGAAAATAACATCTGTGATAGGTGTGGGTGCGGAAATGCAAAGAAAAAGGAAATGCGATCTTAAAGGAACGTTTTGTCAAGTATTACACTCCCCTACAAAAGGCTGCCAAATAACAAAATCGTTTAGAAGCAGAAATGAATTATTCCATTATCTGGAATCGAACGGCAAGTTACATTATAATTTAAGCTTATGTAATGTATGTATGTATGTAAAAAAAAAAAATTTAAGCTTATGTAATATTTTGCAAATGGTGTTTATCTTCATGCACGTGATTCCAAGTACAACAGATGCAAAACTGAGTGGAAGGTCGTCACATATCATAAGTGATTGATATAACATGTACCATGAAGTAAAGCAGCAACGACGATCCTATACAAATTGATGAAGCGCGATTAGTCGCCGAAGATATAACGGAAAAGCTCTTATAAGTTCATCAACAACCTGAATCTGAAGATAGCGACGCACCGGTGCAAAACAAAACTAAATCCTCTTTTTTTAAAATCATATCCAACAAAACATAAACTACCTGCCGACGAAATATATGCGTATGTTAAAGAATAAAATTTAAATATGGACTATACAAATAAAATAACCGGTCAAGTGCAATTTTAACTTGCACAATTAGTGTTCCGTACGTCAATTGCTTTTAAAATAAAAAATTTTGTTACGATGGTATAAAAAGATCAGTGACTGCACAAAACACACCCCAAATAAGTTTGCAACAAAGTTTGTTTCCAATCGTTACTGAACACTGATGACCTTGAAATTTTTGTTTTTTTATACCAGATAAATTATTAAAGGTAATGTACTCGTGATAATTTTCGTTCAATCTATACCCCGTGGAAATATTCCAGAATTTTTTTCAAAATTTTTTGATTAGTACTTTTCGAGATAAGGTAGGGGGACAGCGATTTCTCGCAATTTTTTAAAAATAATACAAAGAAAAGTGCGCGCAAGTATTAGATTACATATATATTATTTACTCATGTTTTCACAAGCTTTCATTTGACACCACACTCGATGACCTAGTAAAAATTTTTTTTTTTATTTTCGATTTCACCCTTCAAAACTAACCCCTTAAGTCAAAATTTAACTTTCAAAACTACACGGCCCTGATGAGGCCATTAATTCCTATATTAGTACCAAATTTCAACGTTCTATGTCAAATAGTTTCGGAGAAAATCGGGTGTGACAGACAGACAGACATCGAAGTGATCTTATAAGTGTTCCGTTCGGAACACTAAAATCGTTAGATATGCAAAGAAAAAATCTTGATGTGTAAATAAGAATACATATTTTTTGTGGCGTGTGGCTATATTAATATTTTTGTGATATTAAATGTTATTTATTATGAAGTTGGAAGTTAAAAAAATATATTTCTTTTCGTGATTTCTAAACCCTAAGACCCGAAAAAAGAAAAATTTCGGAGAGTAATTTTTCCACGAGTAGAATATTTTTCGCTAGCACGGAAAGTAAATATAATAATTTACCTGCTATTCCATTGGTAGATTTCCGCCAACTTAACTGTTTGTATTTCTAAAACTTATTCTATATTTTTATGTTAATCTGTAATTAGATCTTTAGCCCTTCTATGTACTATTTGTGTTAAAATTGAAAATAGTGGAAAATCAGTAACAGTGAAACAGAAGTATATTATGACGTACACGCAATCACTCTTTTAGCTCCTGACCCATCGCTTTCACCCCGTATATATTTTATTACAGAAAAATTATTTTATATTATATATATCCAATATCCTAGTCAGAACTAAAGAAAATTCCCATGTTAGCAATGAAAATGTAAGGTTTCGACTCCTTGACTGAAAGTACTTCGAAAAATAAGAAGTCATTCTTCTACTTTCCTATTTCACCCCTTTGACACCTTATATGTTTTTACAAATGATTATGCCTAAAATTGGCATTCTCTCATTTAAAAAAACCTCAAACAATTGTCATAATACTATTGAATCTATACAAGTTTCTTCCATCCCTTCCCCATTTAAAATTGACAGTCATGGAAAAAAATTTCGAAAAGGGCATATAGCGCGATATGTCGAAGCAACCCGTCTAACCCCCTACTCAATCCCTCAACCCCTTATATACTTTATTATAAATAATATACTTAAAATTTGTAAATTACGGCAACCAAAAAACTTGCAAAAATTCTCCATATACTATTGAAATTATACAATATTTAACCAACTCCACTACTTTCAGCCCTACCTATGCAAAATATTTGTTTATTATTTCAGCAAAAAAAAATAAGTTAAATTACCATCCTACTATTAAAACCATTCAAAATTTATCATCCCTTGACCTTTTCATCCCCTTCATCTTAAGTTATATCGTTTAAAAACTACAGGCTTCATTCCCTTGTTAGATATTATCTATGTACCAAGTTTAAAATCGATATCTCGTTTCATTCAAGGGTTATCGTGTCAACCGACAGACAGACAGACAGATCGACAGAAATGGGTGATTATGTTTTTTAGTGATCAATCGAAGTAATAATCCCGAAATATGATTTTTTCAGAAATACTTTAGCAAGGGAAATCAAAAGCCAAACTATGAAAACAGTGATTCAGGTATTAGAAATAAATGAAAACTTAACCGCGTCCTAAATAATGTGTTGTGATCAGAGCCCAGTCACCAGGGGTTTTGAGCTCTTATTAAATGTTAATAGGCTGCATTTTGCCATACAGGTAGTTTTTTGGACATAGAATACAATATAAAAAGTTTGTTAAAGTCTGATATACGCTAAGCCCACAAAATCTAAAATAAAATCAAAAATTTTGTTTTTCGGTAATATCGCGAGAAATAAAAAAAATATCGAAAAACTACGTGAAAGAGCAGGAAATTTTATAAAAAAAGTAGTACAAATGTATAATTTTTTTCCAGATTTTTTTTTATTAGCGTGAGAATTTATTAAAAATTCGGATAGGTGATTCAAAAAGTGTAACGCGACAAACAGATTAATTTGAAAGTGTACGTACACTGAGGAAATAAGAATACCAAGTGAAGCATATAATTTTAGTCTAATTTTTCAATATTTAACAATCAATACATATTATATGTTAAAACAAAGCTACGTCTGTCTGTATGCGATTTCACAGTAACTATTCAACGGATTTTATTTTGGTTTTCACTAATGGATAGAGTGTTTCATGGGGAAGGTTCAGGTATATAATTTGTGGATATTTTCTCTAAATTAACCGACCTATGACTATGATTAATCGTCGAAGAGATATTTTGAAGTACGTTGCGAAAGTAGATAGAGATACGTAAAAAAGGCAATATTGTTCGCCTTAAATAGTTCTACAAAACAGTCCGGGAGAGCATATGTCTATCTACAAAGGTTAACCCAAATTATCGAAGTAAAGATATAGACGTATTAAAATACTTCATCCCAAGAGAGTAATTTAGAAAATATAAAACCTTATGAAATTAAATGCATTCTTTGTATTGTACATTTAACGAAGATCAAAAAAATTTAGATTTTACAAACGTGTTTTTGAACTCGCGCCACCAACAAAGTGATTTCTAAAGTAGGGGCCTCTGTAATATTGCTAGGTAATTTACATCCACCAAAATTATGATGTTATGTCGCAAAATAACATGTATTTTCTTATGGCCCTCAAATTTGCATTTCTTGTGCCATTCTTGGACACACACCCATGTATGTGCGCATACGCAGGGATGAGGCAGTCTTGCTAACACTGTGTGAAGAAGTACTCTTCTAGGATATGGTTAGTATGTAATGGAGTTAGATCAGATGTCAAAAGAGACAGTGTTGCCAACTCTATGTGAAGTAGTACTTTTTCGGCTGAAGATGTTCATGGTGGTCGAGGTGTGTAGTTTTGGTTGTAGGTCAAACGGGCGTTAATAAAAATAGTGATGAGGTGTTGGTTGACCGAAAGGTCCCTATTATGGTGATGTGCTAGACTCGGTTAAAAAGTTTTTATTATGACGATGTTTATTGTCTTGGTTATTTTTCGTGTGTTATGGGAGCAGGTTAGACGTGAAAAAGGCATGAATGAAGTTAGTGGTCTTGTTTTTTTGAAAAAGAGTTTGTCAAAAAGGCATTACAGAGGGTTATTGGTTGTTTTTATATAAAAATGTGGTTAAAAAGGCATTAGAAGAGGGCTGATGGCTGCGTGTGTAGATGTGAAAAAGGCGTTAACGAAGTTAGTGTGGTTGTTTTTTTTTATATCAAGTTGATAAAAGAGGCCTAATATAAGATGTTTTTTATTAAAAAGTTTGTTGAAAAGGCCTAATATGGGTTCTTTTTTCCTAAAAAATAGTAGAGAAAGGCTTTATATGAAGGTAGAAGAGGTTAATGATCGTCAGACCAAAAAGTCCTTTTGTGTTTTTTTTGTTTAAAAGATGTCGAAAAAAGGAATTATCTGAGGGTTAGAGGAGAGCTGGTTTAGGGTAGAAGAGGGTAAGCCAAAAAGTCCTCATTATTGTGACGAAGATTATGATGATGACGACTAGGGGTAGGCTAGACTAGACCAAAACGTCTTTATTATGACAATGAGGGCTCGGCTGACCAAAAAGACAATAAGGGGTACGCTATAAATAATTTTTAAGAGGATAATTTGTATACATAGTATAAAACAAAATCCCCCGCCGCGTTTGTCTGTCTGCCTGCCTATATCTCGATTTTCTTAGTCAACTACTGAATGGATTTTATTCCGGTTTTCACTAATAGACAGAATGTATCACGAGGACTGTTTGTTCTGGCATCCGAGAAAGAGACACTTATTGTGGTGTATAAAGAAATATTTTAAACTATCTTAAAAAAATATTTTAGACATGTTGTTTTTTTTGTACACTAAATTATAGATTTAAACAGTAACATAACAACAACTCCCGTGTGAAGCCAGGGCTGGTCGCTAGTAAAATAAAATATAATTCATGTGTTAGGATCGGTGAATATTAATTCACTGTAGTCAAAGGTTAATCGATATTACTTGTTCTCAGAGTGTAAAAAAGAAAATAGAAAGATAGCCTTTCGAAGAGGAGACTTTCAGCATTCCGATAATACTACTAGTTTTTATTTTAGTTGCTTTATAATTTGTATAACTTAAAAAGAAATTTTTGTTCGCTTGATTTTAACGGGCAGACAGTAAATTACAAATATTTAATAAAATACAGTATTGAAAAAAAAATCCTTCTGCATATCATTACTATACCTTAAGCTTCAATATAAGAATAGTTAAAAATACCCACATTGTTTATGTTATTTAAAAATAAAAAAACCGGTCAAGTGCAGGTTGAACTTGCACAATTAGTGTTCCGTCCGTTGATTATTTTTATAATAAAAAATTTTGTTAGGGTGGTATAAAATGATCAGTGACTTTACAAAACACACCCCAAATGAGTTTTCAACAAAGTTTGTTTCCGATCTTTACTGAAAACTGGTGACCTTGAAATTTCTGTTTTTTTTATATACCAGATAAATTGTTACAGGTAATGCACTCGTGATAATTTTCGTTCAATCTACACCCCGTGGAGATTATTCCAGAATTTTTGCAAAATTTTTTGATAAGTACTTTCCGAGATAAGGCGGGTGGACAGCGATTTTTCGCGATTTTTTAAAAATAATACAAAGAAAAGTGCTCGCAAGTATTACATTATATATATATTTTTTACTCGTGTTTTCACAAGCTTTCATTTGACACCACACTCGATTACCTAGTAAAAAAATTTTTTTTTCACTTCCGATTTCACCCCCAAAAACTAACCTCTTAAGTCAAAATTTAACTTTCAAAACTACATGGCTCTGATGGGGCCATCAATTCCTATATTATTACCAAATTTCAACTTTCTACGACAAATAGTTTCGGAGAAAATCGGGTGTGACAGACGGACAGACAGACGGACAGACACCGAAGTGATCTTATAAGTGTTCCGTACGGAACACTAATTAAGTTTAAAATATGAAAATTTGCCTGCTATAGTACTCCGCCGGTAATTTTACGTTCAAAGCAGTATGAAATGGTCAAAAAAGTCGCACAATTTTTTTTTTATTTACAATTAAAAGTATACTTGATATTAGAAAATCATTAAAAACTGTCTCTTTTTTTGTAACTTTGCTCTTAAAAAAGTGTTTTTGGTAAACGTATTTTTCGCTTATTATTAATCATAAAACTTAAACTTAAAATAAAAAAAAATTTAAAGATGGGAAATGAAAAATAAAAGTCTATGTTTTAAGTATAAAGTGTTTATATTTCATTTAAGCATCTAGGTACAAAGAAAACAGTTATTGAAAACATAAAAATTCTAAATTACTTGAATAAATTAAATGAATCACGTACTTTCTGGCCGTCATCTTGGATCCGCCATTTTGACTTGTACAAATCTATCGTCGAATTCTTAATCAGCATCCCGAGAAACCCTTTAAAAGCTGATTTCAAAATATTTAACGGTATACCAAAACGTTAATTTAACCATAAATGAGATTGGAAGCATGATTAACACGCAACTGAAAGGGTTACACCAGCCATTTAATTTAAATAATTTTTTTTTAAATTACGGTAAAACTAAAAAAATAATCTATGTACCATTTTTTTGGAAATTTTCCGTTCTTTCACGTAGTGCTAGTAGTATTTCGATAGATCTTTTATTTTTAGAGTTATTTGCGAACAACCGAATGTTTTATTTTATTTTCGATTTTGTAGGGTTAGTGTACACTTTAATGTAGCAAACTTTTTTTTTATCATATTCTACGTCCAAAAAACTACCTCTATACCAAAATGCAGAGCTTTTCGCCAATTTGTCTCTGACGACTGGGCTGTTATATTAATTTATATTTTTAGCTTAAGGACTTTTTATTTTGTTTGTTTATGAAAATAGTTCAAGTGAAAATTATTAACCTCGACTAAGTAAAATGAATTAATAATTTGAGTACACCTGAGAGAAGAAAATATTACATTTAAACTTGTACTGTTAGATTAATGCTCTACAAAATCACAGCGTATGTTCAGGTTAACACAGTCAGAAACCGAATTGTATACTGTTATTTAACTTGGGACCCCTCCTTGTCACAGCAATATTAAAGGGCTATTAATTAACACTACGACATACGGTGTGATGTATTATTGTTCAGTGGGAATAATAAGATTTGTTGGACATTTATACGGTACAAATGTTGTTTAAGCCTTACATTTATCACTAACGATTGATATTTTGAACAGTATGTTTATCGTTTTTAACTGACTTTAAAATGGAGCTGTTGAATGATAATAATAATAATTTTTGAATAATATGTAAGTATGTAATATTGTTCAAAGGTAGTAGTACTTTACCTTTGACAATAGCTGTGTGTGTATACAGCATTATTTATTTTTATTCGTGTAATATCTGAAGAGTTTTATTCTTTTATACTACATTCTAAATTTGAAATATGATACAATTTATATTCGCGAAGGCAATGGCAAGCCACCTGTAGTATCATTCCTAGCAAAGCCCTCTCACTTTGGCCGTTCGGAACCAGCATTAAACTGTAGCTCCCCTATGTCGGTGGAAATACTTAAAAGGGCACCAACCACAGGCGAAGTCGAAAGGGTCGTCTACTTCCGTATCGGATATGCCACTTCAAGAAGAAGAAGCACAATTTATATTCACAATTAAACAAATTTTAAAAAAATGTTTTCCATAAAAACATGCTTACTTGCTGAATGTACAAAGTTAATGTAAGTTTTGTCAAACTTCGTATATTATTTAACATGGTTTGTTAGCTTGTGATGCTTGTTAGCTGTGCTCTTCTTCAATCGTTTATTTTATGGAAATTGAAGTTCCTGAATAAGATTTAATCTCTTTTGTAAGTACTTTTTTTTACAAGTATTATTATTCCGCTAAGTTTAAGAAGTTAACTGAATAATGTTCTCGTAAATATTTTTGAGAAGTAATATATATATATATATATATATATATATATATATATATATATATATATATATATATATATATATATATATATATATACGAGGCTGGTTTGAAAAGTCCGTGCAAAGTCCGAGAGATGGCACCACCGGCGCGTATCGAGGTCATGTTTAGTTAGTAGCATCTCTTGAATGAACGCACACCAAGTTTCAGCCATATTGGTCTATTTCTTTGTGTTTGGCATTCGTGTGAATCAAGGAAGTCGAGGATTTTCAAGAAATGGACGAAAAAGAATTTCGTGTGGTGATTAAACATTACTTTATGAAAGGCAAAACGCCTCAGGAGACTAAAGAGAAGCTTGATAAACATTATGGTGACTCTGCACCTTCGATTAGAACAGTTTATAAGTGGTTTCAAAATTTTCGGACTGGCCATATGGGCACAAGTGACGCTGAACGTTCTGGACGGCCTGTGGAGGTTACGACTCCAGAAATCATTGATCAGATCCATGATATGGTGATGGATGACAGAAGAGTTAAGGTGCGTGAGATTGCTAGTGCTGTGGGCATCTCGACTGAACGGGTACATAATATTTTGCATAAACATTTGGACATGAGAAAGCTATCCGCAAGATGGGTGCCGTGATTGCTCACGCTTGACCAAAAACGGAATCGTGTGAAGTGTTGCAAGGATGGTTTGCAGCTGTTTCAGAAGAATCCGAGAACTTTAAGCGTCGTTTCGTCACTGTGGATGAAAACATGGATACATTACTATGCTCCCGAGACCAAACAACAATCTAAACAATGGGTTACCAAGGGAGAATCTGCACCAAAAAAGGCGAAGACCGTTCCTTCGGCCGGAAAGGTTATGGCGACTGTCTTTTGGGATTCGCAAGGGATAATCCTCATCGACTATCTGGAAAAGGGTAAAACTATTACAGGTGAATATTATTCATCGTTATTGGACCGTTTGAAAACCGAGCTGCAAGAAAAACGCCCGCGATTGGCCCACAAGAAAGTCCTTTTTCATCACGACAACGCACCAGCACACACCTCAGCAGTTGTGGTCGCAAAATTAATGGAAATAGGATTCCAACTCGTTTCACATCCCCCCTATTCTCCAGACTTGGCTCCCTCGGACTACTATTTGTTCCCCAATTTGAAGAAATGGTTGGCAGGACAAAGATTTTATTCAAACGAGGAGGTGATTGCAGACACTAATGGATATTTTGCAGACTTGGACAAATCCTATTATTCGGAAGGGATCAACAAACTAGAACATCGTTGGACGAAGTGTATAAGCCTAAAAGGAGACTATGTCGAAAAATAAAAAAGGTTTACCCCAAACACATAAGTTTTTATTTTTGCACGGACTTTTCAAACCAGCCTCGTATATATATATATATATATATATATATATATATATATATATATATATATATATATATATATATATATATATACTATACTATACTAGCTATGCCCGCTACTCCGCTCACGTTGAGTTGATTTACTATTATTGTCATTGCTTATTCCTTATGTTACCTAACGCAGTAAAATACATCCTACAACCTGGCCAGAGAACGTATGTATCTTATAAGAAAAACACGTAAATCGAATAAGCGGTTCTTGAGTGCTAAGCGCACTAACGGACAGACAGACGTACAGAGAGACGTTGAGTTTTATATATAATAGATTTTTTTTTATACATATTAAGTTAAGAATTAAAAAAAACTCGTAAATAGGATAACCCCTTCTCGAATGATAACCGGAACTAACGGACAGACAGACAGACAGAGACGTCGCGTTATATATATGTATATATATATATATATATATATATATATATATATATATTTATATTTATATTGTATTCTTTGTTACATGATATTGTTCCATATTTAACGGTTTAGGCAGCGCATTGCAAGAAAATGCGCTACGGGCAAACTTTTTTTTCGGCTTGATTCACTCTTCTCGTCACTGCTTATTTCTTATGTTACCTAACTAGCCGGGCCCGCGGCTTCGCTCGCGTGGACTTGAGTCACTACTATCGTCACTGCTTATTCTTTATGTTACCCAACGTAATAAAATATCTCCCACTATTTCTCCTTATCTCCCATTATCTCACCTTATTTTCCATTATCTAGGCTTATCTCGCAATATTTCTCCTTATCTCCCTTTATTTCTCCTTATCTCCCATTATCCCACCATAACTCCCATTATCTAGACTTATCTCTGCTTATCTCCCATTATTTCTCCTTATCTCCCATTATTTATACTTATCTCCCATAACTCACCTTATCACCCATTATCGAGGCTTATCTCGACTTATCTCCCATTATTTCTCCTTATCTCCCATTGTCTCACCTTATCTCCCATTATCTAGGCTTGTATCGAATTATATAGAACATATGTATAAATTTATAAAAACAAGTAAATCGGATAAGTGGTTGTCGAGTGATAAGCGCACTAACGGACAGACAGACAGACAGAGAGACGTTGCATTTTATGTATATTATATTCTTTGCTACATGATATTGTTCCATATTTAATGCTTTAGGCAGTGTATTGCAACTTTTCTCCGACTTGATTCACTATTATCGTCGGTGCTTATTCCTTATGTCACCTAACGTAATAAAATATATCCTATAACCTGGCCAGAGAACATACGTATGTTTAAAAAAAAGCACGTAAATCGCATAAATGGTTCTCCAGTGATAAGCGCACAAACGGACAAACAGACAGAGAGACATTGTATTTTATATATATTATAGATATCCTTTGCTACATGATATTGTTTCATATGTAGTGGTTTAGGCAGTGTATTGCAAGAGAACGCGCTAGCGGCAAACTTTTTTCCGATTTGATTCACTATTAACGTCACTGCTTATTCCTCATGTTACCTAACGTAATAAAATATAGTCTATACCCTGACCAGAGAACATGTGTATATTTAAAAAAAAAAAAGCACGTAAATAGGACAAGTGGTTCTCCAGTCATAAGCGCACTAACGGACGAACAGACAGACGGAGAGACGTTGCATTTTATATATATTATAGATATAGATTATTATTATTATTATATAACTTGGCCAAAGAATATATGTATGAATTTAAAAAAAGACACGTAAATCGGATAAGTGGTTCTCGCGTGATAAACGCACTAATGGACACACAAACAGACAGAGGGACATTGCATTTTATATATATTATAGATTATAGATATCCTCTGCTACATAATATTGTTCCATATTTAATTGTTTAGATTGTGTATTGCAAGAGAACGCGCTAGCGGCAAACTTTTTTTCTGACTTCAGTCACTATTATCGTCACTGCTCATTCCTTATGCTACCTATCGTAATAAAATATAGTCTATAACCTGGCGGGAGAACATATGTATGTTTTAAGAAAAAAAGTACGAAAATCGGATAAGTGGTTCTCCAGTGATAAGCGCTCTAACGGGGACAGACAGATAGACAGACAGACAGAGATACAGAGATACGTTGCATTTTATATATATATTATAGATGTAATAAAATGTATATCTATAACCTGGTCAGAGAACATATGTATGAATTTAAAAAATCACGTAAATCGGATAAGTGGTTCTCGAAGGATAAGCGCACTAACGGACAGACAGACAGAGAAACGTTGCGTTTTATATATATTATAGATATAGGTTATTATTATTATTATATAACCTCGCCAAAGAATATATGTATGAATTTAAAAAAAGACACGTAAATCGGATAAGTGGTTCTCGCGTGATAAAACGCACTAATGGGCAGACAGACAGACAGAGAGACATTGCATTTTATATATATTGTAGATTATAGATTATAGATATTCTCTACTGCATAATATTGTTCCATAATTAATGGTTTAGGCTGTGTATTGCAAAGGAACGCGCTAGCGGCAAACTTTTTTCCGACTTCACTCACTATTTTACGTCACTGCTCATTCCTTATGCTACCTATCGTAATAAAATATAGCCTATAACCTGGCCAGAGAACATATGAATGTTTAAAAAAAAAAAGTACGTAAATCGGATAAGTGGTTCTCCAGTGATAAGCGCTCTAACGGACAGACAGACAGACAGACAGACAGAGAGACGTCGCATTTTATATATATTATAGACGTAATAAAATATATCCTATAACCCGGCCAGAGAAGATGTATAAATCTCAAAAAAAAACACGTAAATCGGATAGATGGCTCTCGAGTGATAAGCGCACTAACGGACAGATAGACAGAGAGACGTTGTATTTTATATATATTATAGATTATTATTATTATTATATAACCTGGAAAGAGAACATGTGTATGAATAAAAAAAAACACGTAAATCGGATAAGTGGTTTTCGAGTGATAAGCGCACTAACAAGCAGTAAACCATTAAATATGGAACAATATCATGTAGCAAAGAATATCTGTAATATATATAAAAAATGCAACGTCTCTCTGTCTGTCTGTCTGTCTGTCCTTTAGCGCGCTTATCTCTCGAGAACCACTTATCCGATTTAGGTGTTTCTTTTAAATTCATACATATGTTCTCTGGACAGGTTATATAATAATAATAATAATCTATATAATATATATAAAACGCAACGTCTCTCTGTCTGTTTGTCTGTCTGTCCGTTAGTGTGGTTATCATTCGAGAACCACTCATTCGATTTACGTGTTTTTTTTTTTAAATTCTTAATTTAATATATATCAAGAAAAATCTATAATATATATAAAAAACGTAACATCTCTCTGTCTGTCCAATAGTGCGCTTAGAACTCAAGAACCACTTATCCGATTTACGTGTTTTTATTTTTTTATAAAATACAAAGAGAATAAACAGAGACTAAATGCTAATATGTGGGAAAAAAGAAGTTTAGCAGTAAGCTTGGCAGAAAGACTGAATAGATGGGCGGAATACTTTAAAGAAACATTAAATGGAGATGAAAATGAGGAGTTGAATGAGAAATAGGAAGCAAAATTAACTGAAGGGCAGGAGGGGACAAACAAACGCTGCAAAGAAGAAATATTCACAGCCCAAAAAAAAATAAAGCCCCGGGTGGAAATTGTATAACAGCAAAAATGATAAAAGTTGGAGGAGTAGATCTGGAAAATGAAATATGCCGGTTGGTGCAAGAAATATAGGAAACAGAAAAGATGCCAGTGAGCTGGAGAGAGTAGCTCATTTGTCCAATATACAAAAAAGGAGAAAAAACTATATGTGCTAATTATAGACCAATAGCCTTACTGGATGTCGTGTAGAAGATAGTAGTGGTGACTATCAAAAACAGACTAGAAGAGAAAGCCGAATCTATTCTGGGAGAGTACCAGTGTGGATTCAGGAAAAATAAATTCGTTACAGACCAGATATTTTCGATTAAGCAAATCCAAGCTAATAGCTTAGAACAAAATTTGGCACTACACTTGGTCTTTGTTGATTTCAGAGAAGCGTATGGTTCTGTAAATAGAGAAGGACTCTGCAAGATAATGGAAGAACTAAAAATTCCAAGTAAATTGATTCGCATGGTGAGAATGACCCTGAATGACACATAAAATAGAGTGTTGGTTGAGGTCAAAGTATCAGACAAGTTTAAGGTGAAGAGAAGATTAAGACAGGGGATCCTGTGTCGACATGTCTATTTAACTTGATACTAGAGAAGATAATCCGAGAATCAGAAATAAAAACAAATCGAACGATATACCAACAAACCTGCCAATGCTTGGCTTATGCGGATGATGTAGCAATGATTGCAAGAGCAAAAGAGAACCTCAAGAAAGCCATAAGTAGGATAGAAGAAAGGGAAGGATGAGAGGACTAAAGATAAATGCACAACAAAACAAAATACATAGAAATTACAAAGTAGAAACATAATAAAAATAACAAAAGTTTAGATATAATAAACAACTTAGGGCAAAGATATATGTTTGAAACAGTAGACAA
Source organism: Pachyrhynchus sulphureomaculatus (assembly GCA_019049505.1). Lineage (NCBI taxonomy): Eukaryota > Metazoa > Arthropoda > Insecta > Coleoptera > Curculionidae > Pachyrhynchus > Pachyrhynchus sulphureomaculatus. The sequence goes on from CM032454.1 coordinate 177,326,521, forward strand.
ATATAATTATCTGGGAATAACAATAACAGAGAGTGGATAAGAAAGGGTGGAGATACAAGAAAGAATAGCGAAAGGACAGAGATGTTTGGGGGCAATGAATCCAATATTGAAATCAAAGAATGTATCAAGAAAAGCAAAAGAAAGAATATATACGACAGTTGTCAGACCCACGGTGACATATGGATGCGAAATGTGAAAACTGAATGCAAGAGAAAAGGAGACGTTGGAAGTGTGGGAAAGGAAAGCTTTGAGAAGAACTTATGGAAAAAGGAAAGAAGAGGGACTGTGGAGAAGAAGAACAAGCTACGAATTAAAATGCCTATATACGAAACCCCTTATAAGCCATATCAGAAGAAGCCAGCGATTAAGATGGTTGGGACAAGAATGAAGAAAAAAAGACAAGCAAAGCAAGTCCTAATAAGAGGAGGGGTTGGAAGAAGAGGCAAGGGTAGACCTCGATCTATATGGATTCAGGCAGTAAAGTAAGATCCGGATTTGATGGGAATCCCGCACTGGGAAAAACTAACAGGAGACAAAAAGAAGTGGAGACAAGTATGGAACCAACCCATGTGCCTCTAAAGCCCCTCGAACTATATATTAAAATAAACATAACGAATAAGCAGTGACGATAAAGGTGAATCAAGTCCACGCGAGCGGAGCCGCGGGCACGGCTAGTTTTATATATATTATAGAAGATTATAGATAACCTGGCAAGAGAATAAATGTATGAATTAAAAAAAAAACACGTAAATCGGATAAGTGGTTCCCGAGTGATAAGCGCACTAACAGACAGACAGACAGACAGACAGACAGAAAGACGTGTACATAGAAGATAACTTGGCCAGAGAACAAATGTATGAATTAAAAAAAAAATTACGTAAATCGTATAAGAGGTTCTCGAATGATAAACGCACTAACGGACAAACAGACAGACAACCAGAGATACTTTGCATTTTATATATATTACAGAAGATTATAGATAACCTGGCCAGAGAACAAAAGTATGAATTAAAAAAAAAACATGTAAATCGGATAAGTGATTCTCAAGTTATAAAGGCACTAACGGACAGACAGACAGACAGACGGAGAGACGTTGCATTTTATATATATTATATTCTTTGCTACATGATATTGTTCCATATTTAATGGTTTAGGCAGTGTACTGCAAGAGAGTGCGCTAGCAGCAAACTTTTTTCCGACTTGATTCACTATTATCCTTACTGCTTATTCGTTATGTTACCTAATACACTATTACACTAAAATATATTCTATAACCTGATCAGAGAACATATGTATGTTTAAAAAAAAAAAAGTACGAAAATCGGTTCTCAAGTAATAAGCGCACTAACGGACAGACAGACAGAGACGTTGCATTTTATATACATTATATATATATATATATATATATATATATATATATATATATATATATATATATATACCAAAGCGGGGTTTTAACTTAGAGATATACATTAGGATTAGAGGGTGCACAAAGAAGTCTTAAAGTTTTTAGTAACTTCAGTTTTATTCTAATATCGAGCTTTCGATGGCAAATGGTACATTATCTTCAGAACCTAGAAGATACAGGAAAGAACTCTTATAAGTCAGAGCATCCTCTAAAAGAATATACCGTAATTTCAAAAAGAAAGGTAATTTCTTAAATCTGAGTTGTTAGCTTAAAAGAGTACTTACTGAATATTTACAGGTAGTTCTCTGTTGAATGAGAATCCGATTAAAATCAGTTGTATTAAATGAAGTGTTAACACATGGGTTTAAACAGATATGAATGCAGAACCTATTTTTATACATATAAATTGACACTATAGATTACAACTTTATTTTTTTAATTGTTAGAATATAAGGGAATCATAATTAGCAATTATTAGAACCTTAAAATTATTAAAATAACAAACAAAACAGGTTTCAGCCATTTTGAAGTCTAAAGATAGTTATTTTTTTAATTTTAGTGATTTTTAATTTATATAAAATGTCACTGCTATCAGAACCAAGACATGCTTATTGAGTAAAAATTTTTTAAAAACCAACTTAAGGTTATTTATTATGATGAAAAATATACCAACAGATATTAATAATTTATAGAGCAACAAAATTCAAAAAAAAACTCTGTTGTAAGCATTAATGGTTCTTTTTATATGTTCTTGAGACAATAAATATGGGTATATGGAGCTTAAACTTTCAACGTCTTTTTTGTGTTTAAGACTAAGTAATGGTAATTGGTAATTTCGAAAACAGCCATTTTATTAATAATTTGCAATCCAACATCTAACAAAGCTGGCCTTTTCTAAACAACAGAATAGCGTATACCAAAATATCGGTTACGTAAACATCATTCTAAGTAATATGTCGCCTTATGTCAATACATAAAAAAAATTCAATGGTTCCGTAATTCGATACAGTAATATAAACAGTGACTCAAGTATAATTCAATCTACGTAAAGTAAACAAGCCAGCCTGCCTGAAAGCAATTATCAGTAATTTATATTCTACTTCTTATGACATAGTGCGGCTATCCTACAAATTCTAAAATTCTTTTCAACCAGGCCAGGAACGGGGGTTTTTCCTTACTATAAATGCTGACAGCTAACGTATAAATATTCTGGATTTCAAAAAGGAGCTCATTAGATCCATTCATTAGGCACCTTTGACAATAGCCGTTTATTGTATATGACATTATTTATTTTTATTTGTGTAATATCAGAAGAGCGTCTCACTTTTATTCTTTTATATTACATTCTAAATTTGAAATATGTAACAATTTGTATTCAGAGTAAAATAAATCTGGAAAAAATTGTTTTCCATAAAAACATGCTTACTTGCTGAGTGTATAAGTTAATGTAGGCTTTTTTCGAAGTTCGTATATTATTTAACATGGTTTGGTAACTTGAGATGCTTGTTAGCTTTGCTCTTCTTGAATCGATTTGTTTTTATAGAAATTGAAGTCGCTGAAAAAGATTTTAATCTCTTTTTTTGGTTATTTCTTTTTGATGTATTGTTATTCCAAAAATTAAAGAAATTAACTGACTAATTTACTCTTTACTGCTTTGGCGACCCATTCTGTTGACAATGGTCATTCCTTTAATTTCAGGGAACCCAAAATTCTTCATTTCTCTAAAAATCTTTCCAAGAGAGAATTCCTTGAATTGTGTTACATCCAGGAGAATCACCTTAATATCAATAAAAAAATCGACCTAGATGGTCTCAGTAACATATATAGTTTCCTCCTCTCTTGTGATAAATCAACACCACACGATAATTCCCTGTCTTCAAGTGTTTTATGATCCATCTGAATTGAAATAGTAGTCATCTCTCTCTTAGCTGTGTAGCTTCCAGGGTTTTCTTTCCTCCTTCCTCTCTTTGTTTTCGGGTCTCGGTGATCCTGGGTTCCACAGATTCCTTCCACTTTATCTGGGCCATCTTGTGCACTTATCGATTACTGTCCTCCTTCCACTGACAGTATCTAGCGTCACCCCTTCATTACCCCCTGTTACTTTCAATCTTCATTTGTTTCTGCAAACAATCTCTTCCTCCAATCATATTTCAACAAGAAATTAATAAATTAATAATTAATATAATAGACGATCTTCCTCTTTATTGCTCCCATTATTTTCTCTCTCTCTCGCTCCCTCGCTCACCCTTTACCTAAAATTAAGTTATGATTTATCCTTCCTCGGTTCCATACCGGTTCTTGGTCGCTTAATGGGCTCTCTTTCTTGCTTAAAGGTCCATACATGCACTTCCCAATCTTGATCGGTTCCTTCCGGGTGTCGACCCCGTTTTCTGGTTAATTGAGTTTTCTTAATAAGCCCCTTATCTCCGTCGGTCAGCTGTCTCCTGTCGTCCTTGTCATCTTTCCTATATGGCGGTGGCCATCTGTGGTTGTCACAGGTGAAAAAATTAACAATGTTTTCAATATCCAAGGTCCTCAATCACATCCATATTTTAAATCTGGTTTTTATAATTTTATCTACAGTGTTATAATGTGTATTTTATATATTTTATGGATTAACCAACGTTTTTATGTATAAGCTACCTACGGCCATTCAGGCTAACTCAACTTCACACTACTCATGTGCGTTTTTTGACTTTATTATGACTAATATCTTATTTTTGTTATACACTAATTTTATTTATTATAACAACTTATAACATCATTAATTTAAATTTGTCCCAAAACACGATCATTGAATATGTTTTGTTCTCCTTTTCAGTTCTTGCCCTGAAGAAGGTCCCAATCTAGGACCGAAATATTGGCTTAATGAAAATTGTGTGATCTTTTATCACGCCCCTTTTTGCCGAGTTCCCCAACTAAGATTTTATTTCTTTATATATATATATATATATATATATATATATATATATATGTATATATATATATATATATATATATATATATATATATATATATATATATATATATATATATATATATATTAGGTTGTCGAAAAAAGGCCTTTTAAAATCGAATTTGAGACAATGGTTTTTTTAGATTTTAAAAGAACGGTATTAACCTAAACATGTGCCACTTTGTCGATGACCCTGGGTTATTTTTTTATCAACACTATAATCCCGTTCCTGTAAACTTCTGTGGTTTCTGAGAAAAAAATTGTGACGAATGATTCCCACAGGTCTCTTTTCAAACTAGCGTAACACCAGTCAGGAAGTTCTGCAGAGACTAAAACAAATGGTAGTCTGATGGTGCAAGGTGAGAGCTATACGGTGGATACATTAAGACTTGCAGTCGAGCCTAGTCATCAAAGATTTGAGAAGTTTGGCGTTGTCATAGTGGAAGATACCACCCTTTCTATTGACTAGTTACTACTGATTTTTTTGATCGCTTGTTTCAGTCTTGGAAATTGCTGACAGTAGAGTTCAGAGTTAATCGTTTGGTCATGCTGCAGCAACTCATAATACACAATTCCCTTCCAATTCCATCAAACACACAGCATCACCTTTGTTTGCATCAATTCGGGCTTTGACATCGTTTGTAGAGAAACACAACACAATCTTCTTTACACATTATTATCGTACCGATTCACTTTTTATCGCCCGTGATCAGCCGATTCAGGAATGGTTAGATTACGTTATGTTTCTGTACAGATTCGCAGATGGAAATCAATCGAGTAGATTTTTTGCGTCAAATGATGTGGTACCCAGATATCGAGCTACTTCTTGTAGCCAGCGTTTACTGTTTATTGGTGGATGCTTAGTTCCGTGGCGATATCATATATACTCATTCCCAGAATGAGAGCGACTAAACCGTCATTTGATTATTGCTTTTAGTAACGTATCTTGACTATCAACTGCACAACTTTCTTCATGGGCCTACGCAGAATTTGTGCTGTGCAAATATAATTGTAGAGTGAAGCGAACTTTTACTTTTCAATCAAAAATTTTCAATAGGAAAAGAATTACAAACATTTTTCCAAAATGCAGATTTTTGAAAAATACCCTGTATATCTGAAACGGTACTAGATATCGATATGCGGTTTTCACAATTGAATTTATCATAAAAATTGAGCTTTAAACACCGACATCAGTTTTCGTCTATTTCCTTTAAATAAAGGGGTTTACCTTTAAACTTGTCCAATTTGGAGCATTCTGTACATAACCTAAAAAAAGAGCATGTCTACTGCAAATTGAAAAATGGTTTTTTACTGATAACTCCCATTCAATTCGATATTCCGGTTTCAAAAAATATAGCTTTTTTATTATTATATTACGAAATCGCGATAACGCATTTGTAAATCTCTACAAAAATATATTTAGTGTGAGTTAACAAAGTAATTAAGTAATTTTATTGTTAATTTTATTGAGAAAACTCATTTACATTATGTTGACACTGCTTCAAAGTAGTTAAATTGTTTTCCAAACTGTACTAAAAAATTTCCAAAAATCATAAAAATTTTACGGTATTCGCCTCCACTATTTAGTATCCTTGTTTTTCTTCTCTCATACTAGATATAAATAATTCCCGTACATGAAAAAGACCTATATCTATATACTATAAAACGCAACGTTTCTTTGTCTGTCTGTCTGTCTGTTTGTGCGCTTATTACTCGAGAACTACTTATCCGATATGTCTTTTTTTTTTAATTTATACATATGTTCTCTGGCCAGATTTTAGTATATATTTTGTTACGTTAGGTAACATAACGAATAAGTAGTGACGATAATAATGAATCAAGTCCCAAAAAAGTTCTCCGCCAATAGCGCACCCTCTTGCAAAAAAACCTAAACAATAATTCTGAAGTCCACGCGAGCGGAGCCGCAGGCACAGCTAGTGTAGAATAAATAACATAATATAACAGAAATTATTAACATAATTGAAACTTAAATAATTTTGAAGCGATTGGCAACCAATAAATTTCTTCTGATCTCTATACGTTAAAAATCTTATCATATCACAAAACCCTTAACCATTTGATATATTGTTTTTCTTCATACAAGTAGAAAAGATTCTATTGTTCCCGACACCTTTTTTTTATTATTACTTCAATAAAACATGGTGTACTTTTTCCGACCAATCGTTTTTTTCAATCACTCAAACATGAGGGTAAAATTGCTTATACGTCAGTATTTGTCGATTTCGCAGGTTTTACGACCAACAATAAAAAGCAGGAAAAATTGAAGGAAAAAGAAAAATTATGTTACGGTGCATTCAAAGGCTTCTAAATGACTAAAAGCTAAATAAAATGTTACATTTTAGGAGATTTATAACATTCGACATTTTTTTACCTTGAAAATTGGTATAGAGAAATGATTAAAATAAAATAGAAAAATTAAAATCAATTATAAATATCTAACGATTACTTTATATAAGGTTTGGAATAAAAAAATTTCAGAAGATAATAATATTAATAAATATCACATAAACCCAGCTTTCCCTTCGAATAGTCATTTCAATATGCCATCTTTTTGCATTAAAGTTAGGTATATTTCTTGACTCTACATGAATACATGAAAAATCTGTCGAAGATTATCAGGAAGTCCCAGCGGATCCCTCGTGAGTTCGATTCTGATAAAAAAAAAACTCACAAATTTGAGTTGGGAAATTGTCTCTTATTTTTTAGATTTGATCGGTTCTGATCACCACCTATTGCCTTCTTTACAACACCACCGGGCTAATTCTCACTTCAAGTCACTTCGGTAGAGCCAACAAAGCAGCGATGAATTCGTCACATAGAAACAATTTTCATTTTTCTGATCAGGAATTTGACAGAAATGGTAGAAAAGTGGAGAATAGAGGGGGAAAAAAAAAAGTCGGAATCTTGTTCGTCTGGACCCCACAAAACGATTCCCCTTTCCAGATATTGAGATAGCCGAAATTTGAGCTCGATTAAACGACGTTAACCCGTGCCGCTCGTCGCTCAAGTTTGAAAAAAATCCAAATTTTTGGCCAAAAAGCCATAACTCCAACGGTAAATAATAGAAACACGCTTAATATCTCAAACAGCCTTTAGCCCCAAAAACATGACCAGGTACCACTAGGAGCATACTTCGTATATTTTGTTATTAAGTGATAAATTTTGCTTTTTTTTTGGTATATTTTTGAGTTTAAAGTAGAAATATAATAAAAAAACAAGTAATACTGATAAGTCTAATGACATTTTTTATTTTAAAATATAAAAATTAGGTATATAATACATACAAAAACAGACACAGAAAAGATACAGACGTAGTACCTACATGAGTTGATAATTTTACATAGTTATCTAATCTATTCTAGAGCTTTTGTTAAAGTAGTTTTTGAAACGTCAGGATATAATGCTCGGCATTTACTTACAACTTGCAGGACCTATTGCTTTTGGTCTTTATCTTTTGTCAGAAGGTCGTTTAAAGTCGGTTATTAATTTAACACCACGCTCAGCCATATCATTAACTACTTTTAATGTTTTGACAATTTTCAATCCTTCTTGGAAGTCATTATTTTTAGGCCAGTTTTCGAAACTTTGTACTCAAGAGGGTCAAGGTTTCTTCTAGAGTAGCTATCAAAATTCTCCTGGCATTTCTGTCGGATACCTTACATCGATCTAATAAAATGACAATTTCATGTTTTAAAATCTCTTTAACGCCCCTTGCAAATGAAACTTTCATCCTCTTGCTCTCAGATGGTCCTGGATCTTCTGCAGCTTCTTCAGGGATGTCCATTTCCTCCAAGCTCTCAAGTTCCTGGCATATGCTGTCCTCTTCAGTGTCTTCTTCTCCTTCTTCGAAACTTGTCTTCATCATCCGTCTCTAAGAAGCAACAAAAGAAAGAGAAAAAAAAAAGACTATAAAAACTTGTCGTTTTAGTAGAATAGTAATAATACATAGGTACTAAATTACCTACTTCTAATTATCAAAAGGTATTATTTAAAAAATATAAACTCAATCATAAAGATGCCAAAATCATGCTCTCATGTACAATTTTCTTTCAATTATAATGAAACTATTTACTTATTTGTTTATCTATTTTTTAGAATACTAATAATAAAAAAAAACTCACCAATATCAAAAGTTGTTTCTTGGATTTGTCGGTTCATTTTTGCAAGTTCCTTTTGCAACTTGATTTCTTCAGCTCGAGACAACTTGAGATCCACTCCAGTCATGGAACCTGGGGCGGCCCTTCTGCCCCTGTTTCACGAGAAACGCCTTATCTTCTTCCGATTTCGAAAGGCATGTGAAGGATACTACCTTGAAAAATTGCATCTTGATGTTTAGTCGTTCGAGCTTTCTCCTAAAAAATGAAACACTTCTCGCATTGTAAGTTTTTGCTGATTCTCGTACAGTTAATTTCACAGTTTTTTTTTTCACAATTATAAAATAAAGCACACAAAAACTTGACGATTTTGAGGGTAGTTTACAACCGGTGATCTGGTGAATGGGATAGCCCACAAGAAATTTACTTTGGTTTTTGTCACAGTTTTAAAGTCTATGTGGTCCAAGAATTGATTCGTGTAGTTTGTCAAGTAAGAACGTGTCGTGTATTGTTAAAAAAATGTATTTATTTTTACATAATTCGACAGTAAATGATTGCCATTAAAATACTAATGATTCAATAGTTCGTCCAGCCTCCGTTAGCGTCGACGATCGCCTGTTAGCTTTTTGGCCAAAAATTTGACATCTTCGGGGCATGCTTTCGACGGGATGTTTGACGTATTCGTGAGGCTAAGATTTCCAAAAAGTCTGCCAGAATTTGCCCCGATAGCTGCTTCACTGGGTACACCTTTTTTTACTACGAAGCTTCTGCTCGATGTATGATCACACGTTCTCGATTGGGTTTGCATCGGGCGACTGTGGTAGCATATTTAGTGTGACGATACCGGATTATTCCCCTTTCCACTGGCTACAAGCTGTACTCCGATGTTTGTGGTCGTTATCCTCTGGAAGAATCCACTTCTTACTTGTATCGACAAATTACCGTGTGGCACTCGGTACTAATGTATTCTTGTAAATCTGGAGCGTTTTTTCAGCGTTCAAATTGTAAGTTAAGATAAACAGTCTCCCAAAACCTTCTTCCGAAAGACATCCCAAATATGAACCTTCATAGGATGTTTTACGGTGCGCTGAATCAAAGCATTTTGATTACATCGTAAAACGTGCTGCAAAAGTTCTTTGTGAGCTGTTAATTGTATTAATAATTTCAGAAAGTATCAGGGTTCAGTAGTGATATTATCTATGTTTTATATGTATATATATATATATATATATATATATATATATATATATATATATATATATATATATATATATATATATATATATATATATATATATAAAATATATATATATAAAAATATAGATAATATCACTATCACATTTAATTTTGAACCTGTTTCTGATGTGCTCAATACAGTAGACGAGAAACACTTTGTTTGCTATTTAGTTTTTTGATATATACAAGTAATACAATGCCAGTCAGTCGATTGCATTGGTAAAATAGTCACCCATAAGTAGTTAAGTTGGGAATGTGGAATCTTTGGCACAATGACACTACTCAGTATATATCACCGCTACACCAAACACTGCCCTCGACGCGCGTTTCGCTAACCATGTTAGCTTCATCAGGAGCGATGATTGACTATCACTCATCGCTCCTGGTGAAGCTAACATATGGTTAACGAAACGCGCGTCGAGTGCAGTGTTTGGTGTAGTGGTGATATATACTGAGTAGATCCATAAGTAGTTGTCAATTTTGATTTCGACACTGCTGTTAGATATAAAGGTTTTTTTTAATTCTTGAATAAGACACAGATGGCGTTGCGAAATAGCCTGGGTCTTGTGACATTTCAAAAGTGTAATGTATCACATTTATAAAAATGGAGTCGTATACTATACAACAACGAGTTCAAAAATCTGAATTATTTTATGAAAATGGGCGTTCGGCGAAAAATGTTTTTATAAAATTACGTAATATTTACGGTTTTCATAATCGTCCATCTGAAAGCACTATCAATCAAATTGTTCAAAAATTTCAAGGGACTGATTCAGTGGAAGATAAAAGAAGAGAAAAATATAGTCGCAGCATATTCATTTGGTTCTTGAAAGTATTGCTGAAGACTCAGAAATATCCATTACTCGAAGTTCACAATAAGTTGGACTCATGGCGTATTTTACGAAAGGATTTAGCTCTGAAGGCATATAAGGTCCAAATAATACAGGAACTAAAGCCATTGGATCATTCAAAACTTCGTGTTCTTATCAATTGGATCAAAGGAAAACCAGATGATTTTTCTCAAAAAATTATCTTTTCCGATGAAGCACATTTCCAAATTGATGGTTTTGGGATGAGGAAAATCCACGATTGATTCATCAGAAAATTGCTGGTGAAGCTCTAACTATGAATGGTTTTCGATATCGTGATATGATAACTGGATTTTTGTGGCCTGAATTGAATAATAAATACTCTGAAATCAACGCCATCTGTGTTTTATTCAAGAATTTAAAAATCCGCTCAATTTAGAAAGAGTCTTTATGAAATTTAAGTAATTTATCGTCATTTTCATTTCATTTATTTTCAGTCCCTGTTTGATTTGAAGTGGTTAGGCCGTTTCGTAGAAATTATGATTTTTGTCAACATTGGTATCTGTGATGAATACACCAGAAGTAAAGTAGGTAGGTAAGATGGAACTTTGGCCCATTTTCTGTGTCCTATATTATTTAAACAGTGCAAATTAAGTAGTCCACGGGAGCAGAGCCGCAGGCACATGCTACTCTTAAATAAAATTTACTATTTATGCGTTGTCTGGTACTAAAGTTTTAAATATAAATTTCATTGCCTAAGTCATTATATGTCATCTTCTGAGTTATATTACACCATAAAATTTTTAACATTACCTAAAACATCCTAAGGGAAATTGTAGAATCTTAAAGAGTAAATTTATGACAAAAGGAAATGAAACCAACCCGCAGTTAACATAACTCTTTTAAAGTTAAGTAAAAGTTTTTTAGGTCTCTTTATTTCCCGTCTGGGTAATTTAAAGTAAGTTCTAAAAAACGGTTAATATATTTTTTTCGAGTTACCAAATTTGTTGAAAATTCGACAGAATAAATACGAATTGATTAAAAATGTCTGTATTGACGCTTGTTAATAAAGAAGTTTCAACTGATTCGAATTTCCAAAAGTGCCTTGTAACTTTTTTAATTTAAAATTGTAAACAAATATATGTTATCCAGAATTAATTTATACTTAGGGGAATACTTGATTACTTCTGCTAAAATTCTGTTTTTTTTTTTTAATTTAAATACGTTAGCAATCAGATTCTATGGGCTAATTTGCTGGATAAGACACAGCCAATGTGTAAAAACATGATGAGATTCTCTTCAGTGAGGGGTCCTCTTTATCCAATAATTAGGTCTGCTGGCCAGGATTTTTTCAGCATTCCTCTTTGTCTTTGTTCTAGTAAAAGTATCACGATAGGGTTTCTGTGATATTCTAGTTTGTCATGATGCTTAGTGCTTTTCTCCTGAATCACTTCTCTGATGAAGGGTACATTTGAGTCCTCATGTAGGGCCTGATTTGTTACGTACCATGGTGCATTCGTTAGCGTCCTCAGTATTTTTGACTGGGTTTGCTGCATAATAGCAATATTTGACTTGCTGGCACAACCCCATAATTCAATGCCTTAAGTCCATATGGGTTTAATAATTGTCTTGTACAAAAGTACTTTACTGTCTAGTGACGTGCCGGATTTTCGTCCAATGATCCAATACATATCTTTTACTTTCAAGTCTATTTTTTCTTTTTGTGACAATATGTTGCTTCCATATGAGCCTGGAATCTAGATGTAACTCTAGATATTTTGCTGATGTAGACTGTGGTATCTCTGCATTATTTATCTATACTGGTGGGCAATGCCCTTTATTTATCCTACAAGTAACTTGCTTAGATTTAGTTTCATTGATGTTTATGCGCCATTTCTTTAACCAAGTTTCTAGTTGGTCCAGATGACTCTGTTTTTTTTTTATGGGTTTAGCACACGTGCTGCAAGGTAAGTCCCTAAAGCGCTACAGGAGCGACACGTGTGCGGAAAAAGCGATTCACGTTGTTCTTGAATAGCTGTAAATTGTACTCGGTGGGAAGCACAGTCCTGGGTAAGCCATTCCAAAGGGATGATGTTCTTCATATAAAAGACTGCTTGAAAAGCGTTGTACGAGGAGTAACAAGCTGAACCTCATACGGATGTGAAGTATTAGCGCGATGTGTACTTCTAACATGCACCGCTCTGGAAGGAATTAAGCGGGCTACATCCTTCGAACACTCTCCATGAAAATACTTGTAGAATAGACTCAAGTCGCCAACCGTTCTTCGATGTTCCAGCGAATCAAGGCCGCCGGTCAGTTCTGGGTCTCCAATCAGACGAACAGCCCTTCTCTGAACAGAATCCAACAAATGCAGTGTATGTTTGGGAGCGGAGCCCCAAACGTGGGAGCAGTATTCCATTCCAACTTTACAATATCTCGAAGAATTACTTAGAATGAATGACTTTGAAGACAAAATTATTCGTGAAATACTTAACATTATCTAAACTTTGCATGGAACAAAATTATTTCCAATATAACAATCAATTTTATGTTCAGAAAGAAGGAACAGCTATGGGTAATTGTTTGTCACCTTTCATAGCCAATTTATTCATGAGTAAGTTTGAAATCGAAGCCAGTCAAGAATTCGAATATTTCCCAAGGGTATGGTATAGGTATGTGGATGATATTTTCGCGATTTTTGATACAAAGAAAGCAAATATTGATGATTTTGTTTCTAAATTAAATAGCCGGTATGATTCCATTAAATTCACGTATGAAATTGAGAACAAAGGACAATTGCCTTTTCTAGATATTTTAATTATTAAAAATAATAATAGATTAGAATTTGATATCTATAGGAAGGACACAGTAACAGGTAGATATATTCCTAATGATTCATTTCATTGCAAACAACATAAATTAGCCTCATTACATTTTCTAGTTCATCGTTTGGTCACTTTCCCTCTGAATAGAGTAAACTTTAATAAAGAAATGAATCGTATTAGAAATATAACTAGAGTTAATGGTTATGACGATGACTTAGTAAATAAACTAATAAATAGACATAAATTTAGGTTTAATATTCAGAATTCCACCTTTTTTACACGCGAAGAAAATAACACCAAGTATGTCTCCAAACCATATAATCCGAAATATAGCAAGGGACTCAATAAGGTATTTAATAAGGTAGGCCTCACCTTAGTCTATAAGTCATCAGACAATCTGAGGAATATCTTAGGAAATCCCAAAGATAAGATTCCTAATTGTGAGAAAAGTGGAATTTATGAAATTAGTTGTAATGATTGTGACCAAAAGTATGTTGGGCAAACTAAAAGGTCAATTAAAACACGATTTAAAGAACATTTAGCACACTTAAGATACAATAGAACAGAAAAGTCTAGCATTGCCGAACATGTCCTTGAAGCTGATCATACTGTAACACTGGATAATCTAAGATTAATAAAAAATGTATCTGATAGGAGATTGTTGAACGCATACGAAAGTATGGAAATCATAAAATGTAAAAGTAGTTTAAATAAAGACAGAGGGCCTATTCCCTATAGTCCCCTCTACTGGTTACTTGACCGGAACTGATGGCCTTGCCTATGTCATTAGTTCCGCTTGAGTAATTCTAGGGTTAGGCTAAGTATAAATAGGGTAGATTTGTAGTTTAGCTTTAATCAATCATCGCTCCTGATGAAGCTAACATGGTTAGCGAAACGCGCGTCGAGTGCAAAAATAAAGTGTTTGGTGTAGTGGTGATATATACTGAGTAGTATTCCATAGTTGGTCGAATTTGAGCTTTGTAAAGAATTAACAGTTGTTGTGGAGTGTAAAGCTTTCTGGTTCGAAATAATATTCCCAACTTTTGAGAAGCTCTCTTTGCTATGCCTGCAACATGTTCATGCCAGGACATATTTGCTCCCAAATTAACGCCCAACAAATTGAGTGACGATGCTAGGGGAATGGAGTGCACCGACATAACTATGTCGGGTTCAGCAACGTTAACTTTTTTAGAAAAAACTGACGCCTGAGTTTATGTAGCGTTAAATTCCACTTGGTTACTGTCACCCCAAGATAGAATTTCTTGAAGGTCTTTGTTACGTTAAATGACTTCCTGATGTCTGCGAATATTCGCCTGAGACGCCGATGTCCGAGCGTTCAAAATGAATGAAGAGATAAGCGTACTGTCATCTGCAAAGCTGTAGATTAGATTCCCGGTCTTTTCCAGCAGATCGTTAATGTAAATAAGAAAGAGTATGGAGCCTTGGGGCACACCGGCGTTAACAGTAAAGGTGTTAGAAGGAAGTCCGTCGACTGCGACTCGTAAAGAACGTTCTCTGAGGAAACATGAGAGCCACAAACAGAACTTCTCAGACATACCATAAGAGCGTAGCTTATCCAACAGTCCATCTTGCCAAACACGGTCGAATGCCTTGGATATGTCAAGAGCAACCGCTCGAGATTCTTCGAAGTGTTCAATTGCGTTGTTTCAAACATGTGTTACATATGTCAGAAGATCTCCTGTTGATCTGTGTTTACGAAAGCCATGTTGGTGATCGCTAATAATGTTGAATCTTTCAAGGTATTTTAGAAGATGCTGATTGACAGCCTTTTCCATGACTCTCGATATTATTGAAAGCAGTGTGACTGGTCGGTAGTTGTTTGGCAAGGTCTTCTTGCCTTTTTTAGATATCGGCTGAACTGTGGCACATTTCCAGCAGGAAGGAAATATTCCCTTTCTGTAGGATAGGTTGAAAAGTCTACAGAAAACTGGTGTTAGTTCCCTTGCACAGTTTTTGAGAATTATGGCAGGTATTCCGTCAGCGTCAGAAGTTTTTTTGGTGTCTAGCTTCATTAAAATACGTTTTATGATACGCTATCTGAAGACAACATCGGGCATCCTTGACTTCACTATGGGAATAGTAGGTGGTGTTTTTCCTTGGAAATCGGCAGTAGAATGTGAAACAAACAGTTCGGCCAACAGGTTTGCTTTCTCAACAGGAGTCGTTGCAATAGAACAATCTAGCCGTGTGAGTGGTGGTATGGTGAATTTGGTGAAATTTTGACCAACTGCCTTAGCGACTGACCAAAAGGACCTGGAATTGTTGGGACAAGCGAGAAGTTTGTTTCTAATTCGCTGTTTGTGTGCCTCCTTGGTTTCGTCGATAATTTCTTTGCATCTGTTCCAGGCACGAAGAAAGGTGTTATGATTTATGGTGTTAGGATTTTCACGCCATTAGTCGGTAGGCAAGATATTTAAAAGCAACAGCTTGTTTGCATTTTCGGTCAAACCAAGGCTTTCCGTTGGAGGGGCATTTCTATCAGTCTATTTCCGTTATTGTTTACAGTATCCTCACCATATCTACCTATTATAATGTAAATAACTATTAATATAAAATATGAATTGACTTGCCACAGTCCTGGGCAAATCTCGGATTGGTGGTTAAAAACAGATCAAGAATACTGGCGAACTCCCCGTCTCGATCAGGGATCCGTGTTGGTTCGCCAATAAGCTGAGTTAAGCCACAACTGATTGAGAATGATTCAGCTTCACGACCTTGTTCGTCGGTAATATTTGAATCGTAATCTTGTGAGGCTATAACTCGATTTTAGTGAGGCTATAACTGGATCTTTGTGACTAGCTAGAATAACCGTACGTCAGCAAATGTCCCTGTTCCTGTATTCATATTTATTGGTAGATCTGTTGTGTATAGCACATACAGTATCGGGCCTAATACACTACCTTGCGGAACTCCGGATTTTATGCTGTAGTTGTTGGATACCTCTTCGCCAACTCTAGTTCGAAAATTCTGTTTTAAGAGTGGCATATTTTTCTGTTTATCAATTTTAGTGTTTTGTACCAACATTAAAAAACAGAATATTTATGGAATCACTTCGGTGTCTGTCTGGCTGTCACACACACGATTTCCGCCGAAACTATTTGACATATAAAAGTTATAATTTGTCACAAATATAGGAATTGATGGCCTAATCACAGCCGTGGAGTTCTGAAAGTTAAATTTTGACTCAGGGGTGAAATCGTAAGTGAAAAAAAAATGTTTTTTTTTTCAAGGTCATCCAGTGGGATGTGAAGTGAAAACTTGTGAAAACACAAGTTCAATTATATATGGGTATAGCCTGTCCCACAATATAAGATCCTGATTTTTGCCGTTTTAAGTGGGGCAATCTAAAAATTCTGACCTTTTGTTTATGATAAGTTGCAGAGATGGACTTATTAATGCAATTTAATAAAGATTCATTAATGCAAATAATGGATAAGAAGTACACATATATACACCGTTTATGAATATGGGACATATTGTAAAAAAAAAATATTTTAACTTAAATGGTTTCATAAGTCGTACACAGGTACACAGTTTTTATATTATGACATAAATATATGAATCTTAACTTTAACAGGGGACATAATTTATAAATAAATCATTTATATTTTTTTTACTACACACTGACTTTAAAGTAGGAGAAACATTTGGTGCCCTTATTTTTGATTTAACTTGATGCCAAATATCTTCAGTTGGATTAAACACACAGTAATACGGAGGAAGCCGCAAAACAGTTTGTCCATTTTCTCAGCCATACTATCACAAACATATTTCTTTTTCAATTTATCGTCTTTCAAAATTTCCAGAAGATCACTTTTTTATAACTAAAGTCAAAATAAATGTCATTTTCTAACATATATTCCTGTATTTCCGATTTGGTGTTGGCTGCATTAGGAACCTTATTTAGTAGGCGACTATGGTAACTTGCATGTGCATAACTATAACACTCTGTTCGGGAACATTTAGCAAAAGGGAATTTTCATATTGTCTTCATGATAGTCCAAACTAGAATCTTTTCTATTTTTTGCAGATAATAGTAGACTATTTGAAACCCAGCCCTTTTCAGATCCAGCATGCAAAATGGTTATTCGTTTACCTTTATTTGAAGGTGCATTAGTCTGATATTTTGTACTGTTTTCAACCCACCCTTTTTGCACAGTGTCATGGGTATCGAACAAGTTTCGTCAAGGTAAATTATTGGCAAATTCTCTGATCGATACTTTTTAATTTCTTGTAAATAAGTATGTCGCAAGATTCGTAATCTTTGTAACTCCATCACTACTTGCCTTTTGTTGATTTTTCGGAACGTGAATCCCATTCTTAAGAGAAGTCTGTGAAGGGTTGATCGGCCAGAATTATATTGGTCCCGCCCTGCACCAGTCTTAATTTTATTTTGTCTAGTGTCGGCACCAACTGCTCTTCATACAGAGAATATATTTTTCTCCTGATGTAGACAATCGTCAACATGATGCATTTGAAAATCTTTCCTATTCCTGAGTGATGGTTTTCCTACAATACCCTTAATTGTAGAAATTGGGGTTTTTGTTAGTTCACTTGTTTCTTGCAAAGCACTTTGTTTATTCAATTTTTTTTTTTACCAAACACTTTTCACTATTTGTTTAGCGTCAAGTGATAAATGTTTTCTCTTGCGATAGCCACTATTGCAATTTTCCCACGGACGCCACATAATTAAAATAGAACCGTTACGTTGTAAGTTGTAAGTAAAACTAAAAATAAAAATAAAAAAAGTATCTTTTGAATCTTAATGGGGACCTTTGGTCATTAGGCCTATATTATCAAATCCCTAAAGGGCTCAAACCGGGTTGCCAGGTACTAAATATATAGGTAAAAATAGATCCAATATGATTGCAGGTGCAAGTGAGGGCTGTCTACAAAGCAGGTAAAATAAAAATTCATTTATCATAATACCTGGAAACTAAGCACAAAACCTTAATAGGGTCGTTTATAGTCCCATTGAAAAAGCAAAAAGGCAGGATCTTATATCTTGGGATTCACTTTAATACTGCTGAAAACTTTATTAAAAATTTTTCGCAAAATCTCTGGAATATTCTCCATAAGGTGTAGATTGAACTAAAATTATCACGAGTGTATTCCTCTTCTTGTGCCGACCCCTTATCGGATATTGGCAATCATTCTGGCTATTAGGACTTTATTTACAGCTGCCCGGAATAGTCCCGTTGTTGTTGTTGAGAACCATGTTCGCAGGTTTTTCAGCCACGAAACACGTCTCCCGCCCTACAGTATCAGTTGGAGTAGACAATATCTTTCAGCGTATCTCATGATGTGGCCCAGATATTCGAGTTTTCTTCTTTTAATTGAATTAACAATTTCCAGGTCGTTGTTCAAAAGTTCTAGCACTCTCTTGTTGGTAGTGTGCTCAGTCCAAGATATTCTAAGCATGCGCCAGTAGAACCACATCTCGAATGCTTCGAATTTTTTACATGATGCCGTAGTTATAGTCCAAGACGCCGCCCCACAGAAGCACTGGAAAGATGTAGCATTTCAGAAGTTTTATTTTGATTTTTAAACGAGATCATGACTTCTGAACATTTTTGTCTATTTCTATTCTGCATCGAACCCTGTGAGTGGTCCCATTCATTTACTGTGGTACTTAGTGACATTCCGAAATAAAATTTCGACTTGATTGGTTACTACAACAGAATGTCGAGAATTTGCAAATGCGAAATGATCAACAAATAAAGAAGAAGAATGAAGACTATAAGAAACTTGAGGAGCATTATAGTATTCATAGGCTTTATTCGTTGGTCATTTTACATTTGAAATTCACATTCTGTTGTAGGGATCAATCAAGTAACAAACCATATTCCGAAATTTTATTTCGGAATATCGATTTGATTTATCCTTCCTAACAATATTAGGTTTATATAGTTGAGCAGTTTTCGATGTTCGAAACTCTCAACAGATGGCACAAGAGCTTGTATCTTGCCTAAGTAGTACCGTTTATATAAAGTAAACCATGATTTTTATAAAATGGCGGAGTCATTCAAAATGGACTCGGTACTCTGGTCTATAGCGACCGTTGCCTAGACACAGATGAAGAGTATATAGGCTCAGAAAATAGCTTACAGTTTACAAACGAAGTTGTGCTAAAATGCGTGTATGTTATGTTTTTTTTGAGTTGTCCTTGTAATGCAGAGTTTTTACTTATGATCATTTGTTTAGTCTTCTTTGTATTTATATCTATTCCGTATTCTCGACGGACATGCGTTACTCTGTCCATCAGTATTTGTAGGTCCTGTGAATTATCTGCGAATATTACAGTGTCATCAGCGAATCTAATATTGTTAATTCTTCTTCCACTAATATTTATTCCTGCGCTGGAGTGCTATGCTAAATATTTCTTTTGCGTATACATTAAATAAGAGTGGTGGCAAGATACATCCTTGGCGTACACTACGTTGGATTTCTAAGTTTTTTTTATATTTGACGAGTGTATTTACCTTTGGTAATTTTTCTGCTATATAAAAAATTTTTTGGAATGCGTCAATAATAGTCTCTCCACCTATTTGAATAGCATTAGACTTATACAAATGATAAAAGATACTAGTTCTGCTAGAGGCAGAACCCTGCTAGACAATGTATTTTGCAATTTTCCTATTGAAATAGAAGTTGAAGTTGTAGAAAGTTTTTTTAATCATCGCAAACAAGTTTGTATCTAAATCCTATATACTTATTTATGAAAATCATTTCGCGCTGCTTTTGTGAAGTCACTGATCATTTTATACCTCCGTAACAAAAATTCTAATTTTAAAAGCAGTTATTCTATGATATCCAAATTTGGAGGTAATATACCAGGTGTACAAGTATGAAGTGCGGATTTCAGACAACAGATGATGCACCAATGCAGTTTGTGCTATAAAGATTTGACACTGCGCCATTTGGTTGTGTCATCAACAAGTGTCAGACGCGCACGAGTGATAAATTGGAAAAGTGTGAGCATAGTGTTGTGTTGTTGTGTTCAATTTGTCGAAATTTATACCGAACAAAGAGCATTCGCAGACTACATTAATTTTTTGTTTCATTTGACGAAAATTGCTGTTGAATCATACCGATTACTTCGAGAAGCTTATGGTGAACATGCTCCATCGCAAGATACGTGTGAACGATGGTTTCGGCGTTTCAAAAGTGGTGACTTCGATGTTGCAGACAAAGGAACGTGGAAAACCGCCAAAAAAATACGATGATGTGGAATTGCAAGCATTGTTGGACGAAGATGATTCGCAAACACAAAAACAACTCGCTGAGCAATTGGGCGTTAGTCAACGGCTACGAGAGATGGGAAAGATTCAGAAGACCGGTAGATGGGTACCACATGAGTTGAACGACAGGCAAATAGAAAAGCGCAAAAACACGTCTGACATTTTGCTCGCTCGGTAAAAAAGGAAGTCGGTTTTGCATCGTATAGTTACAGGGGATGAAAAGTGGATTTATTTTGAGAATCCCAAGCGCAAAAAATCATGGGTAGACCCAGGCGCACCATCCACATCGACCACAAGACCGAATCGGTTTGGCAGAAAGACGATGCTCTGTGTTTGGTCGGATCAAAGGGCCGTGGTCTATTATCAGCTGTTAAAACCTGGGGAAACGGTTAGTACTAAACGCTACCAACAACAATTGACCGATTTGAACCGTTAGCTGCTTGAAAAAAGGCCAGAATACCGAAAGAGGCAACACAAAGTCATTTTTCTTCATGACAATGCTTCATCACATACGGCAAAACCAGTTCGCAACACGTTGGAAGCACTCAGCTGGGAAGTTCTGCCCCATGCAGCTTACTCACCAGACTTGGCTCCTTCCGATTACCACTTGTTTGCATCGATGGGTCACGCACTTGCTGAGCAGCGCTTTGGTTCGTACGAAAATGTGAAAAAATGGCTCGATGAATGGTTCGCAGCAAAAGGGGAAGATTTTTACTGGCGTGGTATTCACAAATTGCCCGAAAGTTGGGAAAAATTTATAACAAGCGATGAAGCATACTTTGAATAAAGCATTTTTTTATCATTCTTCTGAATTTAACATGTTTTTTTAGAAAAAAAATCCGCATTTCATACTTGTACACCTGGTAGTGGTTCCAACAAAATTTTTAAAGATCAGCGGAAAGCAACTAGACTTCTATCATACTTATTCTTCCATGACCACGACAGATAAACATTTGTCACACTTAAAATTCTCATTTTGGTGGAGAGTTATCACGCCAGCAAACAGACGGATCGACAAACGAAAATTGACCACTATGTTTTTCAATAATATTACGCCATGCGAAGATCACATTGTAAATTAGACAGTTGAAAAGGGTTGAGCTAACCTAATGAAGGCTAAGAAAATTTATTTATGATTACACTGGTCAAGATGATTTGTGCTACACGTAAGCTAGAATGTGATTTATGTTTACCTACCTCAGTTAAAAAACCCGAAAAATTGTTTGTTCAATCACCCTCAGTTTTTTTGTAATAGTGGCAGACACTTAAATTGCATTATAAGAGGAGGTCGTTGAGAACATTATTTTGAAGTTAAGCCATCTTGGAAATAATAATTATTTTTTGTTTTCATTTGAGTAATCTACGTTCAATAACATGCCGAGAACTTGTGTAAATAATCCTGATCGATTTTGTTACGTATGTGGTGAACTTACATTCATTAGTCAGCGGAGAAATTTTACCGACTTGGTTAAGAAGTGTTATTTTGAATATTTCGGATTTCCAGTTTGCCACCAAGATAAATTGTGGGTTCCTCATATATGTTGTGCTTCCTGTGTTACTCTTTTGACTGGATGGGCTAACGGAACACGTCACATGACCTTCGCAATTCCAATGATATAGGCCGAATCAAGAGATCACACATCAGACTGTTATTTTTGCAAGCAATCAAGAATCCAAACTTACCATCTGCAAGGAGACCGGTGCCCCACAGTGAAGTGATGCCTGTACCAACACCTCCACAAAGTGTACAATTAAATTAATTAAGTCGTTGGACTTACCTCAAGAGGACAAGAGATATTACATTTGCGAATCTAGCACTTCTTTTACACCACATTTAATAACACAAGGTGACCTAAACGACTTGGTGCGTGATTTGAGTTTATCCAAAATGCAAGCTCAAGTTTTGTCATCTAGATTGAAAGGATGGAATTTACTTCATTTAGAAACGAGAATTTGCTATTTCCGCAATCGTGATGATGAGCTCAGAAGTTATTTTTCTCAGGAAGGTGACCTTGTTTACTGTAACCTCCTCGGGCCCCGGGTATCATATATGATACCCCGAGTTCTAAATTATTTAACAAATCTGCAGCTCGATTTGGACAACGACCCGCTGTTATCATATATGATATGCGTATATTAATGCGCAGAAATTGCCGGCTCACGTTGGGGCCAATGTAGTCGAGATATTCAGTTGTTTACATGCATGTTTCGAGTCGCCATGGCCCGCTGCTAATAAAATTACGCAAAATAAACGTAAGTACCTAGTATTTGTGTCGTTTTTTTTAATAAGCTTCTAATTATTAGTTAAAGAAAGGTGGGGAATATTTGTTATAGTAGGCATAGTAGGATAAATAATATTTTTGATTCCTGGAACCCAGGGTATCACCGTTGATACCGTGGGACCTAAACGATACATTTATCATTTTTATTTTCAGCGCTTTCTCTTCAAGAACTACAGGATATCGCAGATAATTTGAATTTAAATGATTCCGATTTGGACGAAAATCTTCTTGATGACGACGAGGAGTGGGGCGCGTGGGATGAGCCTTCAGAAATCCAAACTTTTGGCGCCAGCCAAGACCAAATGATCCTTGAAAATGACCAAGAAGAGGACGATAATTTAGGCTGTGAGCTTGAAAACAGTAGCAGTTGGGACGACGACTTGCCGTTAATAAATTTGATTCCAATTGGTAAAAAAAAGGAAATGGAAGAGAACCAATTTTCAACCACAACGTGAGAAGTATGTGCCTTGTGATCGAGATCCGTTGAGCCTTGAAAATATTCCAAAGCCACTTTTTCAATAAATACCTTGACGATAATTTTTTTCAATCCATGGCTATGTACACAAATATGAAGGAAGTGAAAGTATCAGGAAAGTCGCTGGGGACCAGTCCAGAAGAATTAAAAACGTTTTTTGCGTGTTTGCATGCTCATTGGTATTTACAGTTTACCAAGAATCCGAATGTTTTTGGAGGTCGGATACCAGGGTACCAATCGTTTCAGATAATCTGTCAAGAAATCGCTTTTTCGCTCTGAGAACACGGCTAAAAATTGTGGACGATGATTCTGTATCCAACGAGGCTAAAGCACTTGACAGATTTTGGAAAGTCAGACCGATGTTGGATTCAATCCAAAAAGGTTGTCGACAAAATAAAAGATCTCAAAACGTATCAATTGATGAACAGATGATCCCATTTCATGGAAAGGTACTGATGAGACAGTTTGTGCGGGGAAAACCTAATCCTGTTGGGCTGAAAAATTTTGTTATGACGACGACTACCGGGATACCACTTGATTTTCATTTATATGAAGGGAAGGGCAAATCCACAGAATCCAGTCTAATCCATACACCAGAAAAATTAGATGTTGGTGGAAAGGTGGTGTTGAAACTAACAGATACTTTACCAGTAGGAGTATCAGTATTTGTCGACAGATACTTCACATCAGAAACATTGATTGATACTCTGTTTTCTCGGAAAATATACGTAACTGGCACGCTAATGAAAATGAGAATACCAAAAACAGATCTGCAGTTGTTATCTGACAAAAATTTAAAAAAATCTGGAAGGGGCAGTCATGATATGTTGGTTACTGAAGATAACAAAATAGCTCTTACAAAATTGTTTGATTCTAAACCAATTCATTTGGCTTCGGGAGAATTTGGAACAGAGCCCTTAGGTTCATGCCAGCGCTGGTCAGTGCAGGAAAAAAAATACATAGAAATCAGTCGTCCATCAGTGGTTCAGCAATACAATGAAAAAATGGGAGGTGCGGACTTGTTGGACAGAGTTATGTCAAAGTACCCTATGAGCAGTAGAACAAATAAATGGACCATCCGATGTATTTACGCTTTTGTTGATTTTAGCGCTGCAGCTAGTTGGCTCCAATATCGAGAAGTTTGCGCTGCTGAAAAAATTCCCAAAAAGGACATCGAAGACTATTTGTCATTCAAATTTTCGCTTGCTAAGTTTCTTTTGTACAGTGAAAAACGACATGAATCAACTTCGACAACTACTGAAGAAGAGAACAATGAACCTCCAAGGAAAACAAGAAAAATTATGTCAGTTCCTGACAAACGTTTACGAAAACAAGAAGCGAAACATCTCCCGGAATTCGTTAGCGAGAAACAAAAATATAGGTCAAAATGCAGATATCCTGGGTGCACACACTTAACCTTTTGCAAATGTGTTGAATGCAATATATTTTTATGCTGCAGTATTAAAAGAAACTGTTTTTCTAAATTTCACAAATAAATACTGAAAAAAAAACCTTAATTGTTTTAATAGCATCTTAAGACCCAAAGTATCATTTGTGATACCACAATTTTTGAAAAAACTGCGCTTTTAAAAAAATTTATCTATAATGATTAATGTTTTGGGACCCCTGAAGAGTATTTATTTCACTTGGCAGCAAAAAATTTACGTCAATTCTCTCTTGGGCCCGAAGAGGGTAAGACATTAATTCTGTAATGAACTTATTAGGAAACACCAACTATACCAATACAGACTGGCGAAGATTTATAGACTCTTCAAAAGTACGTCTAAAGGCTGTTCTTTTGCATAATGTCACTAACCAGTAGCCCATGCCACTAACATGAGAGAGTTTAGAGAAAATAAAATATTGTATGCATTCTTGGAAAATATGTGGAGATTTGAAGGTGATTGCTATTTTATTAGGGCTACAATATCATTATATTAAAAAAGATTGGCCAAAACGTAGCTCACTTACTCCTGGACAAAAAAATGTTTTGTTTTCACCTTTGGTAAAACCAGAAGATCTACTGTTGCCACCACTACACATAAAACTAGGTCTTATCAAATATATTATCAAAGCGATGGACAAAGCTGGCTAAGGATATTTATATTTGAAAAAAAAGTTCTCTAAAATTAGTGATGCTAAAATTAAAGAGGGAATATTGGTTGGACCACAAATTAGAGAATTAATTGAAGACCCTATTTTTGAACAAAAAAGAAGTTCACTGGAAAAAATCCGCCTGGATATGTTTAAAAAATGTGGTTAAAGATTTTCTTGGAAACAATAAAGCTGAAAACTACAAAGACTTGATCAGTAAGCTTTTGACGACCTATAAAGCACTAGGATGTAACATGTCACTCAAAATTCATTTTTTGGATTCTCATTTGGACTCTTTCCCTGAAAATTTGGGAGTAGTAAGCGATGAGCATGGTAAACGTTTCCATCAGGATATTTTAGCCATGAAGAAAAGATACTAAGGTAAATGGAGCCCAAAGATCATTTTTTATTTCTATACTATCACTGTAAAATATTAATATTTAATACATTTTTTCAAAAAAATATTACAATAACACCTGATATGTTATACAAATTCTACTTTCATTTTATTATTTCCATCTTATACTAGATTTAAAATATGACAATAGAATCCGTGTAACAAAAAACGGTTGAAATTTTGTTGACCAGTGTTATTATTATGCACAAGCATATTACTGACCTAAACAACAAGAGACAAATCAGCTTTCTAGCACACCTTTACAAACGATTCAGCAAAATTATAACTAAACGCCGTACATCCAAAATTAACTTCTATTAGCTTCTGAAGCAGGTTGATATTCGTTCTATATATGGAACTAACGATAACTTATAGGTTATTAAAAGTTTCTTAGAAAAGTTCGTCAAATTTAACAGGCCCCGCGTGTTAATATTTGTGGATAATGAAAAAGCGTTTAACTCTGTTAATCATAGATGTTCTAGTAGAGTACAGATATTTTGCCATACTATAATATAGTTATGACTATCTAACAGCAAACTTGAAATTATTCGGAATCAGGGATACATTTAGAGGGGTGCGTAGAGGCAGACCAGGTGGTACTCGGCTAAACTATTTACCACTTTGTAGGAGTACATATTCAAAAACATCAGACTTAAAGGTCTTGGCCTAAATATGAACGGTGAAAATGTTACCTATTTTCGGTTTGCAGGTATACTGATGTCGGATGGTTTAAGTACGAGGGCAGAAATGCTATCGAAACTAACATTTGCTTCGCAGAAAATTAGCCTAAAAATTAACACGGATTAAATACAATTCAAAACGACCCTAGTCCCTAGTTAAAACATATTAGAAATGCCTTGGACACGGGATTAAAAAAAAATTGATAGGGATAATTAGAGAAAGGGTTGACCTCACCTGGTTCTAATTTATAATGAAGAGACCTTAATAATGACTCAGAGATTAGTATATAAAGTAGGAATTGCACAAGAAGCCGAGGTAAGTTCTATGCTGGAAATGACATTGACAGAGATTGAATACCAAACGAACCACTCTAATAGAAAATTAGAGTTACACAATTAATATTTGCTATCAAAATTTATTAAGTAATAATAATAAATTTAAAATATAGTCCTTTAGTTTAAACTATTTGAAATAATTCATAACCAGATATTGGTTCGCCACAAATTCCGTAACAAATATTTTTGATGAATAGTAATTATAATTATTATTATGGCTTTGTAAAATATCTGATAATGAAATTCTACGAGGTATGCATTTTAGGATTCATAATTAACGGAAAATTTATGTTGAATGCTTTCAAAGCATTTGGTCAAATAAACAACATTATAGTGGATTAAATATTTGCTTATCCTAAAATTAATATTGACAGAAATATCGTTTCGTCGAGAGCATTAATTCGACTAAAAATTAAGAAGTTTCAATTATACTTACCAAAAAGGATGCATTTTTGGTTTCATTACTATAAATAATAATAAATTTTTGATACTGTGATTATTATATTTTAAGAAATTGTGAATCAAATGTCATTGGATAATGGATAAATGTCATTAAAAGTGGAATATGTAGTATGCAGATATTATAGATTTAATTATTAAAAACTGTATATTTTTTAAAAAAGCACACAATAATTCTTTTTCCTTGTTATTTATTGACACTTGATAAAGCTTTGTCTGAAGGTATAGGCGTAACATATGTAGTAATAATATTGTTAAGCAGAATTGGGCTTCTATTATTATTTTTTTAATTCCCATAACTTAACAGTTATTTTATTTACAAGTCAATATAAATAACATGCAGGAATAATTATACTTCGGGGGGTAAAATTAGTAGTAGACAATAATGATCGTATCGAGTGTAGGATGTCACTGACTGTCACTGGTTAAATTGCATATTCCTTAAATTTAGGATGTCGAAGAGTTTTCCATATTTAATAATATCTTCTACACGCCATGGTGGATTGTAAGGTGTAGTGCTACTTTCTGTTGTCCCATGATAGTGTAAAATGGTTTTTATTTATGAAGAGAGGGGGAAAGTATAGACTTCCAATATATGTGGTAATTGTGGTAAAAATACGTTAACACCCATGCTAGCAGTATCGTTTTATCTGTTTCATGAACTGTAAATATATGTCTTATCATTTAGATAAATATTCTTTTACTTCTTCAGCCTTCATCCATCCTTTGTTGGATATAGACCTCCTTCATATCTTGCCAATTCCAATATATGTAGTAATTGTGGTAAGAATACGTTAGTATCCATGCTGGCAGCATCGCTTTATCTAAGTTTCATGAACTGTAAATATGTTTTATCATTTAGATAACTATTCTTCTTTAACTTTCATCGATCCTTTGCTAGATATAGGCCTCCCTCATATCTTTCCACTTTTGACGGTTTTGTGCTTGTTTCATCCACATGAACTCCGTCGTTCATTTGAGGTTATTAGTCCAAAGCTTAGGAGAACATCCTCTCGATCGGTTACTTATTTCAATCTCTCTTTCTCTCTTTCTCTATATATATATATATATATATATATATATATATATATATATATATATATATATATATATATATATATACCCGAACAAAGCAAGGAATTTTCAAAGTTCAAAAGAACAAAATCGAAATTGTGATATTATATGAGTGCGAATATATTATTGTTGTATTGTTTAATCGAAATTTTAAACATTTATTTGATTTTTAAAGTATTAATTTACTTGATTTTTTTGAATTTAATACTAGAATTCAAAGCATTTTCTTTAACATTTCAAGTAAACGCTTCAAAAACCTAGCAAATATTTAACTTTAAGTAAATACTTTAAAATTGATCTAAAGTTTTTTTAACAGTGCAGCCTTATAATAATAATTTCAGTCATCCGGTACGAAGTTTAAGCAGAACATATATATTTTTTTGTCTATGGGTCTAGCACACGTGCTGCAGGGAAGTCTCTAAAGCGCTACAGGAGCGATACGTGTGCGAAAAAAGCGAGTCACGTTGTTCTTGAATCGCGGTAATTTGTACTCGGTGGGAACCACAGTCCTGGGTAAGCCATTCCAAAGGGATGATGTTCTCCATATAAAAGACTGCTTGAAAAGCGTTCTACAAGGAGTAACAAGCTGAACCTCATACAGATGTGAAGTATCAGCGCGACGTGTACTTCTAACATGCACCGCTCTGGGAGGAATTAAGCGGGCTACATCCTTCGAACACTCTCCATGAAAATACTTGTAGAATAGACTCAAGTCGCCAACCGTTCTTCGATGTTCCAGCGAATCAAGGCCGCCGGTCAGTTCTGGGTCTCCAATCAGACGAACAGCCCTTCTCTGAACAGAATCCAATGCAGTGTATGTTTGGGAGCAGTATTCCATAATTGGTCGAATTTGAGCTTTGTAAAGAATTAACAGTTGTTTTGGAGTGTAAAGCTATCTGGTTCGAAATAATATTCCCAACTTTTGAGAGGTCTCCTTGCTATGCCTGAAACATGTTCATGCCAGAACATATTTGCTCCCAAGCTAACGCCAAACAAATTGAGTGACGATGCTAGGGGAATGGAGTGTCCCGACATGACTATATCGGGTTCAGCAACGTTAACTTTTTTAGAAAAAAGTGCCGCCTGGGATTTTGTAACGTTAAATTCCACTTGGTTACTATCACCCCAAGATAGAATTTCTTCCAGGTCTTTGTTAAGTTGAATGACTTCCTGCTGTCTGCGGATATTCGCCTGAGCAGCCGATGTCCGAGCATTCAAAGTGAATGAAGAGATAAGCGTACTGTCATCTGCAAAGCTGTAGATTGGATTCCCGGTCTTTTCCAGCAGATCGTTAATGTAAATGGGAAAGAAAGTAGGAGACAGTATGGAGCCTTGGGGCACACCGGCGTTAACAGTAAAGGTGTTAGAAAGAAATCCGTCGACTGCGACTCGCAAAGAACGCTCTCTGAGGAAACATGAGAGCCACAAACAGAACTTTTCAGACAAACCATAAGAGCGTAGCTTAGCCAACAGTCCATCGTGTCAAACACGGTCAAATGCCTTTGATATGTCAAGAACAACCGCTCGAGATTCTCCGAAGTGTTCATTTGCGTTGTTCCAAACATGTGTTACATAAGTCAGAAGATCTCCTGTTGATCTATGTTTACGAAAGCCATATTAGTGATCGCTAATAATGTTGAATCCTTCAAGGTATTTTAGAAGATGCTGATTGACAGCCTTTTCCATGAGTTTCGATATTATTGAAAGCAGTGCGACTGGTCGGTAGTTGTTTGGCAAGGTCTTCTTGCGTTTTTTAGGTATCGGTTGAACTGTGGCACATTTCCAGCAGGAAGGAAATATTCCCTTTCTCTAGGATAGGTTGGAAAGTCTACAGAAAACTGGTGTTAGTTCTCTTGCACAGTTTTTGAGAACTATGGCAGGTATTCCGTCAGCGCCAAAAGCTTTTTTGGTGTCTAGCTTCAGTAAAATACGTTTTATGATACGCTGTCTGAAGACAACATCGGACATCCTTGACTGCACTATGGAAATAGTAGGTGGTGTTTTTCCTTGGAAATCGGCGTAGAATGTGAAGCAAACAGTTCGGTCAACAAGTTTGCTATCTCAACAGGTGTCGTTGCCGTGTGAGTGGTGGTATGGTGGATTTGGTGAAATTTTCACCAACTGCCTTAGCGACTGACCAAAAGGACCTGGAATTGTTGGGACAAGCGAGAAGTTTGTTTCTAATTCGCTGATTGTGTGCCTCCTTGGTTTCGTCGATCATTGCTTTGCATCTCTTCCGGGCACGAACAAGGGTGTTACGATTTATGGTGTTAGGATTTTCACGCCATTGTCGATAGGCAAGATCTTTAGAAGCAACAGCTTCTTTGCAATTTCGGTCAAACGAAGGCTTGCCGTTAGAACGAAATTTCTTCGAAAATGGAATGTAAGCTTCCATACCAGCTAAGATAACATTGGAAACCTCCCTGGCGCAGTCAGATGGGTCGGATCGAAAACAAACGTTTAACCAAGGGAAAGTTCGAAAATATTCCGTGAGATTTTCCCATTTAGCAGATTTGTAATGCCAAATCTTGCGCGGTTTAGGCGCCTCTCTGTCACTGACTGGTAGGACACTCGATGTCGAAAGCAGTTTATGGTCGGAAGAACCCAACGGCGGATTTACGGTGACCTTGTAAATCTCCAGATTGGTGGTTAAAAATAGATCACATATGCAGAACATATAACATAATAGCATCTATACTATCAGAATTTCGATTTTGATAATGTTTGGCTTGTTCGGGTACAAACCAGGCGTCTGCCCTCGTGATATTTTATTAATTTAGACCTAAATTTTCCAAAAATAACTTGGGACTTATTTATTTAAAAACTCAAAAGACAACCGTTTTGGCTGGAAAAAGCGGATCCAGCTTTGTCCTCCGGTACTGGCGGCGCCTGTGTTTTGCAGGTTCCCTCTTATTTTATAAAGAACAAACTAAATTTTTTGATTTTATATGATTTTACAAAGTTAAATGGAACGATATTTTTTGGGCCCTAAAGCTGGGTCTGGTCTCAACGGTGTCAACAAATGTTATGATATGTGATTCAAGTGGTTAAACGACAGGTCAAAATTTCGGGTCGCTCTCTTGGTCTATTATCCATCTATCTGTAAGTACATAATCAATATATTGCTATTGCTCGACTTTATCATTGAGCTGTGTTCAGCACCAAAATTTTTTAAATTTATTAAATAGTTAAATTGCTATGTTTTACTGACATGTCGTACGTTCTATATATTAAGTCATTTGCATTTGATGACCAAGTATTTGTTCGCCGATTAGCCCACATAAATTTTGGAACATGACTTGATATTGTGATTCAAAACACCTGTTTTTGTCTTTTAGGTTACAATTCTATTTAAACTTTAGAGTATGCTGTAGAGGCAGATTAACGTAGAAAAAAGCTACGAAAACTAAAATAGAAGCAACGAATATTTATTGTGCAGTAAATTATATTTAGAAAGTTGAGAAATCGTGGTTCTCGATATTAGACTGCGTTGATTTGGAGTAATTTCTCAAAGTTTCTCCTACGATTACACGAGATGTCCATGAATTTTTAAATTGATTTACAATATGGTAATTTTAAGGTTCTTGCAACATAAAAGGAACCTAGAGTTTTTGAGTGGTGTGACTGGGCTGATAGGGCGAAAGGGATCGATACATTTAGTTAATCCAACAACAGAATTAGTATGTAAGGGAAACTGTAATGCAATTATAAGTGATTTTAAAAAAATAAAATCAATATTGTACTTTTTAATCGTTTTTGGTTAAAAGAAATTAAATATAATTATTTTTAGACATGAGCGATACGGGACGTAGAGATAGGTACTAATGTTTTTTGATTAATGTTTCAGCATGAGGTACCACTGCTTTCTTGAAAATGTCGAGTCGTAGCACATAGATTATTCTTTAGTGTAAAAGAGTCGACTTATTTAAGGACATAGCATACGTGCTTCAGGGCAATCCCTAAAGCGCTGCAGGAGTGACACTTATGAGGAAAAAGCGATTCACGTTGGTCTTGAATCGCTGTAAATTGTACTCGATGGGAAACACAGTCCTGGGCAAATTATTCCAAAGAGATGAGGTTCTCCATATAGAAGATTGCTTAAAAAGGGTTGTACGAGGTATAAGAAGCTGAGCTTCATACTGATGTGAAGTATTAGCGCGACGTCTATTTCTAGCATTAATCGCTTTGGGATAAATTAAGCGAGCTACATCCATCGAACACTTTCTTGTATAAATAGACTCAAGTCACTAACCGTTGGTTAGTTATGGGTCTCCGATCAGGCGAACAGCTCTCTTCTGGATAGAATCCAACAAATGCAGTGTACGTTTGGGAGCAGAGCCCCCAACATAAGAGCAGAATTCCATCATTGGTCGTATTTGAGAT
Source organism: Pachyrhynchus sulphureomaculatus (assembly GCA_019049505.1). NCBI lineage: Eukaryota > Metazoa > Arthropoda > Insecta > Coleoptera > Curculionidae > Pachyrhynchus > Pachyrhynchus sulphureomaculatus. The sequence continues at coordinate 177,359,312 of CM032454.1, forward strand.
TTATACAGAGTTAACAGTTGTTGTAGAATGCAAAATTCGAAATAATATTCCCAGCGTTTGAGAAGTTCTCTTTGCTATCCTTGAAACGTGTTCATGCCACGACATATTTGCTCCCAAATTAACGCCCAGTAAATTGAGTGACAATGCTAGAAGAATGGAGTGCCCCGATATAACTATGTTGGATTCAGCAGCGTTAATTTTTTTTAGAAAAAACTGCTGCCTGGGTTTTTATAGCGTTAATTCTGCTTGGATACTGTCACCCCAAGATAGATTTTCTTCCAAGTCTTTGTTGAACTGCTGCTGATATTTGCATGAGTAGCGAATGTTCGAGCGTTCAAAGTGAATGAAGAAATAAGCCTACTGTACCTGCAAAGCTGCAAGTTGGATTCTTTATTAGTGTTATTTTAGTAGGATTAGTATTTATTTTAGAAAGTATGTTTGCAAGGAAAAAAAACCGGTCAAGTGCAAGTTGAACTTGCACAATTAGTGTTCCGTACGTTGATTGTTTTTAAAATAAAAATTTTTGTTAGGGTGGTATAAAATGATCAGTGACCTCACAAAACACAACACCTCAAATGAGTTTTCAACAGCGGGGGGGGGGGGGGGGGGGAAGGGGAGGGGGGGAGGGGGGTTGTTTCCAATCTTTACTGAAAACTGGTGACCTTAAAATTTTGTTTTTTTTTATATACCAAATAAATTATTAAAGGTAATGCACTCGTGATAATTTTCGTTCAATCTATACCCCGTGGAGAATATTCCAGAATTTTTTCAAAATTTTTTGATCAGTACTTTTCGAGATAAGGTAGGGGACAGTGATTTTTTAAAAGTAATACGAAGAAAAGTGTGCGCAAGTATTACATTATATATATATTTTTTACTCGTGTTTTCACAAGCTTTCATTTGACACCACTCTCGATGACCTAGTATAAAAATTTTTTTTTCACTTCTGATTTCACCCCTCAAAACGAACCCCTTAAGTCAAAATTTATGTTAGGGTGGTATAAAATGATCAGTGACTTCACAAAACACATCCCAAATGAGTTTTCAACAAAGTTTGTTTCCAATCTTTACTGAAATCTGATGACCTTGAAATTTTTGTTTTTTTTATATACCATATAAATTATTAAAGGTAATGCACTCGTGATAATTTTCGTTCAATCTACACCCCGTGGAGAATATTCCAGGATTTTTTTTCGAAATTTTTTGATAAGTACTTTTCGAGATAAGGCCCGGGGACAGCGATTTTTCGCGAATTATTAAAAATAATACAAAGAAAAGTGCGCGCAAGTATAATATTATATATATATTTTTTTACTCGTGTTTTCACAAGCTTTCATTTGATACCATACTCGATGACCTAGTAAAAAAATTTTTTTTTTTCACTTCGGACGTCACCCCATAAAACTAACCCCTTAAGTCAAAATTTAATTCTCAAAACTACATGGCTCTGATGAGGCCATCAATTCCTATATTATTACCAAATTTCACCTTTCTACGTCAAATAGTTTCGGAGAAAAAATCGGGTGTGACTGACAGACAGACAGACAGACAGACAGACAGACACCGAAGTGATCTTATAAGTGTTCCGTACGGAACACTAAAAACCGAGCAAAATACTTTTACTAATTTTATAGTAGATTTTTTTATCATGCATTTTTGATTCTTTATCGTGACTTGCCAAAAATAATAATGTTCGACCGAACAATAATTCTTTCTTTGTGTGGTTCGATTAAAGTGACTTTAAACGCTCTAGCCGTCGTTTTTATCCCTGGATCTCCAATCCTTTGTTCATTTTGTTTGTTCATCGCCAATTTCATTGTAAGCTACCATAAGTAATAATCATTTATTAACTTCTAATTTAATTTTTCAAACTAAAATTTTAATAAAAGGGATGTAAATTCCTGGGATTATTTGTATATTTTAGAGCTGGAAAATAAACATAATATAAAGTTATTTTCCACATTGAAATAATTACAACTACATCCTCTGTTTACGAATTATATATCACATGTAAATAATATCCGCAATATATAATTAGTTAGGAATAATATTATAATAATTGAATATGTTACTTTATTAAATTCTATGTATTTTTAAGTGTAATTAGCAAAAATGTGTGTATGTGAATTTCAATAGAGTTTCATTTTAAATTAGTAATCTGACAGCCGATGAATTTTAATAAAATGTCAGTGGCGCCTCTTATTACACTGTTACCCCGGTTGATTTTAAAGTGTTTATTGGTGTTTAATTAGGATTACTTGATTAGCTATATTGGTTGTTAGACCCCGGGCTAGGTACGTTATCCTCTAAGCCTTCTTAGCCCTATTTCTAAAGGGCTCCACTGATTTTCGCCGGGCTGAGGTTTTGCCCTTGATTATAGAACTTTTCGATTATTCCCAAAAAGGCCAGTGGAAAGAACGAAACTCCACTTCCTATTATTTTAGAGGGCATATATATATATATATATATATATATATATATATATATATATATATATATATATATATATATATATTTATATGTATATACAATGCCAATCATAAAGTTTGCACTATATGAGAAAAATTTTTATTATAAGAGCTTTTGAAAATTTAACTTGGAAATATGTTAGTGCATGTTTTATGTTTAGGATTATACCCAAATTAGGTCATGACGTCACATGCCTTGCCTGTTAAATTTGACATTTAAATTTTAAAATGTAAAAAAATCGTATTTTTATTAAAAACATCGAAAAAAGGTTATAAAGAGAAAATGATTGTATTGCAGTTTTACATTTATGTACCCATGTTCGAAAAGATCTGATGAAATTGACTTTTTTCAATTATTTTCCCGTAAAATGACATTCAGCTGTTTTTACACATAAATTATCTTATGTACTTATTTATTAGTTGAAGTTTCACTAAATGTTAAGAAAAAAAATAATTAGGCCTCAAAATTAAGCTGAAAAACGAGTTCTGTCCAAAAGTCGTACTTTAACAATGTAATGTTGGTGCAAAGCTGCATAATTTTTATGGCAGCTCAACTTCTAAGGGCTAATATAATAAATATTAATGTTACGTAATAAATTTGAGCAAATTTGTAGTTTTTTAAGTTTCTTAATTCCTTCTTCAATGCACGAAATAGTTCTTTTATAAATTATATGATGAACATTCGCGGGAACCTCTTTATTAATTTCATATACAGGTTTTGGGGATAGTTTATTCTAAATGTTTTTTAACATATTTTCAAAAGGTCAAAAACAAGATTTTTAAAAATTGTTACAACGTTTTGAAACGCAATATTGGTGGAAAGAATAACCCCTCTGACTTTTTCATGTAGCGGCCAGTAGCTGCATATGTCGAAAAAAACACTTCAAATCGCCTTGCATATGCAGTATTCGTTGTGTTTATTCTGCTTAAAAACAAAACCAGTCACACTACCGATATAACCTCAAAGCATTCTTCCCAACAGTTCAAAGAATACGCAAACCTAACCTAGCATGTGCGCGCAACTTATTAATGCAATGCGAAACCGTACGCTCTCGTGGAAGCTACTGTACTATATCAGGTTTTTTGGGTTGCAAATGCCTTGTAATCAAAATGGCGAAATTTCAGTAAATGTGATCCTTCTAATTTTCTACAATCGACTCGATCTCTCCCAGAAGATACGGCAGTCTGAGAACATTACAAATACCATGCGAATATCTAAGCTGTATTATTACGATGGATGTAGGATGATACCGCGTGAGCAGCTGAAAGTACATGCATCAGTGATTCTGATTTTTTGTTGCATGTGCTACACTTTATGTCTGCTATTTTGGTCAATCGACTACGATACAGTAGGATATTAATCACACCATCATGACAAGCTAGTAAAAATCCTTCGGTCTTGGACTTAAGACCATATAAAACTAAATGTTACTTTTTTCGATAGCTGCAGCGAATCGAAATACGAAAACACTTGATGTTGAGTTTTTTCTGTATGCTGCCTATAAAATTGTTGTTATTTTGCTGCTTTAATGATTGTTTTAAGTATAGGTGGTTCTAAATCTAGGATGGTAATCTCATCATTTTTTTTTGTGAGATGACATTGCTGAAGGTTACTTCCAGACTAAGTTTTTTCGCTCCATTTTCCGCAACCCTAAACAGAAAGGCTCACACTCTTCTCCGTTCATGGCCGCAGACCAATTCTAGAAGAGAATCGGAACACCTTGCAACCTTACATATTATTATTATTAATATATGTTTAAAAGTTAAGAAAAACAAATTGAAAATAAAAGTACCATATTTCTTTCATTTTAAGAAGTTGTCCAAAACTTAAATTGGCAGAATGAAATCTAATACATATTTTTTTGAAGATCTAAAGCGCCATTAAAACTTTTTGTGCAGATACGTCAAAAAATAAATTATAGCTGCTGTTAGTCTTACGTAATTCCCAAAAGCACATATATTTTATTTATTTTGTTCAGCTGAATATTTAGGTTACAGGGTTCAGGGTCGTAGTGACCCTTAATATTTAAATAAACCTAAAAATTAAAGACTTTAGAAATAAGAACGTCAGAGAAATGAGAAATGGTCGTGGGCCTAGTGCCGGTAATATTTCGTTCGAACTAATTAAGTAGACCTGATTTGATTGAGTAACTTTAATTGTGAGCGAAAGGATCTCAATAATTACCGTGGCTGATTGGCGAGAAAGCGTACAAATGCATTCATGCATTTTAATATTAATACATAAATAATCATTTATACTCTATCCGTTTGCAAGGCGAGGTAATAAATCATGGAAAATTATGCAAATTAACTTCACGCGATAGTACGAGTCTCGGTAACGCACAGTACATTTTACGCAAAAAAGTTACGAGAATATTTTTACCGGTAGTATTAGCTTGGACTACGTTTATGGAAAATTACAATAGAATTATGGCATTCTTGCCTTGAAAAGCTCGAGAATGACCGAGCAGTGGCGTATCGACTGATTTTTTTTTTATTAATTATAGCTATAATAAAGGTTGATTATATTAAAAAAATATATTCCAAAATATTACAGATATTACAATAATATTAAAATTAGTATTAAACAAAATTGAGGAATTATAATAAGATGACAGAACGGTGCCCATCAATGCCAGATGATTACCTACCTGCATAATATATGCATACAAAACAATATGATAGTTCAGATCAAATCAAATCAAATTTATTTATCAAAACATATAAATTTACAAATAAATAGGAAATGAATTACATATAGACAAGTTTTAAAATATAAACGCACCTAGGTGCATGCTCCCGTATGTACCTTTACATAACACTATGTAAATCCTAAAATTTAAAAGAAAACAAATACCAATGTCACACAGTGAAGACCCAATAACCGTATGTTGACTGGTCTTTTAATTTTATTAATATTTATTTATTTATTTATCCACGGGACATGCCCATTTAATACTGAGGGTAATAATTAAAAGTTTATCATTTATAAAATAACACCTTAAACTATAACTTAAATTTAATGACAAAATAAAATTATTATATCTAGCCCTAGTGCTATGTTAATCTTAAACACCTTCTGTATCGGACATGTCAGACATATCCGAACTTAAATCTGACATAGCATCATCTGTACCTAATGGTATAACTAGTGGTTTTACAATTTGGTCCATTGATGAATCTAGTGTCCACATTTTTTCTTCTTCTTTAATTACGTGTTCAACACATTTTTGCCAGTTTTCTGGAGTGACATTACATATTGCTTTTGCAAATTGATTTTTAAGGTCTGTTAATTTGTAGGTCACATTGTTTCTAGCCACTTCGCTTTTTACTTGAGCCCAAATAAGCTCTATAGGATTAAGCTCACAGTGGTATGGTGGCAAGCGAAGAACAGTTATATATATATATATGGCAATTTCGTCGATAACGTACTTATTGTACTTATCTTTGTTCATTAAAACTTCATGTTTGACTAACTGTATTAATTCGTGTTTAACATTGTCATCAAAGAATAATATATTTCGCTGAGTTAACCAAGACTGTATATCACGTTTAAGCATTATCCAGTCATCGTGGGAATACGTTCAACTTTTTTGGAATGTTAACTTGCATTATCTATGACAATTATTGAGCTTCGGTGAATCAAATCTATCATCTGAGTAAACCATTCTTCAAACACATCAGAATTCATATCCTCGTGGTGTCTTCTGTTTTTTTTCGATTCGAATGTAAGCAGACCGCCATTAACGAAACCGCGGATACTCCCCATATGTGTTATAATTAATCGGCATCCTTTTCCAGATGGTGGACAGGAGACCGGGTGACAAACCTTCCATAAAAGCTTGTCTTGAACTAAAAACGTTTTTGTACGGTTATTTACGTACCCTTCATTTTTCCAAGTTTCGTTTAAATAATAAATACGTTTTCCTTGAGAACGCTCATGTCTAATTTTTCTCAGATCTCTTCTCCAGCGTACGATTTCTCCCCTTTCAATTAACAATGATTTTTTTTGAAATTTTTCCAGCTTCTAGAATTGAGTCCAAAGTTGGGATTTTTTTTCAATGAAAAACCCATGAATGATTCTTCGCAGGGAATCTTTTGCATTTTTTGTCAGCTCCAGTTTTATTTTACCTGGTTTTAACTTTGGCACACTAACTCCTCCTGCCCTTTCTTCCTTCAAAATTCGATAGATAGTTGTTTTTCCAACGCCGGTCATTAGGGAAGCCTTTTGAACACTGTCGCCGACACTTAAATTAAGGTTTTTATCACTTTTGATGTAATTCAACACATTCCTAATTATGATCTTTTCATTTAAACTTAAAGTCGTTATTTTTTGACGTTTTTGGGAAGACATCTTTATTGTTCTGAACTGATGCCCTACGTGTTACGTGAGAAAATAAACTGAGAGTATACCCTCGATACGGTTTATAATCCAAATTAACCCCATCAGGTAAAACAACCCGCCTTTAGTTTATTACCCACTGGGTCACATTTATTACTAATTTGCATAATTTTACATGATTTATTACTTCGCCTTGCAAACAGATAGAGTATAACTGTCAATACTGGTATGACTTATACGACAAAAACCGTCGCCTTGGTAACCCTATATAATAATTCTTGAAAGTAAATTAATTAAAATTACGTAGCCTTAGTCCGTTACCCACAAAATTTAATCTTTACCTAGAGGAGGCAATGAATTTGAATAAATTTATTTCATCGGCCATTTCCCCGCCTCAATAGGGATTAACCCTTTCGATATATCACGGAGATATTGGCGAAAATGTCCGAATGGCTGTCAACGTGGTCCAGGTGCCGAAACATACATTTTCATGGGACTTTCTAGTCTATTTGGTAATGTTAGTACGACGTCATCTGAACGAAAGGATTATTACTTTGCTTTATATTTTATTTTTATTGGATTTAATTCCACGACGTGATGTAATGGTGCGATAGTATATATTTTCTACACTAGCGCAATGAAGAGTTATACGGGGGGTGAAAAGTCCTGAGACATTTAAAGAAAAAAACAATGTATTTCCAAAAATCGAAAATAAGCCTCAATTTCCCATTCGACTTTTTCATTTCTGCAAGATCTCTTTCTCCTTCAGCAGCTGCAAAGAAAGACCTAATAATATTTAGGGGCCAGATCTGGTGAATGGAGTGGATGCAGCAGCAACTCATAGCCCAATTGGTCCAGTTTTACCATCGATTTTACGGAGGTATGAGCTGGTGTCTTATCTTGATGAAACAACACTGTTTTCTTCGCTAATTGCGGCTTTTTTCTTCATTTCACCAACATAATACTCTTCGGTTATTGTTCGCCGCTTCTGAAGATAGTCGATCAGTATCAATCTATGCACCAAAAATATTTGCCAAAACCTTTTCGGTTGATGTTTGTGTTTTTGGATGCTTCGGTCGGCTTTCATGCGGTTTCAGCCACTCTGCGGTCTCTCTGTTGGAGTCAGGCGTGTAGTAGTGGTTCCATGTTCGAATCGATGCTAAAAATCTTTTGTATTACACCGAAATAGTGCCAAACAATATGGTGGTTTTTTGAGTGACTGCCTCATTTTTACGTCCGGAACGAGGTGCATCATCTCTGCTTGTACGACTGCATTTAAGTTCGCTAAACCATCGACATTCGATGGAGCAAATGTGTTGTAATACTTCTCAAGCCATTTTTGGATTCTGGTTGTATTTTTCGCACCAAAAAATAATGTTTAATCAACACTCCGAATTCTTTTTGTTCCATCATTTTGCAAAAATTAAAAGTAGCGTGACTCAAACGGCTGTAATTCGGAAATTAATAAACAAAATATGGTGAAAATTTTACACGACTCTTCTAGCTTCCGCGTTCAGTATATGTCACCAACACCAAACACTTTGCTTTTGCACTCAAAGTGCGTTTTTGCTAACCACGTTAGCTTCATCAGGAACGGTGATTGACTAATGAGGCTAACATGGTTAGCGAAACGCTTGTCGAATGCAAAAATAAAGTGTTTGGTATTGTGGTGATATATACTAAGTAGTCTCATTGTGCCAAAGATTCCATATTCCTAACATAATGCATATTTTGCTTACTGAGATTTCTTCATACGGTAGCTCTTGTGTAGGAGAGAGGGGTCTCAGTTCAAATCGAACTCTTATATTCAGCTATCTGTCTTTAATTTGCCTAGATATAGAGATTTTTATCAATTTCAGACGTAAATATAATCTTCAGTTCATTTTATGATATACTTGCGCCCTGTTTAGTCGTAGCGACTTGGGTTTCATTTTTAAATTTTAGCCTTTAATTATTTTTATGAGACTAAATTTTTTCGCTCTGTAAGTCGTCAATAGAAACGCTCTTTTATCACAAAAGTATAGTCAGTTAAACACTAAAATCCTGTTATTAAATTTTGTTAACTGACCGACGTCTTACTATACATACAGAATGACACAAATCATATCGTTTTTTGTTTATGCCGCCATCTCTCCGAAAGTCTCGAGACTTTTCAGCCTATGTAAGTATTCTTCGTATAAATTATTAGTTAAAAAGTGATAGATTTCGAAAAACTACTTAGACCATAATATTATATATAATATATATTTATTTTTATATTTTGACAGTAAACTGAGGAGACTAAGTATATTTTAACATTATGTTTTTTTATGAATCACGGTTAACCCTTTCCAAGAAGTTTCTTTGGGCAGTGACGGTTGTCGTCACTGCCCACCGACAACCATATCTCCATTTTTATGCTAAAATACTGTTTAACTTGTCGGTTAAGTTTTTCCGAATGTTATTTAGGAAAAAAAAATGCTACAAGTGGGTTTTGAATCACAAGGATAACAAGTAACCCCAAAAACTAAACTTTTAGGAAATTAAAAGACGAACTGTTGTTCAGATTTTCCCTATATTTTATTAATCAAAATGAAATAAGTAAAATAATACAACTTAAATCAGCCGTGACATGTTTAGGTACACAGTACCTTTTTCAAACGGTAGTTGAACTTCTACTATTTTGTCTAATAATTAATTTAGATATAATTATTTAAACCCTACCTTAATTAAAGGCAATTTCCTGAAAGTGTTATAAAATAAATGGACATTAAGAGTTGTGTACAATTTTTTTAAGAAATTTACGGGTGAACACCACTGTAAAATTTTCAAAAAATCAATTTTTTTTCTTGGCTTAAATAATTCTTGATGTTGTCTAGAATGTGGGAAAAAAGTTTTATAACAGGGAAAAACCGATTGCACGTAGAACCGGACCGCCTGCAATGCGTGGCAGGTGTACCTACTGCAAGACCTAAAAAGGAATGCATAGATCAGGTGCAAAAACATATGGGTACGAGTTTACGTAACTTAAAAAAAAAAGTCAGGTCTTGGAGGAAAAGGCAAATTAACGGGAAAATTAATCGATGACCTGAGTATTTATTGTGGTTAGGCAATCCATGAATTTGTGGAAAAAATGAAAGATGCTATTTGGGCAACTTTATATCATAAAATATCGACAGACGTAAACCCCCAGCACGAGAAATGCCCGCCTGGTCATAAGTCTTGGTGCTTCTGGCAAAAAGCGAAGGCTTCCGGTAAATTGTCTGAGTATATGCACAAATCTCCAATGTCAACAGAAGTACTCAAAACTATAAAACCCGTCTACGAAGAACTGTCAAGCGACGATTTGCTAACGCGCTGTATTGGCGGTTTCACGCAAAATAACAATGAAGGTTCAATAAAATGGTATGGTCTATGACTCCAAAAACTGTGTCTGATGGCAAAAATATACTTGATATTGCCACACACACATGGCTGTTTGTATATACAATGATGGTTTGTCAAGTATGATGCAAGTTATAAAACATTAAATTTAACACAATAACTTACTGTGACATACCCAACTACAAAGTCTCGAAACATCTAGAAAATATTGGAATAAAGGTAGCCTTCAAAACAAACAATTCTTTGGGTAAAATAATAAAAAAACAACAAAACTGAAACTAAAAAACGTAATAAATTTGGGGGTTTATCAATTAAAATGTGGCTCCTGTCTCAAAGTTGACATAGGTCAAACGGATAGAACATTCAAACAAAGAATATAAGAATATAAAAAAGCATTTGAGGATAAGACTGCAGTTTCACATTGTGCCTCTCGTTTATTTTCTGAAAATTATGGTTTTGATGAAAACTTCGATATATCACACATTAATAACAAAAATAAAACTTTGAAATTGCTCAAGTCGTTGAAAATAAAGTAGATTTATACAACAATCCTTTGTGAAATTTTAAGTTTAAATTAAGGTATTTATCTTTCTAATGTACTAAGTGAAGTCACCTCAAAAAATTTTACATAATTTTGTTACTGGTCAATTTACTCATAACATTTTTAGGAAATTGTATATAATTAAGGTAGAGCTTAAATAATTGTACCTAAATTAGTTATTAGACAAAATAGTAGAAGTTCAACTACCGAGAAAGATACTGTGTACCGAAACATGTCACAGCTGATTTAAATTGTATCATTTTATTTATTTTACTTGGATAATTAAAATATAGTGAAAATCTGAACAACAGTTCGTCTTTTAATTTCCTAAACTTTTGTCAAAAATGAGTTGAGAAATCACAAAATTGACAAATAGAAATGACATTCTATACGGGGCCCTATCGTAATGCAGTATCCAAGTGCTTTTATATTTGCCACCATTTCCTCAACTTTTCGAAGACATCATCAGTCTGGTTGCGGATTTGATCTAACATCTAATATCATTTATTGAATAGATTAGGTTGTCATAAATTCCTGAATTTGAGCCCTGATGCGTTGACGATGAGGCGGACTGCCTTATTTTGAACGGTCTGAAGTAGCAGTGACTGGTTCTGATGATCATTTTGTAAATTGTTAACTTGTTGCGTATTGATAATTTACTGAATTTATTAAGGAGAGAATAGAGCTTGCTGCTGTCAGGTAAACGAATGAGGATCTGCTGAGTGATTGATGAGTATATCAGAAACTATACCTTCCTCAAACCAGAAACTACCGATAAACGGTAAGTTATCTTTTTTGAGTTGTAACAGACGACGAGACTAGTTTTTTATGGGGAACTTTTCATAAAGCACACCTCCGAAGATGGTAAAAATTTAGTGATCATTCGGAAAGTTGCTTGTTTTATTTCTTTTGATTAATATCTCCCTGAAGTACATTTGAGCTATCAAGTGGTAGTGGTTCTATTAAATATGATTTAATATATAGCAAGAACGTTAAATTCAGTTTTTATTTTCATAGTCCGTGTTTGCATAGGAAATACAGCATGAAAAAATGTTCTGATGTTTCAACAAATAGTTACATTGCTAATTTCAGCTTTATTTAAATTTTTATTATCAGTCCATATACGTTGGTAATATCCTTTTTATTACACGGCTAGGAATGCGCTTTTTATCTAATATTCATAAAAGCGACGCTTTACCAAAAAAACCAATATATAATGTAAGATCTCGTAAGCTTTAGTGTCATTTTTTCGGAACGTGTATTAGAATAAATTGCTTTTTTAGCAAACCTTATTTCCTTTAAAATATTTCAATATGTTAAGCATTATTACATTTTTTAGATTATTCCTATTATATTAGACACTGATTTTCAGCAGGGGCTGCATGAAATTTTAAACGAATGATGTAACAAACAAGGATTTATCACAATATAGAAAAAGTGCAATAACATCGTGAGCACCTACATTTGAACTTCCTCCCGAAGTCATATTCATTATTAGTCCGTGAAAGTTTCTAATTAAGACAGACACTACTTTACAACACTATAAATAGAAACAAATTAGAGGAAAATAACCATGAACGAAAATTTAAACAACTCTTTAGGATCACCACTAGAGATGCATCAGACTTCTGCTTCTGCAGAAATTCTGCACACTTTTTCACATCCGCTTCTGCATCTGGTTCCGCATATTTATATCGGAACCTTGTCGAAATTTTCTAGATAAGGTGAGATAATGGGAAATAAGGAGAAATAATGTGAGATAACACGAGATAAGCCTAGATAATGGGAGATAAGGTGAGATAATGAGAGATAAGGAGAAATAATGGGAAATAAGGCAAGATAAGCCTGGACAAGGCGAGATAATTGGAGATAAGGAGAAATAATGAGTGATAAGGAGAAATTTAAGGGAGATAATCAGAAATAATGAGAGATAACGCGAGATAATTCTAGATAATGGGAGATAAGGTGAGATAATGAGAGAGATAAGGAGAAATAATGGGACATAACGCGTGATAAGCCTATACAATGGTAGATAAGGTGGGATAATGGGAGATAAGGAGAAATAATGAGAAATGAATAGAAATAACGGAAGACAAATCGAGATATGACTAGATAATGGGAGATAAGGTGAGATAATGCGAGATAAGGAGAAATAATAGGTGATAAGGCGAGATACGCCTAGAAAATAGGGGATAAGGTAAGATAATGGGAGATAAGGAGAAATAATGGGAGATAAGAGAAACAATGAGAAATAAGGCGAGATAAGCCTAGATAATTGGAGATAAGGAGAAATAATGGGAGATAAGTCGAGAGAAGCCTAGATAATGGGAGATAAGGTGAGATAATTGTGATAAGGGGAAATAATGGGAGATAAGGAGAAATAATGGAGGATAAGGAGAAATAATGGGAAATAAGTCGAGATAAGCCTAGATGATGGGAGATAAGATGAGATAATGGGAGTTAAGGAGAAATAATGGGAGATAAGGCGAGATAAGCCTAGATAATGGGAGATAAGTTGAGATAATGGGAGATAAGGAGAAATAATGGGGGATAAGGAGAAATAATGTCACCTTAGGTTTTTCAGACAACATTGTAGTAATAGCTAATAACGCCAATGAGCTGGAGGAAATGTTGAATCAGCTGAATGTGGTGGCTGCAAGGGTAGGTCTTAAAATGATATTTAAAAAGCAAAAAAAATTATGAGACTTGAAAAAACATACAGATAGGAAGTAATCCCATGGAACGCGTCGATACTTAGGTTACATTATTAAGATCGGAAAGAAGACCCAGCATGCAGAAATTACCAGTCGAATAAGGTTGGCATGGGCATCTTTTGGGAAACTAGGACATATCTTAAAAAGTACTACAATACTCATAAACCTAAAAACTAAAGTCTATAATTTCTGTGTTTTACCAGTCAGCACATGTGGACTGGAAACGATGTGTCTCACTAAATCAGTTTTTAAAAAGCTCAAGACTTTACAGAGAGCTATGGAGAGAAGCATGCTTAGTATTTCCCTTAGGGATAGAATTCATAAAGAGCAGATAAGGAGATGAACCAAAGTCATTGACATAACTCTCGAAGCGATGGGCAGGTCATGTGGCTAGGTCATTCGGAGACAGATGGATTTATAGGATTACGCAATGAAGAGCCAAAGAAACAGGAAGAAGCATTGGACGTCTACAGAAACGAATTGTTGATAATAAAAGAGTAGTTGCGGACAAGCAGTGGTTAAAGGTGGCAAAAGACAGGGAAGCATGAAAGAGATTAAAAGGGACCTACGTCCAGGAATGGACAGATTTAGGTCGAGAAGAAGAAGAAGAAGATAGCGTAGTGGGTGAGGTGTCTGCTTTCTATGCCGGTGACCCGAGTTCAAATCTCGGCTCGAAAAAGAATAAATTTAAAAACAACTTTACAACATGACGGTCGTCTCTTTCGGGAAGGCTGTGGCAAATCATCAGTAGTGTATCACGACTAGTAAAACCCTCTCACTTTAACCTTGGATGGACATTAAACTGTAGTCTGTGGAATACTTAAAAAGGCACCAACTACAGGGAAAGGCGAGAGCAAGAAGCGAAATGGCTGGATTAACAACCCCTTCAATGTAAGAAAATCAAGTTAAGTATTTATTATTTTAAAGGGTTTAAGTAGAACTATTAGCTTTTTCAAAATTAAATAAGTTTAATTAATGCTTACTCTTTCTTCTTTTCTGCATTTCTTTGTAATTTGGCTAAAATAAACACGATAAAGCTCCCTCTAAAACATTCCAAAGCTTCCACTATTTAAATAAAATAGTAGTTTACAATTACAGTTACATTTGCATTCTATTTGCAAGCCGTTAAAAACAAAGGAGAGTTTTCTTTTATGATTCCTGAGTGCTGTACTTATTCGTTTTTAAATAATTATTTCTTTATTTAAATGGTAATTATTGTTGCTTTAATAAACAGCAAGGATTATGTAAACACACACAATATTATGAAAAAGCAATTATTTAAATAACTCTCAAAATAAGTAAAGTTGTTTTTGGGAAAAAGAATTTACGGTCTGTCAAGTAAGAACCTGTCCGCGATAATTCGTTTTTGGTAGTTGCGATTCTAGCGATTCAACAAAAAATCGGTAGAGGGAACCCTTGTCTACGACGCATATTAGTAAAAGTGTAAATCGATTCCGAACTTTCATCAAAATCACGTCAAATCCAAAATGGAGTACGTTGATTGATTTTAAAATAAAAATTTTTGGGACGGAGTTATAAAATGAACGACGAAACACCCCAAATGAGTCTTCGACAAAGTTTTTTTTTTTTTTATTCCGATCTTTATTAAGGTAGTTCACTCGTGATAATCGGAGCTAAAAGTATAGTCCTATAATAAATACAAAAACTTTAAAATGCTGAATGGCAGAGTATTGTATTTTTGTCGGAGACTGTGTTCGATATATGGAAACTTTCATATGCAGACACACACTTTTAATGACAATAAATGTGGCAACGCTGCCAATGCGTATACCGCCTGCTCTATAGAATGACGTTTATATAGATTATTATACTTTGTGTATGTTTACTGTTTAGACCGCATCATTTCTATTTAAAATAAAAAAAATATATAATTTAAATAAAAAATTCCTTTTGATTATAATCAATTGCGACATAAAGGCAAATTTGCAAACGAGAGCTCATCAATAAACCCCCTGGGAAACATAAAAGATCTTATATGGCAAGAAAAGATGAAATAAGAAAACAAAGAGCATCAAGAGCTAATTTGCTTGTAACGAAAAAACTTAATAATAAAGAGGCCACGAGAAAAAATAAAAAAAAAAACATGAAAGGGTACAGTATCAATCAAATTGTGGACTGCAGATGGACGTTTATCATACTGATGACATTACTAATTCTCAAGCGTGAACAAATATATTGAATAATGTTTCAATTACATCCGAGGGCTGTGGCTTAGGGTATTTCGATTTAGAAACATCAGGATTTTCAAGTTCAGCTAATATTTTGCAAATATCGGCGAAATATCGGGATAAAAAATTTAATGTTTATTTTAGGCCTACGCAGCTGATTAATTACCACGCTTTCAAAGTTAAGGGCTTAAAACATGTTAACGGCGACCTAAATTTGTATGGTAAACCTATAAAAACAATCACTCTAAAGGACGCATTAATTTAATTCCAACAGTTTTTAAATTTTTCCCCAAAACCATGCGTACGAGGCTGGTTTGAAAAGTCCGTGCAAAAATAAAAACTACTTATGTGTTTGGGGTAAACCTTTTTTATTTTTCGACATAGTCTCCTTTTAGGCTTATACACTTCGTCCAACGATGTTCTAGTTTGTTGATCCCTTCCGAATAATAGGATTTATCCAAGTCTGCAAAATATCCATTAGTGTCTGCAATCACCTCCTCGTTTGAATAAAATCTTTGTCCCGCCAGCCATTTCTTCAAATTTGGGAACAAATAGTAGTCCGGGGAAGCCAAGTCTGGAGAATAGGGGGGATGTGAAACGAGTTGGAATCCTATTTCCATTAATTTTGCGAACCACAACTGCTGAGGTGTGTGCTGGTGCGTTGTCGTGATGGAAAAGGACTTTCTTGTGGGCCAATCGCGGGCATTTTTCTTGCAGCTCGGTTTTCAAACGGTCCAATAACGATAAATAATATTCACCTGTAATAGTTTTAAACCCTTTTCCAGATAGTTGATGAGGATTATCCCTTGCGAATCCCAAAAGACAGTCGCCATAACCTTTCCGGCCGAAGGAACGGTCTTCGCCTTTTTTGGTGCAGATTCCCCCTTGGCAACCCATTGTTTAGATTGTTGTTTGGTCTCAGGAGTATAGTAATGTATCCATGTTTCATCCACAGTGACGAAACGACGCTTAAAGTCCTCCGGATTCTTCTGGAACAGCTGCAAACCATCCTTGCAACACTTTACACGATTCCGTTTTTGGTCAAGCGTGAGCAATCGCGGCACCCATCTTGCGGATAGCTTTCTCATGTCCAAATGTTTATGCAAAATATTATGTACCCATTCAGTTGAGATGGTCACAGCACTAGCAATCTCATGCACCTTAACTCTTCTTTCATCCATCACCATATCATGGATTTGATCAATGATTTCTGGAGTCGTAACCTCCACAGGCCGTCCAGAACGTTCAGCATCACTTGTGCCCATATGGCCAGTCCGAAAATTTTGAAACCACTTATAAACTGTTCTAATCGAAGGTGCAGAGTCACCATAATGTTTATCAAGCTTCTCTTTAGTCTCCTGAGGCGTTTTGCCTTTCATAAAGTAATGTTTAATCACCACACGAAAATATTTTTCGTCCATTTCTTGAAAATCACTCGACTTCCTTGATTCACACGAATGCCAGACACAAAGAAATAGACCAATATAGCTGAAACTTGGTGTGCGTTCATTCAAGAGATGCTACTAACTAAACATGACCTAGATACGCGCCGGTGGTGCCATCTCTCGGACTTTGCACGGACTTTTCAAACCAGCCTCGTACTTGTTGCCCATAGTGCACGTTTTGATTCGTCCCATTTAATTCAGGATATAATTAATTTTGCAATGTTCGAGGATTTTGAAAGTATTGCTGGTTTTTCGGACACAGTAAGTCTTTTTAAAAAAACGCTTTCCTGGCAGAAAAGGCTCAGAAATGTTTTTAAGCTCGGAAAGTTAGCGCATAATTTATTGCAAATAGCACCAAACGAAAAAAATTCCATGAGGCGACATATGACGTTAAAATCTTTAAGAATTTGGCAAATGAGGAAGAGAGAAGATTTAATTAGATATTATATATCGTATAAAGAGTGCGTTATGGAAAAACTAATATTGCCATAATTAATGCCTTTTAAAAAGTGTTATTTCAGATCTTATGATTATAAGAATTGCATCTGAATGCATAACTTTGAAAGATCTAAATAGTTCTTATGATAAATTGGGTTTTACAGGAATAGTACAATTACTATCTAGTCGAAAAGACAATGGCAAACCATGTGTAACCAAAGATACATGAGTAGTAAATAAAGTAATTAATTAGTTCACAAATAGTTTATAGTACTTTATTTATTTAGCACTAGTATCATCACACATTTATTTATTTAGTTTTATGGAGAAGATTTATAAAATATATACTTAATATTGTTATCAATTGATATGTAATAGTGTTGATAAATAAATATATTATTAACTTAAAATATTGAAAAATTATTGAACCTACAAACATATTTTTGTTAAATATAAATCTTTTAAATACTAAAGAAAAAAAAAATAATTAAAAATTTTGTTTTAATTAATTTTCAATTAATACATTTAATATTTTTATTTGATGATTATAGATAAAATTGATAAATATATTGTTTTTATTCAATAAATTATTTAACCTACAATTGAATTTCTGTTTAAAAGTTAACCATTTTAAATGCTTTTTGAATGTTGGCGCGTAAAATATTACGACATACAGCGTTGTTATACGCCCCTCACTACGCGATTACTCTTTTAAAACACTTATCAGCTCTAAATATTTATATATTTTTAACAAACAGATAAAAAAAATTATTTTTATTTCCATTTCTAATTTTTTTTTACCAAATATTAGTTTTTTTAAAAAATTCGTAAGAAAAGTTCTTAACCGATGATATATACGAAACTACTCCTTTTTTATACTTCATTGGCCTATTGCATGTTAATTATGTGCACTTTAATTATGAATATCTCGTTTCGCAATAGGACATTTTTTTTTTAATTAATTGAAAAACATTTAGATTAACATCATATTTCAATTTCATCAAATTCTTAAGAAAAATTGATTTATGACTGAACTACCTTAAAGGTAATGGAATTTTTTCAAATTTTTTTGATCAGTACTTTTCGAGATAAGGGGAGAGACAGAGATTTTTCGCGATTTTTTTAAAAATAATACAAAGAAAAGTGTGCACAAGTATTACATTATATGTATTTTTAAAACTCGTGTTTTTACAAGCTTTTATTTGACATCCCACTGGATGACCTGGTAAAAATTTTTCGATTTTGCCCTTCAAAACTAACCACTTAAGCTAAAATTTAACTTTCAAAACTACACGGCTCTGATGAGGCCATCAATTCCTATATTAGTAACAAATTTCAACTTTCTATGTTAACTAATTCTGGAGAAAATCCGGTGTGACAGATAGACGGACATACGTACAGAACACTAAAAAGCACACACAGAGATAATAGAAATTTGTCTAATACGTGTTAGGCAAATCTTTATATCTCTGATTTTCATAAAAATTTCCCCACATACTTCTTGAATTAAATTGACTTGCTTAGTAAATCACTCTACGTACCTATAGTTGCAATTTTCATCAAACGTAATCCCAGAAAATCTACTTTTGGAATTTTGCCTTTAATATGGCTGCTACAAAGCAACTTTCTGAAACTTAAATTTCCGACGAGAGATCCCGAAACTTGTCAAGAAATCCAATTTTAGGATAATAAATTGGATATATTAAAGTACAGGAATTTAGTTATCCAGACTTTACCTGCGAAGGGAATTATATGCAAGATGATGTAAAAAGACTCGACGATCTTATAACCATTTCAGGATTTCCCTGCGGGTATCCATAGCAAAAAAATAAATTATGCATTCTTTTCTCAGTCCAAATACATTTTATGTAACCAATTTGAAATAGTTATTCTATCTTGTTCGAAAGTTACAGCGGCAATAGACAGACAGCGCTACTTGCTTTTAAGCGTTGGCTATGTCAACCACTCTGTCGGCTCGAAAGCTGCTGTGTCAGCTTTCGATGGAGTAATAGGTATGCATACTTAGTACAGTTCGTTGTATCCTACCACCGTATTCCGTAACTTCTGGGATAAGTACCAGTAAATTATGTTCTCTTGTTTGTCAATTCTAGCACGACTTACGAATAAGAAAACAGTGGGTAAACTGCTGAAATATGGACTTCGTCCGTTTTCAGTCATTTTATATTAACTAGATAGACAGAAGTTAGAAAGTAGACTTTTCCTACCTCTGAGGGTAATTTTTCGACAAATACAATACTTTCTTTAGCTGAAGAAGTAAAAATTCCAATTAATTTCATTTTAGAAGTAGCAAAAAATATGCTATCAAAAGTAAAATGTCGGCAAGTTCTGAAAGATGCAATTTCTCGACTGATTTTTGCATCGTTAATTTCAAGACAAATTACTCTCGAACACGTTTTTATGAAGATTAATTATGTGCAGCGAGTTTCTAATTTACAGAACCTGGCTATCTATTTAGTAGAGATGAAGCTTAACGAAGCCTGAGATATTCTCAAATTTTCCCTCAAATTCGTTGCAGTGTGTCGACCTTAGATAATTATATTTGTTTTTAAAAAGTTATCAATAATATAACGTATCTAACCCTAAAAATGGACTCTTCTAAGAGTCTTCTGAAATTATGTCAGAGTTTCAGTTGTTTTAATCTTAGCCATGTCGTGAACTCAATCAAATAAATAATCTTATTTTAACATTGCATAACGCCATCTTCCCATTATATACGGAAATATACAGATGTAGCGGCTCGTCGCTCTGTGGCATAGTACTTGCTTGCGGTGCAGAAGGTCTTGGATCCCATCGCGGCAGGTCGGTTACTTATTTATTAATTCATTAAGTATATTTGTCCTGGCCACGTACATAGATAGTAGTTGTTTGCAGGAATGCAAATAACGTCCGTGGCAGCAGTACTGTGTTGTCTACAAGGTGCAGTGAAGTACAAAAATGTATGTTTCGGCACTGGGATAACGTTGATAGGTATAAGACCTCCTCGCCGATATCCTTAGGATATGAACAAAGGGGACATTGTCTTTATTGCTCTTAAAAATCAAGGCTAGGCCTCTTACTTACATTAATAAATGAAATACGAGAGAAACTTATTAGATATGTTTGCTTATACTAACTTAACCTAAGCTCTTGTACTAGTGGTCCTATACTAACTCAACTTAGGAAATGTGTTTTATGATACATGGTTTTCTTAATACTAAAAAATAATACTTAATAATAATAATAATAACTACCATAGCCTAAGACTTACGCTAACTAGTATTAACTTAAACTAGGACTTATTCTAACTTATTCCAGATTAACAATTTTCTTTCATGGCGGGTGAGGGGGGTTATCGTCTTCACCCGAGAGATGGTCAGACGGTCTAGGAAACTGGCGTCGGACATGTTGCGGGAGTCGGAAGGCGTCCCTGATACATAGGTTTGGGTGCTGGGACGCCTTCTCCAGGAACTTTAGCTGGATTTTCCTTATGTGTGCCTTTATAGTAAGCACACCAATATCCCTGTGAATTTGACGATTCCCCATAATTCATGGAGCTCCCGTGATCATCTCTGCACTGTCTGGAGTTGAGCTCTCCTTGTCTTGGAGAGCTGGCACCAAGTGGGGCAGGCGTAGGTGAGGCCTGCCTTTACGACGGTGTTGTAAATCTGCAGCTTGGTTCTTGGCAGCAACTTACTGGAGCGGTTTAAGATGGGGTAGAGTTTGCCCGGCAGTTGCCTCGCCTTCCTGCTAACAGACCTGGTCCTTTCAAATAAGTTGTTTCTCATACTGGAAGCCCAGGTACTTGATGGAGTGAAAAAAGGTAACATTCTTACTCAGGCGAAGAGGCGAACGATAAAAAAAGCATATCGAAGTGTATGCTATAAGTATTAATAACTAGTTAGTCTAGACCACCTTCCATTGTCAAAAACAAATGTGGTTGCTATAAAACACTATCAATTACCTGGAAATCCAGTACAACAAACAGCTCATCTGAAAAAACCAGGTCTACACTGCCACCAAGAAAGCTAAGCAAATGCTGGGAAAACTAGACCCAATTATAAACCCCTCCAGCAAATTGCCCGCCAAAACCAAGCTCATGATCTACAACACAATTGTGAAGGTAGGCCTCATTTATGCCTTCCCCATATGGTGCCAGCTGTCAAAGACAACGAGAGCACAAGTCTAGGCAGTGCAGAACAAGGTCCTGAGGATAATTACGGGAGCCCGTTGGTTTATACGAAATAATCAATTACCCAGAGACCTCGGTGTGCCTACCATAAAGGCAGACATGGGGCAAAGTCAAATGAAGTTCCTAGCCAAGGCGTCCCAGCATCACAATCCAATCATCAGGGACGTCTTCCTAACTCTTCTCCATGCTCTCAGTCAATCACCGAGGCCCTCAGACCCTCTCTCGGACGAACACAATGGCCCTCTAAACCCGCCATGACAGAAGAATGTAAAACTTGGTTTAGTTAGCATAAGCCCTAGATTAAGTTACGTTAGGTCATAGACATGTTGAAAAAACACATTTCCTGGGCTAAGTTAAGATTAGGAACACTATTGTAAATAATTAGGTTAAGTTACAATAAGTATACTTTCTCACTCTGTCAGAATAACGTCCATTTAATGTAAGTCAGTCAAGAAAATGAAAAAAAAATGGTTTGATATTTAGTAAATACGTAAAGGCGAAAGGTTTGGTGGTCCAGACTTTACTGTACTACGGATAAAAATTTCCCACTGATGAACCCACGCTTTTCGACGTTGTGAGAAAATTTGAAACCAAATATTGAAACATGATCCACTAAGTGGTAGAATATCGTACCATTAATATTTTTGAGAAAATTTAAATTGTTTATTTACAATGTGTGATTGAAATTTTCTGCATCGTTTGATAAAAAAATCATTTTCTTGTGAGGTATTCATCGAACATTAATAGAAATTCGGGAGGATACTAAAAACTAAATGCAGTCAACAATAACATTCTTAAAAACATGTAATTATTCATTTTTGCTAATTTTTTATTATTTTTTGTGATCAAGTGCTGATTTGGCCCTATTCTACATAAGAATTTTTTTTTTCAAGGAGTAGAAGCTTTGAGCGCTATGGATTGTAAAACCGTTCAAACATTTTTGTGCTCACTTTTTGGGTTAACGGAATATAGTATTATTTGCGCGCCGCGTGTGCAACTGCGACCCCTTGAGTGGCGCATTAAATCATTGAATTGATCCGTGAAAAAATCAAACCTCGAGATTTTTGTGTTTCTTCACGTTTTAGGATTTTTAGATGATGAAGAACCTAGTCATTCATTTTCGTCGGTCTGTCAGTCTGTTGGCACAATAACTTTCGAACGAAATGAGATATTAATTTCAAATTGGTTTATAGATAATATCTAACAAGAAGATAAAGTTGTAACATTCATTTTTTCCTGGATTTTAAGACCATGCAATGTTACTGATTCTTCACTTCAAATTGTATTTATTTTTTATTTAAAAATATCGACCGGTATATTAAACAACAGTTTCAGGACATTCAGTATATACTGTGTGGTACGGGTTGCTGATCGAACCTACCGCCAGACCGCGATTGGCGAAATATTTGACCCGGAGTTTTGATTGGAGCGTCCGGATATTACCGGTAAATATCGCACGATTATTTAAGGGCCTGAGAAACTACCAGCTAGGCTTATTTCCATCGAGCCGCAGACCAGGCTTTTTTCGATCGAGCCGCAGACCAGGCAGTACCGTCTAGCCGAGAGGCTATTTTCCATCTAGCCGAAGTAGGTTAATTTTCTTCAGAGCCGCAAAGTAAAAGTACCAGTTTCGACAATAAAAGCTGTAGTGAGCTTTCTAAGTGTTAAGAAAAAGTGTGAAATCGGGCGTAGTCCATCACAGCAGGACTGAAAAACAGTAAGTCAACAAAACTCCCTCCAATAGACTTATTTAAGAGCAGTGCATTAACAGCAATGAATAACAGACAAAAAAGTGAAGTGTAAAACACGATGTCTCGCCTTCGGGGGTTGTAAAAGCTTAAAGTTTAAATGTAACAACTACTATTTAGGCTAGAATTTTTTGGTATAACTGTAAAGGTTAGAACTTTTTATTTTCATTTTAAAAATATGAATAAATTCTTTTTTTGTTGATTAAAGCTAGTGTCTCACTGAATATTTATTTCTCTTTTCAGGATCAGTTGTACTAGACTAATTATTTTTAGTAATATCCATAAAACACTTCAGTTTTTTCTCATTTTTCTTAGCTGAAGTTAAATCCTTTCTATTTTAAAATGAGTGGTGCCCAAAAAAAAGTCGTACAACTGAGGTTTCTTTAAAAATAGAATTAAATTCCAAAAAGACGTACAAAAATTATCTCTTACCCATATCTCTCCACCAAGGAAAACTGAGCTAGTATTTCTTTAATTTCTTTAGTTCTTTTAAAATCAGGTTTCACTCAATTCATTATCAGAAATTAAAGCGGGGCTGCAAGAAAATTGTGCTCAAGCTTGGGGCGTCCAGTATTTAAAAATGTTACAAAATGACGCAGTCTACATGGGGCGAAAAATAAAGCAAAATTAGCACACCTTACAAAATTGCGCTCAAGCGTGGGACAAACAACTTCTCACAGGGTACGGAAAAAGATGCCTCAAACTGAGGACAGTTTAGCATGTCATAAAAAGACGTAACATAAAAATTACGCCCAAGCTTGGGGCAACACATTTTTTCACACGATACAAAATAGCGCTGTCAACGCGGGGCTTTTGGAATTTTATTTTTTAAAAAAAGGGTTCAGTGTACTAGCTTTCGAACAAAATAAAAGCTCTAACTTTGCAGATATTTTTATTTCATAATATTTATTAAACGAAACTACACTATAGCAGTAAGACAAAAGCAGGAAATTTGTAGAATTTTTTTATTTCAATTTATCTGATATAGATATTTGAATTTTGTTGTTGACTCTAAGATAAGAGATTCCTACTTTTTTCTTAAAAGCTGGCTTTATAGTTCAGATGGGCAGATGTGTTGGTCGACTTTAATTTTGCATTGTTGATTTATTTTGCGGATAACCGAACAAAAGACTGTTCTTTTTTCTCACCTATATTTTGCATGAATATTAAAAATACTTTGCTGATATACGAAACGATATTTAGAGATTTTTTTATAGGAAATTCTTAAGATAAATTGGTAAAGGAATGTTAATACAAGGCGATACTTAGAAATTTTTTTGAAATTGTCGAAGATTTTTTTTAATGTTTGGTAAAGAAGTTTACATATTTTAAGTGCCTTCACGTATTTTTTATTTAGACTATTGGGAGCACAGGAGAAATATTTTTATGATTTTTTAAACAATTCTTTTAAATTGTATTCATTTATCATGGAAGCTTTAAATTTTAAAGTCAATCACTTACTGGAAAATGAATTCGACTATGAACTGAAAATCCGTCGTACTTTCTCAGAACGTCCGGTCGCGGATAAAAGAAAGATTCTAACTAGGATCTTAAGTAAAGAAATACTCCAATAAATCAGATTGGACTAGATAGTTACAAAAAGTTTCTGATTTTTTAAAGTCTAATAAAAATTTTTCCTTCTCAAGTTAAAACTCCTGCTTCTCCAAATGGTCACATATCTCCTTTATTCGTGCATAAATATTTAGATAACAGACCGCATATCAAGATAAATCTATTAGGTGCCCATTTCTCGGCTTTATTTGACTCTCGTGCAAATGCCTCCATTTTAGGTAAGAATGGTATTAAAATTTTAAGTCGTTTAAGTATAAAAATATGCCACGTCAAAAATAGAAGTGTTACCACTGCAGATGGCAGCCGTCTAAAAGTTTTAAGTACGGTTGAGTTGCCGCTAGCCTGCAATGGTCATTATTTAGTAATTTCTGCTTTAGTAGTACCTTCTCTATCACATACTTTGGTTTTAGGATGTGATTTTGCACAAAAAATTCGGAATTCTAGTAAATTTTAAAAATAATTCGTGGTATCCACAGTCCCTAGAAGTCAACTCTCAAACAAGTTTTAAAGACTGATATTCAGAAAGTTCTTTAGAAAACCTTTTCTCGCGTCTATGTACCCTAGATGATCTCTCGCGGACGGAACGCTTAAAGACAGAAAAGTAATAAGCTCTTTCAAAGAAATAAGTAATAAAGATAGGTTAGGCCGAACGAATAAAATCACCATGTCTATAGATACGGCTGATGCCAATCCTGTAAAGACAAGGCCCATCGCCATGTCTCCGAACATGTCAAAAGTATTGAATAAGGAGTTAGACGAAATGTTGAAACTCGGAGTGAAATCGTCTATGCTTTGACGGAAGAAAGCTCAACGAGGTCAGCAAATTTGATAACTATCCATTACCGAGCATCGACAGAATTTTGACATCACTCAGGAATGCTAAGTATGTATCTTCGATAGACCTTAGAAAGGCTTTCTGGCAAATTCCTTTGGACAAATCCTCTAAGGAAAAGACCGCTTTTGCAGTAGTAGGCCGAGGTCTATTTCAGTTCGTAACTATGCCGTTTGGTCTAAAGAACGCTGCTCAAACTCAGCAACGGTTAGTAGACGCTATATTTGGTCCGAAATATGAGCCACATATTTTTACCTATCTCGATGATATTTTAGTAACATCGGAAGACTTCGAATCGCATATTCGCTTACTTAAGGAAGTAAAAGATAAATTGAAAGAGGCCGGACTGACGATAAATTTGAGCAAATGTGATTTTTTCAAAACTTCTCTAAAGTTTTTAGGCTATATTGTAGGCTCAAATTCTTTGCGTACCGATCCGGATAAAGTAGCAATCATGGTTAACTATGCGAGACCTACTAATACTACGGAAGTTAAGCGCTTCGTAGGTATGTGTTCATGGTACAGACGTTTTATTGAGAATTTTTCTACCTTGTTGTCGCCTATTAATGATCTTTTGAAAGGACGAAAAAAAGGACAATCGATAGATTGGGCAAAGGCAGCCGAAGAATCTTTTATAAAGATTAAAGAACTATTGGTTTCAGCTCCCATTTTATCCCAACCAGACTTTTCCCAACAGTTTTATATTTCTAGTGATGCTTCTAATACTGGTTTAGGGGGCGTCCTAACACAGAAAATCAATGGTGAGGAAAGGGTGATAGCGTATGCCAGTAGAACTTTGTCAAAGGCTGAACGTAACTATTCGGTTGTTGAAAAAGAATGTTTAGCAGTACTCTTTAACATCGAAAAGTTTCGACCTTACATAGAAGGTGTTCCTTTCACGGTCATAACAGATCATTATAGTTTATTGTGGCTTAATTTTATTAAAAACCCTAGTGGCAAACTAGCGCGTTGGGCGATTAGGCTGAGACAACATACATTTAATTTAATTTGGCCAAAATGCGTTTTGATATCTTAAAGTTTGTGAGGACTTGTGAAGTATGTGGAGCGCAGAAATCTCCAAATACACTACCTATGGGACTGATGGGAAAAGAGAAAACGGTCAATTACCCTTTTCAAGTCATAGCAGCTGATCTAGTAGGCCCATTTCCACGTTCAAAAAAGGGAAATAAATGACTTTTCGTAATTTCTTGCTGGTTAACAAAGTATACCGTGTTATTTCCTTTGAAAAGCTCTAAAGCCGAATGCTTTTTGAAAATTTTAGAAAACGATATTTTTCTAATCCACGGAGTTTCATCGCTTTCGATATGCGATAACGGTACTCAGTTTATTTCTGAGTGTCTTAAGAGCTTAAGTGAGACATATAGTTTTAACATATGTTTCAATCCCGTGTGCCCTCTACAATAATTTCGTTGAAAGTAATATTCGTTGATTCACGTGATAATTCGGGATAAAGGAATTTCAAAGATTCAAACACTAAGTAACCGGGTTTACACCGTCTTTCTTAGTTTACGGCAGACATATAACATACCTCTATCTGGATCGTAATATAAAAATTTAGATTTGGATGTCAATATTGACAGCGAAATAATTCCGGGTAACAGGGGTGAGTACGCCGAAAATTTAAAGGGTTTAAAAGATATTTTCACCGACGTGCGTAGTAGGATACATAAGGCTTATGAACGGAACAGTAAGTCTTACAACCTTAGAAAAAGGGATTTTGCCTTTAATGTAGGTGATCACGTTTGGCGAAAAAAATAAAATTCTTTCCAGTGCAGCAGATAAATTCACATCTAAGTTGGTACCTAAGTATGTGCATTGCGTGATTAGAGAAAAGATTTCGGATTTAGTTTATGGTTTAGTTAATTTAGATGGAACTTAAGTAGGACGTTGGCATATTAAAGACTTAAAACCATTCAATGAACCTAACCCTAATGAAAGTTTGTCAGAAGAAGAATAATTTATATTTACATTATCTTAATTGCTTTACTTTATTTTTTGATGTTGCTCTGTGGAGGTGACGACCTCGTTTTTTTGACTGTTATAAAAGTTGAGCAGAGTATAGCTTACTTTTATTGTTTAATGCTAAGGTTTTGGGATTGGCCATATCCCAAACTTAGGTTGATTGTAGTTGATGATTAGCATCGACTCAGCTGTTGCGAGCTTGCGAAAGAGTCACACTCAGGATATATCATAAGACTGGTATGTCGGTGGTCGCGGGATTTGATTTGCTTATGACCCCAAATAATATCCAGTTCTTGACACTTGGAAGCGAAATTTTGATTAGAGGCAATCCAAGGTGATCTTGAGTTAGGACAAGCGCAGGATGAAGCTCGTGTTGTATGATGTTGAGTCAAAATGTAATAAGAGCAATTTCAAAGTTTGCTACCCGACAGGGTGTATTTTTATTACCTTAGTGGTATATTTTGGGTGCAATTAAGAGTAAATTGATTTTGGTTTATCCAGTAAGTCTAAGACTTGGATTATTTTGATTGAGATCTTCTTCTGAATTGACAAACTGAGGGTATTTTCTATTTTTTTTTTCAGAGCCGTTTAAACGCTACCTTTGAGTCACTAATTTTTTAAAATTTTTTTTTGCATGGACTCATAGGCGTATGTTGAGTTTTTTTCGGTTTACTATCAGATGGATAGAAAATTGAAGTTCTGCAAGAGAACTAAAGGCTGATCATTTACAGGAGATGAGAGCAGAGTAAGACAGTCGTTTCACAAAGAAATGATCAAAATCTGATACCGAGATGAGAACCTTGTCAAGAGAGGCTAAGCGCAGTGAAGGAAGATTCCTAACCGAATTTTTAGATTTCCAAGAGGTAACCTAGAAGTTTGGGCTGACAGAAAACGGTTATGCCTGATACCTGTAGCAGTTTCTTCTAGAGGCTATTGTCTAGGGAGACGATTAACACCATGATCGAATATTTTAGCTGTCAACGATGTTTTCTTCTTGTTTCTGATTAAGCTGGGAAAGCTCTTGTCGTCTTCAAAAGTTTTGTTGCGTTGCCACCGGAAAATTGAGCAATTTTTGTTTCATGTAGCCTTTTTAAGCTCATTTTCGTTTTTTTAAATTTCGTTAGAAGCTTGGTTAAGTCAACCTTGTAAACCTTTTAGGTTGTATCCCATGAGTTATCTGTTTTTACAGGCTGTGATGCACCGGGTGCTAACAGATGCCGTTACGACGTTTGGCAGGGAGTTAGTCTTCCTGAGGAACAGACTGATTGGAAGGGTAGTCTATGGGGGGTGAACGTTTGACCTTTGGGACCTTTAAAGGTTTGTTACCCAATGGTTATTTCTATTTGAACCAAAGGAGAGCCTAACTACTGTAGTCGACCTCAGCTCCAATTAGCCTATTAGTGGTGACAGGCTGTTGGCAGTAGTGTATTTCGGAACACCCTATTGATTAATTTTTTTTTGACTTATGGTGGTGTGGTAGACACCGTTTTAGTTTAGTGGATGCTATAATCTACTCCCTTTTGTTGGTGGACTCCAGGGTCACCAATTCTGTATTTTTTTTTGTCTCCACCTTTCAGTATATCGTGGTGAAGTGTTTGTCTCCTGTTATGTGGGATGGATTGAATGTTTTTCGTTGTTGTTCTAGGGCGAGACCAGTACACGAGGGTTCTTCATGCAACTTGAAGAGGCGCAATGCTGGTTAAGTTTTATTTCTCTGGGTAGCCACCCTGAAGAATGACGGAGAGCGTTTTTTTCTGGCTCATGTTTCTAGGCAGATTTGTCACTTTGGTGCGATGTGCCGAAGATTTGATTAGCTTTGCTAAGAGCTTTCACCAAGCTCAGTATGGAGTAATCATCACCTAGAGTTAGGGATTAGAACTCCTGTATATATTTCTGTATATATTACTGTACATATTTCTGTATATATTTCGGTGTATGTTGGTTGCCTGAGGGCATGTGCTCAAAATGCGAGATTTTGAGTTGTTTTGCTTATGGACTCCTATATAGGATTATGACTTTAGGGAGGTCCTATTTCGAGACTTGCTGTCTCAAATAGTTATGTTGGGAATGTTTCCAAGAATGTTAGTTGCGCGCGGACTAATCATTCTGTTCTTAGTGAACATTGCTTTTTGAAGCAGGATCATTCAGTTTAGTGAATTTTAGCTTTTATAGCTATTCACGGTGTTTAGAGTGAATTTTAGCTTTTATAGCTATTCACTGTGTTAAGAGTGAATTTTAGCTTTTGTAGCTATTCACTGCGCTTATAGTGATTTAGTTAGCTTTTATAGCTGCTCACTATGATCATGGCGAGTTTGTTCTTTTAGAACGCAGACTTTGTGTAGTCGAGGACTATTTACAGAGTGTTTTCTTGGCGAGGAGCCGAGCTTTTTCTGGTGATATACCAGAGTGTTTTCTTGGCGAGGAGCCGAGCTTTTTCTGGTGATATACCAGAGTGTTTTGTTGGCGATAAGCTGACGTGTTTTCTGGCGATCAACCAGAGCGTTTTCCCTAGCGATTTTAGCATGTCTAGATGTCTTAGGACGTCGACATTGCGATATAGAGTGCGATTATTTTCTGAGTGCGACTAGTAGTGATACTAGATTTAGAATGTTCTCTTAGCGATGAGCTAGAGCATGGATAGCGATTTTTCCAGAGCGTTTGTCCGGATATTTATCCAGATATTTTTTTTTTTTTTTTTGGCCTAGTGCTAAATGGTCTGACAAGACTTTTTCTTTTTAGTGTAAGTGTTTGCACTAGAATCATTTTTTTATTTTTTTTCTTTATTTAAGAATTTTATAAATTTCTTTTGCTGAAATAAAAAATTTTCAGACAATCCTTAAAAGATTTTAAGGGGGGTGTTCATATTTTATTTCAGTTCACTTTTTTTTTGATTTAGACAAGTCTAGACAGTTATTTTTTTGTTTTGGTAACAATAACAGAGCTGATTCTTTTATATAAGAAGACCGCGATTGTTACTTTGAACAGGTATTTCTTATGTTCATGCAAGGATTTTTATTTGCTTTTTGATGTACTTAACCTTAGTGCTTAATTAAGTTAAGTCTAGTTATAAGATTCTTGTGTACATGCAAAAATTTTCATTTGGTTTTCATTGTACTTAATATTAGTGCTTAATAAAATTAAGTCTAGTAGTAAGGACCGAAGTTTGTAATTTTGTTTTAAGTTCTGACCTTAGTATTAAGTGATAGTGTACCACTTTGTACCTTTTCATCAGTAGCCTTAGTTTAATAGACTAGTGTAGTCTATTTCTTTTTGGAAGGGGGTAAATGTAACATTCATTTTTTCCTGGATTTTAAGACCATGCAATGTTACTGATTCTTCACTTCAAATTGTATTTATTTTTATTTTAAAATATCGACCGGTATATTAAACAACAGTTTCAGGACATTCAGTATATACTGTGTGGTACGGGTTGCTGATCGAACCTACCGCCAGACCGCGATTGGCGAAATATTTGACCCGGAGTTTTGATTGGAGCGTCCGGATATTACCGGTAAATATCGCACGATTATTTAAGGGCCTGAGAAACTACCAGCTAGGCTTATTTCCATCGAGCCACAGACCAGGCTTTTTTCGATCGAGCCGCAGACCAGGCAGTACCGTCTAGCCGAGAGGCTATTTTCCATCTAGCCGAAGTAGGTTAATTTTCTTCAGAGCCGCAAAGTAAAAGTACCAGTTTCGACAATAAAAGCTGTAGTGAGCTTTCTAAGTGTTAAGAAAAAGTGTGAAATCGGGCGTAGTCCATCACAGCAGGACTGAAAAAACAGTAAGTCAACAAAACTCCCTCCAATAGACTTATTTAAGAGCAGTGCATTAACAGCAATGAATAACAGACAAAAAAGTGAAGTGTAAAACACGATGTCTCGCCTTCGGGGGTTGTAAAAGCTTAAAGTTTAAATGTAACAACTACTATTTAGGCTAGAATTTTTTGGTATAACTGTAAAGGTTAGAACTTTTTATTTTCATTTTAAAAATATGAATAAATTCTTTTTTTGTTGATTAAAGCTAGTGTCTCACTGAATATTTATTTCTCTTTTCAGGATCAGTTGTACTAGACTAATTATTTTTAGTAATATCCATAAAACACTTCAGTTTTTTCTCATTTTTCTTAGCTGAAGTTAAATCCTTTCTATTTTAAAATGAGTGGTGCCCAAAAAAAAGTCGTACAACTGAGGTTTCTTTAAAAATAGAATTAAATTCCAAAAAGACGTACAAAAATTATCTCTTACCCATATCTCTCCACCAAGGAAAACTGAGCTAGTATTTCTTTAATTTCTTTAGTTCTTTTAAAATCAGGTTTCACTCAATTCATTATCAGAAATTAAAGCGGGGCTGCAAGAAAATTGTGCTCAAGCTTGGGGCGTCCAGTATTTAAAAATGTTACAAAATGACGCAGTCTACATGGGGCGAAAAATAAAGCAAAATTAGCACACCTTACAAAATTGCGCTCAAGCGTGGGACAAACAACTTCTCACAGGGTACGGAAAAAGATGCCTCAAACTGAGGACAGTTTAGCATGTCATAAAAAGACGTAACATAAAAATTACGCCCAAGCTTGGGGCAACACATTTTTTCACACGTTACAAAGTATTTAGTTTTTGAACGATATTGTTTCAGTCAAAGGGGTGAACGGGGGTGGGGATCTACCAATTTAAAAAGTTTTAATAGTAATATGGACGAGTATATTATATATAACATATCTAAGGGGTTAAAGGGAGGGGTAGGGGGTTAATGGGGTTGCTTCCTATATATGATCTTACAGGTCTATTTCTGAGTTTGTGGAGTCGAAGAATTTGAAAATTAAGTTATTTTTTTCATTATTATCAATTTGAGAGTGCATTTTTCCAAGTTTTTGGTTGCGATGATGAACAAATTATAAGTATAATACTATTTATTTTCTATATATCATTATGCAACATATAAGGGGTGAGGAAGGGAGTTAGAAGTATTTATTGTGCTATATGTATTAGTCATAGTTCTTTCCGACCACTTGCAGTCTTAACAAGAATAGAGGGTAAAACTTAATGTAAAACAACTGAAAATAGACGAAGGTCCGTATTTCAGCAGTCTACCCACTATTCTCTTATTCATCAAATCCATCCCAAAACCCGTCTCGCCGTATCACAGCTCATCAGTCGGGTTAGGATCGACACACAAGAGAACAGAATTTTCTGGTACCTAAGTCAGTACTGACGACCAATAATTGTAAGATATAACGCATACCTCGTAGTTGGTACGCCATCGAAGGCTCACTCGCTGCAGCCATACATGTTCTTTTGTTTTTCGGTCCTAGCCCGACCGATGAGCCGTGATACGGCGAAACTCGTCTCGGGATTGATTTGACGAATACAAGACTGCTGAAATACAGACCTTCGTGTGTTTTTAGTTTTTTTACATTAAATTACATACGCCTAGGGGGAGATCCCTCGAACAATCGCGCTACCTGCGGTGAAGTGTTGGCAGTCTGCTAACTACTCTGTCGGTATATATGGCTGCCACGAGTCAGCCTCCGATGGAGAACCAACTACGAGGTATGTGTTATATCTGACCATTAGAGGGTAGAAGGTGTGGGAATCATTAAATGTTATATAATTTCAATACTATTATAAGAATTTTGCCTGATTTTTACTTGAAAGATTATACTTTTATTTCAGTGTTCTTGCTTTTTTATTATTATAAATTTTAACAGAAATAGTATATAGAAGGAATTGAAATTTGGTTACAGAGTAACCTAAAAAATGTTATATTGATTAAAGTTTAGAAATAAATTTCAAGTTTCAAGGATATAGGGAGAAAAGCGATTGTGTTGATATTTTGTATGATTTTATTTACTTTTTCTTTAATTGAGAAAGTTAAATTGAGTTATTTTAGAGCTACATATTTGCAAGGAAAGTAATAGATAAGTCACTTTAATGATCTTTAGTGTTCCCTTCGAAATATTTATAAAGCCACTTCAGTCTCTATCCGTCTGCCTATCTGTCCGTCTGTCACACCCGATTTTCTCCAAAACTTTTTGGCATAGAAAGTTGAAATTTGGCACTCATATAGGGATTGATAGCCCCATCAGAGCTGTTTTGAAAGTTAAATTTTGATCTAAAGGGTTAGTTTTGGCGGGTGTCAAATGAAAGCTTGTCAAAACACGAGTTCAAAAATCTCTATAATGTATTATCGCCTGTCCCAAAATATAAGATCCTGATTTTTGCCGTTTTAAGTGGGCAATATAAAAATTCTGACCTTTTGTTTATGATAGGTTGAAGAGATGGAGTTAAAAATTTTATTCATTAATGCAAATAAATAAAATTATTAGTGTTTTTGGAGATGTTTATTTATAGATGCATGTAAAAACAGATGGATAAGAAGTACAAATATACAGTTTGAATGAATGGGGACATATTGTATAAATAAAAATATATTTTAACTTAAACCTAATTCGGTTTCACTATCACTGTCATCAGCTGAGGTAATTATCAGTGGTTTTATATTATTTACATAATTATATGAATCTTCAACTTTAACAACGTGCTGAATGGAATTCTTCCAGCTTTCACAAGGTATATCACTTATACCTTTTTTTACTAATTCAGCCACTAACACGCTTAAAGTAGGAGAAACATTTTGTGTCCTTATTTTTGATTTAACTTGATGCTAAATATGTTCAATTGGATTATACACACAATAATACGGAGGAAGCCGCCAAACAGTGTTTCCTATTTTCTCAGCCATACTATCACAAACATAATTCTTTTTCAATTTATAGTCTTTCAAAACTTCCAAAAGATCACTTTTTTATAACTAAAGTCAAAATAAATGTCATTTTCTAACATATATTCCTGTTAAGTTGGGAATGTGGAATCTTTGGCACAATGATACTACTCAGTATATATCACCATTACACCAAACACTTTATTTTTGTACTCGACGCGTGTTTCGCTAACCATGTTAGCTTCATCAGTAGCGATGATTGACCAAATTGTCAAATAAAGTGTTTGGTGTAGTGGTGATATATATGTTACTAAGTAATATATTCCTGTATTTCCGATTTGGTGTTGGCTGCATTAGGAACCTTATTTAGTAGGCGACTATGGTAACTTGCATTGTCCATAACTATAACATTCTGTTCGGGAACATTTGGCAAAAGAGAATTTTGAAACCAATTTTCAAAAAGTTCTGCGGTCGTGTCTTCGTGATAGTCCAAACTAGAATCTTTTATGTTTTTTGCAGATAATAGTAGACAATTTGAAACCCAGCCCTTTCCAGATCCAGCATGCATTTTTTCGTTTACCTTTATTTGAAGGTGCGTTAGTCTGACATTTTGTACTGCTGTCAACCAACCCTTTTTGCACAGTGTCATGGGTATCGAACCATGTTTCGCCAAGGTAAATTATTGACCAATTCTTTGACCGATACTTTTTAATTTCTTTTAAATAGGTATGTCGCAAGATTCGTAATCTTTGTGACTCCATCACTACTTGCCTTTTGTTGATTTTTCGGAACGTGAATCCCATTCTTAAGAGAATTCTGTGAAGGATTGTTCGGCCACAATGTATATTGTTCCCGCCCTGCATTAGTCTTAATTTTATTTTGTCTAGTGTCGGCACCAACTGCTCTTCATACAGAGAATATATTTTTCTCCTGATGACGTCTTTTTCACAATCATCTACATGATGCATTTGAAAATCTTTCTGTTTTTTTCGTGTTCCTGAGTGATGGTTTTCCTACAATACCCTTAATCGTAGAAATTGGGTTTTTTGTTAGTTCACTGGTTTCTTACAAAGCACTTTGTTTATTCGAATTTCTTTTTACCAAACTGTCGTAAACAATTTTCACTATTTGTTTAGCGTCAAGTGATAAATGTTTTCTATTGCAATTTTTCCACGGACGGCGCAGAATTAAAATGGAACCGTTACGTTGTAAGTTGTAAGTAGAACTAAAAATAAAAATAATAAAAAGTATCTTTCGAATCATAATTGGGACCTGTGGTCATTAGGCCTATATCATCAAATACTTAAAGGGCTCCAAATCGGGTTGTCAGGTAGTAAATATATAGGTAAAAATAGATCCAATATGATTGCAGGTGCAAGTGAGGGCGGTATACAAAGCAGGTAAAATAAAAATACGTTTATCGTAGCACCTTGCAACTATGCACAAAACCCTAATAGGGTCGTTTATTGCCCCATTGAAAAAGCAAAAAAGGGAGGATCTTATATCTTGGGATTTACTTTACTTGTGTAGAC
The DNA here is from genome assembly GCA_019049505.1 of Pachyrhynchus sulphureomaculatus. Taxonomy (NCBI): domain Eukaryota; kingdom Metazoa; phylum Arthropoda; class Insecta; order Coleoptera; family Curculionidae; genus Pachyrhynchus; species Pachyrhynchus sulphureomaculatus. The sequence continues at coordinate 177,395,388 of CM032454.1, forward strand.
TATTCGTTGTATTATTTTTTAAAAAATGTTAAAAATAGCTGTATCCCTCCTTAACTCGAAAAGTACAGATCAGAAAGTTTTGAAAAAATTCTGGAATATTCTCCACAGGGTGTAGATTGAACGAAAATTATCACTACTGTATTACCTTTAATAATTTCAAAGTCATCAGTTTTCATAAAAGATCGGAAACAGACTTTGTTGAAAAGTCATTTGGGGTGTGTTTTTAGTGTAGTCATTGATCACCTCCGTAACAAAAATTTTTATTTTAAAAGCAATCAACGTACGGAACACTAATTGCGCAAGTCGGGTTTGCATTTGGCCAGTTATTTTGAAAGGTCTAGAATTACTTCATGACCGTTGCACCAAGTGTATAAAGTTGAAAGAGGATTAAACTGAATAGATAGTTTTTGTTTTTGAGATAAGCTTGTTTTTTCCGTGCTAGGCTAGGAACTTATCAATTCGCTTAATTGAACATCGAAATAAAACAAAAGCTGCGTTATGTATTATTTATTTATTCCAATTAAAATTTTATTTTAAAAATGTAACATCAATATAAGGATGATATTTTACTAAATAATATTTACTAGTTATTAAAAACAAAAATTATTATTGTTGCACTTAAAAGCCTATTGTGAGAAATAAATGTCCAATTTAGACAGTTGGAAACTAGCAAAAAATCCCATGTTTTAATGAATAGCAACGATTAGTTTCATTGATTTTTTTCATTTTATTAATGTTGAGTCTGTTGGCAAGCTCGATTATCTAACATATAAATTAGGTTTTGGCTCAAGAATTCATTATGTTGCCTGCAGTGAAGTATATGGGTTTAAAAATAGTTTAAAGGAAGCTATTTTAACGATAAAGGCATTGCCAAGTATTCGGTAGATGTTTGCATATAGCAGAGGCAAATACCGTAAAGTTTTCTTGATTTTTTAAATTATTGAATACAGTTTGGATATCAATTTAACTACTTTGAACCAGTGTCAACATAACGTAAACAAGTTTTCTCAGCCTAATTTTGACCACAAAGCCACTTTTCTTCTATTTTAGTGCGCCTTGTCATATTTTAACGCTTTTGGCTCACTGTTCCTTAAATATCTCAGCTTCGGTTCGTTGTTATGCGACAAAAAAAATTTACTCGTCATAAAATTGCCTAAATAACTGCGTAGATTGCATTAAAAAATACTAAGTACATAACCTAAAAAAAGTGTTTATTAAGGCAAATTGAAAAATGGTTTTCTACGGGCAACTTACGTTCAATTCAATATTACGGAAAATATAGCTTTTATATTAACAAAAAAAGTATGCCAAATTTTATTAAAAAAATATTAAGATTGGTCAAAGTTCGTATTTTAGTAGTAGTATCTTATTACGGATTTTTCTCGTCGGTAAAAAATCGTAGGAAGCTTTTTTCTTTTAAAAAGTATGCGAAATTTTATGCTCTTCAAGATGGTTAGAAGGAAAAATAGAGAATGTACAACAAAACTATCTTATTCTTCAATTTTTTCGTTACGAAAAATTCAACAATGCAATGGTTTGAATTAAGCGAATTGCGAAGATACTGAAGAAATATCCTCGTAAGATCTAGATGAGAATGAAGACTGTGATCAGTCAGAATCGTTGATAGATGAATTTGCAGATCATTTTTGCAACGACACATCTGTACTAATTTTAGATCGTTCTATCGACGTAAGTGAGTTAGACAGCGCCAACATTTTATTCTCGAGCCAGTATGAATCCGATTCAGATAATCAATCGAATTATTTTGAATATAGCAGATAATGTAGATTTGCAGATGACAGTACGCCTATCTCTTCATTTACTTTGAACGCTCGGATTTCGGCTACTCAGGCGAATATTCGCAGACAGCAGGAAGTTATTTAACTTAACAAAGACCTGGAAGAAATTCTATCTTGGGGTAACAGTGACCAAGTGGAATTTAACGCTACAAAAACCCAGGCTGCAGTTTTTTCAAAAAAAGTTAACGTTGCCGAACCCGACATAGTTATGTCAGGGCACTCCATTCCTCTAACATCATCACTCAATTTGTTGGGCGTTAATTGGAGAGCAAATATGTTCTGGCATGAACATGTTGCAGGCATAACAAGGAGAGCTTCTCAAAAGTTGGAAATATTATTTCGAACCAGAAAGCTTTACACTTAATTCTTTAAAAAGCTCAAATTCGACCAACTATAAAATACTGCCCCCATGTTTGGGGCTCCGCTCCCAAACATACACTGCGTTTGTTGGATTCTATTCAGAGAACAGCTATTCGTCTGATTGGAGACCTACCGGCGGCATTGATTCGATGGAACATCGAAGAACGGTTGACGACTTGAGCCTATTCTACAAGTATTTTCATGAAAAGTGTTCGAAGGATGTGTCCCGATTAATTCCTCCCAGGGCGGTGCATGTTAGAAATACACATCGCGCTAATACTTCACATCAGTATGAGGTTCAGCTTATTACTTCTTGTACAATGCTTTCCTTTGGAATAATTTGCCCAGGACTGTGTTTCCCATCGAGCATAATTTGCATCGATTCAAGAACAACGTGAATCGCTTTTCCGCGCTCCTGTAGTGCTTTAGGGATTTTCCTGCAGTACGTGTGCTAGACCCATAAAAAAAGCAGAAAACAAGCTTGAGCATATATGCTAAAGAACAGGAAGGATTTTTTCAAATTATAATAATTGTATCTGTGATAATTTAATCTTAGTAAATGTATCAAAGTTTCAATGGTTTGTAATAAAGGTTTCTGTTATCTAAATTATAATTTTATTGTAAAATAGGCAGTATTTATTTTAAAATCACTTTTTCATGTTGTATTTAAAATAAAATATTGAATAGAAATAAAGAGAAAATTGAAATTGTCGTAACGATCTAAAATTAGTACTGATGTGTCGTCGCAAAAATGAATTGCAAATTCATCTATCAACGATTCTGACTGATCACAGTTTTCATCGTCATCATTCTCATCTAGATCTTGCGAAGATATTTCTTCAGTATCTTCGAAATTCGCTTAATTCAAACCATTGCAATGTTGAATTTTTCGTAACAAAAAAATTTAAAAATAAGATAGTTTTTTTGTATAGTCTTTATATTTCCTTTTATCCATCTTAAAGAGCATAAGATTTCGCATATTTTTTTAAATAATAGCTTCTTACGACTTTTTGCCCACAAGAAAAGTCCAAAAGATTTGGACTCAAATGTGAATTTTGACCAATCCTCTTAATATTTTTTAATAAAATTTAGCACACTTTTTTCTTAATATAAAAGCTATTTCCTATAATTTGAAGCAGTAATATCGAATTGAACGGAAGTTACCGGTAAAAAAACATTTTTCAATTGGCCGTAATAAATACTTTTATAAGGTTATATACTTAATATTTTTTAATGCAATCTAAGCAGTTTTTTAAGCAATTTTATGACGAGTAGAGTATTTTTTTTGTCGGATAATAACAAACAGAAGCTGAGATATTTAAGAAATAGTGAGCCGAAAGCGTTAAAATGTGAAAAGAATGTACTAATATAGGAGAAAAGTGGCCTTGCGTTTATGCTGGAACTGTTTCAAAGTAGTTAAATCAATTTCCAAGTTGTACCCAAAAATTTCCAAAATCATGAAAATTTTACAGCATTTGCCTCCACTAATAGGGTTTTTGCATATGTTACTGACAAAATATGAGCGGTGGAAATATTTATTTAATTTTGAATTATTAAAGCAGAAAGGACCACTCAATGACCGTTATGAATTCAAAAGTTATACCAGTACCGACCATTATTCATTATTATTAATATTCAAATATTCGCACACATCAGGAAGTGGTTCAACTTAACAAAGACCTGAGAGAAATGCTATCTTGGGTGACAGTAACCATGTAGACTTTAACGCTACAAAATCCTAGGCGGTAGTTTTTTTTTTAAATTAGTGTTGTTGAACTCAACATAGTTATGTGGGGACTCTTCATTCCTCTAACACTGTCATTCAATTTGCTTGCCATGAACATGTTGCCATCATAGCGAAGAAAGCTTCTCAAAAGCTGGGAATATTATTTCAAACTAGAAAGCTTTACACTCCACAACAACTGTTAATTCTGTACAAAGCACAAATTCGAAGAACGAAGGAATACTGCTCCCAGGTTTGGGACTCTGCTCTCAAACATACACTGCATTTGTTGGCTTTTATTCAGAAGAGAGCTGTTCACCTGATTGGAAACCCAAAACTGACCCTGGAACATCGAAGAACGGTTGACGACTTGAGTCTATTCTACAAGTATTTTCCATCGAAAGTGTTCGATGGATGTAGTTCGCTTATTTTCTCTCAAAGCGGTGCATGCTAGGAATACATGTCGCGTTCACATCCGTAGTTCAGTTCAGCTTGTCTCTTCTCGTACAATCCTTTTCATGCAGTCTTTAATATGGAGTACCTCATCCCTTGATAATGATTCGTTAAGGCTGTGTCTCCTACCAATTTACAGGGATTCAATACCAACGTGAATCGTTTTTTTCCGCACACGCGTAGCTCCTGAAGCACTTTAGGGATTTCCCTTCAGCACGTGTACTCTGCCTATAAAAAAAAATTAGATTTCGGATTCCAAGTCAAAAAACGTTGTCAAATTATTTTTTACTTTTACCTAAGTAAGCCAAATCATTATTATTACTTTGTGCCTTTTTTTCTAACTTATAAAAATAACTATCTTATACTGTATAAGACTATTTAGCCTATAGATGTGTTATATATACTGAATAAAAACTAGGAACAACATTTTTTGCTAGTTTACAAATCAAACCAGGAATGTTTTCGGTCGAAGACATAACATACAACAAAAAAATTAATTCTACATAACTGTGAATATTCATTAAGTTCAAAGAGGAAAAGTAACAGTTAAAAAACCTTTGAGAATGGAAGAGATATGATAATTTAAAACAATTTCATAAATTTCCCCTTTGCCAGCATATTTCTGTAAACAAAAATAACATTTTGTAGCTTTTGCAAAAAATATTCTCATAAATTCAGAAATTTTATTAATTTAAAAGTTGCTAAAGAAGTTACTAAATAAAAAACGTTCAAATATAAAATTGAATTAAAGGTCTAACCATTTTCTAGTTACTTTTTGATTTTAGGTCCATCTTCGATGATAGGTAATCTAACATATTTAAATTAACAAATTTACATATTATCAATAAAAGAAAGCCCAATGTTTTCCTTTAGTAACACAAGATGTCAATTTTCAACAATTACAACAGTATCCTCCAAATTGTGCGCAATATACGGAAAAATTTTCCATCAATATACTGATTTTGATAACACATTTCAAATGGCCAGCAATAGCAATGAAGGTAATAGTACTATTCAGTATATATCACCACTACACCAAACACTTTATTTTTGTGCTCGACTCGCGTTTCGCTAACCATGCTAGCTTCATCAGGAGCGATGATTGACTAAAGCTAAACTACAAATGTACCTTATTTGTACTTATCCTAACATCTGAATTACTTGAGCGGAACTAATCGCAGAGGTGAGGCCATTATTTCTGGTCAAGTAACTAGTAGAGGGGACTATAAAGAATACGCTCTCTGTCTTTATTTAAACTACTTTTACATTTTATAATTTCCATACTTTCGTATGGGTTTAACAATCTCCTATCAGATAATTGTATTAGGAATATAACTAGAGTTAATGGTTATGACGGTGACTTAATAAACAAACAAATAGACATAAGTTCAGGTTAAATATTCAGAATTCCACCTTTTTTTACACGCGAAGTAAATAAGACTAAGTATGTTTCCTTACCATATAATCCGAAGTATAGCAGGGACCTCAATAAGGTATTTAATAAGGTAAGTCATCAGACAACGTAAGGAAATCCCAAAGAGAAGATTCCTAATTGTGAGAAAAGCAGAATTTATGAAATTAGTTGTAATAATTTCGACAAAAAGTATGTTAGGCAATCTAAAAGGTCAATTAACACAATATTTAAAAAACATTTAGCACATTTAAATACGGTTGAACAGAAAAATCTAGCATTGCCGAACATGCCCTTGAAGCTGATCATACTGTAACATTAGATATTCTAAAATTAATTAAAGATGTAGCAAATTGGTAGATTGTTGAACGCATACGAAAGTATGGAAACTATAAAATGTAAAAGTGGTTTAAATAAAGACAGGGGGCCTATTCCTGTATAGCTCTCTCTACTGGTTACTTGCCAGAACTGATGGCCCCGCCCAGGCTATTAGTACCGCTTGCGTAATTCATAGCTTATGCTAAGTATAAATAAGGCAGATTTGTAGTTTAGCTTTAGTCAATCATCGTTCCCGATGACGCTAATATAGTGAAACGCGCAGTGCAAAAATAAATTGTTTGGTGTAGTGATGATATGTACTGAGTAATGTCATGGTGCCAAAGGTTCCAAATGTCCAGCATAGAAGTTACTAATAGTAAAAGGGGACGAAGTCTTCAGTGAAATGTGGAAAATGCAGTAGGTTTTCGCAGTGAGATACAACCAGTTGTATCTCTGGCTTCTGAAAATCTAAAATATATAGGCATACCTGCCCTTAATTTGGGGCTGGTGGCTACAGACGGATAGGAGAATTGTTGCAAAAAATAACCACCAGGTTACTCGATCCTTAGGGTTCTAATCTGAATACGGCGAAACGCGTCCCCAGGTTGATCGACGGATGAGAGTTCATTCATCACTTCTAAAATATGGACTTTGTTCATTTTTAGTCGTTATTATACTTTTTATCACTGGCTTGGTCTGCAGCCTTAAATATCCTCCGATGGCGGGTAGGTCATCGTCATCCAGCCTGCTTTCAAGTTCACTGCTAGACAAAGACCTTCTTCAAACGTCTCCAGTTATTTGTACCTTTAGCTGTTGCAACCAAATTCGTTGACGTTTTGTTCAGGTCATCCGTCTATCGTATGGAAGGTCTATCTCGGCTGTGCTTGGCAGCTCTCGGCCTCCACTTTAGGAGTTTTTTGTCCATCTTTCATCCACCATTCTGGCGATGTGTTCAGCCTATCTTCACTTTGGTTTTGCGATGCATTCTATGATGTCATCTGCTCCAGTTTGCTCGCGTAACTTTTCATTTCTTGCTCTCTTTCAAGATCAGGTCAAGCATCAATGTTTCCAGTCGCCTTTGCGCCACTGTTAGTTAGGGTTTCTGCGCCATAGGTCAGGACTGCCAAAATGCATTGACTAAATGCTCTCCGTTTAAAGGGAATTGGTATGTCAGCTCTAAAGATGTCCTTCATCCTTCCATAAGCCGCCAATTCCAAGGTAATCTGTCTCGTCAAGTTATAGGTCTGGCTATCTCTACTTATTTTGATTTCATGGTCAAGGTACACATATTTGTCCACTAATTCTATAATAATATTAACAATTTGTATCTGGTCGCTGGGAACTATGTTAGTCATCATTTTAGTCTTTTAAAAATTTATTGTTAGTAGAATTGAAACGATGTATCACGAATCCGCGATATATCGTGTAGCTCCAGAATCATGTCTTTGGCCTCCCCCAAATTTTCTGTCATAATGACGATATCAGCTGTAAAACGTCTTAGTCTCTCTCCATTAATGAGTATACGTTTCTGTTGCCCTGCCAACATTTTAAAGTCATAGTTGAGAACTGTACTGAGCTAATTTTTCATTTTTATTAAAAGGAAAGCCCATACCAAAATCTAATTTTAAATATAACCCATCATAAAAGATTTTTCCATGTGATGTGAAGATTTTGGAGGAACCTCTGTAACGTCATTATAATTTTACGTCAAAAATCTGTTATTAACAATATATCCAAGTTCATTTTACCTTGGAATTACGGCACAAACAGTATATTATACTCTATTTATTTGAAACTGATAGTAATAAAAATGCCAGTGGACTAACTGGCGATCCTATAGCTGAGGCGTGCTATCTGTTCCCAGGTATTTTAGGTAACAATGCTCTTTTACAACGAAGTTTTGTTGCCGATCAAATCATTTTATTCATATACCTTTCTGTTGCCGCAACTATAAATATATATTTAGAGCAGCATGCCCAAGTGTCAAGCCAGTTAGTGACAAGTCAGTTTGTATGTTAACAAAATGGATTGTCCAGCGAAACGTCAAAAGTTCGGGCAGCTAACTCATAATGAAAAGAGTATATCTGACTACGTTAAAAACGATCAAAATTGTGATTTAAGTGTGGACAATTGTGTGACAAAATGTTCTTTAATGAGTGGAGTTGCTAAGGCTACGGTATACAGAATTTTAAGAGAAGAAAAGAAGGTGGGTGTAGACTCTGCAAAAAAGAGACCAGGCAGAAAAGAACTTCAGCTGACAGGCAACACAAAACAACCAGTAATGCGTATTATTCATGACTTTTTTATGGAAAAAAGAATTCCAACTTTGGATATGATCATGCAAGCAGCGACAAGCCATCCAGAAATACCGAAAATGAGTATAGTAAAACTATGGAATGTTTTAAAAGATATGAATTTTTATTGGAAATAGTGTGAAAAAATCTTTATCGATAGAAAGTCGAGAAATTGGAGAAGAGACTATCTAAGGAAAGTTAAAAACGTTCGCTCTAAAGGAAAAAGAAAGACGTGGATAAATGAAGGGTACACAGTCAAGAAATTTTGATAAGACTGGAATATCAAAAATGCTACCCAAGCATTCAATGGACGTCTGTCTACTGGTCTTAAACCGCCATCTGGTAAGGGACGTAGGTTTATTTATTACGTATATTCTAAGCGAAAGTGATTTTGTAGACGGAGGTCTTTTAACATTCGTATCCAAGAAAACGGGAGATTATCACGAAAATATGAAATCCGATATATTTGAAGGTTGGTTTTCACAGATGAAAGACTTAATACTAGACAGTTCTGTTATTGTAATAGATAACGCAAGCAACCATTCTAAAAAATTAGAACAAATTTCAACCTTCGATTGGACATCCAATCTTGGATGACCGAGAAAAACATTTCATTTCTAAAAGACAGCGTTAAGAGAGAATTATTAGAATTTGTAAGGCTTGAAGTTCCAAGTACACAAGTTTCGTTATCGACGAAATGGCAAAAAAAACGTAATGTTACTGTTTATCGCCTGCCACCATCACATTGCGAGCTCAGTCCGATAGAATTTATATAGGCTAAAGATGAAGTCGCCAGGAACAATACGACCTATAAATTAGCAGACATACAAAAGCTTTTTCAGTATGCCATATCTAATGTTTTTACAGAAAATTGTGGGTGAAAAAGATTAAATGTGGACTGTGGACATGGCCGTGGATGTCATTATCGAACCTTTAATTTTACATGTAAATTCAAATGAGTCGAATAATGATAGTTTTCAAGCATGTCGGCGATAGAACATTGGTAATATGTTTTTCATTGTTGTTTGACTTCCTCATTTGTATATTTTTTAATTAATAATGTTTCATTATAAAATGTTATTGTTTTCTAATACATGTTTAAACATATTCTTACTATTCGCAAATAATACGTATACGTCCAAGTGCACCACTCTTGGCCAGAACTATTTCAGATTATTTAGCCCCAAACAACAAAAAAAGGGTCGTTTTCCTATTGTATTCAAATATAAGAGATTGCGAATATTAGACCGATGCCAGATGGTATTCCAATAAAGTTGTTGAACTGCTTCATTACAGGTAAAATATAGTTAAAACTCTGGGGCCCTTACCACAGCTTGATGCCAATTTGCATAATTCTAGATGATTTACTGCTATCACTTTGAAATAAATAGAGTATAAGGCCAAATTAATGTTTATTGATATCCGGTGCTACTATAGTATATTTTACCTAGAATTTGATTTATATTAAAATTATTTTACTTTGTACAATATATTTACAGCTGCAGACTTGGTTCTTCTTTCCAATAAAGTTATTTACAGATTATTTTATTTGATATACCCGCCACGGAGTAGTCTAAACATATTTACACATAATCTCTAGTTAAAAGGTACATAAAGTCACCCTGATTACCACAGAAACGTTACACAAACGCGTCATTACGTCACAGAAAGTTTCAAAACTAAAGCGGCAATGGCCACCGCATCGTTAATCACAGCTTTATATCCTCGCGATTTCACTCGATTGCCGTCGTCAGCCATTACACTTGAAGCGATTACGACAGGTTGTCCGGCGCCCGAAACACTAGACACTTCAGATTGGACGCAATTCTGGACTGGTGGTAAGGTGTAATTATCCAGGCCTTGACATCGTAATCGATGTTCACCAAGACATGCTGAATAAGCTATTGCATGAGGGATGTAGCTTTGATCGAATGTGCCTGAAAAGAAAAAGAAACATTTAGTCTGATTTAGTTCCTTTTCATTTTTTTTGTCACCTAATAAAATAAAACTAGTATTCAGGTTTAATAGTAAAACTGATCTATACTCTATCTTTAAAAGACGTGGAATAATAAATCACTCAATATGACAAATTCCGTAAGGGTACCTACTATCAGATTGCTACTTTCACCTTTATTACTTTTATTTAGTAAATATGCAGAAATAATAGGCATTAAGATTTATACCTGGGGTCAGGTAATTTAATTTACTCTATTTGAGGTGATTTCTAAGTAATAATATATATATATATATATATATATATATATATATATATATATATATATAATATATAGTAAATAGGCATAGGCGTTAAGAGTTGGGTCAGGTAATTTCGTTTAATCTATTGGGGTTGATGTGGTTTATAATGTCATATTAACAGTATACAGTTTGGTATTGTCCAGAGTACAAGCATATGAAGTGAGATCAGATGGAGATTTGCAATCAATTTCCAAAGGACCATTATCAGTAAATGAAAAGACAATGATCCTTAATTATTTTAAGTGATGGAAACATAATCATTCCAGTGCGAGTGTTGACGAAACAATGGAACAGTGTGCTATAATGCTGGGTGTTGCACAATCAACTGTATATAAAATAATAAAAGAATCCAAAAACGGACCGCTAGAATCGCCGATAAAATCTCCAGATCGATTAACATTTGGAATTGAGAGAGTTTCCAAGCAAGGAATAAGACGTAAAATACATGCCTTCTTTTTTAACATGGAAATTCCAACATTAGATAGAATTTTTGTTAGGATCGAAGAAGACCCAAATTATTTCAAAATGAGCCGAAACACCCTGTGGAAAATTTTAAAACGACTTGGTTTCCAATGGAAAAAGCATTCTAGGAAATTTATTTTAATAGAGAGAAATGATATTGTCTCTTGGAGAAGTTATTACTTAAGAATCATCCAAAAAGCTAGACAGGAAGAGAAACGAATATATTATTTAGATGAAACTTAGTTGAACGAAGGATACACGGTACCTAAATGCTGGCAAGATGAGAATATTAAAAGTTAAAGACAGGCCCATCAAGAGAGATGGTCAATGGGTTTCAATCTGCCTTCACGAGAATGACGTCGGCTTATTATCAGACACATCGGAAGTTCGGAAGGATTTGTTGAAGGTGGCCGGTTAACCTTCGAATCTAAACGCAGCAGAGATTATCATGAGGACATTGATGCTGACTTCTTTGAAGAATGGTTTTCTCAAATGTTAGATTTAATTCTAGTAAAGTCGATTACTGTTATGGACAACGCGAGTTACCATTCCAGACTACAACAAAAACTACCAACAAGTTCTTGGCGCAAAATGGATGTATTGGAGTAATTACGCTATCATTGTGAATTAAATCCAATAGAATTGATATGGGCACAAGTAAAGGGGGAAATCGCAAGAAACAATACAACATTTAAAATGACGGATTCAGGGAAAGAAAAATGTGTAAATCACGTAATCAGAGAAGAAAAGAAAATGTGGGAATTGGATAACATTATTGATCAAATAATTGAAGCGATAATTGATAATGTTGATCAAAGTTCTTCTTCTGAGTCTAACATTACACAGCTTATTTTAATATCATGTACCGTTTGAATAGTCAGCAACCTCATATACCTAATTATTTTCCTATTCATAATTTATTTTCGTTTCTTAGAGTTAATTATTAGTTCTCATATTTTAATTTTAATTATTATAATAAAATGTAACTAAATTAAAACCTTTTTTTTTATTTTCCTATTGCCATCTTATGGTATATACATGCCTATGATTACATTATTGCAGCGGTTAACAATGGGTGAACAGACCCAACAATTTACCTTATTATAGGGTGAATCTACCCGAATCGAGGAGAAGTAAGGCAGACAGTACAAAATAGTAAATAATATACAAAATTTTAGTGTACCACCCTATCGTGGTTTTAAGTACTAAAGTATCATTTATTATTCTACGCCTTTTATAGATAAAGTATATATATATATATATATATATATATATATATATATATATATATATATATATATATACATATATATATATATATATATATATATATATATATATATATATATATATATATATATATTATATATATATATGTATATATAGAGCGAGAGAGAGAGAGAATGCTCAGCAAACTGTACGAAAGTGGATTGTAAATTCTTGTAAGAAACAAGATAAATAACATATTTCTGGACATAATCTCCATTGAGCTCAAAATATTTAGTCTAGCGAGCTTCAAATTTATTTAATTTCTTCAGAAAAAAAGAAAAATTATTTCGAACTGTTCATAATACTTGCTTACAAGAAAGATAACCTCTTTACTTCACTAAAATGTCTTCCCCTTTAACCTGCTATGAGGTTAAGAGACCAAAAAGTCACTTAGGGCTAAATTTTAGAAATAAGGTGACTGGAGAACTATTTCGAAGGCTGTTTTGTCCATTTTTGCCATCACAACGGCCGATGTTTGACCAGATGTATTGTCCTGGTGAAAAAACACGTTTTAGCTCGCTATTCTTGAACGCTTCTGCGTTAAGGCACTTTGCAAATGGTTCAATAACGGTGCGCAATAAGAGTCAGTCAGTATTTTACCGTTTTTCAAATAGTCAATTATGACTTTACCCGGTGAGGCCCAAAAGTTGCAATTACTTTTCCCCCCAATGGAAGGTTCACTTTCACCTTCAACAACCTACTGTTTTAACTGCTGTCTGGGTATATTGGTGGATTCATGTTTCATCTACAGTCATAGAACAATGCCAGAAGTCTCAAAACTTTTCCAAATGCGATTTTAAAAAGTCCTTCTTCTTGCGTTTTGGTCGGAAGTCAACAAATGCAACACGCCTCTTGCACTCAGCTTTTTCATTTTTATAATTTCATGCAAGATAATATGTACCGATTCATATGAGATGCTTACGACCTCAACAGTCTCACGAAGATTAATGTGACGATCTTTCATCAAGATATCATAATTTTATTGATAATTTCTGCATCGCATTAATCGCATGTCCTGAACCTGCAGCATCTGCAGTGCTCCTACGGCCACGTTTTAATTTATTTATTCAGTAATAACTGCTCTTGAGTGCTGGTGTAGAGTCTCCATGAACTTCTTTCAATTCAATTTTTATCTGGGCAGCAGTACACTTTTTAAATAAAAATGTTTTATCATTGCACGATACTCGGCTTTAGCCATTTCTACGAAACTTGTAACAACGATTACTTATGATTACTGCTAATAAACAACAGCGCATTGTATCTGTTTGAAACTTTAAATACAAAGGTTACAAGAATCACGAGCCGCTTAACAAAATTTCCCGTTCCTTTGGCATCTCTTTTACTGGCGCTCAAATCCTTCTCTATCTACCTCAAGTACATTAAAAAGTAAATCGATATCGCATTTCGTTCAAAAGTTATCGTCCTAATAGACAAATCGTCCTACGAAGTAAAAAAACACCTGAAAATTGCAAACTATACTTTTCATAATTTACAAGCCTTGAAACGCGAAGAGATGAAAAAGTCTCTTAATATTATTTTTAGTGTTCCGGAACACTTATAAGATTTCTTCGGCGTTTGTTCGTCTGTCTGTCTGGCCGTCTGTCTGCCCGTCTGTCTGTCCGTCTGTCCGTCTATCACACCCGATTTTCTCCGAAACTGTTTGATATAGAAAGTTAAAATTTGGCACTAATATAGGAATTGATAGCCCTATCAGCGCCGTGTAGTTTTGAGAGTTAAATTTTAACGTAAGGGGGTTAATTTTGGGGAGCTTGTAAAAACACGAGTATATAATGTAATACTTTTGTCTGTATTATTTTAAAAATTTTGCCAAAAATTGCCCTTATCTTGTAAAGAGAGTAAAAAAGTTTGAAAAAACTCTGGAATATTCTCCATAGGGTGTAAATTGAATGAAAATTATAACGAGTACATTACCTTTAATAACTTATCTGGTATAAAAAAAAACAAAATTTTCAAGGTCATCAGTTTTCAGTAAAGATCCGTAACAAAAAATTTTATTTCAAAAGCAATCAACGTACGAAACACTAACTGCGCAAGTCCGACTTGTTGCCATTACCAAAAGAAGTAAAAATGTTCGTATTTAGAGTAATTAGAGTCAGTTTTTGAGCTGTCAATTATTATTAAAAATTTAATTGGAATTTAACACAGTTACTTATTTTTCCTTTTTATTTATTCCAAAATTATTTCATTGTTTTTGGCCTATTTATTCGTGCATTTTCATCCGCCTTTTTTAGAATGTTTTGAAGCCTAAACGTCAGTTTTCAGTTATTAATTGCTCATAATTACAATAAACCGGCTTAAAACAATACTGTAAAACATTGCCAAACAGAAACGTAGTGAATGGAATGTTATTTCGTGTTTTTCGATGATGTATTAGTTTGAAATGTTAAAATGTTTACTAAAACAAGAATAACAGATGCGGCTATCAAATTCAAATTTTAAGTATACAGAATGTTATAAAACTATTCTAAGAGATTAAAACAGTATCAACACGGATTTGAGAAAAATAGTGATGAAAAAATTTCTTGTAAAACCGTATTTTTTTTCAGTAACAAGGTTATTTGGAAAGAAAAAAAAAAATTTTTTTTTACGGACAACGCACAAGTGCTACAGAGAAATCCCTAAAACACCACAGGGGAGACGAATGTGCGGAAAAAGATTAGAAAAGGGTTGTACGAGGAATGATAAGCTAAACCTTATACTCTAGGTACTTAGTAGATAAACAAGCGACGCCGTGGACAAGGCCCGGTAGAAGATTACTTCTTATGATACCATTATTAAAATTATTATCTAATTTTTTTTAGCATCCTCAGATATATAATAAAATAACCGGTCAAGTGCAAGTTGAACTTGCAATTAGTGTTCCGTACGTTGATTGCTTTTAAAATAAAAAATGTTGTAACGGAAGTATTAAATGATCAGTGACTTCACAAAATACACCCCAAATGAGTTTTCAATAAAGTTTGTCTCCAATCTTTACTGAAAATTGATGACCTTGAAATTTCTGTTTTTTTTTTTTTTATATACCAGATAAATTATTCAAGGTAATGCACTCGTGATAATTTTCGTTCAATCTACACCCCGTGGAGAATATTCCAGAATTTTTTCAAAATTTTTTGATAAGTACTTTTCGAGATAAGGCGGTTGGACAACGATTTTTCACGATTTTTTAAAAATAATACAAAGAAAAGTGCGCGCAAGTATTACATTATATATATATATATATATATATATATATATATATATATATATATATATATGTGTATATATATATATATATATATATATATATATATATATATATATATATATATATATATATATATGTATATATATGTATATATATGTATATATATATATATATATATATATATATATATATATATATATATATATATATATATTTTACTCATGTTTTCACAAGACACCACACACGATTACCTAGTAAAAAATTTTTTTTTTTCACTTCCGATTACAGCCCCCAAAATTTAATTTTCAAAACTACATGGCTCTGTTGAGGCCATCAATTCCTATATTATTACCAAATTTTAACTTTCTATGACAAATGGTTTCGGAGAAAATCGGGTGGGACAGACAGACGGACAGATAGACGGGCAGACAGACGGACGGACAGACAGACGGACAGACAGATGGACGGACAGACAGACGGACAGACAGATGGACAGACGGACGGACGGACAGACAGACGGACAGACAGACGGACGATAGACGGGCAGACAGACGGACAGACAGATACCGAAGTCATCTTATAAGTGTTCCGTACGGAACAAAAGTGACAGATTTTTTCTTCTATTAAAAAAAAATGAAGAAAATCAACTTTTTTTAGCTCGTTAAAGTAGGTTCCTCCTTACAGCCCTTATTTAACGCCCAGCGACTTTTTTTTGCTCAAATATGTGAAGAAAAACCTCACGGGCTGAACATTTTTTTCAAATGGTGACTTGAAAGCCTTTTTAGCGTCGTGTGTGAAGCGCAAACAAAAGACTTTTTTATATGAAATGAAACCATTCAAGAAACCTGGACTAAGTGCATTAACAGATGGTTGTTATGTAGAAAGAATATGTCATAGATACGTAGATAACTTAATAACTAAATACTGTCGGATAATATCATATCGATCTTTATCAAGAAAAGTCTAGTTTTTCTGCCCACATACATAGTTTTGTGCGAAAATATTAACTCCACAGATTAAATTCTTTAACAAAATAAATACTGAAATCCCTCAAAAATATTTCTGAGACTTTGATTAATCCTAATGACATATCTGTTCCAGTTTCTCTTTGATAAATTTCTACATTCGTTCTGGTCGTTTTTATCTTTTTCCTTCCTTTCATCTAATGGATGGTTCAAATCAGTGGACCAAAAGCAACATAGATCGATATTTGATATTCGTAAATTTCTAAATAGCAAGGATATAAAATTTTAAAATTGGTAAATACATTTATTCAATATTTTCTTCTCAAGTCGCAAAATCAAATTTGATTTAATACTACTGGCTTTTTTATAAAAAGAAGTAGTCCCTTATTTATCACAAAAAAAGGGTCGAATGATTTATCCAGTTCTTGCCTTGCAAACATGCGATTCTAAAATAAGTAGGAAATTTAACTTAACTCTGTTCTAGCGACTATGTCTGCAGATTTTCCTTCACATAAGTTACCGTTAAAAAATCTACCAGTAAGATAGATATAATATAATAATTAAAAAGTGTATAATATCCGTAAATTAATACAAAGAAAAAAAACTTGGCTTAGCTTAGCGGACTGTAACTGATAATTTTACCCGTATCAAAATATGGGAGCTCAAAAAAATGAATTTACTCAGGGCGTGCTTACTAAGAAAGTGCCAATATAAGACGTATCTCAATCAATTGAATCTCATCAGAAAGTCAGGCAATTACAAGCCTTCTGCAGCGATAACATGACAAGACATATATATGAAGGTCTTTTTGTAAGTTATCTTCTTACACATGAAAATAACGCGATTTTTTTTTATGGGTCTAGCACACGTCCTACAGGGAAGTCCCTAAAGCGCTACAGGAGCGACACGTGTTCGAAGAAAGCGATTCACGTTGTTCTTGAATGGCTGTAAATTGTAGTCGGTAGGAAAACACAGTCCTGGGCAAATTATTCCAAAGGGATGATGTTCTCCATATAAATGACTGTTTGAAAAGCGTTGTACGAGGAGTAACAAGCTGAACCTCATACAGTTGTGAAGTATTAGTGCGACGTGTATTTCTAGCATGCACCGCTCTGGGAGGAATTAAGCCCGGCCACATCCTTTGAACACTTTCCATGAAAATACTTGTAGAATAGGCTCAAGTCGCCAACCTTTCTTCGATATTCCAGCGAATCAAGGCCGCCTGTCAGTTCCGCGTCTCCAGTCAAACGAACAGCTCTTCTTTGAATAGAACCCAACAAATGCAGTGTATGTTTGGGAGCAGAGCCCCAAACATGGAGCAGTATTCCATTGTTGGTCGAATTTGCGCTTTGTAAAGAATTAACAGTTGTTGTGGAGTGTAAAGCTTTCTGGTTCGAAATAATATTCCCAACTTTTGAGAAGTTCTCCTTGCTATGCCTGCAACATGTTCATGCCAGGACATATTTGCTCCCAAATTTACGCCCAACAAATTAAGTGACGATATTAGAGGAATGGAGTGCCCCGACATAACTGTGTCGGGTTCAGCAACGTTAACTTTTTTAGAAAAAATTGCCGCCAGGGTTTTTGTAGCGTTAAATTCCACTTGGTTACTGTCACCCCAAGATAGAATTTCTTCCAGGTCTTTGTTAAGTTGAATGACTTCCTGCTGTCTGCGGATATTCTTCTGAGTAGCCGATGTCCGAGAGTTCAAAGTGAATAAAGAGATAAATGTACTGTCATCTGCAAAGCTGTAGATTGGATTCTCGGTCTTTTCTAGAAGGTCGTTAATATAAATGAGAAAGAGAGTAGGAGACAGTATGGAGCCTTGGGGTACACCGGCGTTGATAGTGAAGGTGTTAGAAAGAAATCTGTCTACTGCCACTCGTAAAGAACGCTCTCTGAGGAAACATGAGAGCCACAAACAGAACTTTTCAGACATACCATAAGAACGTAGTTTAGCCAACAGCCCATCGTGCCGAACACGGTCGAATGCCTTGGATATGTCAAGAGCAACCGCTCGAGATTCTCCGAAGTGTTCAATTGCGTTGTTCCAAACATGTCTTACATAAGTCAGAAGATCTTCTGTTGATCTATTTTTACGAAAGCCATATTGGTGATCTCTAATAATGTTGAATCCTTTAAGATATTTTAGAAGATGCTGATTGATAGCCTTTTCCATGACTTTCGATATTATTGAAAGCAGTGCGACTGATCGGTAGTTATTTGGCAAGCTCTTCTTGCCTTTTTTAGGTATCGGATGAAGTGTAGCACATTTCGAGCAGGAAGGAAATATTTCCTTTTTGTAGGATAGGTTGAAAAGTCTACAGAAAACTGGTGTTTCGCACAATTTTTGAGAACTATGGCAGGTATTCCGTCAGCGCCAGAAGCCTTTTTGGCGATAAAAAAATATTAGGTTTTCAAGTGAAAGGAAAATAAATTTCCAAAATAAAATTAAAACATACAACATATCGACACCCACCTCCTTCACTCCCCTCCCCTAAAACGACATCGCTCAAAAATTATATATTTTATTTCCATTTCAACTATTCTCATATTATCTTGTTTGAGAATTATGGTGGCAACAGATCGGCAGACGGACAAGTCGACAGTCAGATAGACATCGACGGAACTCTGTAACCACTTCTCAATCCCTTCTTAATGCTATTTCTATCAAATTAGAAACAATAACAAGCGTCCTGACATATTTATTTATTTATTTATCATTAGCTCAACAAACGTAATTAATAGGGCCGATAACATAGCTATTACATAACATCAATATATAACAATACAATATAGACAGTAACTCAAGACTAAAATTAACCTTATAGTTTAACAAACACAATAATTAATATCACCACACAGCATTACAGTTATTAAAGTAGGTTCAAACAAGTACGGAAGAAGTCATTTTGAGTCATGCGTGCGACACTTTATTGTAAACAGAACATATCCCGTAAACAGGAGATACATACAATACATTTGTATGCGCCGTAGGAAGTTAAAAAAAGTTACCAACTCGATTTGAAAATCTGGGGGATAATAAATTTCAATTCTTCCAGCAGTGATGGACATTGAATCCTACCATTAACTAGCTTATATAGGAACATTACCCTCGCTATATTTCTACGCTTCTTCAAGCTCAGAAAATTAAAACTTCCCAACAAGGTATCGTTGTCTATACTAATCTGCGGGTATACTCCATCCACTCTTCTAGATATATACTTCAAAAACTTCCTCTGAACCCTCTCCAAAGCAACAATATATTTACTATAGAATGGTGCCCAGACAACAGACCCATACTCAAGCCTGCTTCTAACCAATGCATGAAATACTGTTATAAGAGTCGCAATATTCTGAAAAGACTTACAATTTCTGATTACAAACCCCATAATCTTCATCGCATCCGAAACCAATGTGTTAATCTGTTGACTGAAGTTCAGCCTAGAATCAAGAACAACACCCAAATCCCTGAAAGTTTTCACTCTTTGTAACTCATTAATAACAATATTATATTTATAGTTTAGTGGAGATACCTTCTGACTTATTGTCATTACCAAACATTTTTTTGCATTAAGCACTGGCGACACATCACCTCTGCACCGCGTCAACTCCGCTCTGTAGTCGCTCACAATCTTCGCCGGACTCAACCGAAACATACAATTTCAGATCATCCTGAAATATCTGGTATTCCCCGTCAATGACATGCTGGATATCATTCATAAACATAATGAATAATAAAGGCCCCAAGTTCGACTCCTGCGGAACATCAGACGTTGTATATAAGTATATTATGATTTGATGAGGATTTATTCTACTTATTTTTATGACAGCCCTTGTATACTTATATTCTGTGGCGGCCCGTAGATCCGTAGCGTATTACTTGCTTGCGGTGCAGAAGGCCTCGGGTTCCAATGCCGGCAGGTTGATGATGGATGGATGGATGTTATGGGGATTGGGCGCCTCGACTACTAAGGTCATTTAGTACCCAGTAATGGAGAGGTTATGAATGAGATTGATGTTTTTGCATATATTAAGTAGTGATATTCATTCTCGTTTAAGTATTCCTCGATTTGGTTTATATGAGATTGAATTT
This sequence comes from Pachyrhynchus sulphureomaculatus, assembly GCA_019049505.1. NCBI lineage: Eukaryota > Metazoa > Arthropoda > Insecta > Coleoptera > Curculionidae > Pachyrhynchus > Pachyrhynchus sulphureomaculatus. The sequence goes on from CM032454.1 coordinate 177,416,002, forward strand.
GATCAGGACTTAAGATTTGCTTCATGCTCAGAAGTAAGTGATACTTTCCTCTGGATTTAGTAGAGTGAGGAGATTCAAATATATGTTTTACTGTTAGAATTGACTGGCAAATCAAACAGATGGGAGCATCTACATTTTTTAGTAAGTAAGAGTAAGTTAGAAACATGTGGCCTATTGCTAGTCGTCTCCAGATAGTGTTTTATCTTCGTCAGAGAGATTGAGTGAGAAAAGGAGGATAGACCATAGGTTTTAGGTCCCAGAGTTTGTTGGAAGATTCCTCCAAATCCCACTGTAGTTGAAAATGATCCCTATATATGAGTTTAATGTGATTAAAGTAATCATTTAGATGGTTATCTTCTCTTATTGGGGTGCCCTGATGCACTGCCTTTTTTGCATATAGATTTGCTTTGTCTTGCTCACTATTCCAGTGTGAGGCAATCCAGAGAAAGACTACAGAGATGTTTCGGTGATTGGCTATATATAAGAGATCAGTGGCTTGATTTAAGAAAGCAAATTTAGTATTCCCATTCATTAGGGATTCTAAATCACTCATAGAGTCAGAGACAATTAAGTATTTTCTGGCTTTCCCTGCTCTTAGTATATATCGTAGACTTCCTTTGATTATGAATAGCTCCGCGGAAAAAATCGAGAAGTGGAGTGAAAATTTGAATAATGTAATTGGTGGGTGGTACTTGTTTATTCTTTCTAGAGACTGAGCATGAAGTATTGATTTTAGTGTGAGAAATTTGTTAGTTTTGTTGAGAGTAAAATCGACTACAGGTTTTGGAGAGGGCCAGGGAGGAAAAGTAGTGAAAGAAGGATATTTGAATGAATGATGGGTAAAGTTGTGAGTGGAGAGGATGAGTTTGATTCTAGATGGTATGGAGAGAAGGGAAAAAAGATTTATTTATTTTTGTATTGTTAATGTTGGAGAGATCTAGAGAAAATCTGTTGGAGGATCTATGTAAAGAGGATAAGTAAAACTTCATCAGTTTGTCTGGTTAGATGCAAGGACGGGGTGGACGAGATACATTAGAGACTGGGAATAGGAGAGGTTCTGAAGGCACCAGTGGCGAGTCTGATGGCTTGATTCAGAATTGAGTTGAGTTTTTTCTTAGTATTTGAACTAGCCGAATCATAAATAAAATCGCCATAGCTCGATTTACACAGAATGAGAGATTTGTAGATATACCATATATAAGGGATATAAAATCAGAACCCCAGAAGTTGCAGGTAGGTATACTTATTTATTTAAGTATATATGGCCTAGCCACGTTCATAGGTAGTAGTTGTTTGCAATAACGTCCGTGGCAGCACTATCGTGTTGTCTAAAAGGTGCCGTGAAATCCAAAAATGTATGTTTTGGCACTTGGATTATGTTGACGGGTATTATGCCATCCCCACCGATATTCTCAGGATATGAAAAAGGGTAAAGTCCCTATTCAGGTGAACTACAAAAAAAAATTCTAAAAAAAACAGTTAAAATTCTATAAAAAAAAACAGTTAAAATTGAAGACAAAAATGATTTAGTGTGATTCTTCTGAAATTTAATACAGTTGAACCGTTTGTATTTCGATATAACGACGGAGTAATCCAATTTATTCTTTGACAGTTTTTTAATAAAACCTTGACAAGGTTAACAGAAATTATAAATGTTTTATTCATTACCATGTTTCTTTGAAGAGTTGTGTTTTCAGTTTGTATAAGAGAAATATCAAGATGTAAACGTCGTGAAGGGGAAAAACCAATAAATTGAATGACATGAAGAAAACAACTCCTCCATATTTAACTTCAGGTCTTTTTTTCGAGTGGGGCGTTTCCATGTGTTATAAAAATATTAAATTGTTTTCTTTTTTCGCTAAAGAACAAATAACGATTAACGTAGGTTTCTAAATTTTTTGTAGAAAAAAATATAGGTAAAGAAATGTACCTATCAGTGTATGTTGGGCTAACCGACCAACATTAATTTAAAGTAAACTTTCCAAAGGAAAGGATGTCAGCTCAATGGTAAAAATGTAAGATTTGGAGCTTTATTCCTCGATTAAATCTTTCACAAAGGAAGGGAAAATCTTAAATAAAGCTTTGAGCCAAGCAATTTAAGTAAGGAGGATAATCGGTCGACTAGGCCTACGTTCTAGGTAACCTTCGACTGAAATGTATCAAAAATTAGATGCCATAATTTTAAAGGATCATTATGTAAAATTTAATTATTGGTAGGTGCCACGACTATCGACTACCAAGCAGAATGCGTTACGCCCGCAATTGCCACAAAATTTTAGATATGCTTGAAGAAAATTCACTCAATAGTTATTGTGTGAAATAAAACATGATGTTCCTGAAAGTTATATTATAACATAGGTTATCCCTGTTCCTCAACCGTAGATACCGAGTTGCGGTCCGTCTAATGGCCTTTAGAAAGTAAATATTTTGACCTGCCATTCACCAGAGTTGCGGTAATCGACAAATCGGCAGGTAGGTAGGGATAAATTATCATATATTATTAATTCTTAAATATTATTACATTAAATTAGGGTTAACCTAAATTAGATAAATATATAAAACTTAAGGGCATTTTTGAAATTTACTAGTTTACGTTTAAACTTTTTCAAGTCAACATGGTCTTATTACAGAGAATGTTGAGCGAGAAAGGCAAAACTTTGATCTTACTGGAAAATTACAAATTTCGACAGTATCGCCGTTTAAAATCGACAGAAGAGATGTGCTGGGTCTGCACAAACAAGAACTGCACTGCCAAAGTTTATACCATTGGACCAGATGACATATTTTCACGACAAACTGGCAATCATCAACATCAACACGGTAATGAACAAGTACTGAGTAGCCAAAAAATTAACAACGCAGTGGAGAAGAGAGCCAACGAGGAACATTACAACGAAAGGCAAAGAAAGATGATTCGGCGGGAGGTGGCTGCAGATCCGAATGTGCTGAACACTTTCACCGACTCCGATATGATAAAATTAGGGAAGAATTTGAACCGAGCCAGACTGCAGTGTTATCCAAAGTTGCCAAAGTTCCGAAAAATTCAGAATGTAAGATTAACAAAGATAAAAATTCCCCTTTAGAAAATGGTTTCACCACATGTTCGGGCTTTTCTCCCTGCTGATCACGTGGGAGATGTTTTCGTCCAATAATTAGAAAATCAGCCAGTTCACCCACAAGTAACATTGTTTGCTGACTACGTAGTTGAAAATTACATTGATGATAGTGCTCCTTTCCTTACAACCCTTTGGGCTGTGCTCGATGCCAGCGTTTGGAGAACTAATAACGGGATTGAGGCTTTTCATTCAAAATTTGCAAAGGATAGTCGTTCGCCTCATCCGAATTTTCATGAATTTTTAGAGGTCATCAAGGGTTTCCAGACTGAAACATATGCGAAAACCAACGCTGTACAAATCAGTGCACCAAAGTGTTCAACTAATAGGTACAATTCAGCATTTTTAGAAAAATAAGATAATTCAATATGTACATAAAGAAATTGATGCTGTACCGTTTGTCAAATGCATGTCTTACAAATATAGTATAGTAATTACTGAAATATGTCTTTTGCTTGAATTTTCATACATATTTTTCGTACTTGTAGCTATATACCTGCCTGTGACGCACCGCAACTCGGCCGTCAATTTTAGGTTCGAAAAAGGTACCGCAACTCTGAACTTTTTATTGCCTTTCACCGACCCGTATCGCAACTTGGTGTCAACCTCCTCAAGTGAAGTCTTAACATCTTTGCTTAAGGAAGCAGAAATAAAAATAAAGTACAGAAAGGAGTCATCATCTATACCATACCGCCAACAATAACAGAGTGTCGCCAGCACTCACATTGCAAGCCATTAAGTCTTTAATTAAATTTACTCTTAATTTACTGGAGCCTAAACTTAAAAAAGTAATTGAACACCACCATGATAAACTGAAGTTATTAACCACTGTTAAGTGAGAAACGTTGTGTAGCTAAGACAATAAGCGTATCTGGTCCGCTCTACTCAAATTCATAAAAAAAATGTGACGAAAAACTCCATTTCATACAGCAAAGTAACACCATAAGACTTGGATCCTTCAACCCTATGATCCTTTATAAAATACCTTGGACGTCACACTATTGCCATTCTCAGCACAGACTATCCGTCCAATAAACTCTAATTTCCCAAAATTCTCTAAAATACTCAAAATTAACGACAACTTGGCAACTTTGACTAAGACCCTTCCGGAATGCCAAAGAGAGAAGCTTTAAAATTTGGTTTCATACTTATACAACCATGAAATACAGTCCAATTTGGAGTTGCATTCTCGAACACATCATAACAAAATTATTGAGAGTTGTTTCTTCGATGGAATTTAAATGTAACAATGGGTCCATCATTGTAATCTTAAGACGAAACAAAAGTTCGTGCAATAGAAACACAGGCTGTTCGACTTGCAAAGAAATGACGTGTAAAATAATCAGCTTACCAGATCATAGCAACTGTTCTTCGGAACACATGTTTTACTCGCAGAATTTATTCCACACAAATCGATGATTCCGAGGACAATTATGCTTTACGAGATATTGTTAAACATAATGCTACAAGAAGTCACACAAATTACAGACTGCTCTCAAGGAATATGACTTTACAGAGATCATACTCGTAGATGCTGTGACTTATACACAGTTCTTAGTGACTATTTTCTGTTTCGAAATCAGCGTGAGCGATGATTTCTCGACGATAACGGAGTTACTTATGGTGCAATGAGATTTTTGGACAGCTAACATGTTCTATTTTATTCTGAGAGGTTCTAAGATAAAGAAATATTATGCTTTCTACCTTTCTTATATTTTTAATATTTTCAGTTCAGATGTCCTTTTTCAAAAATTTTTAACTTAAGAATTCACGTCCATTCTACAAGTTTATTAACCACCTAATAGAAATTGTCTCTAAATTCCACGATTCTAAATGACCGAAGTTGGAGTTGTGGTCCTCGGAAAATGAACTTTTGAAACTAACTATACTTGGTCAGTTGTGTAGACCACTTTAGTTATGGTTATTGATGGGCAAACTTCCTAACAGTAAAATTATATTAAACTAGTGTTCTGATGGTAACTTAATATATTAAGTAAGATATATTGGGTAAATGGTTTTATGTGTAGTAGTTATGTTATAGTTAAATACACCAGTATTGTAGCATTTTGTACTTTATACAGGGAAACTATAGTTATTATTACTTTGAATATATACATAATGCAGATAATAAGAAAACGGACTGTGAGCTTCAGCAATACCAAAAATGTTCAGTACCAAAATTCAGAAATTGTAACCAAACATACCGTGTATCTGATGGTGATTGTATTTTTTTAAGTGCTAATTTAGCTTAAGTTATATTACTGCAATGGGCCCTTGATGTGAATCCATTTCTTTGAGTGTAAGCCTGTTGAGAAAGCGACCTTTTTGCTTAACACTTTCCAGAGACAAGCACATCCCATTATTGCCAATGTAAAGTCCCAGATGCCCGATATTGTCTTAGATAAAGTATCATAAAATGTATCATAATGAAGTTTTCTAACCAAAAAATCTTCTAGCGGTGACGAAACACCTGCTATAATACCCAAAATATGAGTAAGTGAACTAAAACTTCTTTTGTAGGCTTTTTAGCTTATCCTACAGAAAAGAAATATTTCCTTCCTGCTGGAATTGCGTCAGAGTTCAGCCGATATCCACAATATTCAAAAAGTCCTTGTCAAACTACTACCGACCAAATTGCTTTCAGTAATATCGAAAGTTAAGGATAAAGATCAATAGGCATCCTTTCAAATATCTGAAAGAATCTAATATTATTCTTTTTATTTTGTTCCGTCTCCTATCGGAGATGGAGATCATCATTGTTATTCTAACTTTATTCACCGCTATCCTAAATAGTTCTGTAGAACTGAGCCAAACCACTCCCGCAAATTTCGCAACCAGTATACTTTTCTCTTTCCTAAACTTATCACATACCCAAGGTGTTCGAGGTTTTTTCGTTTCACCGTGTTTAAAATTTCACACTTTTTTCGGATTCTATGTCATACTTCCCCATATTCATCCACGATATTCCCAGAATTCTCCAGTATTACTACATTTCATACATTTCAAGCTTTTTCATCTCCGCTTGTCCCAATGTCCACGATTCTGCACCATACTACAGGAAAGTAGAATAAACATGACACCTCAAAAGCTTGTTTCTAAGTTCTGTGTTTAAGCCACGATTACACAAGACTTTTTTCATTTTATTAAAAACTCTTCTGGAGATTTCATTTGCTGTAATACTCAAAAAAGAAGTATTATATTTCATTGGTTTGATCGTTTGTTTCACTCAATCATGCCCTCAGATATTTGTAGTTGGAAACTCTTTCAATTGGAATATTTGAGAGAGATCAGCCCTGACATTTATTTTGGAGATACCCATAAACTTTGTTTTTTTTTCATATTCATTTTCAGTCAGTCTTCTGTATGGTAATTATTCGTCATCTCTACTAGATGTTGAAGATCGTTGATGTTATCAGAAATTAATACAGTTTCGTCTGCATATCTTATGTTGTTAATGGTTTGTTCGTTTATAATAACACCTGCTGATTCTTCATTAAGGGCTTCGTCAAAAACAGCGTCCCTGTATAGATTCAACAACAGTGGAGACAATATATATCCCTACTGTACTCCTTTAATATTATTAGAGTCTATCAGTTTGATGTTCTTAAGCTAAGATCAACAGGAGGTGTTTTAATTTACATCATATATATTTGAAGCAGCCCAATAAAACATTTTGGATAATCTCCAGCGGTTGCATTTGATATATTTAAAGTATTTAACAGTATTTTGGCAAAACGAATTGTTGGCTAAGCTACGCTCTAATATGTCAACAAGGCTTTGTTTATGGGTTTCGTTTCCTCAGAAAGCGTTCTTTACGAGTGACAGTTGACAAATTTCTTTCCGATACCATTAAGAGTAAGAGATGAGCCAGATCTGAAGATTAAAAGTTGTTCGTGAAATTGCGCAGCTTGGAGAATACCTTAAAAATTATTAGGAAAAATACTTAAAAAGAGAGGTGGTATTTTCGATGAAAGCAAAGTTTGATTTTAATACTTTTTGATAGGCATATTTATAACTAATTTTGCAGATAATACTTTAGTGTAAAAGTAAACATTTGTCTTACCAAACTTTTCCCACTTTATATTTTAAGTTTTAATTAAAACATTCTTAGTGCGTCCAAACTTTTGGACCGTAGTGTATATCGGACTCACCTTTTCACATAAAATCATGTTACTTCGTTAAATGAAACTAAATAATAAATAAAACAATTACCATTTACTGACCTGTAAACAATGTCGTAGCCAAAGGCCCCAGAGCATAAACTGGAACATCTTCTCCTCCATGAGTCCCCCATTGTCTCGGCACCGCTGCACCGTGTACCTGATTTCTGTCTTCCACAGCGGATGTCGTGTTCATAGGAACAATTCTAGGCGTGGCGAAACCAGGTCCATTTCCGTATAATATCGTCGTGTACGGCTGACCGTCAACGTCTGAGACTTTTACTATCCGGGCCTGAAACAAATAGATACAGTACAAAACGTTTTCCTTAACATCAGGGATTGCTTTTATTATGGAATATCCTGATCGTAATGTAGACGGCTTAATTTTCTTGAACTTTCCGCAAGATATGCTAATAAAACATTCTCAGGTATATTCCTTTCTTTATACGAGGCTGGTTTGAAAAGTCCGTGCAAAGTCCGAGAGATGGCACCACCGGCGCGTATCGAGGTCATGTTTAGTTAGTAGCATCTCTTGAATGAACGCATACCAAGTTTCAGCCATATTGGTCTATTTCTTTGTGTTTGACATTCGTGTGAATCAAGGAAGTCGAGTGATTTTCAAGAAATGGACGAAAAAGAATTTCGTGTGGTGATTTAAACATTACTTTATGAAAGGCAAAACGTCTCAGGAGACTAAAGAGAAGCTTGATAAACATTATGGTGACTCTGCACCTTCGATTAGAACAGTTTATAGGTGGTTTCAAAATTTTCGGACTGGCCATATGGGCACGAGTGACGCTGAACGTTCTGGACGGCCTGTGGAGGTTACGACTCCAGAAATCATTGATCAAATCCATGATATGGTGATGAATGACAGAAGAGTTAAGGTGCGTGAGATTGCTAGTGCTGTGGGCATCTCGACTGAACGGGTACATAATATTTTGCATAAACATTTGGACATGAGAAAGCTATCCGCAAGATGGGTGCCGCGATTGCTCACGCTTGACCAAAAATGGAATCGTGTGAAGTGTTGCAAGGATGGTTTGTAGCTGTTCCAGAAGAATCCGGAGGACTTTAAGCGTCGTTTCGTCACTGTGGATGAAACATGGATACATTACTATACTCCTGAGTCTAAACAATGGGTTACCAAGGGAGAATCTGCACCAAAAAAGGCGAAGACCGTTCCTTCGGCCGGAAAGGTTATGGCGACTATCTTTTGGGATTCGCAAGGGATAATCCTCATCGACTATCTGGAAAAGGGTAAAACTATTACAGGTGAATATTATTCATCGTTATTGGACAATTTGAAAACCGAGCTGCAAGAAAAACGCCCGCGATTGGCCCACCAGAAAGTCCTTTTCCATCACGACAACGCACCAGCACACACCTCAACAGTTGTGGTCGCAAAATTAATGGAAACAGGATTCCAACTCGTTTAATATCCCCCCTATTCTCCAGACTTGGCTCCCTCGGACTACTATTTGTTCCCCAATTTGAAGAAATGGCTGGCGGGACAAAGATTTTATTCAAACGAGGAGGTGATTGCAGACACTAATGGATATTTTGCAGACTTGGACAAATCCTATTATTCGGAAGGGATCAACAAACTAGAACATCGTTGGACGAAGTGTATAAGCCTAAAAGGAGACTATGTCGAAAAATAAAAAAGGTTAACCCCAAACACATAAGTAGTTTTTATTTTTGCACGGACTTTTCAAACCAGCCTCGTAAAGCAATCGTTCATCATCATATTGGACTATTCTTTGAATTGCTGATATGTATTTTCATACTGCCGGTTATTTGTGTGGTGAAAAATTTAAAATGATCGAATTTGTTGTATCTACTCTATTAGGTGATTTAATGCGAAACACCTTATCACTTCTAATCATTTCCATTATCTTAGAATTAGAAATATCTGATTCTATTCAAAAACAGCTTTAGAGACTTGTTGTTCAACTATGCAACTTAACTTTATTGTTTTTATAGTTATAATCAGAAATTATTTTGTTTTAAAATGAAAATGCAATTGTATTAAGCATGGTTCGGAAATTTTATTATTGAATACGATGGTAGGATACGACGAATTGTACTAAGTAGGCATACCTATTACTCCATCGAAAGCTGACACAGCAGCTTTCGAGCCGCAGAGTAGTTGACACAGTCAACGTTTAAAAGCAGGTAGGCTCGAAAGCTGCTGTGTCAGCTTTCGATTAAGTAATAGATATGCGTACTTAGTACAATTCGCTGTATCCTACCATCGCATTCCTTAATTCCTGGGATAAGCACCAATAAATTCTGTTCTCTCAGCCTGACTGACGAGTCGTAATACGGCGAAATACGTCTCAGGATGGATTTGACGAATAAGAGAACAGCGGGTAAACTGCTGAAATATGGACTTCGTCCGTTTTTAGTTGTTTTACATTAAGTATAATTTTAATATTGAAACGTTCACCATTTTCATACTTAAAAGGATTTTTTATTTCTTCTGACACGTGTTTGTCAGGTAACAGTAATAAAGTAAATCCAATTTTACCTTTTTTTCGAGTCGGATAAGAGTTTTTAAACCATTTTTTCTTTTATAAAGCATAAAATCTTGTCGTAAAGGAGACTATTTGCACATTATAGCTTAAGATGAAGCAGTTTAAAAAATGAGGGAAATATTTCCGTTAATAAGAAATTTGAAAAGAAATTAGGCAAATGGCACCCTAGCCACACTTAAATTAAGTACTTTAAGATATAAAATTTTAGTATATCAATATTAAAATAAAAAAAAATAAAAAAAAAAATCACGCACTCGAGCGACGTATTTTCGATTTGACAAGAACAAGCGGCGTAAAGTTCTTTATTATCTTCTAAAATAATTGTCACCTTACGATGGAAAAGATGGAACCGCCCTCAAAAAAATTGGGTTTTTATCTGCCAAATAGAAGAGCAGAAAAAAATTGCATAAACAAGTGTGTTTATTTACATAATTATTAATGTTAAGTAAATATTCCAGAAAAAAATTTTCATTTTAAGGGACTTTACCGCCTGCAGGCTCTAAGGATATAAGTGTTATTTAATACAGGATAGGAAAACTTCAAAATTCTGCTCCCATTAGTTTGTGGGGCTTATGGTCTACTAAGGTTAAAACCATAAATTGTGTTTTTTTTTTTTCGCTAAAAACTATAATTGAAACATGGGACCGAATAAAATTTTAAAAATTCCTGTAATTTTCTTTCAGTTTTCAACAAAAAAATTGTGATTTATAGTTTTAACTTTAGTAGACAATGGGCCCCACAAAATGATGTGAGCCAAATTTTGAAATTTTATATCAAATATATATATATATATATATATATATATATATATATATATATATATATATATATATATTTTGTTTTCAATTCTTGGGCTTTGGGTTCGTTTTATGAATATTTGGTATTTAAATTAAACTTAAATTGACGTTTCGCCCTTTGGTTTAGAGCATTTTCATTTTTTTTCTTTAATTCTACAAATTATACAAAATATAAAATATAAAACTATAAAAATAATTTACATTTAGGTACACTAGTACAATACAAATTATTTAACACACACACCATAAACTATTTACATAAATTCTTAGTTCTATCTTTAAAAATTAAAATCACATGGGACCTACCTTGAATCTCACATATTTTATTTACTACTGACAAGTCGTAGTGGCATTCTTATCGAATGTAGATTTTATTTTGTATTATTGATCGCAATTTTTTTTTTTTTTTTCTTTGTTTGTTTTTTGAATATTAAGCAGGTAGTCTTTTTGTTAATATATTAAGGATGAGTATACACTTTAAAATATTACCTTATTAACTTTTATTTGTATAAATATGGCTAATTCCTTTTATATCACTTTTATCATTCACTGTAAATTTCTCATTTTCTTTTCATGTCCAAGTTCTCACAACGGAACTTGGACCTGTGCTTCAACTTTAATGAAACAAAGATTTTAAAACAGGGACATTAATATTGGAAAACTTGCAATAAAAGAAATGATCGAAATTAAAAAAAATGAGAAATTTACAGTGAATGATAAAAGTGATATAAAAGGAATTAGCCATATTTATACAAATTTAATAAGGTAATATTTTAAAGTGTATACTCATCCTTAATATATTAACAAAAAGACTACCTGCTTAATATTCAAAAAACAAACAAAGAAAAAAAAAAAAAAAAATTGCGATCAATAATACAAAATAAAATCTACATTCGATAAGAATGCCACTACGACTTGTCAGTAGTAAATAAAATATGTGAGATTCAAGGTAGGTCCCATGTGATTTTAATTTTTAAAGATAGAACTAAGAATTTATGTAAATAGTTTATGGTGTGTGTGTTAAATAATTTGTATTGTACTAGTGTACCTAAATGTAAATTATTTTTATAGTTTTATATTTTATATTTTGTATAATTTGTAGAATTAAAGAAAAAAAAATGAAAATGCTCTAAACCAAAGGGCGAAACGTCAATTTAAGTTTAATTTAAATACCAAATATTCATAAAACGAACCCAAAGCCCAAGAATTGAAAACAAATATAAATTGATGGTTCAAGAAAATCCTTAAGTATTGTAATTATAGTATGGGTGAAAGCTACTAAAAATGACTTTTTTCGAAAATATTAGAAGATCACATGGGCATGACATGACACTGGTACTCAAAGAAATATCAAAATTATACACCAAATTAGCAATGGAGAAGAACCGGAGAATATTTTTAACCAGATGTAAACATTTAGACATATATCCAAAATTTTTAAATTTTAATACCTCCCATCTGAACTTCACAGGTACGTACTTTGAATCAAAACTAAATAATATCATATACAAAACGAAATTAAGCATTCTCAACTTATCTATTAAACAAACAACTAGAAATATTAACGAAATAAATAAGCTAATAAACCAACACGAGGAACACATTAAGATACACTTACCCGTAAATATTGCTGAAACATTCATTAAATTCGCAAATAGAAAGTTTCAACAAATTCATAAAAAAATAAAAATAAAGCAACAAAATAAAATTCAATATCTAATTAATAAAACAAATAACGATACAAAAAATGAAAATACAACTTCAATATGGTTAGAAAATATTTCCGATACACTGATACCGAATGAAATAGCAGAAGTTTTGTCCTTGGGTCCTAATTTTGCACTAGATATAACCACAGAAAAAGAGTTGCCTGTTGCAGAATATATTGCGTCCGTTGAGTCAGTAATAAATGATAAACCAAGTGAAGAGAAAGACACAATTAGAGCTAATATAACTAATATTATAACCAATCACAAAACTAAAATTAAAAACAACAAACAAAAAATGAACCTACTGCAAAAAAGAATCAAAAAAAACTTATACCGTACGAAACAATTTATTAAAGACAACCCCCAGATTGTAATAGCAAAACCAGATAAAACTAATAAAACTGTCATAATGAACACCAAAGATTATGAATCCAAGATGGAAACCCTTCTTAATGACCAAAATACATATAAGAAACTTAACAGTGACCCCACGAACGTTTTCCAAAAGAAAAACAACGCCTTTATAAAAAAACTATTAAATAAGAAAGAAATAAGTAATGAAGAAGCCAAAAGGTTAATTATAAACAACGCAGTGTCACCTAAAATTTATGGTTTACCCAAATTGCATAAACAAAAACATACCGCTAAGGCCAATCGTATCATGTTTAAAATCACCTCTTTATAACCTTTCAAAATACCTAGCCAAATGTATATCTAATATTACAGGTAAAAATAACTTTTTTATCAAAGATTCATTCACATTTAAAGAATTCATTGACACGATAAACATACCACAAAACTATAAACTTCTTTCACTAGATGTTGTGTCATTATACACAAATATACCTAAAGAACTTGTACAGACTGCCATAAACAAAAAATGGGATCTATTAACAGAACACACAACAATAACAAAAGAAAACTTTATTGAAGCAGTTAACCTTACTTTAAATACTAATTATTTCCAATATCAAGACAAATTCTATCAACAAATAGAAGGGTGTGCCATGGGCTCTCCTATATCCTCAGTAATAGCTCAATTGGTTATGGAGCATTTAGAAGAAAGTGTTATAAATAATTTAGAATACAACATACTATTTTTCAAAAGATTTGTGGATGATTGTTTATTGGCAGTTAAAACAGATAACACTGATAAAGTCCTGCATGATTTCAACAGTTTCCATCAAAAATTGCAATTTACTTCAGAAATCGAAAATAACAATGAAATACATTTCCTGGATACAACTTTAATTAGAAAACATAACAAAATAATCACTAAATGGTATACTAAACCAACGTGGTCTGGCAGGTATTTGAATTTCTACTCTAATCACACAAAGGCACAAAAGGTAAGTGTTATTGTCGGTTTAACAGACCGGGCAATAGCGCTGACCTCACCAAATTTAAGACCGAAAGCACTGAATCAAATGAAATCAGTGTTAATACAAAATGGATTTAGAGAAAAAGACATCAACCAAACAATAAGAACAAGAACCTACAAATTCTATAATAAAAAAATCAAAAAAGAGGAAACCAAAGAACAAAATCAGAACAAATTTCTCCCACTACCTTATACACGCGATTTATCAGAAAAACTAGGGGGCACTCTAAAAAAATATGACATAACTGTTTGTCACAAAACGCAGAACAAACTAAGCTCACTATTTACAAACTTGAAAAGCCAGGTACCAACCATGAACCAATCCAACGTAGTTTATTCGGTACCTTGTGCAGATTGCCCAATGCATTATATTGGTATGACGACCCAATTATTAAAAAACAGACTCAATGGACACAAGTATACAAAAAATGCAACAACGGCACTTCATAAACACACAACGGAACTTGGACATGACTTCAACTTTAATGAAACAAAGATTTTAAACAGGGACATTAATATTGGAAAACTTGCAATAAAAGAAATGATCGAAATTAAAAAAAATGAGAAATTTACAGTGAATGATAAAAGTGATATAAAAGGAATTAGCCATATTTATACAAATTTAATAAGGTAATATTTTAAAGTGTATACTCATCCTTAATATATTAACAAAAAGACTACCTGCTTAATATTCAAAAAACAAACAAAGAAAAAAAAAAAAAAAAAAAAAAATTGCGATCAATAATACAAAATAAAATCTACATTCGATAAGAATGCCACTACGACTTGTCAGTAGTAAATAAAATATGTGAGATTCAAGGTAGGTCCCATGTGATTTTAATTTTTAAAGATAGAACTAAGAATTTATGTAAATAGTTTATGGTTGTGTGTGTTAAATAATTTGTATTGTACTAGTGTACCTAAATGTAAATTATTTTTATAGTTTTATATTTTATATTTTGTATAATTTGTAGAATTAAAGAAAAAAAAATGAAAATGCTCTAAACCAAAGGGCGAAACGTCAATTTAAGTTTAATTTAAATACCAAATATTCATAAAACGAACCCAAAGCCCAAGAATTGAAAACAAATATAAATTGATGGTTCAAGAAAATCCTTAAGTATATATATATATATATATATATATATATATATATATATATATATATATATATATATATATATATATATATATATAATAAAATAATAATAAAACATTCACATTCTTATACGTTCTTAATTCACCAAATACAGAAATTACATACCAACGCATGCAAAGAAAGACTTACCATCGAGTAGCAAGCAAGAAAAAGAGGAATCATAGACAACAGATCACTACACACAAAACAAATACAAGCACTTAGGAACTTCTTTCATACCAAGCAAACTAGCCTCCACACGGTAACAGTGAAAGCAGACAAGAACTACACACCTCTCGACTTATCCCGGGCAGACCATCCAACAGACACACATAGTCACACCCAGTTACAACAGGAAAAGATGAAAACGTGGTCAGAAAAAACACACCACGGAAAAGACAGATACCACATAGAACAAGACCACGTAAATAAAAAACAATCATACACCTGGCTACAGGATGACCAGCTATTTCCTGAAACAGAAGGCTCCTTACTTGCCATCTACGATAAAGTCATATTAACCAGAAACTACCAAAAGCATATTATCAAAGACCCAACTATTACTGAAGACAGATGCAGGAAATGCCACCAGCAGACATGACTCAGCGGCAAAAGTAGTTCACCAAGCATTAGCCACAATATACAAATTCATAAAAAAGACAGATTCCTACTACAAATACATACCAACATCCAGACTTGAAAATAAGGATTACAAGCTCTACTGGGATATCAGTATCCATATGGATAAAACAGTCTCTGCCAATAGACCCCATAATACTTTTCAGTGCAAAAAAGGAAAGGTCACCTGTCTAATTGACATTGCTGTCTCCAACGACACAAACATCCAAACGAACTACAAAGAAAAAGTCTCCAAATACACAGACCTTGCAACAGAAATAAAAAGGCTATGGAAACAAGAAAAAGTCATCATTGTTCCCCTCATTATATTAGCCACAGGCCTTACACCAATAACATTCACACCACAGTTAGTACAATTAGGACTCAACACAAACATACAGAGAAAACAAGAAACATTCAGAAGTCAGTGATTTTGAAAACATGTAACATTGTCAGGTCATTCCTTAATTCACGAAGGTAATAGTGTTTGTGCTGACTTGGCTTGGGCCCGTCAGCCAAACATGGAACCACATTAACTAAATGTGAGAAAGAAGAATTTTTTTGTATAATAATAATAAAACAAATAAAATCAAAATTAAAAGAGGATGACTCAATATCCCCAAAGCCGTTCACGCTGACTCTAGAAAACATGTTTAAATCGCCCACACAAAATAAGAATTTGAAGAAATCCTCATAGAATTAAATAATAAATAACTCTTGAGAAATAGGCCCAAAGATTTCACCAAAACCAACAACGAGACTGAAGATAACAGTCAGGAATTGTTAATAGAAGGTGAAAGAACAGGAAAGGTACAAACATGCATATATTTAGGATAAAAATCGAAATATCAAAAAATAATTTAAAGGCTGACTTGGATAGAAGAATTTTGTTAGCTTGGTTTGCATTCGGAAGGTTACAATCGACATTTTAATTGGACATCCTAAATACAATAAAAAACTGTTTCTGCTCCAACTCCAGGTAACCCAAAAAGCAATGGAGAGGAGAATGCTAAATATTGGACTCCAAGATCGTATTCCTAACATCGAGATACGAAGAAGATCAAAAGTGACAGATGTAATATAACAAATATGTATATTAAGGTGCAATTGGGCTGGGCATATCGCGGTGAACGATAACAGATGGACAAGCCGTATGGTTGAATGGAGGCTTAGAGAACATAAAAGATGCAGATGTAGACCACAGACAAGACGGACGGACGACATAAAAAGATTAGTAGAACACGCTTTGATGCAAAAAGCAAACAACAGAGCTCAGTGGAGACAACTTGGGGAGGCTTGCATCCGACTATATATCAAATAAGCTAATGATGATGATGATGATGATATATAAAAAACGCAGAAAACATCTTCTTATGTCAAACAAACTTGACTTATTGAAATTTAAATTTCCGGCAACTACTTTTAATAATTCATCCCTCGAGGTGCTTCAAACTGACGCTGCCAGATTTTGCAAAAATTATGCAGATACATAAATTCAAAACTTTGCTATGTAAAGGTAGAACAAATTGTTAAGGTTTTTTTTTTTATAATACTTATATTGCAACACAACAATTGTAAACAAAATATTATTTGCAGTTCGTACGTTAAATCTCAATGGTATTCTGGAGTGAATTTTTTACTCGGCTATGCCTTAGAAAAGTGGCATTTCGCGCACTAGATACAAAAATAGCTATTACAAAAAAATGTGGGACATATTCGTTAATATTTTGCATCTCTCAGTAAAACGGTCAATGCGTCAACCCTCTTTATGTTATAATTATATTATATGCATAGAAGGAGAAACTTGAAGGTAGAATAACATGTTATTCAATATTTTCCAGCAGGGTATTAACATCATTTTCAGGCTAAACATGTAAATGATGCATATGCCACACTTCTCAAGACTAGAAACAGAAGTGTAAATGACATGTCTGAAAATAGTTGGTGTCTAATTCTCCCTTACGGAATTGTATTGTAAGTAAAATATGTATGTGGAATACATTTTCACAACTGGCATGTGGAATTTATTGTTATTAATGTTTTGAATGTTTATATATTCTGAATATTTATTGATGTGTTGCGTAATATGACAGTAACATACAACAGTTAGTAATTCTGGTTAATGTGAGTTCAATAATGGAAGTATACCTACCCCTGCTAGGGACCATTGAGGCCGTAAATCGGCAAAAGTATTCTTGGCAAGGACAATGTCACAGTTTGCAGGTAATCACCGCAAGATAGTGCAATCTCTAAGGGTCGATCAACTTATGTAGCGTCGAGGAATGCAGTGAACTTGAAAGACCGAACGAAGTAAAAAAGGTCGGACTTTAAATGAACTTAGAGACGTCAAAGGGATTAAGGTTAAGACACGTGCTTAAAACCTCTGACATAGAAAACCGAAGTAATAAAGAGTTACACTTATCTGGAAGAAAGAAGAAAATTGAAATCGTTGACAGTCTACTTATCTGGGAAGCGTAGTGAGCTGCAAGGGGAACAGGGAACAATATGTCGAGAATGGCTTAAAGAAGAGAAAGGGCATCTTTTGCACAGTTAAGTACGTTCTGAAGATCTTCTCAAATATCCACTAATGTGAAGCTTCCCATTTTAGAATTAATGTATGTTATTAGCCGTCTTGCTATATGACTGCGAGATCTGGAAGCAGACACAGAAAATAAAAAGAAGGCTGAAAGTGCTGGTGAACCAGTCGTACTCGTTATAAGATATCCAGAGAGATTGCTTAATGAAATGCTTTGGTGGAGAGCCAACGAGAGGACCATCGCAAGAATTATTAAGGAGAGGCGCTGAAACTGCACACAATACGAAGAACTGGCTGGAATTACGCGAGAGTCTCTAGACTGGAGCCCAAAAAGACAACGTATCAGAGGAGAAGTAGCTGCAGAGTTTTCCACGACATGGGACAAAACTCGAATGACATACATAAATATGAATAAATTGTTCCATCCAATAAGTCTTAATCTCGAACTTTGAATGAGAATGGTGAGAGCGTATGTATTTTCTGTGCTATTGTATTGATGTGAATATCGAATGCTTGACGCTCAATCAGAAAAACGACTTGAAGTATTTGAAATATACATTTTAGACGCGTTCTTCGCATCCCCTGGGTACAGGAAATAAAAACACTGAAGAACTTGTAAGAATGAATAAAGCGAAAGAATTATTAACAACCATAAAAATAAGAAATACTTCGGACATATAATAAAGGGCCCAAAATACGAATTACTACGTTTAATTATTGCAAGCAAAATAAGGGGCAAGCGATCGATCGACGAAAAAATTCTTGGCTGAAAGACATGCGAAGGTGGTTTTGATGTACTGTGGGTGATATTTTTCGAGCAGCAGTTTCCAAAGTTCGTTTAGCCATATGGATTGTGAGGAAATGGCGCAGTAAGAAAGAGAAATAATTGGTAAATTATGGACTATGTTCACTTTTAGTATTTCATACTGATTTTCATTTACGTAGGTTGAACGCCCCGTAGAGATTGCAAAAATAGTTTTGCATTAAATTCACAGTGAGCTTTTTAAATAAAAAAAACTGGGTATTTTCTTTACAGAATTAATATACGTAGGTTAGTGATCTAACTACTCCCCCTGAAATTTGGTTACTTTTTGGAATTTCTTTGATTCCTTAAAGATATAACCAAGGCATGAGGATGTTTTATGACCGTCGTGGTATCTCAGAAGGGCGCGTCTAGCGCAAATTTCAGATTTTAAAATATTTCATTAATATTTAAAATTGCTTTTATTATAATAAATAAATGAAATTGAAAAATATACTTTTATCGAGATTTTCAAACAACCCACGTAACCATTTTTCAATTTAGCTACAGACTTTTAAAGGGTATTTTGTTCCAGCTAAAAGCATTGCATTTCTATTTTTCTGCATTAGGGATTACGGTTAGACACTAAAACTTACCGAGAATGGGATGTCCCCTGGGTGTAGCTTGTCCACCCATAGTCAGGACGTGCGAATGATCTGACGTCACAACTATTAAAGTCTCTGTGGGATTTACTAGTGCTAATGCCACAAGCAGAGCCGTTTCCATCGCCAAAGTTTCGTCTAGAGCTCTGTAAGCGTTGTTATAATGGTGTGCATGGTCTATACGGCCTCCTGGAAAGATAGAGAGAAAATGTTAAAGTAGAATATGGGTTACACTAGTGGAGATAACGGGAACTTTCTGAGATATTAACTGAGGAAAGCTAGAGTAAGATAATCATAAAAGAAATGTCATTTTTGCTGCATTCAATTATACATATTAAATTTAATATATATATATATGTATATATATATATATATATATATATATATATATATATATATATATATATATATATATATATATATATATATGTATATATATATATATATATATATATATATATATATATATATATATATATATATATATATATATATATATGAGAGCATTTCCGTAAATTGTTGGTATGTTAGCGGTTCAAAAGAGAGAGAATTTTTTTTTGAAAGTGACATTTATTAGACACCCATGGGATTTATTGAAATTATGTATTGTGAATTCTGATAGCGTTTTCCTCTTTTATGTAATGACCATTTTTGTCAATTTTTTGCCTATTTTTTTTCCCACTTTATATCTTGTAACGTGTGCACTTCGCCCCGAATTGACAGCGTCAATTTGTGGGGTGTCAATTTTCACTTCGCCCGCACCTTGAGGCGCACCTTTTACAGCCCCGTTTTAATTTCTGAGAATGGATTGAGTGAATACTGATTTTAAAAGAACTAAAGAAATTAAACATACACTAGCTCAGTTTTTCTTGGTAGAGTAATATGGGTAAGAGATAATTTTTGTACGTCTTTTTGGAATTAGTTTCTATCGTTGTTAAAAAATTTTCGGTTGTACTAATTTTTGGGCACCATTCATTTTAAAATAGAAAGGATCTACTTTCAGCTAAAAAAAATGAAAAAATACTGAAGTGTTATGCAGTTGTTAAGAAAAAGAATTTGTCTGGTACAACCCTTTTATCCTGAAAAGTAAGATAGGTGTACAGTGAAACACTAGCTTTAATCAACAAAAAGAAAATTTATTAATGATTTAAATTAAAAGTTCTCTCTTGCAGTTCAGTAATTACAAAAACTTTAGCCTAAAAGTAGTTATTACTAAATAGAGTTCTGAAATCAGACATTTTACTTTTAAAACTTTGCTACACCCGAAATCGAAGAGTCGTGAGATTCACTTCACGATTTATCAGTTCGAATCGATGTTAAAACACTTATCTGCGGGAAATAGGTCTATTGATGTATATTCTGGTGACTTACGGTTTGCCTACGGGCTTCTAGGCCTTAAATTGAACACTTAAAACCGCTTTCACACATTCCATCACTAATTTATCGGTACTGCTTCATGACGAGAAGAGCCTACAAAGGCTACTTCGTGTTAAAAAACAAAGCCCACTACGGCTTCACTTTAAAAAACTCGTACTCGACTTGGCTCTCAATAAAATTGATGAAGCCTCTACTGCGGCTGGATGGACAAAGCCTGGCTGCTGCTTGATCGGAGAAAAAGCCAACTACGGCTACTGGTTGCAGAACAGCCTTCTGTCACTACATGTTGGAAATAAGCCTCGGCGGCGGCTTGATGGGAAAAAAGCCTCGACTGCGGCTGGATGGGAAAAAAGCCTTCTCTGTGGCTTGATGGAAAAAGCCTCGATCTGCGTTCTGCAGACCCTTAAATAATCCGTGAGAACTACGTCTCTAAGATGGCTACGCCGGAACCAAACTTTTGACCAATCGCGACGTATAACGAATTGAATACATTCGGTCGGAAACCCGCACTGCACACTGTACCACGAGCGGCTAGAAATTTCTGCGAAATACACTGCTCGATACAAAGATAAAAAAGAGTAAATTATAAGACCAAAAACAGTAACATTACATGCTCTTAAAATCTAGGAAAAAATGAATGTTACAATCTTTTAGTCAAATTTACGGCCAGGTACACTTCTCTTATGTTCTTTGACATACTGACTTCGAATTTTTATGTACCCTGTTGATGTTAGGATATCGTTTCCAAGTTATGGTCAGATTTTAACCACTTTTTGGTCAGAAATGGCCGCAAATTAAAAATAATGTATATACACACACAGAAAGTGTGCTAGATATGGGATTATCTACTAAATTTTAAAAAAGTGAATTTATAGGTGGATTCTGCATCACTTGAAACTCGATTTAAAATTACATTTTATGGTAATGTGTAAAATTTTAAATCGATTGAAAAAAAACTTATTTTGTCAGTTTTTAACCAATAAAAATATAACAAGGAGATTTTTATTTCTTGAACTTGAGATACATTGGTAAGATTGCTAGATTTATTTTATACAGAGATTATAAAAACTGGGGTTTAACAGTAAACTGAAAAAAAAAACAAATATTTGTGTATAGGAGAACAACAGGAAACCCTTACCCTAAATACTGGTGATATAACAAATATGTTTCAAATTGAAAAAATAAAAATTTCTTTGTGTTCATATTATTGTTGCCGGATCAATTGGCGCAGTGGGCTAAGGAGCCTGCTGTGAATGAGGAGGTTAGCGGTTCGATTCCGTGTATCGGCTGGGTGTTGTTGAGTGTTCTTAGGCTAAGTCAGGTTAAAGTTAGATATACAGTTAATTACGTTAATTTGTGTTTTGTGTAGTCTTAAAAAAATCAAGTCATGTCATTGGATATTTACCTGATAATCACGTCCTCATTAGTAGTATTTAATGAAAAAACAGCACTCTAGCTCATAGAATATAATTTTTCTGATTGCTAGAAAATCAGAGAGGAAAAAAAAATTATATATATTTTTTGTTGGCCAAAACGAAACATTTTATCATACTGTAAAATGAAATTCTAAACAGTTTTTCCTAATAAATGTTTTCGTTATTCTAATAAACACTTTTGGACTTTAAACTCCAGAAAATTTAAATTTAGCGCCAAACGACTAACGACAATCCGCACGGCAAAATCATTTTTTTGGGATTTAAGTGATGCAAAATCCCCCTATAAAGTCACTTTTTGTCTAAATTTAATAATAGAGAATAATCTCATTATATATATATATATATATATATATATATATATATATATATATATATATATATATATATATATATGTATGAAAGTTATTCTGCAAATTATTTTAAAAACTTTTACGTCTTTTTAGCTATAAAAAAAGGTATAATACTAGGAGTTTAATAGGAAAACAGTACACAGAATGACACCTAAAGCGGGCTCGGGTAGCAAAAGGTAAATTTTTAGTTCTAGGTGAAAATACGAAAAATACACAAATAAAACAAAAAACCTTGCAAATTAATATTTTTTATTAATTATAATTAATGTTCTATATGGTCGCCCCTATTTCTAACACAAATTCTCATTCTTTTTCTTAAATTACTTTTCACAACGCTGGTTGTGAGGTGCCGCCTCATTTCGTCAGCCGCATCAATTATTTTTTGTCTTAGGACATCCACGTTTTCGATAGGAGTCATCTGGTCGTATACGAGACTTTTCATGTGACCCCACACATAAAAATCCATCGGTGTTAGGTCTGAGCTTCTCGCCGGCCAAGGTATGGGTCCGCCTCTTCCAATCCATTTGTTGGGATAATTGTCATTGAGCCATGCACGAACACTTCCTCTGTAGTAAGCTGGACAGCCATCGTGTTGAAAGTACATGTTTTGTCTCGAACCAATAGGTAGGTCTTCCATCGAATTAGGTAAATCGTTCCGCAAAAAATTGTCGTATTCCTCGCCATTTAAATTATCTGGCAGGAAGAATGGCCTAACCAAATAATTTGAAATTATACCCATCCACACATTTAAACTGAATCTTGTTTGTGATCCTTTCGTTCTTTTTTTGTTTGGGTTGCCTTTCTCTTTAGAAGCCCAATAGTGGGCATTGTGGTAGTTTGTAAGACCGTCTTTGTCGAATTTCGACTCGTCAGTCCATAGTATTTTCTTAAAAAAAGATGCATCTTGGACATCGGTATTGAGCATAAATCTGCAGAATTCTAATCGTCGCAACGGATCCCCTTCTTCTATGACTTGCACGGGCGTATAGTGGTAAGGGTGTTGCCCAACAGTATGCATTACAAACCATACCTTCCACTGCGAAATACCAAGCTGTTGTGCGACAACATTTGTAGATGTGGTTGGGTCCACTTCAAAGAAACGTCGTATTTCGTTTTCTTCGTCTTCGTCAAAGATACGTGGTCGTCCCATGTCAGTCCGCCGTCTTTGTACGGAACCAGTTTCTCGTAGTCTTCGATAAGTTCCATCAAATACGCTAACATCAGGTACAAGACGAGTAGGATATCGCAGTATGGATTCATCACGTGCACGCGACGACACTCCTTCGCTAAATCCGTAACACATTAGGATGTCAGCATATTCCTCGTTGGTATACGTTGCCATATTCACAAGCAGAGATCAAAATCCAGTTACGAGCCAATTCACACAGTCAGAAGATGAAACACAGATATTTTTGAAAAGCACGGTATAGCACATCTACCACGGACGAATCGCATGAGCAAACTAAAAATCATTCAATAATGTTTAGTGAACAGAAAATGTCACTCGCACAGAGAGTACCTCGACCGGAAAAAAATGCTTACCCAACCCTTTTTATTGTTTGAAGGTGCAGGTAGTAAACCGGTAATTGGTAGTATCTAAATTCTATTATTATGTTACTCTACATTTGGGCCTATTGAAATCTCATTTTCTTAGAATTTTCAATAGATCCAGTAGATATTATACCGTTTTAGATAGCTAAAAAGACGTAGAAGTTTTTAAAATAATTTCCATACATTTTTTTTTTCTCTTTATTGATTTAAAGTAGGAAACACTTCGTAAAAATTCGTAATTTAGAAACGTTAACAAGCCGCCATTTGAAACTGTTAGTAACTAGTTCAAATTTTTTTGATGATTTTTTGATACTTGACATACAGACTAACTAAAAATAACCAAAAAATCGCACTCGAGAACCTCTAATAAAAAAAATCGATATAAAAGCAAAAAAACATGTTTTTTTTTTAGAAAATCTTTAAACTTCAATATCTCGAAAACGGTTAAGTTTAGGACATCATGTCATAGAGTCAAATCGGTCAGAAACGATCTAAACTATAACGTCCTTAATTATCTAGGACGACTTTCTCTATAACCCTGTATATATATATATATATATATATATATATATATATATATATATATATATATATATATATATACACGTGGGGGGACCTAAAAGAAACGGGAATTGTGTTGGGGTTAGGTTGGTACTTGGAGTACACGGTTCGTTCGCTAGGGTGATATAGTTATACTTCTCCCAGGTCAGTCTGCTAAGCGACATTGGTACAGAATATTGTGAAAGGCTCCTGAGATTTTTTTTTATAAAAGTTGTTTTGTGTACTCGTCGTTTTTAAGAGCGTCGCCTGGAGGCTTGTCGTTTACTGAAGGAGCAGTTCGAAACTGACCCAGATTTTTTTTCCAGAATCATCATGGTGCTACAGTTATGATCCTAAGACAAAACAACTGTCCAATCAATGAAAAACCGTGAATTCTCTTTGTCCAAAAAAGCTCGTCAGGTTAACTCAAATGTGAAAACAATGATCATTTGTTTTTTTTGATATAAGAGGAATCGTTCATTCGTAATTTGTTCCACCAGGTCAGACCACCCACCGTACTCGCCAGATTTGGCTCTATACGACTTTTTTTGTATCCAGGATGGAAAGGGACCTGAAAGGAGTACGTTTTGCTGACATAGAAGAGATAAAACAAAAAGGACGCTGGCTCCGAAGGACATTGGATCAGACAAATTTAAAA
Organism: Pachyrhynchus sulphureomaculatus; assembly: GCA_019049505.1. Classification (NCBI taxonomy): domain Eukaryota; kingdom Metazoa; phylum Arthropoda; class Insecta; order Coleoptera; family Curculionidae; genus Pachyrhynchus; species Pachyrhynchus sulphureomaculatus. The sequence continues at coordinate 177,441,310 of CM032454.1, forward strand.
AATACTTAAAACAATGTAATAAAAGATTGGATGAGTGTATTAGCTCCAATGGAGAATATTTTGAAAGAGACTAATAATCATTTGAAGAAAAATTTAATAAAACTTTTTTTAAAAATAAATTACTAAATATATATATATACATATATATATATATATATATATATATATATATATATATATATATATATATATATATATATATATATATGCAATATGTTTAAGTCTATAATAATTCTGTTCGAGAATACCAGGTTTAATTATTACTTTAGAGCCATAAACTTAACTACCTAGAATTTATTGAGATACATAACCGTTAACACCAAATCCTTGTTTGTAATGACCAGTTATACGTCTGTAATTGATTTCCATTAAACCTTTACCGCTATTACCCTGTTGTTAGTTTCTAGCTACCTATATTTCCATTTTATAACAACGGGTTTCCAATAAATTTCGAATATTGAAGTTGGGTTCAAAATCTTTAATAACTCTACGCCATCTCAAAAGGACACAATATTTGCGAAACGATGGACGTGGTATATGAGTAACTGTAATAAAGTGGAAATCTTAACACAAAGATGTTTTGTTTCTAAGAAATCAAAAAATTATTTGTTTCGTAAAATATTTTAATCATTTCTAAGTAGTGTTCAGAATTAAAATTTCGCGCAACTACTATCTCTAATATTTGTATAAAAGAAAAAATAACAACTCGTGGCATAAGAGTTTGGGAGATAATAAAAGTTCAATATATAAAAATTTACATAAACATATCTACACTCAAAAATTTGACGCGATGATATATTTTGAGTTAATAAAGGTAGACGAGATATCCTGGGTAGTTCATTATTTATATATACACAGACACACACACACACACACACACACAACACACATATATATACATATATATATATATATATATATATATATATATATATATATATATATATATATATATGTATGTTACAATAGAGGTTTTCACGGATGGTGGAATGTAATACATTAAAATTCCGGGTTTCAATCCGTTCGTCTAACAATGAATTTGCACGACGTTTCGCCAAAATCTCATTTGGCAATTTCAAGTGCTCTCGCTGCTGCTACTCGATACTATGATCTTGCCGCTGCTGCCACTCGAAGCTAAGCTGAGTTATTTTCGAGTGGCAGCAGCGGCAAAATCACAGTAATTTGCAGCAGCAGCGGGAGCACTTGAAAATGCCAAATGAGATTTTGGCGGTACTTCGTGCAAATTCATTGTTAGACGAACGGATTGTAACTGGGAATTTTAATGTATATATGTATGTGTTTATATATATATATATATATATATATATATATATATATATATATATATATATATGTATATAAATATATATAAATATATATATATATATATATATATATATATATATATATATATATATATATAAAATATAAATATATATATATATATATATATATATATATATATATATATATATATATATATATATATATATATATATATATATATATATATATATCCTACTATGTGCCTTCTCTGTTGAGGTTGGCGCGACCACTATGGCAAATTCGTGTCTATTCTATGCTGTATGTATCAGGACATTCCTATCGGTGTTCGTCCAGCCTCTTATGTTTCTTAGAAGCCTCGTCTTTCCTCTATTTTTCCTTTGAGTATGAGTTGGAGTTGTTCGTGTTCTGTGGGACGCACCACCTTTTACAAAATATGAATTAGTTTCTCATGTTTGATGTGGTTGAATGACTTTCTGTAGTCAACGAAGCACGTGTACAGCTTTTTCGGCACTTCTAGGTATCTTTTAGCCATCAGGGTCAACCCAGAATTGCTTCCGTGGTGCTTGTTCCCCTTCTAAACCCGTACTGGAATCGACTGAGGCATCCCTCACATTTGCATATCATACACTGGGAAGGGCTATATATGTAGATGTCAGCCAGTCCTGTGGGAGTGTTTCTGATTCAAATATTCTGTTGGATAGTTTGGTTAACTTTTAAACTGCTGCTTTACTCAGGTGTTTAAAGTGTTCAGCCAGTGAAGAGTTCTCTCCAGGAGCTTCATCGCATTTGATTTCCTTTATGGTACTTATGACTTCAGTTGTTAGAATGGTAACGTTGTCCCCTTCTTCGATCGGTTGACCGTCTTCTGGTCTATCATCCCTAAACAATTCTTATATATATATATATATATATATATATATATATATATATATATATATATATATACATATATACATATATACATATATACATATATATATATATATATATATATATATATATATATATATATATATATATATATAGATAACATATATATATATATATATATATATATATATATATATATATATATATATATATATATATATATATATATATAAGAATTGTTTAGGGATGATAGACCAGAAGACGGTCAACAGATCGAAGAAGGGGACAACGTTACCATTCTAACAACTGAAGTCATAAGTACCATAAAGGAAATCAAATGCAATAAAGCTCCTGGAGAGAACTCTACACTGGCTGAACACTTTAAACACCTGAGTAAAACAGCAGTTTAAAAGTTAACCAAACTATTCAACAAAATATTTGAATCAGAAACACTCCCACAGGACTGGCTGACATCTACATATATAGCCCTTCCCAGTGTATGATATGCAAATGTGAGGGATGCCTCAGTCGATTCCAGTACGGGTTTAGAAGGGGAACAAGCACCACGGAAGCAATTCTGGGGTTGACCCTGATGGCTAAAAGATACCTAGAAGTGCAGAAAAAGCTGTACACGTGCTTCGTTGACTACAGAAAGGCATTCGACCACATCAAACATGACAAACTAATTCATATTTTGTAAAAGGTGGGGTTAAATGGACGAGATATATTAATTATTCGCAACATATATCGGAACCATAAAGGATTCGTTCGCACAGAAAATGGCAATACAAATTATATCAACATAAAAAGGCAGTCTGTCAAGGATGCCTTTTATCTCCACTCGTTTTTAACGTCTTTGCGGAATATATAATTAAGTCATCGTTAGAAGAATGCTCGAGAGGTGCCAAAATGGAAGTGTCGTCAACAATCTAAGATACGCAGGTGACACCGTGGTTCTGGCAGAGTTTGAGGAGTCTGCGGAAGCTTTACAAACTCCACTAAAACCAAAGCAATAGCCCGTCCAGACATTTAAGATCAGAAAAAACAGCCTACCTCGGATACATAATGCGTCACACAGAATACTAACAACTCCAACTCATACTTAAAGAAAAAATAGAAGAAAGACGAGGCTTCTAAGAAACATAAGAGGCTGGACGAAAACCGATAGGAATGTCCTGATACATACAGCATAGAATAGACACGAATTTGCCATAGTGGTCGCACCAACCTCAACAGAGAAGGCACATAGTAGGATATATATATATATATATATATATATATATATATATATATATATATATATATATATATATATATATATATATATATACAAGACCAATGTATTCCCTTCGAGGGTTGATAGGCTTGAACTCACCAGAATATGAAAATATGACTTTACTGAAAAACCGTTTGTTTTCTAGATCAAAGTTAGCTAATTAAAAGATTTTTACTCAAGACACTTGCAAAAAATTTCCCACAGGCTTAGCTATTTTTAATTGTAGTCAACGAAATTCCCGAAATTCATAAGTGTTCAAGTTCTTGAAATAGAACGATTTTTCACTAAGGTTATATTTACATATTCATAGTTATTGGCTACCTATCAGCCCTCGACGGAAATACGTTGGTTTTCGAAACACCCTATATGTAAATATATATATATATATATATATATATATATATATATATATATATATATATATATATATATATATATATATATGTATATATATATATATATATATATATATATATATATATATGTATATATATATATATATTATATATATATATATATATATATATATATATATATATATATATATATATATATATATATATATATATATATATATATATATATATATATATATATATGTATTATATATGACACGTCCAACCGCCATTCATTAATAAATGTAACGTGAATGGTACAAATTTATAATTATTAGATGTTTTAGAGCTGTTGTCTAACTAAAATATGAGTATTTGTTCTACTCCGATAATTTATAATTATTTAGGCCGACTAATACGCTCCCAGAAATACATAACTCGAACCCCACATTATTTAAACTTGTTATTGGGGGGAACGAAAATTCCCCAGTGCTTGTTAATTAATTTGGGGTTGCTCCGATACATCTGGTTCATGATTTTCAAATGATTAATAGAGTGAAGTTAAGACAGGATGCATGGAAAATGGAATGTAATTTACCAAGTTCGTGATAAATTGTCTGTTCGGTTATTCGTCTGTCTTCGTCGATTGAATAACACTAGGTTTTGTGAACGTAGCTTAATATTAGTGCAATATTGCTTTGTCAATAACCGTTTATGTTCCAATTTAAGTAATAAACTTGTTTTTTTCTTTGCATTCAATTAAAAGATAATTCTTCTTTTTGAGAATCACTTAAAATCTGATTTCGTTAGTCAATCGTAACAACATTAATATTAATAGGGTCAACAGGAGTACTTACTTAAATCATATATATTTGGAACGACACAATGGAACATCTTGGAAAATTTCGAATTTTTACACTTCATATATCCAAGGCATTTGACCGTGTTTGGCATGATATATTGTGGGTTAAGCTACGCTCTTATGGAATATCTGAATAGTTTTGTTTATGGCTTTCGTGTTTTCTCAGAGAGCGTTTTTTACGAGTAGCAGTTGGCAAGATTTTTTCTAATATATTCACTATAAACACATTACATTAAACATCTGTTGAAAAGGACTAGGAATCCAATCTACAACTTTGCAGAAGCCATTACGCTTATTTGTCCATTTATGTGAATGCTCGAATATTGACCACTCATGCAAATATTCTCAAACAGCAGACAATCATTCCACTTAACAAATGCCTGGGAGAAATTTTATTTTGGGGTGATTTTAACCAAGTAGGATTTAACGCTACAAAAATCCAGAAGGCAATTTTTTCTAAAAAAGTTAACGTTACAGCTCTGTACAGAGCTCAAATTCAACCGAGGATGGAATACCGCTGCCATGTTTCAGACTCTGTTCCCAAACACTCACTCCATTTGTTTGATTCTATTCCAAAAGAGAGCCGTTCGCCTGACTGGCGACCCAGAGTTCACTAGTAACCTTACACTAGTCAGTATATATCACCACACACAATCATCGCTCCTGATGAAGCTATCATGGTTAGCGAAATGCGCGTCGAGTGCAAAAATAAAGTGTTTGGTGTAATGGTGATATATACTGAGTAGTGTCATTGTGCAGAAGATGCCACATTCCCAACATACCAGTAATCTTGTTCCCAGGAACGACTGGCGATTTCAGTGTATTCTACAAGTATCCGTATTCCTTTAGAATAATTCTCCGTTTCCTACAGAGTACAATTTACAGCGATTCAAGACCAACATAAATCACTTTTTTCGCACACGTATTGCTCTTCTAGGGTTTTAACTATTTCCCTGCAGTACATGTGCTGCGAGTATAAAAATAACTCTTTTAAAAGTTTAAATTCAGAAAAACTGAAGATATTTAAAAAAAAACAGTATATGCCTAATTTTGTTAAAAAAAAAGTTATAACATAATCCTTAATGCGAAGTAATCTTTTTTTGAAAGTAAAAATTTAAGGATTTGCGTGAATGAAAACGGAAAGTTGATATTACTAACATGCTTTTTAGGCCCCGCTTAATGATTTTTGACTATTTGTCTTTCTCATTTTCTTTTTTAGTTCCATTTCTTTCAACTGAATCCCCTTCTTGCAATTGGCGTCCGTTTCGCTAACCGTGTTAGCATCATCAAGGGCTGTTACTGATTGGTCAATCATGGCTGCTGATAAAGATAATATGTTGAAATAAGATTCCAAAATAACAACGTGAATACCATTTTATATTCTAAGAAAACAATATGCAAATATTACTAATTCATACGTTGTGTTTGTCCACTTTTATATAAAGTCAAACTTATAGTTTTTATATCTTCGCAGAAAATAATATATAGTTATAGTAAATTCCTGCTTCGCCATTGTAAAAATAAGTAAATTGGGGAATTTCCGTTTAAATTCAAATCTGAAATTAAAAATTGGGTTAGTTAAAAAGTTAATTATCTACGGGATTTTTTGATAAGGGTTTTCAATAAAAGGTCAGACAAACAAAAACCGAAAAGGCAAAAATCTATTTAGCATCCAAAGGTCCCAAGGTTATCGTAATTCAGTGTAAAATTTCGTTGAATCCCGCCTATTACAAATTCTATTTTACCGCCCGACCTTTTTGTACCGTTTTTTCTACGAACCCATTAATATTTTAAAGAAAAATTTTTTTATAGGGATTATAGATTATCTTATATTATTTAAATCTAAAAAATGCAGTCTATACAATCAATAAATGGTGTACATTATAAATATTTAAAAAATGACACCGACATTTATTGTCATAATTATTAAAGAGGCTTAAATTTCAAAGAAACAAATAAACAATAAAATTTATAATTTTTACATTAGCTACGTAATGAAACTAGGGTAGTTAATTACAATCTGGTTATGGTTCTAATGTATCTCGAATTAGAATCTATGTTTTGAAAGTGAAAGATAATTATTTAATACTGTTTATGTAAAAACTAGGTAGTGGCTGTAAATTGTAGGCAATAAACGCAAGTATATAAGGTTAGTGTATTGTTATCTAGAGGGTCTAAATATGGGCAAAAATTAAGTTTTAATCTTTAGCTTGCAGAGGGTTTAAGAAAGGCCTATGTTTATGGTTTAAATTTAGACCTTGGTTTATGTTAGTATATCTGGCTGTTATTGTCTAAGGAACAACAAAGTTAAAATGATAGGGCAGGCTTGAATAGTTTATAAAATAACTAGTTTGTATCTCGTAGCGTGAAGATGATATTTTAGCAACATTGTTATACAAACTTGAAAATAAATTTTGATTTATGGACATGAGAAACCATCTTTGGTGGTTTTTGGGCTTCAATTTAATCTTACTCGTGCATGTCTTGTCTGAGAATTCTCAAGAATAAAATATTAGATTGATATTGCTCGGATAACTTAGGTATTAGACTATGAAGGTTCCTCGAAATAAATTAGTAATCCCGTACATAGAAATTTATGTTTTCGGTTGTGCAATTTCGTCACGTTTATTTATTTTCTTAATAAAGTGGATCCCTTCACCTCAAATTTATGGAATGTATTTGGTATATCGTAAATTCATATTCAGTCCGTGCATTCTAAAGTTGGTTTTTACGTTAGCTAGTCATGTTGAGGTCTGAGGACAGACTACTTTTTCCGAATGGCTGAGGGTTATATTGTCTGTCTTTCTAAAATTGATAACCTGTGCATAAGTTCCTTAAAACAAGGTTAGATTAAAATTAATAAATATTGGATATAGCTATTAGTTCCCATTGGCTGAGAGAGACTAGGAAAAATCACCATTTAAAAATGTATTACTAATACTAATTACTGCACAAATTTTCAATCATTAATATCTTACATAAATAGTCTAAAATGTCTACTTTATAAACAAATAAATTAAAATTTACTCGAATTAACTAATTTTATAGCCTAGCTTTTACATGATTAGAATTCTTAAAAATTAACTTTATGTCAAACCTGAAGCGCCGGCACACCATCTGTAATTCCGCGCTGTACATATTGGCAAACGCTGTTTCACTAGTGGACATTATTGATTGAGATACTGAAACTTGTTTGTAACCCTTTTAGCTACGCTCTATACGCAGTCCAAGGGATTCAAATCTGGAGTATTAAGAGGCCAAAATTCCTTGGATCGAAACATTACAAAGTTGCCTGACAGACGGTTTCTGGAGCAAATGGTTCATGTGAGCCAGTGCACCGCCCTGAAAAAAAACGGCTTCACTATATTGTTCAGAATTTTTAATTTATCCTGCTTTGGTCACAGTTCCCCCTTTTTGGAAGAAATGCGGTCGCATGACATCACCTGCATTAGACACAACACTTTAAAGCAACACCGCGGACATCCTTGGAGTCGTAAACAAGTTGGCAATCTTTTATACGATTAATTTTTGCATCAAGAGTGAATTTTTTCGTCGGAGAAGAATCTGATGCGTCGTGCCTTTTCATTTTTCAAAGAGCAGGTAAGCAGATGGCAGCGGGCCGCTCGCTTTGTCCTGGCATCTTCAGAGAGTATCGGTTTTATCTTAATTGTGTAGCAATGGTATCGAAAGCCCTCTTCGACAATTCTATTCATTGTCGGTTCGTTTATACGCAAAATCGATGTCAATTTGTAATCGTTATACAAAATTGACAGATGGTGTGCCGGCGCTTCAGGTTTGACATAAAGTTAATTTTTACAGCGAAGGTTCCACCATACCGGCGAAGAAGCGTCACTTAAAAGAATGTACCGTAAGGACCTCCGCAGTCATCAAAAGAACTCAAGCGCTGATTGCCGGTATGGTGGAACCTTCGCTGTATAGCTTTATGGTTCTTGAAGCTTGTACTTGGCTAAAAATATCATAAATAGTTGATTTCGAGTATCTGCAAAACCGAATGATTTCTGGTACTGACCAGTCAGCACAAAAGCCTTCGACAATCGTGGCTCTTCGTTTATACTTCGCATCTGTTTTTGACTTGGCGACAATTTTGAGACTAACATTATTTACTTTAGCCAGTTTGCTAATCGGACGCAAACGACGACTTCTGGCGGAAGCATAATATAGCGGGAGATTTCAGTTGAAATTGGCCCGTATTTTCATGACACGCTCTGTATATCATGAACACATAGTAGCTACTCACACCTAAATATTTGAAAGTCATGACCCGTTCTATGTTTTTTCACAAATTTACGCACAATCGATGTCAATTTTGCATAACGATTGCCTTGGATCTCCTGTAATCAGCGCTTGAGTTCTTTTGATGACTGCGGAGGTCCTTACGGTACATTCTTTTAAGTGACGCTTCTTCACCGGTATGGTGGAACCTTCGCTGTATAGTTCTTGAAGCTTGTACTTGGCTAAAATATCATAAATAGTTGATTTCGAGTATCTGCAAAAACCGAATGATTTCTGGTACTGACCAGTCAGCACAAAAGCTTTCGACAATCGTGGCTCTTCGTTTATACTTCGCATCTATTTTTGACTTGGCGACAATTTTGAGACTAACACTATTTACTTTAGTCAGTTTGCTAATCGGACGCAAACGACGACTTCTGGCGGAAGCATAATATAGCGGGAGTTTTCAGTTGAAATTGGCCCGTATTTTCATGACACGCTCTGTATATCATGAACACATAGTAGCTACTCACTCCTAAATATTTGAAAGTTGGCTCCATGGCTCCCTGGAGGTCGTCAGAGACTGGGCTTTTTAAGGTGAAATAATCATACTGTACCTATTTGGGGTAGTTTCGAATTTGAATAGCAACATTTCAGGTTATTTTCGTCTTCTGATATAAACATTGCATCATCTCTATTATAGATGGTCGTAATATTTCGATGGCCCACTTTATAACCCAACTCACATCTCTTATAATTTCATCTATGATAACATAAAATGAGTTAAGAGCAATAGATATACTATAACTTCATTTGATAAATTAGTCTTTATATTTACAATTACACTCACTAGTATTCAGTTCCTTAATTACTTCTTCTAAGTTTCTTGTTTGCTAGCATATCTCCTAGTTTTGCTCTATCCTGCTTGTATGAAATCGACGAGTAGTTTTTTCTACCATTTAATGTAGAAAAATATCGCGTCTATTGTAAACCTGTTCTGCTGAAATCTGTAGCGTGCACTAATATCGCCTTACGCTACTATTTCCGATATTGTTTTTTACTTTTTTCTGGAAAATAGATGTAATTCTATTTTCTTTCCATTGTTCTGGACCCTTCCATGATCACACATATTGTGCCTCTTCTATAATACTATTATATAGGTTACATTTAGCGAATTTATTGAGTGAGTACTATAATCCAGCAAAAATAACGCCCACCTTAAAACATACAAACACATATTTGAATAATGATAAAAATACAAGAGTAAAACGAATTTCGTGCAAGATTAAATACAAATATTACCGCTTTTAAACTGTTTATTTCTGTTCTTTCTAAATGCTTGCCCGATTATCTACAGTCACACCGAATTTCTCGTTCTTTATGTTTGCCAATTTTATTTTTATTCAACCATTCTCTATGAAATAATCCCCATTTAAACCAACTGGTGCATTACGACTGTACGGATAGGATTAATCCAATAGACTGCCGGTGTAATACGTTTGAATAAATTAATTTTAGTTACGTTGAATAAGCGTCATTGAGACGGGCAAAATTTATTATTGTTATTGATAGTTTATTGCGAATAGTAAATGATTTATTGAAAATAAAAGTATTTGTAGGAATATAAGTATGTCTAGACAAACGGGTAGATAACCTATGTTGTCTGTTAAAATATCTGTGACCTGAATAAATCCGTGACAACGCTTTTTTTTATAGGACTAGCACATGTGCTACAGGGAAGTTCCTAAAGCACTACAGGAGCGACACATGTGCAGAGAAAGAGATTCACGTTGTTCTTGAATCGCTCTAAATTGTACTCGGTGGGAAACACAGTCCTGGGCAAATTATTCCGAAGGGATGATGTTCTAAATATAAAAGACTGCTTGAAAAGCGTGGTACGACCAGTAACAAGCTGAATCTCATACGGATGTGAAGTATTTGCGCGACGTGTACTTCTAACATGCACCGCTCTGGGAGGAATTAAGCGGGCCACATCCTTCGAACACTTTCCATGAAAGTAGAATAGGTTCAATTCGCCAATCGTTCTTCGATGTTCCAGCGAATCAAGGCCGCCGGTCAGTTCCGGGTTTCCAGTCAGACGAACAGCTCTTCTCTGAATACAATCCAACAAATGCAGTGTACGTTCGGGAGCGGAGCCCCAAATCTGAGAGCAGCATTCCATAGTTGGTCGAATTTGAGCTCTGTAAAGAATTAACAGTTGTGAAGTGTAAAGCTTTCTGGTTCGAAATAATATTCCCAACTTTTGAGAAGCTCTCCTGGCTATGCTTCTTGCAACATGTTCATGCCAGGACATATTTGCTCCCAAATTAACGCCCAACAAATTGAGTGACGATGTTAGAGGAATGGAGTGCCCCGACATAACAATGTCGGGTTCAACAACGTTAACTTTTTAAGAAAAAACTGCCGTCTGAGTTTTTGTAGCGTTAAATTCCACTTGGTTACTGTCACGCCAAGATAGAACTTCTTCCAGGTCTTTGTTAAGTTGAATGACTTACTGCTGTCTGCGGATATTCGTTTGAGTAGTCGATGTCCGAGCATTCAAAGTGAATGAAGAGATAAGCGTACTGTCATCTGCAACGCTGTAGATTGGATTTTCGGTCTTTTCCAGCAGATCGTTATTGTAAATGAGAAAGAGAGTAGGATACAGTATTGAGCCTTGAGGTACGCCAGCGTTGATAGTGAAGGTGTTAGAAAGAAATCCGTCGACTGCCACTCGTAAAGAACGCTCTCTGAGGAAACATTAGAGTCACAGACACAACTTTTCAGACATACCATAAGAGCGTAGCCTAGCCAACAGCCCATCGTGCCAAATACGGTCGGATGCCTTGGATATGTCCAGAGCAATCGCTCGAGATTCTCCAAAGTGTTCAACTGCGTTGTTCCAAACGTGTGTTACATAAGTCAAGATATCTCCTGTTGATCTATTTTTACGAAAGCCATATTGGTGATAGCTAATAATGTTGAGTCTTTCAAGATATTTTAGAAGATGCTGATTGAAAGCCTTTTCCATGACTTTCGATATTATTGAAAGCAGTGCTATTGGTCGGTAGTTATTTGGCAAGGTTTTCTTGCCTTTTTTAGGTATCGGCTGAACTGTGGCACATTTCCAGAAGGAACGAAATATTCCCTTTCTGTAGGATAGGTTGAAAAGTCTACAGAAAACTGGTGTTAGTTCCCTCGCACAGTTTTTGAGAACTATGGCAGGTATTCCGTCAGCGCCAGAAACTTTTTTGGTGTCTAGCTTCATTAAAATACGTTTTATGATACGCTGTCTGAAGACAATATCGGGCATCCTTGACTGCACTATGGTATTAGTAGGTGGTGTTTTTTCTTGGAAATCGACAGTAGAATGTGAAGGAAAGAGTTCAGCCAACAAGTTCGCTTTCTCAAGAGATGTCGTTGCAATAGAATTATCTAACCGTGTGAGTGGTGGTATGGTTGATTTGGTGAAATTTTGACTAACTGCCTTAGCGACTGACCAAAAGGACCTGGAATTGTTGGGACAAGCGAGAAGTTTGTTTCTAATTCGTTGATTGTGTGCCTCTTTGGTTTCGTTGATAATTTCTTTGCATCTGTTCCTGGCATGAACAAAGGTATTACGGTTTATGGCGTTAGGATTTTCACGCCATTGTCGGTAGGCAAGATGTTTAGAAGCAACAGCTTGTTTGCATTTTCGGTCAAACCAAGGCTTGCCGTTGGAAAGGCATTTCTTCGAAAAAGGGATATAAGCCTCCATACCGGCCAAAATAACATCGGAAAACTCCCTGGCGCAGTCAGATGGGTCGTCGGATCGAAAACAAACGTGTAAGGGAAAGTTCGAAAATATTCCGTGAGATTTTCCCTTTTAGCCCCAGATCTTGCGCGGTTTAGGAGCCTCTCTGTCACTGATTGGTAGGATACTCGATGTCGAAAGTAGTTTATAATGTGCTATGTGGTAAATCCCTGTGTTTTAGACCAATAATTAGGAAAAAATAATTAAATTTCTTATATAGAGTGGCCTAGAAATAATTTGCGTCCTATAGAAAAATCTAGTGAACATACAAGTAATATTATAGGTACATTGTAATATTAAATATTCTTTAAAATTTACTTTTTTAGAAAAATATAATTTATTGACTAAAGTCTCCATATAACTGATATTTAAACATTTACAGGATTGCGTTATCAAGCATATTGTAGTCAATAAAATGGGCTTTGAACTTTTAAAAACTGCACTGATGTATTTGTTTCCATTATCTAATCTATTAAGTATTAAGACCTATGCTTAATTCTTTATATTCCCTTGCATTGTCTGCGAGTTAAAATAAAATACATATTTTTTTTCCTCACAGAGATTTATCTTTACCTGATAGAATTTTCGATTGTTTCAGTTTTGGCCATGTCGTGAATTATGTCCAATGACACGATACACAAAAAATATTTCTGCGCGATTTTAACTGCGATATACAGGAATAAAGTAAGCATTCTTTTCGTGCGTCTCTCTCAAATCAACTTAAATGACTTTAAAATTTGAATGTTGTACGAACACCTCAAGAAAATATTGTTATTATTTTAATTTTAATTTTAATTTTAATATTTAATTTAATACTGTATAATACTACATTTAGTATGTCTCCCTACCATATAATCTGAAATATAGCAGGGGCTCAATAAGATAAGCCTCATCTTAGTCTATAAGTCATCAGACAATCTGAGGAATATCTTAGGAAATCCCAACGATAAGATTCCTAATTGTGAGAAAAGTGGAATTTCTGAAATTAGTTGTAATGATTGCGACAAAAAGTATGTTGGGCAAACTAAAAGGTCAATTAAAACACGATTTAAAGAACATTTAGCACACTTAAAATACGGTAGAACCGAAAAGTCTAGCATTGCCGAACATACACTTGAAGCTGATCATACTGTGACAATAGATAATCTAAGATTAATTAAAAATATATCTGATAGGAGATTGTTACACGCATACGAAAGTATGGAAATTATAAAATGTAAAAATAGTTTAAATAAAGACAGAGGACCTATTACTTATAGTCCCCTCTACTGGTTACTTGACCGTTCCGGGGCCTCGCCTCGCCTATGCCATTAGTTCCGCCTGAGTAATTCAAGTGTTAGGCAAAGTATAAATGGGGTAGATTTGTAGTTTAGCTTTAGTCAATTATCGCTCTTAATGACGCTAACGCGAAACGCGCGTCGAGTGCAAAAATAAAGTGTTTGGTGTAGTGATGATATACACTGAGTAGTGAATAGGTAATGATGACTTTTTAATGAAATGGGTTATAATTGTGCTCTTAAAATTTGGGAGAATCATACCGAGTTAAGAAAAAGAGATCGCCAACTATTTGAGGCACTACTTTTCGCTGCGGTAATTAGGGAATAAAGAAGCACATAAAGAGTAGGGAGGACCTAGCAAGGAGACCAAAATGCACGCTACCATTAAATGGTAGCTTATTCGTTTGTTTATTTTCCGATACTCTCCTTAATTTATTTTTCTTCCTCTTGCGTAGGCCTAAAATTTCCTACGTAATAATAATTTTATCTAATCTCTATTGAAAATTTTATCTCTTCAGCATTTTCGAGGTCGACTCATGTTTTTTGTTCTATTGGTGACTTCTCTCTTGTTATTCTAATTATTATGTTTACTGTAATTTCGCTTATATAACCGTGAAATTATGTCAGTTTAACACCCACTAATTTGTATTATCTATTTTGTATTTCTGTCTAATGGAGCCAGTTTTGCCTCTATCCGTTAAGGTCTTTTTTCTGCTTTTCTCTGGGCACTAGTAGATAATAAAACTCATACTCAATTTGCTATATTCCAATAAATTGTATACCCATTTTTTTAAGAAATATATATTCTTTTTCCTATATTGATCTACATGATGTCACAGAATTTTAATCATCAAAGTATAAAGAAGACGGAAATAAAGCATTTTCTTTCCTGTTTTTCTCTCAAACCGATTTAAATTTTCATTATAACGTAATTGTAAATCTCTCTTAGGAAAATTACAACAAAATTTTCATCATGATTTTAATATTCTATAATACACCCTTTTTATTTATAGGACACAATAGAATAAGTTATGATGGACTTTTAATAAAATAATAAAACGAACACTCTAATTTTGAACCAACATCTTACAATTAACATAAAAATAAATCTTTTTGTGGTCTCAAAAGCAAGAAAGTTTCATACGCCCTCTTCCGACTCAAAAAAAAAAAATATTCCCTGTGTATGTCGTTCATGCCCATGGGTCTCTCCCTATACTGAGTGAATATCTGGCAACATTAAAGCTCAATAATTTATTTCTGTTACCCATTTTAACATAATACTTTTGAGAATCTCGAGCGGTTGCTCTTGACATATCCAAGGCATTCGACCGTGTTTGGCACGATGGACTGTTGGCTAAGCTACGCTCTTGTAGTGTGTCTGAAAAGTTCTGTTTGTGGCTCTCATGTTTCCTCAGAGAGCGTTCTTTACGAGTGGCGGTCGACGGATTTCTTTCTAACACCTTCACTATCAACGCCGGTATGCCCCAAGGCTCCATACTGTCTCCTACTCTCTTTCTCATTTACATTAACGATCTGCTGGAAAAGACCGGGAATCCAATCTACAGCTTTGCAGATGACAGTACGCTTGTCTCTTCATTCACTTTGAACGCTCGGACATCGGCTGCTCAAGCGAATATCCGCAGACAGCAGGAGGTCGTTCAACTTAACCTGGGAAGGAATTCTATCTTGGGGTAACAGTAACCAAGTGGAATTTAACGCTACAAAAACCCAGGCGGCAGTGTTTTCTAAAAAAGTTAACGTTGCTGAACCCGACATAGTTATGTCGGGGCACTCGATTCCCCTAGCATCGTCGCACAATTTGTCGGGCGTTAGTTTGGGAGCAAATATGTCCTGGCATGAACATGTTGCAGGCATAGCAAGGAGAGCTTCTCAAAAGTTAGGAATATTATTTCGAACCAGAAAGCTTTACACTCCACAACAACTGTTACTTCTTTACAAAGCTCAAATTCGACCAACTATGGAATACTGCTCCCATTGTTGGGGCTCCGCTCCCAAACATACACTGCATTTGTTGGATTCTGTTCAGAGAAGAGCTGTTCGTCTGATTGGAGATTCGGAACTGACCGGCGGCCTTGACTCGCTGAAACATCGAACAACGGTTGGCGACTTGAGTCTGTTCTACAAGTATTTTCATGGAAAGTGCTCGAAGGATGTAGCTCGCTTAATTCCTTCCAAAGCGGTGCATGTTAAAAGTACACGTCGCGCTGGTGCTTCATATCCGTTTGAGGTTCAGCTTGTTACTCCACGTACAACGCTTTTCAAGCAGTCTTTTATATGGAGAACATCATCCCTTTGGAATAATTTGCCCAGCGCTGTACAACTTGCAGCGATTCAAGAACAGCGTGAATCGCTTTTTCCGCACACATCCCGCTCCTGGAGCGCTTTAGGGACTTCCCTGCAGCACGTGTGCTAGACCCATAAAAAAAAAATAAAAAGAAAAAAATAAAACTACATACTAAACACCTTATATTTAATAACAAAAAAATAAAATTTGAGGTAACGTAAATGATTCATTGTGTTAGCCACGCTATCAAACATTATTATTTTATTTTATATTTTGTGATATACGATAGAATTAATTCGGTACCAAAAATTGATTAGAAAGTGCAATTTTCCAAACGAATGCACGAAAACTAAATTCAACTAATGGATATTTCATAGTATATAGTAATATCATCCAATATATTCATGTATTGCTGAATTAAATTATGTAAGCCGGTTCTTAATACACATATCAGACTCCCATTATCGTTCACTACACAATCATTATTATCAAGCATGACGTGGGAATATGTATGTGATTAAAATCAAACTATGTATTACGCATTGCTAAACATTTCGTAAAATTTATAGTTGTTCGGTAGAACTGAATTTGATATAAAGTTTAGATTTATGAACAGAGATTATTTTAGAGATTTTAAATTAAAGTTAGCCACGTCTGTATCTCTTCTGAATAGCTACAGGGACAGGTGTTTAGTTGAAGATTTTAAACAGTGCTGTAGTTTGAAACTTCAAAGTCTGTTAGACACAGTATTGCAGTCTTCTGGTTTGTGTCGATCATTTTTCTATTATTTATTTATTGATACAGAACCAGGATTATTCTTATATTTCTTTTTTCTTGAATTTCCTAGCAATTAAGTCTCTTAAGAATTTACCAATATTAATGCAGTAAAAAAAGGTAAAAATAATGATGAGATAGACATAGTTTAGATACAGCAATATTATTTTATTCTTTCTGGGGTGTCACCAGGAGTATTGTCCTGAATTTTGGACCTCGAAAAACTTATATTCTTTTGTTTATAAACAATTTAAGTTTTCAAAACGCGTTTTTAAGCTTAAAATGTGAATAATTCCGGCTTTATAAGTCGGGACGAGACAAAAAAAAAAACAGATTCTTCATAATAAAATTTCCAACAAATCCTCGTTGGTCTCTCAAGTGTGTACTAATTTGAATTATATATATTTCTGTCTAACGGAGCCAATTTGGTCTCTATCCATTAAGGCCTTTTTTGCTTTTCTGGGCACTAGTAGATAATAAAACGCATACTCAATTTGCTGTATTCCAATAAATTGTGTACCAATTTTTTAAAAAATATATTTTTTTTCCTATTTTGGTCTATATGTTGTTACAGAATTTTTAATTGTCAAAGTATAAAGAAGACGGAAATAAAGAATATTTTCTTTCCTGTTTTTCTCTCAAACCGATTTAAAATTTTCATTATAACGTAATTGTAAATCTTTCTTAGGAAAATTAAGTCAAAATTTTCAACATAATTTCAATATTCTATAATACACCTTTTTTATTTGTAGTACACAATAGAATAAGTTATGATGAATTTTTAATAAAATAATAAAATGAACACTCTAATTTTACTTGACATCTCAAACCAACATCTTGCAATTAACATAAAAATAAACCTCAAAAGCAAGAAAATTTCATACGCCCTCTTGTGGCCCAAAAAAATAAAAATATTATTCTCTGTGTATGTTGTTCATGCCCATGGGTCTCTCGATACTAAGCGAATATCTGGCAACATTGAAGCTCAATAATTTATCCTTTCACCATTTTAACAAAAAACTACATACTAAACTCCTCGTTTCTAATAACAAGGAAAAAAATTAAATTTGAGGTAATGTAAAAGATTCATTGTCCTAGCAACGCTATCAGGCATTACTATTTTATTTTATATTTTGCGATATATGGTAGAATTAATTCGGTACCAAAAATTGATTAGAAAGTGCAATTTTCTAAACGAATGCACGAAAACTAAATTCAACTAATGGATATTTCATAGTATATAGTAATATCATCCAATATATTCATGTATTGATGAATTAAATTATGTAAGCCGTTCCTTAATACACATATCAGACTCCCATTATCGTTCACTACACAATCATTATTATCAGGCGATGTGGGAATATGCATGTGATTAAAATCAAACTATGTATTACGCATTGCTAAACATTTCGTAAAATTTATAGTTGTTCGGTAGAACTGAATTTGATATAAAGTTTAGATTTATGAACAGAGATTATTTTAGAGATTTTAAATTAAAGTTAGACACGTCTGTATCTCTTCTGAATAACTACAGGGGCAGGTGTCTAGTTGAAGATTTTAAACAGTGCTGTAGTTTGAAACTTCAAAGTCTGTTCGACACAGTATTGCAATCTTCTGGTTTGTGTCGATCATTTTTCTGTTATTTATTTATCAGTACGGAACCAGGATTATTCTTCTCTTTCTTTTTTCTTGTATTTCCTAGCAATTAAGTCTCTAAGAATTTTCCAATATTAGTGCAGTAAAAAAACCTCAAAATAATAATGAGATAGGCATAATTTAGATTCAGCAATATTATGATTTTATCCTTTCTGGAGTGTCACCAGGAGTATTGTCCTGAATTTTGGACCTCGAAAAAATTGTGTTCTTTTGTTTATAAACAATTTTCAAAACGCGTTTTTTTTAGCTTAAAATGTGAATAACTCCGGAACGAGACAAAAAAAACCAAACTCTTCGAAATGAAATTTCCGACAAGTCCTCGTTGGTCACTGAAGTGCGTAAATAACCTACAAAATTGAAAAAACAAGCAAAAAACTATTTTTTTTTCATTTTACTGTACAGGTCGACTAAGTGAATCTATCGGCTTGGAACTTTTAGAAAATATGTGTTTTGTTATAGCAAAAACACCCTACAATACCCTCAGCCGACACAATTGAATTTATTATTGAAAATTTGAATTGCCCGCAATTTTATGCCATTTGATCCAAAATGGATCTTTTTTTATAAAATTTCGGTCTCAATGCCAGCTTAAAAATATATGCGTTTTCTCGGTCATTTTCAGGTTAACGAAAATGATTTTTTTAAATAAAGATCTCGCAATTCTCTACCAGATAAGATAAAACATTTTCAATTCTTTTTTCAAAATGATCGAAAAACCATTTTTCTTATTTGGTTAATGAACAAATGTAAATAAAAAATGGTTAAAATGACTCCAAAAAAATTTTTTTTAACGGCATCGGAAAGCTGGCGTCGATACTCAAATTTTGAAAAAAAAAGATCCATTTTGGACCAAATGGCATAAAATGACGGGCAATTCAAATTTTAAATAACAAATTCAATTGTGCCCACTGGGTTCAATATTTTTGTACCCAAATTTCAAGGTAATTTTGCTATAAAAAAGGCATATTTTCTGAAAGTTTCAAGCCGATCGGTTCACTTAGTCGACCTGTGCAGTAAAACGAAAAGAAAAAACCGTTTTTGCCTCTTTTTTTTTTAATTTTGTAGGTTACGTATGCACTTGAGCGATTTGAATTTCAAAATTTCATTACGAAGAGTTTGTTTTATTTTGTCTCGATCCTACTTATATATTCGGAGATATTCACATTTTAAGCTCAAAAAACGCGTTTTAAAAACTTATATTGTTTTTTTAAAAAAAAAACACAAGTTTTTCGAGGTCCAAAACTCAGGACAATATTCCTGGTGATACCCCAGAGAGGATAAAATCATAATATTGCTGTATATAGACTGTGCAATTTCAAATGCATGTTTTACTACACTATTCGTGATTTTTGCCTTTTTCCACGTTTCAGGGTTCCTAGCTCATGCAACGAATAAAATGAGAAATCGATTTCAAATTTATTGCATGGATATTATCTAAGCCTATAGTTTTTAAACGATGACTCTTCAGGCTAAGGAGATGAAAGCGGTGGAGATCGATAAATTTTGGATGTTTAAAATAATAATGTGGTAATTTGTCATATTTTATTTTGAAATAATCATATTGATAACTAAGTTGAGTAAACTTCAATAATGAAAGGAATCGTATTAGGAACATAACTAAAGTTAATGCTTATGACGATTACTTAATAAACAAGTTAATAAATAGACGTAGGTTCAAGTTAAATATTCAGAATTCCACCTTTTTCACACGTGAAGCCAATAAGACCACGTATGTCTCGTTACTATATAATCCGAAATACAGTAGGTTACTCAATAATGTATTTAATAAGCTAGGCCTCACCTTAGTCTATAAGTCATCAGACATTTTGAGGAATATCTTAGGAAATCCCAGAGAAAAGTAGCATTTATGAAATTAGTTTTAATGATCACGACAAAAAGCATGTTAGGCAAACTCGAAGGTCAATTAAAATACGATTTAAAGAATATTTAGCTCATTTAAAATACGGTAGAAGAGAAAAGCCTAGCATTGCCGAACATACCTTTTAAGCTGATCATATTCTAACATTAGAAAATCTAAGATTAATTAAAGAAGTATCTGATAGGAGATTTTTGAACGCATACAAAAGTATGGAAATTATAAAATCTAAAAGCAGTTGAAATAAAGACAGAGGGCGTATTCCTTATAGTACCCTCTACTGGTTACTTGACCAGAACTAATGGCTTCGCCCATGTAATTAGTTCCGCTTTAGTAATTCAAAGGTTAGGCTAAGTATAAGTAAGGTAAATTTGTAATTTAACCTTATGCAATCATCGCTCCTGATCAAGCTAATATGGTTAGAGAAACGCACGTCCAGTGCAAAAATAAAGTGTTTGGTATAGTGGTGATATATACTGAGTAGTGTTATTGTGCCAAATATACCACATTCCCAACTGTTAAAATGGGACGGACCTTCTAATCTCTAGATTAAAATTTCGGTTCTTTTTTCGTATTTATTAAAAACAGGAACACATTATTGAGATATTTTGCCTAAGATAAAATCGCTAGCTTAATGTAATTCCCTTTGGCACACGAAATAGAGTATTCTGCTTATTCCGCCGTATTAAATTTAACGGTTTATTTGTAGACAAGGCCGTAAAAACGTTTGGCTATGCTTTCTAGGTTTACGAGATAAGCATCTTTTACATTAAATTACATATAAAACGGTACCAGTAATTTAATGTATATATGTGGGTTTTATAATAAATTTCTGGGTTATGTGTATGTAAATTATTATTCAAAAGTTCCACGATAGTAATGTTATGACTTCATTAATTAGAGAATTTAAGTAACTTTAAATACATAATATTCTAAGCTGTACAAAATTGCTTGGCAGCTCTGACATAGTAAATATGAAATAATATAATAATATTAATTAAGAACGTGACATTTTTTAATTTCATGTCTTCGGTATTTTTTTTTTATGAGTCTAGCACACGTGCTGCAGGGAGGTTCCTAAAGCGCTACAGGAGCGGCACGTGTGCGGAAAAAAGCGATTCCCGTTGCTCTTGAATCGATGTAAATTGTACTCGGTGGGAAAACACAGTCCTGGGCAAATTATTCCAAAGGGATGACGTTCTCCATATAAAAGACTGCTTGAAAAGTGTTGTACGAGGAGTAACAAGCTAAACCTAATACGGATGTGAAGTATCAGCGCGACGTGTATTTCTAACATGCACCGTTCTGGAAGGAATTAAACGGGCCACGTCCTCCGAACACTTTCCATGGAAATACTTGTAGAAGAGTCTCAAGTCGCCAACTGTTCTTCGATGTTACAGCGAATCAAGGCCGCCGGTCAGTTCCGGGACTCCAATGAGACGAACAGCTCTTTTCTGAATAGAATCCAACAAATGCAGTGTATGTTTGGGAGCGGAGCCCCAAACATGGGAGCAGTATTCCATAGTTGGTCGAATTTGAGCTTTGTAAAGAATTAACAGTTGTTGTGAAGTGTAAAGCTTTCTGGTTCGAAATAATATTCCTATATACAACTTTTAGAAAACTCTCCTTGCTATGCCTGCAACAAGCTCATGCCAGGAAATATTTCCTCCCAAATTAACGCCCAACAAATTGAGTGACAATGTTAGAGTAATGGAGTGCCCCGCCATAACTATGTCGGGTTCAGCAACGTTAACTTTTTTAGAAAACCCTGCCGCCTGGGTTTTTGTAGCGTTAAATTCCACTTGATTACTGTCACCCCAAGATAGAATTTCTTCCAGGTCTTTGTTAAGTTGAACGACTTCCCGCTGTCTGCGGACACTCGCCTGAGCAGCCGATGTCCGAGCGTTCAAAGTAGTGAAGAGATAAGCATACTGTCATCTGCAAAGCTGTGGAATTTCCGGTCTTTTCCAGCAGATCGTTAATGTAAATGAGAAAGAGAGTAGGAGACAGTATGGAGCCTTGGGGCACATCGGCGTTGATTGTGAAGGTATGTGAAAACTAATCCAATTAAGTGGCATTAATGTCTGAAGCCTTTAAAATGGAGGTATGTGCTGCTGTATAATTAATTAACTAAACCACCCATCTAAAAGAAAGTATACGTGGATTATTATAAATTAATAAATTAGATTAGGAAATGGTGATTAACATCTCCAGATGCATTTTACATTTTTGTGTCTATCTTTTAACCAAGCATATCTATCTATTTTAGCAATATTTCTGATAGTTTTTTATGGGCATAGCACACGTGCTATACATAACTATGCCAAATTCAACAACGTTAACTTTTTTAGAAGAAACTGCCGCCTGTGTTTTTGTAGCATTAAATTCTACTTGGTTACTCTCTACCTCAAGATAGAGTTTCTTCCAGATCTTTATTAAGTTAAACTTGTTGTACACCATTTAGCATTAATTGTTCTTCGATCCTCTAAAGAAATAGTTGCAACATGTCCAGTATAACCAAAGAAATAAGCGATCGTGTTCTTGGGAGTGCTTCGCTAACGAACCATTTTTGTTGGATTCAGTTCAGTTCATTTTGGAAGACCCAAACAGTTGATTGTTGCTTAGTGCCCCAAGGCTCCATACTGTCTCCTACTCTCTTTCTCATTTACATTAACGATCTGCTGGAAAAGACTGCGAATCCAATCTACAGATGACAGTACGCTTGTCTCTTCATTCACTTTGAACGCTCGGACATCGGCCGCTCAGGCGAATATCCGCAGAGAGCAGGAGGTCGTTCAACTTAACAAAGACTTGGAAAAAGTTCTGTCTTGGAGTGACAGTAACCAAGTAGAATTTAACGCTACAAAAACCCAGGCGGCAGTTTTTTCTAAAAAAGTTAACGTTGCTGAACCCGACATAGTTATGTCGGGGCACTCCATTCCCCTAGCATCGTCGCTCAATTTGTTGGGCGTTAGTTTGAGAGCAAATATGTCCTGGCATGAACATGTTGCAGGCATAGCAAGGAGAGCTTCTCAAAAGTTGGGAATATTATTTAGAACCAGAATTCTTATTTACTTCTGAACAAGCCATTGTATGGTAAAACAATTGTCAAGTTACTTTAAATATATTGGAAATTAAAATATAGTCTTGTTTTTATATAATTTTATTATGAATTTCCAACAAGTGTCGGCTAACACAATCAAAGATCTTAAAATAATGTTTTACCATAAACTGCTTCCAAATCAATAAGTATGTAATAAATACTGAAAAATGAAAAAGTAACGCTATAACTCCGCTAGTCTAAAACACGCCTAAATTAACAACTGAACCGAATTAGCTGATAAAAAGACATAAAAACAAGCATTTCAAATTATTATTTAAATTTATGTTTATACAGGACTTGCTACAAAACTCACAGCGTGTAATTAGTATTCAAATGCAAATTAAAATAGATCTCTATCTCTAACACTCCACCAACGCTACCATGGTTTTAACACAATCAAAGATATTAAAATAATGTTTTACCATAAACTGCTTCCAATCCAATAAGTATGTAATAAATACTGAAAAATCAAAAAGTAACGCTATAACTCCGCTAGTCTAAAACACGCCTAAATTAACAACTGAACCGAATTAGCTGATAAAAAGACATAAAACAAGCATTTCAAATTATTATTTAAATTTATGTTTATACAGGACTTGCTACAAAACTCACAGCGTGTAATTAGTATTCAAATGCAAATTAAAATAGATCTCTATCTCTAACACTCCACCAACGCTACCATGGTTTTTGCGAGATTTATACAAATAAAACACGAATTTTAACTCGCTTAAATAAGCAAAATATACATTTTATGGGTCAAAACGCCTAAAATTATACCTTTAAGTAAATATTTTAATTAAAGGCCTTTATAAATACCGACAATAAATAAACCTTGTTTTTCGGCAATTAAATATAGCTTTTTCATTTAGCGAATTACCATTGGTTACTCTTATAATTTTCTGTCGTCCATTCACGATATTATTTGCCGTTGTTACTTACCGTTACCGGTTATGGTAATCAACGGAACAGTTTTGCTTTACCGTTATTGTTTCTATCACCCTCTGTTCTACAAGTATTTGTTTGATTCTATACATGTGCATCAAACAAAATCAACGATATACCACTGGACAGATATTATATACTTAGGCGCAAGAATTTCTAACAAGGGGGCTGCGAAGAAGAAATTAAAAGAAGGTAGCAATGGCCAAAACTGCAATGACAAGCCCAAGCCAAGTATGAAAAGATCACAGAATAAATAAAATGACTTAAAAAAGGCTTGTCAATTCACTGATATTCTCTATAGCCACATCCGGAGCCGAAACATGGACTATTAATGCAGCATGCCGTAAAAGAATAGAGGCTTTCGGAACTATATGCTACAGGCGAATGGTCAGAATTTCCCATAGAGCTCTTAGGACAAATGAGTCTGTTCTGAGCGATCTTAACATCCATTTGAAATTTTAACATGTAGCGTTTGCAGGTTGGTACTTCCTAAAAATCATATGGATTCTTAAAAAAGGGCGACATCTGTGTGCCAGACGAAAAACTTTTCAGCTGCGTATTATATATATATATATATATATATATATATATATATATATATATATATATATATATATATATATATATATATATATATATATATATATATATATATATATATATATATATATATATATAAACAACCAAATTTCGAACAAAATAGTATTATGCATTTTTATATATCTCATACAAGTACATGATTATGTTCCAATAATTCCCACTTGATAAATTTCAATTGAAAACAAAGAAATAAAATTTTTAAATAAATAGAAAATTGACCATTTATTGAAAACTAGATTAATTTTTGCCAAACTTATTATGGTATCCATTATTAAGTATCTTAAAATAATATTGTTGAACCATAAATTCCCTGTTCTTTCTTTATCAGCTGAAAAAGCTATAAAAAAACAGGGGAAAATAACCAAAATTGGCTAATGACTTAAAATCTTCAAAATTTTTGCTAAAATGACTATTTTTACAGGAATCAGCGACCTCAGAAACACATATTACCATGAGCAAATTTTTGAGATTTAAGTGTACACAATTTTTTTTTTTTCTTTGAAAAAACTTTCTTCATCTTTCAGCCAAAATTACAAAAAAAAAATTACACAAAGTTGTAAATATAAGCGATATGTCTGACGCGTATTTAAAAAAATCAAATTCCATGCGGCATGTGTGTTATGCCCATAAAAAAAAATTAGGACACTCTATTCTTCTAGCATCGTCACTCGACGATTGAACACTTTGGAGAATCTCAAGCGGTTGCTCTTGACATATCCAAGGCATTCGACCGTATTTAGCACGATGGACTGTTCTGTTTGTGGCTATCATGTTTTCTCAGAGAGTGTTCTTTACGAGTGGCAGTCGACGGATTTCTTTCTAACACCTTCACTATCAACGCCGGTGTACCTCAAGGCTCCATAATATCTCCTACTCTCTTTCTCATTTACATTAACGATCTGCTGGAAAAAACCGGAAACCCAATCTACAGCTTTGTAGATGACAGTAAGCTTATCTCTTCATTCACTTTGAACGCTCGGACCTCGGCTACTCAAACGAATATCCGCAGACAACGGGAAGTCGTTCAACTTAACAAAGACCTGGATGAAATTCTATCTTAGGGTGACAGTAACCGAGTGGAATTTAACGCTACAAAAACCAGGCGGCAGTTTTTTTCTAAAAAAGTTAACGTTGCTTAACCCGACATAGTTATGGCGGGGCACTCCATTCCTCTAACATCGTGACTCAATTTGTTGGACGTTAATTTGGGAGCAAATATATTATGTCCTGGCATGAGCATTTTGCAGGGATAGCAAGGAGAGGTTGTTAAAGTTGGGAATATTATTTCGAACCAGAAAGCTTTACGCTCCACAACAACTGTTAATTCTTTACAAAGCTCAAATTCGACCAACTATGGAATACTGCTCCCATGTTTGGGGCTCCGCTCCCAAACATACATTGCATTTGTTGGATTCTATTCAGAGAAGAGCTGTTCGTCTGATTGGAGACCCGGAACTGACTGGCGGCCTTGATGCGCTGGAACATTGAAGAATTGTTGGCGACTTGAGCCTAATCTACAAGTATTTTCATGGAAGTGTTCGAAGGATGTAGCCCGCTTAATTCCTCCCAGAATGGTGCATGTTAGAAATACACGTCGCGCTAATACTTCTCATCCGTATAAAGTTCAGCTTGTTACTCCTTGTACAACGCTTTTCAAGCAGTCTGTTATATGGAGAACATCTTTCCTTTGGAACAATATGCCCAGGACTGTGTTTCCTACCGAGTACAATTTACAGCGATTCAAGAACAACGCGAATCGCTTTTTCCGCACACGTGTAGCTCCTGTACGGCTTTAGGGACTTCCCTGCAGCATGCGTACTCTGTTAAAAAAAAAACAAATTTCATATCGATAGTTTATTTAATAAGGGACAGTTTTAATCCCCGTTTTCGATTGTTGGCCGTGGTGTATCGTTTGAATTCCGGAATTGTCGCAGAAATCAAGGGTGGTACCCTTCTTTGCAAACAAATATTACGCTACCCTCCGAAGGTGCTTAAAGAGTTAAAATATTCTTTTGAGACAAGCGTAATCCACTTAAGTAAACGATTCAAACTTACAAAATATTTTAATAAGGTGTCCTAACGTTTCATGAATATAAAACAGAAACTGAAAATTCGGCGAAGCGAAAGATAAAATATTTTTCTTTTATCCGGTTACATCTTAATACAAATTAAATGTGTCTACTTTGAATTTTTCTACAAGGGAAGCGAATATAAAGTAGACTAGAACATAGTTTAGATCAGCAGTAGGAAAGCTGTAGGAAAGTTTCCACTAGAAAAAGAAATGAAGTTTTACATTTCCTGACGGTGGATGGAAATTCAGTTGGAAAAATTCAAATTCGTCTATTAGAATAACTCCGTTGGTAATTTTGATCTACATTTTGTGATTTAATGAAAAAAACTGAAAATTAATTTTATTTTTAATTAATTAACTTTTTACAGAAAAGAGATATGTTTATTCCACACGAATTCAGTTCTAGGAAACTGACGGTCTTTCATGAGTAAAAGTTATGTCTTCCAAAAAGGAGTTAAAAATTCGGTAACTCTTATTACACTGGTGAATAAAATCGAACTTTTTATTGTAAAATAAAAACTTATACCTAATTCTGATAGGGACAAGATTATTTCAGAAAAAAATAATAAAATTAAATTCAAGTACAAATAGTTTTGTTGTATAGTATTTTTCACGATCTAAGAAAGTGACTTAGCTACCTATTTATGGCTGTTTAATGACAAGGCATCGTGCAGGGCTGCACTATACCTGATTGTATAATTGTTGGGTTTAAAATTTTATTGTGATAAGACAACTGAATTTTAATGTTTTATGTACTGAATAATATACAATATAGTAATTGCACAAATATATTAAAACAGTGTACAGTGTCTTCGCGTACATTTGTTACAGTTTTAGTTATTAATTAATATCTAGTTCAATTTCGCTATCGCTACTATCTTGCAAATCAATAATACGTTTTTTTTACAGGTTCTAAATTATTTATATTTATGTTCATTCATCTATATGAGTTTTCAAGTTTTTTGACGTGTTGCTTCTACAGTTTTCAACGGTTATATTTTTGACTTCTGTATTTATCAACTCAATCACACTACTGTTTAAAGTAGGTGTATTATTGTGAGCATCTATACTAGACTTTATTTTATGCCATATCAACTCGATCGCGGAGGCCGAATTATTTCGTGTCCTGCTTTCTTTGCAATTTTATCAAAAACATAGTCCTTTGAAAAATTGTAACTTTTTGAAACTTCTAACAATTGTTTAACTGTATAACTTTCATGGAAATATATGTCACGTTCGCACAAAAAGGCTTATATTTCTCTTTTTCTACTGGCGGAACTTGGTACCTTATTCATTTGGCGGCTATGATAGGATGCATTATCCATCACAATACAGTTCGTATATTCGGCATTAATTTGTTTAGAAGCCAGTCTTCAAAAACTTCAGCGGTTGTATGACAATGATAATTCAAGCTGGAATCTGAAAAATTTGCTAGCAATAGACATTTTGGTATCCAACGTTCTTCTGATCCCGCATATAAAATAGTTTTTGATGGAGCTTTGGTGTGACATTTTTTGGATTTGTCAATCCATCCTTTACTGGGTGTGTCGTGGGTGTCATACCAAGTCTCATCTATGTAGATTTTCGTTCGATTTTCTGATCTAGCTATATTTATTTTTTCAAGATATTCCATTCTGAGTTGTAAGCGCCGTGATTCCATTATAACTTGTCTTTTGTCTATTTTTTTGAACAAAAATCCCAAACGACGTAGAATACGCCATAAAGTTGTAGTGGCACATTTTATGTCACAACTATCCTCGGACAATAAAACTACTTAATTACTTTGTTAACTGTCACTAAATATATTTGTAAAGATTTTACAATTGCGTTATCGCGATTTCGTAGTACAACTACATTGTCAAACGCTTAACTAAGACCTAAAACAGATTTTTGGTATTTTATGTTTATATGATGAACAGATGTGGGTCTATTATATGTTAAAAAAGTTTGAACAAAAGAGAATTTGCTACGTCTAATTGACTATTCAGTAAATTTATATTATGGTCCTTTGAATGTCTGTAAATTTCTATAGATTCTAAGAAGTTGGGTTTTGACCCTTTAGGTGCCATATGGAGTATTGGTAAACAATCGATATTGGAAAAGTATGGCCTGTTTCTAAGAAGTGTTTAGCAAAGTGTGATTTTTCATTTTTTAGCCTATAAGAGGCATTGTGTTCTGCGAATCTTGTCTTGAAATTCCGTTCCGTTTGGCCTACGTAACAGCTATTGCACTCTTGACAATTAAGTTTATAAAACTCCTGATTTATTGTGTTTATTAGTTTTATCTTTGGCATGGAAAAATATATTGGATAATTTTTGAGCGGGTTTTAAGGCTATTCTTGTTTTTTCGGCCGTGAGAACTTGGGATATTTTATCCAAGATGGGACCAAAATATGTCAGAGGTATGAATGTTTTTCTTTTGTCGATATTCTTTTACGGGGTAGATTAAGCTGAAAGTGATATGTTTTCGTTTACGGTTTATTAAGGTATTAATTATTTTAGGTTGGAAGCCGTTATTGAGTGCTATATTTTTGATTGTGTCCAGTTCTTTTTTTAAAATTATTTTTACTAAGAGGGATATTGAAGGCTCTATGGATCATAGATCTATAGGCTGCCAGTTCATGGGAGTTAGGGTGTATTGAGTCCCAAATAAAGCCCAAATAAAGATTGTTTAGAAATTATAAAAACTATGTTACCAAAAAACAACGTCAATATAATAATACAACAAGATATATTGAAACTGTTCGAATTTTGTATATCCGGAATTTCAGTTCAATAATCAATTTTTCAAACAAAGAGATGGACTTGCCATGGGGTCTCCACTTAGTCCTTTGCTAGCCGAAATCTTTATGTCAGAATTGGAAAACAGTTTTCTAAAAACTCGACACGCGAAAAATACTCTCTTTTGGTTTAGATATGTGGACGACATCTTAGTATGTTTCCTTGGAAATGATACTGAACTAAATTCCACTTTAAATCAGCTAAATAATTTACACCCCAACATAAAATTCACACTTGAAAAGGAAACCGATAATAAAATAAATTTCTTAGATATTACAATTTTGAAAAAGAGAAATAGACTAGAATTCGATATCTTCCGCAAACCAACCTTTTCAGATGTCACCATCCCAGCTGACTCAATACACCCTAACTCCCATAAACTGGCAGCCTATAGATCTATGATCCATAGAGCCTTCAATATCCCTCTTAGTAAAAATAATTTAAAAAAAAGAACTGGACACAATCAAAAATATAGCACTCAACAACGGCTTCCTACCTAAAATAATTAATACCTTAATAAACCGTAAACGAAAACAAATCACTTTCAGCTTAATCTACCCCGTAAAAGAATACCGACAAAAGAAAACATTCATACCTCTGACATATTTTGGTCCCATCTCGGATAAAATATCCGACACGTATCTCACGACCGAAAAAACAAGAATAGCTTTAAAATCCGCTCAAAAATTATCCAATATATTTTTTAATGCCAAAGATAAAACTAATAAATACAATAAATCAGGAGTTTATAAACTTAATTGTCAAGAGTGCAATAGCTGTTACGTAGGACAAACGGGACGGAATTTCATGACAAGATTCGCAGAAGACAATGCCTCTTAAAGGCTAAAAAATGAAAAATCACACTTTGCTAAACACTTCTTAGAAATAGGCCATACTTTTCCCAATATCGATTGTTTACAAATACTCCATATGGCACCTAAAGGGTCAAAACTCAGCTTCTTAGAATCTATAGAAATTTACAGACATTCAAAGGACCATAATATAAATTTACTGAATAGTCAATTAGAGGTAGCAAATTCTCTTTTGTTCAAACTTTTTTAACAAATAATAGACCCACATCTGTTCATCATATAAACATAAAATACCAAAAAAAATCTGTTTTAGTCTTAGTTAAGCGTTTGACAATGTAGTTGTACTACGAAATCGCGATAACGCAATTGTAAAATCTTTACAAATATATTTAGTGACAGTTACAATTTTCCAAACTGTACTTGCTTGTTAAAGCTGATGTCTCCATCAATGAAAAGTACTTTTCATGGCATCGTTCCACTAACTTTAAATAAACACTTTTAACTATCACTTTTGCCTCAACGGGCAACTATTTGCGGCTTCGGACATTTTAGGACACTATTGAACTTTATAATACACACTACTTCAGTACAATACTGAAGATAAAATGAAGAATATTCTTTATATTTATAAACACAAAGTAGCCAATATAATGTTAGATTGAAAGGGAGGTATATATATATATATATATATATATATATATATATATATATATATATATATATGTATATAAATATAAATATAAATATATATATATATATATATATATATATATATATATATATATATATATATATATATATATATATATATATATATATATATATATATATATCAATTACAACCCTGTTACGGCCAGGTACGTGCGAAAATCCTAACGGTCGTTTAATGTTTTTATTGCATCAATTTGTCAAATCACTTTCTTAAATCTTAAAAAATACTATAACACAAAACATTTATTCTTGAAAAAAAAATTATAAATTTAATTCATGAAAATATATATTTGGTTTAAAAGTTATTATATTAAGATTTTCTTCTATATGTTGCTTCATAAACGTCCCCTTCATAATAATTAATTTAGTTTTCAGATATTTCGACTCTAAAAACCCTGAAAAAAGACCTACAACACCATATATAAGAAGCAACCATTCTCACCCCTACCCTACCACTTTAACTCCTTACATATCTTACTATAAAATGATGTGCTTAAAATTTATGCCAAAAACCTGTAAATATTTCAAATTACTGTTTAAATTATACAATATTAAACAACCCCCGCCCCTTTCAGCACATTACTCTGTCAGAAGTGAAAGCAATGAAAAAATCAACCTAATTCTTGGATTTCTCGACTTCAAAAATCCACGATATATATGAATCAACCCCTCTGATTTCTCCCACTCCTTCTTCCCTTATATATTTTACTATAAATATTTAAGCATAAAATTTATTTATTATTTCAGCAAAAAAAAAATCCCTGTAGCTTGAAGCAATATCGTCTGAAAGCTTCATCTCCTCATTAAATGATATCTATGCACCAAGATTGAAATTGATATTTCGTTTCGTTCGAGAGTTATCGCAACAACAGACCGACGGACCGAGAGACCGACGAACAAACAGATCGACGGTATCGAATGACTATGTTTTTCGTGATTTAGGCACCCTAAAATATGAAGAAAAACAAAAATCTCGAAATGTTATTTTGTACGAATACAATAATCTATCGAAAAAAAAATAGGAATATTTTCGTATAGATTATATCTGCAGTAGAAAATGAGTCAAAACGATTTTACTGGAGATAGAAACAATGTATTTAGTTTTCTGACTAAAAATAGATATTTCATTGGAAAAGTTTAAAATCATTCTACATTTTTAGTGTTCTGTACGGAACACTTATGGGATTACTACGGTGTTCGTCTGTCTTCTGTCACACCCGATTTTCTCCGAAACTATTTGACATAGAAAGTTGAAATTTGTCACAAATATAGGAATTGACGGCCCAATCAGAGCCGTGTATTTTTGAAAGTTAAATTTTTACTTAAGGGGTTAGTATTGGAGGGTGAAACCGGTAGTGAAAACATTTTTTTTTGCAAGTTCATCGAGTGTAGTGTCAAATCAAGCTTGTGAAAACACAATTCAAAAATATATATGATGTAATACTCGTGTAAACTTTATATTATTGCCAAAAATCGTTTTCCCTCCCACTTCATCTCTAAGGGTACTAATCAAAAAAATTTTGAAAGAATTCTGAACTATTCCCCATAAGGTGCAGATTGAACAAAAAAATATCAGGAGTGCATTATAGCCTGTCCCAAAATATGAAATAATTTTTGCCGTTTTAAGTGGGCAATATAAAAATTCTGACCTTTTGTGCATGATAGGTTGCAGAGATGGACTTAAGAATTTTATTCATTAATGCAAATAAATAAAAGTGTTTTTTTGGAGATGTTTATTTATAGATGCATGTAAAAACAAATGGATAAGTACAAATATACAGTTTGAATGAATGGGGTTTACAAGAGGGGACATATTGTATAAATAAAAATATATTTTAACTTAAGCCTAATTCCGTTACACTTTCACTGTCATCAGTGGTTTTATATTATTTACATAAATATATGAATCTTCAACTTTAACAAAGTGCTGAATGGAATTCTTCCTTCATTTATAACTTCTTTTACTAATTGAACCACTAACACGCTTAAAGTAGGAGAAACATTTTGTACCCTTATTTTTGATTTAACTTGATGTCAAATATGTTCAATTGGATTAAACACACAATAATATGGAGGAAGCCGCAAAAGAGTGTGTCCCATTTTTTCAGCTATACTATCACAAACATATTTCTTTTTCAATTTATAGTTTTTCAAAACTTCTAAAAGATCACTTTTTTTATAACTAAAGTCAAAATAAATGTCATTTTCTAACATATATTCCAGTATTTCCAATTTGGTGTTGGCTGCATTAGGAACCTTATTTAGTAGGCGACTATGGTAACTTGCATTGTCCATAACTATAACACTCTGTTCGGGAATATTTGGCAAAAGGGAATTTTGAAACCAATTTTCAAAAAGTTCTGCGGTCGTGTCTTCGTGATAGTCCAAACTAGAATCTTTTATATTTTTTGCAGATAATAGTAGACAATTTCAAATCCAGCATGCAAAATGGTTATTCGTTTACCTTTATTCGAAGGTGCGTTAGTCTGACATTTTGTACTACTGTCAACCTACACTTTTTGCACAGTGTCATGGGTATCGAACTATGTTTCGTCAAGGTAAATTATTGGCCAATTCTCTGATACTTTTTAATTTCTTGTAAATAAGTATGTCGCAAGATTCGTAATCTTTGTGACTCCATCACCACTTGCCTTTTGTTGATTTTTCGGAAAGTGAATCTTAAGAGAATTCTTTGAAGGGTTGATCGGCCACAATGTATATTGGTCCCGTCCTGCACCAGTCTTAATTTTATTTTATCTAGTGTCGGGACCAACTGCTTTTCATATATAGAATATTTTTTTCTCCTGATGACGTCTTTTTCACAATCATCTACATCAGGGGTGCTCAAACTTGAACTGTTGGCGATCTACCTCAATATTGTTAGTCTACGATCGATCGACTCTGAGAGGCTGCAAGTAAGTGTGATATGGGATTGTCGTCTAGGTAGGGTATATCGTGGCATAGATATTAGTTTTCCGCACAATATGCATTTTTTTAGGCAAGGTAAGTGTAGGTCTGCTCTAAAATGTCAATGAAAAAACTCATAATTATTCAAAATTGGGAGTTTATTGGTTCTTACAAAACAAACGAGTTCTAGTATCTAAACTTAACTAAAGAGTGACTTTGGATGTTGAAGCGTGGCACTGCATGTCCTCAGCATAGTTTTTTCATAAGATGGTACGTAATTACCGAGTGCTAATCGCAAGCATGATGACATATGTTCGTCAGTTAGTCGATTGCGATATTTTGACTTAATTATCTTCATTTCAGAATATAAAAAAGTGACACCAGAATTTTGTATCAAATGCTGTGGCTTTAAGATGTATATCTGATATAATCTGCATTAACTCATTTTCAACAGAACATGAGTCCATGTTAAACTGACTTGCTATTTCAGTAGCTAATTCCTCAATGTTTTTACAGGAAAAAGGATAACTCATAAATGATGCGATATTTGCCAATTTACTGAAATCACAAAAACGTATTTCGAATTGGCCCAAAATATTTGATAATTCTGCCTCATAAATATCATAATTCAACTGAGGAATCCTTGCTTTCAAAGACGGAAAATTTTTCAGATCCTTTCTTTTCAGTTGATCTATCATTAGTTGCAATTTACTTTTGAATGCGTTTATTACGCTAATCATCTCAGTAATAGTTTTTCCTTTACCTTGAAGCTCCAAATTAATGGTATTTAAATGCATTGTGATGTCTGTCAAAAATTCCAAATTAGTCAGCCATTTTCCGTTTTTCAGCATCTGAGTGTCATCACCTCTTTCGTCCAGAAAAGCTGTTATTTCGGGCAATAATTCTTGAAACCTTTCTAGGAATTTTCCGCGACTCAACCACCTGACGTCCGTGTGAGGAGCTAAATCAGCATGTTCAGCTGACTCACTATCTTCCAACTGCAATTTAAAGAGCCGTCTTTGCAAGCTACGTGCGCGGATAGAATTCACAATTTTTATTGCAATGCCCATAATCTCCTCCATGTTTAGAACTTTTGAACACAAAACTTGTTGATGTATAATGCAATGGAAGGAGAAAAATGAAGGGAAATCATCATTAGCTCGACACAATGCCACAAAACCGTTTTCGTTTCCAGTCATTGCTGGTGCTTCATCAGTTGTAATGCACACTAGTTTATATATTGGTAGCTTGCAGTTTGTTACAAAATTGAAGAAAACGTCATATATATCTTCGCCGCGGGTCTTTCCTTTCAGAGGAATCATTGTCAAAAACTCTTCCTTAGCCGACATGTCATTGAATACCATTCGAATAAAAATACACAGCTGGGCAGTGTCTGTCATATCGGTGGATTCGTCAAACTGTAAAGAAAAATATGTACATTCCATGATATCATGTTTTAGTATATCTGCCATGTCCTGACTCATGACTTCAACACGCCTTGTGACAGTCGGACGAGATAACGGAAGTTCTCTAATAGCAGACATAATCTCTGTTTTATTTTTAAAATCTCCAAATAAAGTCTCACCCGCTTCAATAAATGCTTCCTTCACAACCAATCCATCATCAAATGGTTTCTTGCGTTTCGCCAATATATGAGATACTCGTATTTTTTTGAATGACGCGATCGTTGCAGCTTTTGACTGTTTGGCTGGTCTTGTGAACATGATTTGCTCTTTTTTCAAACAAGTTATCAAATCACGTACTTTTCGTTTCCTTAATTCACTCTGTGACGGAAAATCCTTTTCATAGTTTTTATGAACCGTTTTATGATGTCTCTCTAAGTTCCCACGCGTAGGTATTGCAACTGACGCACGGCAAATGAGACAAATGCACTTATCCATTACCATACAAAAGAAAAATTCTTCCTCCCAATTGTTATTAAAATGATAAGTTTTACTTTTCTTCGCCGCACTCATTTTGGACTATTTATTAATAAACTTTGTATCGATGTATCGCCTTCAAGTTACAACTCAGACTGACTCCTATTCCTGCAGGTGCAACATTTATATCGGCGCGAACGAAGTCTCGAATGTTCCCGTCAAACACGTCGCCCAAAGTTTCTAGAAAAATCGGCGGAAATCAAAAACGCGGCTTTTCTTTGACAAGTACCGCGCGTTCCTTTGATAAAGCCGCCTTTTGCCGCTAGCAGGGGGTTATTATGATAAAAGAAAGTGATGAGGGGGTTATTTTGGCCTAATTGTGGATCGAATAAATTTTAGTAGTTTATTCATTACATTTTATTGTAGTTACGTAAAACAAAATCTGTGAATAGTTCTATATCGGAATTTTTTTCTCGAGATCGACTCAAAAAGCACTCGCGATCGACTTGTCGATCGCGATCGATCGTTTGAGCACCCCTGATCTACATGATGCGTTTGAAAATCTTTCCGGTTTTTCCTGTTCCTGAGTGATGGTTTTCCTATAATACCCTTAATCGTAGAAATTGGGGTTTTTGTTAGCTCACTGGTTTCTTGCAAAGCACTTTGTTTATTCAAATTTCTTTTTACCAAACTGTCGTAAATATTTTTCACATAATTAAAATAGAACTGTTACGTTGTAAGTTGTAAGTAAAACTAAAAATAAAAATAATAAAAAGTATCTTTCGAATCTTAATGGGGACATGTGGTCATTAGGCCTACATCATCAAATACTTAAAAGGCTCCAAACCGGGTTGCCAGGTAGTAAATATATAGATAAAAATAGATCCAATATGATTGCAGGTGCAAGTGAGGGCGGTATACAAAGTAGGTAAAACAAAAGTACGCTAATCGTAATACCTGGCAACTATGCACAAAACCTTAATAGGGTCGTTTATTGCCCCATTAAAAAGCAAAAAGGTAGGATCTTATATCTTGGGATTTACTTTACCTTCGATAATTTATACGGTATAAAAAAAATAAATTTTGCTTGACAATATGGTGGAGATTGAAAATTAAATGATTTCAAACATTATGTTTGCCGAAAGTGTCCTGAAAATCCTTACGTCATAAATCGTAATGTTTTTATTAGTGCTCGAAACAAATGCCAGCAAATAATCGAGAAAACGATGAACTTGATTAACATAACATAATTAAAGAAGTCAAAAAAAATAAGCTTCTTGTCTGCCTTAATAATTTCACTATTCACACCTATTTGTACAGTCAGACAACACCATTACATCAACTGAAAAAGCCGTCTAACCATCTACATCACTTTCCTCTCACTTTCTAGGGAGAAGCATTACCCATTATTCCTAATGTAGAGGTAAAAATGCTTATTTTTAGACAGCTTTAAATAAAACTGGATATCAACAACACACACGTTATTAGGCGCTTATGACATACATCTCATAGTAATGTGGAATGACTAATAGATACTAGATATATTAAGATACCAAACAAAATTGTAGATATTTTTTAAAGAAGAAGCTAATCGGCTCTAGTCCAAAATTTGTAAGTTTCCAGCTTAAATAGAAAGTTTGCTAAATAGCATGCTAATATCTTTTGGCTAAATGTTGCGGAATAGAGGGAGAAAACGACAACGAAGTTTCAATACTCTATTTAATTAAGATACAAACTAAGCCAAACAGATTATTGAACTATATTTTTTCGAGGTCAAACTATTCTCATTAAACATTATTTAACTAAACAAAGTTTAGTAATATCTGTTTAATTAGCTCTGTAGATAATCTTGGAAAGAGTTTTCTTAAATAAACATTTAATATTGTTAAATAAATTGTTTAAAATAAACAATTATGGTTTAATAACATGTAATTTAGCATGCTATGTTTTGAAATGAAAGGTGTTTCAAATAAGTTACTAATCGATCTTTCGTACAGTTTATTGAAACACTACTAATATTGAAAATTCGGAAAACCGACAAAATTAACATCAGCAGTCACAAACATTCTCATCAATGAACTTGCTTTGCACCAATTTCAAACTATCGTATTCCTATACCATCAAGGGTTTTTCTTTTCAAGTTACGTAACTAGGAAGTTCAAGAGATTCCAATAAAAAATACCACTAACTATTCTCATACTGCAGTTACGGATGCCCGATACTGTCTTCAGACAACGTATCAAAAAACGTATTTTAATGAAGCTAGACACCAAAAAACTCTGGCGCTAACGAAATACCTGCCATAGTACTAAAAAATGCACGAGAGAACTAACACTAGTTTCTTGTACACTTTTAACCAATCCTACAGCAAAGACAGATTCCCTTTCCGCAGGAAATGCGCTACAGTTGAGCCGATACTCAAAAAAAGCAAAAACAACTTTCCAGACAACTACCGACTAGTCATCTTCTAAAATATCTAGAAGAATTCAATTTTATTAGCGACTATTAATATCACTTTTTTAAGCAAAGATGAACAGGATGTCTGCTAACTTATGTAACCATGTTTGGAACGACGCAACACTTTGGAGAATCTCGAGCGGTTTTACTTGATATATTCAAGCCATTCAACCGGACTTGGCATGACGGATTGTTGGCTAAGCTACGCTCTTATTTAACGGTTGAAAAGGTTTGTTTATGGCTCTCGTGTGTCCTCAGAGAGCATTCTTTATTAGTGACATTCGACGGATTTTTTTCTAATACCTTCAATATCATTATCGGTATGCCCAAATGCTCTATACTATCTCTTACTCTCCTTCCCCATTTGCATTAACGATTTGCTGGAAATAATCAGGTAACTAATCTACAACTTCACAGATGACACTAAGAGTATTTCTTTATTCACTTTAACCGTTCGAATATCGAGAACTAATGCAAATATCCACATACAGCAGGAAGTCATTCAACTCAACAAAAACCTGTAAAAAATTTTATCTTGTGATGATAGTAACCAAGTAGAATTTAAAGAAAAAACCCAGGCGGCAGTTATTTCTAAAAATGTTAATGTTGCTGAACGCCCAATTCCTTTAGCATGGTCACTTAATATATTGGGTGTTAATTTGGGACCCAATACGTCTTAGCCTCAATATGTTGTATGCATAGCAAAGAGAGATTCTCAAAAATTGTTTTGAACTAGTAAACTTCACACTCCAAAACCATTGTTAATTCTGTATAAAGATCAAATTCGACCAAAGATGGAATATTGTTCTCATATTTGGGGTCCTGTTCCTAAAAATATACTGGATTCTATTCAGATGAGAGCTGTTCGCCTGATTGGACACTTAGAACTCACCAGCAACATTGATTTGTTTGATTACACAGGTACACCAAAAAATTCTCTTTCTTTTAAGTGAGACACGTGTTTTCGTAAATATTTTTTTATGCTGAATCCAAAAAAATCATTAAAAAGACATCCATTGTGAGGTTTTTTTCAGAAAACACACTTAAAGTTGCCGGAAAACTATTAAATTGAAAAAAATACCTTTTAATAATGTAAAACTGTATAATCATTAAAATTATGGAATCAAACTATTATTTCGGACATCTTTAAATGTTTTGAATCTACGTTTATCATAAGAACTTAAAAATATTAGGTTTTAGTGTTCATGTTTAACAAAAAACACGCATATACCACCTTTAACTAAGCTACGTAGCAAGATAATGTTTGAAATAAATATGTGCAACCGTTAAATTAAAAAATTGTGTTTAATTTTTATTAATATTGAACAAAACTATTATTGTCAGTGTTTTTTGAAGTTCATAATCTTGACTTGACATCAAAAAATAAAGTTTTATGTTCAGTTTCAACAAAAAACTTATTTTTAACACTTACGGGGATGCTATGTGGTTGGTAAAATGCTTTTTTAAGTAAATAAATGCAACAGCTAAACAAGATTTTTTTTTTTTGAACCAGACTATCATTTCTAGTAGTTTTTTAAGTTTCAAATTCGAATTTAATATCAAAACATGAGGAATAGTGTTTAGTGTTGAAAAAAATTATCCGTCTACTATTTAGGAACAAAAGGTTGCAAATTGTAGTCTAACGTATATCTCTTGACACTTTTAGGAGTCAATTTTGTGGATAGATTGATTGAGTGAAAGTGGGAGAATGTGAGTGGATGAGGGAGGTAATGAGTGACTTACTCACTCAAGCGAGTGAGTGAGTGAGTATGGGGTATGTGAATAAGTGAGTGTGAGTGATTGAGTGAGAAAATGCGCCACAGTCGAGCCGATACTCAACTACCGACCAGTTATCTTCTAAAATATCTAGAAGAATTCAATATTTTTAGCGACTATTAATATGACTTTCGTAAGCAAAGATCAACAGGATGTGTTCTAACTTATGTAACACATGTTTGGAACAACGCAACACTTTGGAGAATCTCGAGCGGTTTTACTTGATATATTCAAGACATTCAACCGAACTTGACATGACGAATTGTTGGCTAAGCTACGCTCTTATTTAATGGCTGAAAAGGTTTGTTTATGGCTGTCGTGGGTCCTCAGAGAGCATTCTTTATTAGTGACGATCGACGGTTTTTTTTCTAATACCTTCAATATCATTGTCGGTATGCCCAAAGGCTCTATACCATCTCCTACTCTCTCTCATCTTCACAGATGACACTAAGCGTATTTCTTTATTCACTTTAACCGTTCGAATATCGAGAACTAATGCAAATATCCACATACAGCAGGAAGTCGTTCAACTCAACAAAAACCTGTAAGAAATTTTATCTTGTGATGATAGTAACCAAGTAGAATTTAACGAAAAAACCCAGGCGGCAGTTATTTCTAAAAAAGTTAATGTTGCTGAACCCTCCATAGTTATGTCGGGACACCCAATTCCTTTAGCATGGTCACTTAATAAATTGGGTGTTAATTTAGGACCCAATACGTCTTAGCCTGAATATGTTGCATGCATAGCAATGAGAGATTCTCAAAAATGTTTTCGAACAAGTAAACTTCACAAATTTTTTTGAACTAGTAAACTTCATATTCCAAAACCATTGTTAATTCTGTACAAAGCTCAAATTCGACCAATAATAGAATATTATTCTCAGATTTGGGGTCCTGCTCCTAAAAATATTCTGGATTCTATTCAGACGAAAGCTGTTCACCTGACTGGACACTTAGAACTCACCAGCAACCTTGATTCGTTTGATTACACAGGTACACAAAAAAATTGTCTGTATTTTAAGTGAGATACGTGTTTTCTTAAAAAAATTTTTATGCTGCATCCAAAAAAATCATTAAAAAGACATCCATTGTGAGACTTTTTCAAAAAACACACTTAAAGTTGCCAGAAAACTATTAAATTGAAAAAAATAACGCTTTAATAATGTAAAATTGTATAATCATTAAAATTATGGAATATAAACGATTATTTCGGACATCTTTAAATGTTCTGAATCTACATTTATCATAAAAACCTAAAAATATTAGGTTTTGGTGTTCATGTTTAACAAAAAACACGAAATATACCACCATTATCTAAGTTACGTAGCAAAATATTATTTGAAATAAATATGTGCAACCGCTAAATTAAAAAATTGTGTTTAATTTTTATTAATATTGAACAAAACTAATATTTTCACTGTTTTTTTGAAGTTCTTAATCTTGACTTGACATCCAAAAATAAAGTTTTATGTTCAATTTCAACCAAAAAACTTGTTTTTAACACTTACAAGGATGCTATGTGGTTGGTAAAATGCTTTTTTAAGTAAATAAATGCAACAGCTAAACAAGAAATATTTTTTCCGAACAAGATTATCATTTCTAGTAGTTTTTTAGGTTTCAAATTCGAATTTGATATCAAAACATGAGGAATAGTGTTTAATGTTGAAAAAAATATCCGTTTACTATTTAGGAACAAAAAGTTGCAAATTGTAGCCTAACGTATATCTCTTGACACTTTTAGAAGTCAATTTTGTGGATAGATTGATTGAGTGAACGTGTGAGAATGTGAGTGGATGAGTGAGGTAGTGAGTGACTTACTCACTCAAGCGAGTGAGTATGGGGTATGTGAATAAGTGAGTGTGTGAGTGATTGAGTGAGAAAATGCGCTACAGTTGAACCGATACTCAACTCAACTATCCACCAATCATCTTCTAAAATATCTAAAAGAATTCAATATTATTAGCGACCATTAATATGACTTTCGTAAGCAAAGATCAACAGGATCTCTTCTGACTTATGTAACACATGTTTGGAACAACGCAACAATTCCTTTAGCATGGTCACCTAATATGTTGGGTGTTAATTTGGGACCCAATACGTTTTAGCCTGAATATGTTGCATGCATAGCAAAGAGAGATTCTCAAAAAATTTTTCGGACTAGTAAACTTCAGACTCTAAAACCATTGTTAATTCTGTACAAAGTTGAAATTCGACCAATAATAGACTATTATTCTCATATTTGGGGTCCTGCTCCTAAAAGTATACTAGATTCTATTCAGACGAGAGCAGTTCACTTGGACACTTAGAACTCACCAGCAACCTTGATTCGTTTGATTACACAGGTACACAAAAAAAATTCTTTGTCTTTTAAGTGAAACACGTGTTTTCTTAAGTATTCTTTTATGCTGAATCCAAAAAAATCATTAAAAAGACATCCACCATGGGGTTTTTTTCAGAAAACATACTTAAAGTTGCCAGAAAACTATTAAATTGAAAAAAATAGGTTTTAGTAATGTAAAACTGTATAATCATTAACATTTTGGAATAAAACTATTATTTCGGACATCTTTAAATGTTCTGAATCTACATTTATCATAAAAACTTAAAAATATTAAGTTTTAGTGTTTATGTTTAACAAAAAACACACATATACCACCCTTAACTAAGCTACGTAGCAAAATATTATTTGAAATAAATATGTGCAACCGCTAAATTAAAAAATTGTTTTGAATTTTTATTAATATTGAACAAAACTATTATTTCCAGTGTTTTTTGAAGTCCTTAATCCTGACATTAAATAAAGGTTCAACAAAAAACTTGTTTTTAATACTTACAAGGATGCTATGTGGTTGGTAAAATGCTTTTTTAAGTAAATAAATGCAACAACGAAACAATAATTTTTTTTCCGAACAAGATTATCATTTCTAGTAATTTTTTGAGTTTCAAATTCGAATTTGATATCAAGTGTCTAGTCTTTGAAAAAAATATCCGTTTACTATTTAGGAACAAAAGGTTGCGATTGCAGTCT
The DNA here is from genome assembly GCA_019049505.1 of Pachyrhynchus sulphureomaculatus. NCBI lineage: Eukaryota > Metazoa > Arthropoda > Insecta > Coleoptera > Curculionidae > Pachyrhynchus > Pachyrhynchus sulphureomaculatus. The sequence continues at coordinate 177,484,924 of CM032454.1, forward strand.
AATGTATATCTCTTGACAGTTTTAGAAGTCCATTTTGTGGATAGATTTATTGAGCGAATGTGGGAGAATGTGAGTGGATGAGTGAGGTAGTGAGTGACTTACTCACTACCTCACTCATCCACCGTATGTGAGTAAGCGAGTGTCTGAGTGAGTGAGCGAGCCAGCGAGTGAGTGAGTATGTTAGTTGTTAAGTAAGTGATTGAGTGAGTAAGTGAGTATGAGGATATGCGAGTGTGTGAGTCATTTGTTTACTTGCTTACTATTTATTTTAACTGTTTTACATAAGATTGAAATTAAATCTTTCATTTATAAATTCTGTTCTTAATTTTATTTTATTTTTTCGTTTTTTATTAGAATTTTTTTATTTATTAGGAATAACTTTTTCTTTTCTTTTTTGGTCTTTTCAGTTTGTATTCAAATGACCAAAGGTTTGATTTTCTTTTATGATTTTTATTTGTTAAAATGTATTCTTTTCGATTTAATAGTTTTCTGGCAACGTGAATCGCTTTTGTCGCGCACGCATCGTTTCCGTCGCACTTTAAAGATTTCCCTGCAGCACGTGTACCTATTACAAATACACACTATCTTCCCGACGCTTCAATGAACGTGCATCTTCAAAAACAGTTGCATTACTTTATTATAAATAATTGATTTTAACTGGAACAAAACTACTTCTTGTTTATTATCTCCTCTGATCTTTTTATAAAAAAGATCTCCATGGGATAGTATGATGTATAAGATATAACATTACGGCAGACCCTAAAATTTTACAATTTTAAAAAACTTGTATTAAAAAAAACTATTTTTATAAAGTATGCCTTACGCCTCCAGTAAGCTACATATACAAATGCTTATCGTCTGATTGTCGGTACAAAACGACGTGTACGTGCCTTTAATAAGACATCTAGTGTGCAGAATGCCTTACTAATAATAATTAATACTACTCTTGTTACCTTAAACAAGGCAAAGTTTCAATTCTACGGATCTTGATAACGCAAATCACATAATAAAATTCTAACATAGTGAAAGGGGACCAATGTCTTGGAAACGAACGGCTTTTAACTGAATAATAGATTGTTTGAAATGCTTTCATTTGAATGTATGTAAGGTAAGATAAAAGCAGAGCTCTGTTTACCGGCGGCTCTCCTTGAACTATATAATACCTGTTTTATTAGTAACTGTAGTGTAGGATAAACAAGATTTGTTGTTCTTTTATTTTTCAGGTAATTGAGATATTACAAATTAATCTCAATTTTCAATTTTATATTGTAAATGGGCTAATTGCCTTTTTATTTCTCTCATTAAAGCAAGTACGTATTCGCGAAAGAAACAGGAGCTTCTGGCATTTCTTTACATTTTACGGTCAATATATCACAAGAAACATTAACTCGCAATTTGTCGTTCTGTTGCTGAAATATATACAAGCATAGATGAAGAAATTATTACTTTGAGAACGCTTAAAGTTATCTACTTGGCCAAGAAAATGACGTAATAAAAAACGATTTAAAAGACAAACTATTGTTCAGATTTTCACTATATTTTATTTATCAAAGTGAAATAAACAAAATAATACAACTTAAATCAGCCGTGACATGTTTCCGTACACAGTACGTTTCTCAAACCGTAGTTAAACTCCCACTGTTTTGTCTAATAATTAATATAGGTACAATTATTTAAACCCTACTTTAATTATATGGAATTTCCTAAAAGTGTTATACATAAATTGACCATTAACAAAATTAGGTAAAATTTTTTGAAGAGATTTAACTTAGATAATTAACGTGAACCAAAGATTTAACAAAGAAGTGTTTTATAAATGTAACACTTAGACTGAAAAGTTTTTGGTCTAGCCACTTAAAACACATTTCTTTTTGTAAAATTCAACATAGTCTCTCTCAAGAACGATACAATCAGTCCATCGCTTTTCTAACATTTCTTTCTTGTAGAAGGATTCGTCTTTGTTTTCAAAATAGGCCTCTGTTTCAGCGATAACATCTTCATTGGAGCCAAATCTCTTTCCCGCGAGCATTTTTTTAAGGTCTGCGAATAGTCGCTGGGGGCCAAATCTGGAGGAGACGGTGAATGAGGAAGCAATTCAAAATTCAATTCATGCAATTTTGCCATCGTAATTATTGACTTGTGACACGATATATTTTGATGAAAGAGCACATTTTTCTTATTCATTTGGCGCAGCTTCTTTGCGATTTCTGCCTTCAAACGCACCAATAACTTTATATAATATTCGCAATTGATGGTTTTTTCCCTTCTCAGCATAGTCAATGAAATTTATTCCATGCACATCCCAAAATACAGAAGCAAAAACCTTCCCAACCGACTATTGGGTCTTTGGTCGCTTCGGGCGGTTTCACCGGCTGCTCTCCACTCAGCTGATTGCCGATTTGATTCTGGTGTGTAGTGGTAGATCCATATTTCATCTATTGTCACATATCATATGAAAAAATCCTTTTTATTGCGCTTAAACAGGTCCTAACAGCACTCAGAATCATTAACACGTTGTTGTTTCTGGTTTACTATGAGCAAACGCGGTACCCATTTCGAACAAAGCTTTCTCATGCCCAAATGTTCGTGCAAAATATGACCAACATGTTATTTTGATATCTTTAGGGTGTCAGCTATCTCACGCAATTTCACTTTACGGTCATCCAAAATAATTGTGTGGATTTTTTTTGTATTTTCCAGGCTAACCACTTCATTTGGGTGTTCACAGCGTTCAGCATCAATTGTATCTGTACGACCACGTTTAAATTCAGCATACCAGTAAATGATGTGTGACTAACCAGATGCAGAGTCCCCGTAATACTCATCAAGCCACTGCTTTGCTTGAACGGTATTTTTTCCTATCAAAAAACAGTGTTTACTCAATACACGAAAGCCCATTTTTTCCATTGTTTTGAAAACGTCAAAAGTAGCGTCACTAAAATCACTGTAATTTGTAAACTAATCATCGAAATGTCATGGAATTTTGACGCCTACCATTTGAAGGTTGGAGTTTCTTCAAAATCAAATGGATTTTGTGAAAAGGGCGAGATCTATGTGTCAGACCAAAAACTTCGAAGCTTACGTGTTATAATTGTAGTTGATTATTTAGCAGTACCTCGGAATCCTTTAATTTGTTAATTTCCAACGACTCAAGCAAATTCAACTTTTTATTTTTGTTATTAATATGTAATATATTTTCATCAAAACTGTGATTTCCAGAAAATAAATGAAAGGCATAATGTGAAACTTCAGTCTTATTCTCAAATGCTTTTTTATGTTCTTTTATTCTTTGTTTGAATGTTCTACCCGTTTGACCTATGTAAACTTTGGGGCAGGAGCCACATTTTAATCTATAGATCCCAGATTTATTAAGTTTTTTAGTTTTAGTTTTGTTGTTTTTTATTATTTTACCCAAAGAATTGTTTGTTTTGAAGGATACCTTTAATCCAATATTTTCTAAATGTTTCGAGACTTTGTAGCTGGGCATGCCACAGTAAGTTATTGTGTTAAATTTAATGTTTTTTTAACTTACAAAGGGTAAACCAAATCAGCAGCCTTTTTCTGTTGTTTTTTTTTATGTAATAATCTGTCCATTATCCTGTTGTCATATCCATTATTTTTTGCTATTTGTTTAATGATATTTAATTCTTTTTGAAAATTCAAGTCATCCATTGGAACATTGAGTAGTCTATGATTTTGACGTGAAAAGCTACTATTTTATGACTGTGGGTGAAATTAATTCTGCTAGATTACCCTGTCTGTGTGTGATGGTTTATGATATATAGAGAATTCAAACCTATTTTTAGATTTCGTGATTTTTAGATCTAAGAAATTAATTGAATTATTTTGTTTTATTCCAAGTATGAATTTAATTCTTTTGTGGATATTATTAATTTACTTACCTACTTAATCCTTATGCCTTTCTACCCCTTTTGTTAGGAGTGTAAGGCCCATGGAGTTGAGTTATTCTATATCTGTCTTTTCCATATTTCCTTCTATATCCTTCCATCCTGCTTAAATTGCAGATTGCCTCTTTTGTTTCTTCTGTATTAGTTTTTTCTGTTTGTGTAAGTTCTGTATCTTGTTCCGGTATGTTGATTTTTGTATGCTATGTCATTTCCATCTGATAGATCTTTATAGTATTCCCTACATATTTCCATGATTTTGTCTTCTTCTTTTATGACATTTCCTTCTAATTTTTTGCATCCATTCCCTTTCCTTTCTGTTTCTGTGATTCCTACATAGTACATTTGTTGTTCTTCTGTGAGTGCATCCTCTTTTCCATTTATACCCCTATTATTCCGTGTTTTCAATCTAATAACTCTATAATTATTTCCCATTTCTTTCTTCCTATCTATTTCTTTGATTATCTTCTTATTTGTATTCGTTTCATTAGACCTCTATTCCGTATCCTTTATCTTTGCCAGGGTCGTCGTCAATCTACCTATCTTTGTTTGTTCTTTCAGTTTTTCTTCCTCAATTTCCCATTTATATTCTCTTCCTTCCATTACGACTTTTTGATATCCTATTTTCACCCTTTTTCCATTCTTTCTCTCACTTTCTGCTATATGCTTCAATTTCTTTTGAATTTCCCGTTCCTCTTTTGTTAAATCATTGTTTATGTAAACTCTCTCTCTTAGGTTTCGCAGTTTGTTTTTATTTTTCATTACAGCTTCTTTATCTCCCGTGTTTCGAAGTTCTATCTTATATATAGTCGCTCCTATTTTTATCACATTTTTAATCTATACTTTTGTGTTCTACACTTATTTTCAGATCTGGTTGGCTATTCGCTTCAAATCTCATTCCCGATATTACAATATTATTCCTTACGTTGTCTTTTTCCAGTCTACTCATCTTCAAATCCATACTTCTCATGTTTTCTCTGATTATCTTATTTTACTCTTTCAATACATCATTCTCCTTTCTTAGTTCCTTCAACTTTTATTGATATCTCTATTGATCTTGTTTTATATCCTTTATATCTGACATTAGCTCTCTGATCATTTCTATCAAATTGTCTATCTTATCTATTCCTTCGTTTTTCTCTTTCTATGATATTCTTATCAGCTTTGCATAATCCCATTGGCTCTTCTTTTTCTTCGACTCTTCCTCTTTTCGAGTCTCCTGAGGTATAATCATCGCTATCCACACACTTTACGTGTGTTCCTCGTAGATTCCATTTTCAAACACGGGAGAAAAAGAAGAAACCTGTTGTTTATACTTCTTATTACCGTAAACAGTAAAACGATCAAGGACGTCGCTTATCGTTTCGTTAGCTTCATACAATTTCACAGAATCATTCTCATAAACCTCCAAATTTTTTACTTATTGTCTTAATTCTGACACTACACTCTGCTCTATTTCTAGTCCCTCTCGTTTGCAATCGACAAAATAATTAAATAACTCGAAACACTACCGTAATAATGCTCGTTCAACGAGTTGACTATTGCCAGGATATTATTAATATATTCTAAAACAAGTTTAACTGTCTATCTGTGCTTATAAAACAAGCTAAAATGTCATCTACGAATCTGTACCACAACAGAAATTTGTTAATAAAAGAGCTTTGTATATTAGTTCTTCTAGGTGATCCATGAATACCTCTGCACATAAAGGACTAAGGGGATTTCCAATTATTAGTTCGTTATTAGCAGAGAAAAATTTTTCGTTAAATTCAAAATAGTTTTGATCTAGAGTTCAGCGTCTAAAATATTTTCTTTTACGAAATGTTTAACTTTATTTTTGTTCAATGTATTTATTTTATTTATTTTTTTTATTTTATTTATTTTATTTAAACAATATACGGGAAACCCCATTATTTTACAATAAAATTTGTAAAATTATACCATACAGGTAAAAGATGAAATGAATAGGACAACAACAAAAAAAAGTCACAATAAGTTCTGGATAAAATCACAATAAGGCAATCATAAATAATCACTTATAGGAAAATAACAATCATCACAGCCGATTTAAGAATTTACTGAGTGAGCCCACAAAAAGATCAACATCTGGATGAGAATTTAAATTAGAGTAGAGTACTTTATAACCAAACTGTAGAGGCATATTCTAGGTGACTTCTGACAAGAGAGCAGTACAATAATTTAAGTGCCGGTAATGATATATCTCTACAGGTGCAAATAATAAAAACCAACATTTGAGAAGCTTTCCCCTCAACAAGGTTATAGTGTTCCCTGAACGAAAGTTGACTGTCAAAGAGAATCCCCAAATCCTTTATTGAATTCACAAATTGAAGTTCATGATGCTCAATAGTATAGGAATTGTTTTTTATATTTCTAAGTCTTTTATTGATATTCAGAGAAAGGCCATTTAATTTAGCCCAGTTTACAAAGGAGTCCAGATTTTTTTGCAATATATCAGAGCCATCATGGGACTGATATTTTCAAGTCATCAGCATATAGGAGGTAATCACAGTTCGATAGGCAAGTTATCAGATCAAGCGAAAATAAATTAAATAAAAGTGGATCAGATCAAGCAAAAATAAATTAAACAAAAGTAGAGCACGGTGTCCACCTTGAGGTACCTCAGAAGTTACTCCTACATACTGAGATTCGCAATCACCAATTTTTATAAATTGCACACGATCCATACTCCGAAACCACTTCAAAAATTATTAATGATATTTATGACATCATTAGGTGGAATACTAGGAAATGAATTTTGAAAATCAAATGAATTGGGTTTTGCACTGGGTGGTAAGTTAATGTTTTGTATTTTATCTGTGCTGCCAACTTTCGAAAAGTTTCGGGACTTTTCAACCCATATAGTACATTCTGTCATGTTGGATGTTCTTATATCCACTATAACTTTCACCTTCGTCCTATTACTGGTTTCCTTACAGTCTAACGGATAAAGCTATCAGGTCATCGGAATGGGATTTAAAGATACCAATGCCTCTTTTTGGTCGGAAAAGGAATACGCGATTAAAAATTCAATTCATCATCTTAGAACAATATATTAAATCTAGTCTGATTATCTCATGAATAAAACACGAATTCTGTCCTAAACTTTTCAATGCATACAAAGTAAACTAGTCGGAAAATTAAATCGATAACCTTTTGAAATTATTCCATCCAAATGCTTGATAATGGTATCGCAGCTACCTCGATTACCGACAAAGTTTCATAATATAATTGCCAATGCAAATCGTATAATATAAGTTTGAATTAGTTTTAGGAAGAAATGTTGTGGAACCAAAGTGCTTTTATTAGCAGACTAGATACCTTGATAATAGAGTATTAAGTTGGTTTTATAATAATTTATTTGCGCAAGGAAGAAGTTTATCGTCTTGAAAAATTTGCAATATTTGCTATGGTTAATATGCATACTGAACATTGAAAACGCGAAAATCAGAATAACGGATTCATACCTATTTTGTATAAAAAATAGTAACATCTAAAGAAAATTTGAGAGCGGATCTATCAAGGATAATATCGCTAGCTTGGTCAGCGTTTGACAAACTGCGGAATATCTTTCATTCCAATATTCCGCACACACTAAAAGCGATCATATTTGATCAATGTGTATTGCCAGTATTGACATACGGAACGAAAAGGTTGTCTACAAGTAGCTCAATAAGTGGTGGAATTGAGTATGTTGGGAATATCATTGAGAGCTAGGCTGATTAATGAAGAAATTCGAAGAAGGTCCAAGATAACTGATGTAGCTGAGAGAGTGAGCAGATTGAAGTGGAGCTGGGCGGGTCATATCACTACTACTCTCGGATAATCGATGCATCCATACAGTAATTAACTGGAGGCCCTGGAATGAAAGAGGAGGTAGAGGACGGACGGGATAATCCTAAAATCGAAGAAGATGGAGGTACTTAGGGGAGGCTTATGTCCGATAGTAGACTGCATAACTGAAATGATGATACTATTCAGTATATATCACCACTACACCTTATTTTTGCACTCGACGCGTGTTTCGTTAACCATGTTAGCTTCATCAGGAGCGATGATTGACTAAAGATAAACTGCAAGTCTACCCTATTTATACTTAGCCAAACCCTTGAATTACTCAGGCGGAACTAAAGGCATAGGCGACGCCATCAGTTCCGGTCAAGTAACCAGTAGAAGGGACTATAAGAAATAGTCCTTCTGTCTTTGTTTAAACTACTTTTACATTTTATAATTTTCAACAATCTCCTATCAGATACATTTTTAATTTATCTTAGATTATCTAATGTTACAATATGATCAGCTTCAAGGACATGTTCGGCAATGCTAGACTTTTCTGTTCTACTATATTTTAATTGTGCTAAATGTTCTTTAAATCGTGTTTTAATTGACCTTTTAGTTTGCCCAACATACGTTTTGTCACAATCATTTCAACGAATTTCATAAATTCCACTTTTCTCACAATTAGGAATATTATCTTTGGGATTTCCTAAGATATTCCTCAGATTATCCGATGACTTATAGACTAAGGTGAGGCCTACCTTATTAAATGCCTTATTGAGTCCCCTGTTATATTTCGGATTATGTGGTATGGAGGCATATTTGGTGTTATTTCCTTCGCGTATAAAAAAGGTGGAATTCTGAATACCTAACCTGAACTTATGCCTATTTATTAGCTTGTTTACTAAGTCATCGTCGTAACCATTAACTCTAGTTATATTTCTAATACGATTCCTTTCATTATTGAAGTTTACTCTATTCAGACGAAAAGTGACCAAACGATGTGTTGCGGCAAATTTGTGTTGTTTACAACGAAACGAATCATTAGGAATATAAATGTCTGTTACTGTGTCTTTACTATAGATATAATATTCTAATCTATTATTATTTTTAATAATCAAAATATCTAGAAAAAGCAATTGTCCTTTGTTCTCAACTTCGTAAGTGAATTTATTGGAATCGTACCGGCTATTTAATTTGGAAACAAAATCATCAATCTTTGCTTTCTTTGTAACAAAGATCGCGAAAACATCATCCACATACCTATATCATACTCTTAGGAAATATTTAAATTCTTTACTGGCTTCAGTTTTAAACTTACTCATGAATAAATTGGCTATGGAAGATGAAAAGCAATTACCCATAGTTGTTCCTTCTTTCTGAACATAAAATTGACTGTTATATTGCACATAATTTTGTTCCATACAAAGTTTAGATAATGTTATGTATTCATGAATAATTTCGTCCTCAAAGTCATTCATCCTCTACTATCCTTTACTACATCCTATGGATATATGGTGTGCAGCAACTATACCTATGTATGGGGCTAAGTAAAAAATACCTAAATAAATAAGTACGCTGACCTGCCGGCATTGAATGCGAGACCCTCAGTACCGTATGCAAGAACTATACTGCTGAGCTAGAGCCGCTAAATAATAATGAACAAATTCTAAGCAGTACTATTTATAGTCAAAAATATAAGGATTTAAAAGGGGGGACGCAATTAGAAGAGTTGCTTCTAATATATCATATAATGCATCCGTTTGCGGTTAAGGCATCTGAAAATTATAATATTTTTGATTATTTCAAATCTTAACAGAAATAGTATGTAATTATGGAATGATTTAAAAAAAAATATATTGACCTTACAACTTGTATTTGCAAGGAAAGTACTGAGTAATACAGGGGATTGGCTAAGTACAAATAGGGTAGATTTGTAGTTTAGCTTTAGTCAATCATCGCTCCTGATAAAACTAACATGGTTAGCGACACGCGCGTCGAGTGCAAAAATAAAGTGTTTGGTGTAGTGGTGATATATACTGAGTAGTGTCATTGCCAAAGATTCTACATTCCCAACTTAGTTGAAATGATGATGATGATAAACATTTATACGTTGTGTATATAATGAATGAATGATTTTTAAACTAAGCTCAAGTATATGATGTTGTACCGTGTGAAAAGGATTGCCTCACGTTGACTACGTCATTTTGTGACGTGTCACTTTTCACTTCGCCCGCACATTGAGGCGCAATTTCGCAGCCCCCTTTAATTTCTGGGAATGGATTGAGTGAATACTAATATTAAAACAACTAAAGAAATTTAACATACACTAGCTCAGTTTTTCTTGGTAGAGTAATATGGGTAAGAGATAATTTTTGTACGTCTTTTTGGAAATAGTTTCTATTGTTGTTTAAAATTTTAGGTTTTACAAATTTTGGGCACCATTCATTTTAAAAATAAAAAGGATCTAACTTCAGCTAAAAAAAATGAAAAAAACGCTGAAGGGCTATGTAGTTGTTAAGGAAAATTTTGACATGGTACAACCCTTTTGTCCTGAAAAGTAAGTTAGGTGTACAGTGAAACACTAGCCTTAAACAAGAAAAAAAAGGTTTATTTATGATTAACTTAAAAGTTCTGTTATTACAAAAAACCTTAGCCTAATAGGTGGTATTGCTAACTAAAGTCCTTAAATCAGGATTTTTACTTTTGAAACTTTGCTATACCCTATATTGAAGATTCGTGAGGTTCACTTCACGAGTTATCAGTTCAATACGATGTTAAATCACTTATCTGCGGGAAAAAATAGGTCTACTGATGTATATTCTGGTGACTTACGGTTTTCCTACGGGCTTCTAGGCCTTAAATTTGAGCACTAAAACCGTTTTCACACTACTCCATCACTAATCTATCAGTACGGCTACATGATGAGTAGAGCCTACGACGGCTACTTTTTGGAAAAAAAAACCTATTACGGCTTCATGTTAAAAAAAGCCCACTACGGCTACATGTTGGAAAAAGCCTAGTACTCGACTTGGCTCTATGATGGAAAAAGCCTACTGCGGCTTGATGGAAAAAGCCAACTACGGCTACTGGTTGGAAAAAAGCCTACTGCCGCTACACGTTGGAAAAAAAAGCCTCGATCCGTGTTATCCAGACCCCTAAATATTCCGTAAAAATTACGTCTTCAAGATGGCTACTTCCCGGAAACAAATGTCCAGCCAATCGACGCACAGTGTGTCGACTAGTACAAGTTAGCTGGACAAAATTATTTTTTCACTTATTTCAATTGTTTATGTATATTCTAGGCATATTAAGTTATTTTAAGAAAAAATTCATCGCGTTGGTTTTTTTTATGGGCGTGGCTAATTTTTTCCCCTAAATTAGTCAGCTACGCAGACATATTTAACGATAACTCGGGAACAACGTATCAGATTTTTATAAATAAAATATTAAAAAATGCGTAACAAAATTTTATTAAAGTTGATTGAATATTATTTTATTCTATCTTTTATCGTTTTGGAGTTATTTAGAAATTAATGGAGAGAAAAAATTTTTTTTCGTGTAAAATTCATTATTTTTTTCGGTAAAAAAGCGCAATAACAAAAGAAAAACAAAATATTATACATTTTTCTGACAGCTGCGTATCTGGAAAATAAAATAAGGTATTAATCATGAAAATCGGTTAATAAATGTGGGTTTTATTCACAATTTACCGCAGGTACTCAATATCGATAAAATTTGTGTAATACAGCCACCCTTGCATATCGCGGTAGGATTGCAGCAGCTTGTTGGGAGCACACTGCTGATAACTTCATTCTGTGCTAATACTAGACGTTCCACTGTTTTATTTAATAAGGCTTGCAAATTTATTTCAGCACGAGTTTCTGTTATAGCAATGTGCTCCTCTGCAGGTTAACAGGCCTATTTGGACTTTTTTAAACTAAAATATGACGGAAACACATTATGCCCCGCCTTCATGGACCACTTCCTAGTTTGTTTGTAAGAATGCGTTGTTGACTTAGAATCTATATAGTAAGCTAAGGCTTCGTCACTACTTAATTGCCTAGGATTAACGGAAACTGGTATTTTTAGACTTAATAATATTATCTGGGCTCTCACTAATGTCTCTAATCACATTGGCAATTTTCCTTTGCCCTGCTGAACGCACAGCAATTTCAGCAGCAGTCACCAATTCACTGACACTTCGGGATTCTACGAGATCCACGACGCGACGTTTCTTCGTCTTAAACGACGATTCCTCGAAATCTTTGCGCGGTCTTTCTGCAGGAGTCACATTCTCACTTGATGTTGAAGGTTGTGGCGCAAAAGAACTCGCAGTAAACTGTATGTCTGCTTCATCCAACCAATTCTTATTTTTAATTAAAAAACGCTCCTTCGACTTTCCTGAAGCCAACCATTTGGCACCAAACTTATTAGACAAGTTGGATATCTTCAACTTTATTTCTTTTTGGCTGCTTTCAGTAATGTCACCAAAGTGAAATATTGAAGAAAGAAAGTCATATATACGCGAGTTTTTTTCATTCTTCGTGTGTTTCAACCACTCATCAAAAAAGGCTACCCTTGAAATAGAGTAAACGTGTTCTGGAAAAAAAAAAAAAAAAAACATGTTGTACTGAAGTGTGCTAAACAATATGTGTATTTTTACGAAGAATAAAGTTATTTCTGTGTAATATCTAAAAACTAGCCCGGATAGAGGTGAATGTCTGTATATTCTGAACTTTCAAAGTTTTTTTTTTTAAAAACACGCTAAAATATATAGGCTACTTAAAAAATATACTAAAAATTCAAATTAATAGATTCTGATTAAAAAATACATTAAAAAATAGTACTTACCCTCAGTATTAATATTCATCACAAAAACTTTCACAATATTACAATATGTCACTATAAGATGTGCACGAAAGTGTCGCTAAATTGCAACTGATTGATTGAAAGAGCTGCATTAAACTCATTAAATGACTTCTGACGCTTATGACTCGCCACTTGCAAATTTGATAAACAACCTTTTCTCGGAATTCGGGGTTTGGTGGTGTTGTTTACGTTTTGCAAATTAGATTTCCTGGAAATCATAACATGAATTTTGTCCACCTAGCATGTTCTACGCGACACACTGTGCGACGCGTTGAAAACGAATTTAATATATTCGGCAGAAAACCAGCAATGCACACTGTAATATAAACGGTTTAGAAATCCGAGTGAACTACACCGCTTAAAAGTTAGTAAACACTGCTCGATATAAAAATGAAAAAAAACGTAAATTATAATGAGAAAACTGTAACCGAACATGATCTTAAAATCTAGGAAAAAATGGATGTTACAATGTGTTAGAGATTAAGGAAGCTTTTAGCTATTTCTGTTATACGGAGAACTTATACGATATCATCATAAAAATGGAATAATGAAAGTAGCGTAAAGTCTTTACATTAGCGAAATTTTCGGTATATTCCATTATGTAGTTTACTAGCTTGAGGAAATTATATTGTAGCCTTTATAGAGCAATTTTTGTTGCAGTTGTTCACTTACTTGATATACGAGTAAATTGGGAAAATTAAAACTTTATTATTTTCCCTGGAAACTACATTGGACCGACATTGTAAAGTACAAACAAAGTTTTGGTTTACTAGGTCGTAACCTTTCCTAAAGAAAATTGCGATAGCCCATTTTAAGGAACAAATGTTGGGAATCTGAAATGCTTCTAAAGGTATAATAGATTGTTTAAAAGCTTTTATTTGAATTTAGTGGGATAAAAGGCGTATTTTATTTGTGGTGGCTTTATGAAAATTTAACAATGGTATAGGAGCAGCGGGACGTGGTTTTTGTTCAGTTGACAAATATTGGAAAGTAATATTTTGCCCTAAATAAAACTTCAAATCAAGAATTACTTTTGCGGTGTAAATATTTGTTTAGTCTGGTGAAATTAACGCAACAGCAAATATTAGAGGGTTATCGAGGAGGTGGAAATGGCTTTTTTTACATTTCAAATAAGATTTATTAAATTAAATATATTCTTTTTATGGGTCTAGCACACGTGTTGCAGGGAAGTCCCTAAAGCGCTACAGAAGCGACACGTGTGTGGAAAAAGCAATTCACGTTGTTCTTGAATCGCTGTAAATTGTACTCGGTGGGAAACACAGTCTTAGGCAAATTATTTCGAAGGGATGATGTTCTCCATATAAAAGACTGCTTGAAAAGCGTTGTACGAGGAGTAACAAGCTGAACCTTATACAGATGTGAAGTATTAGCGTGACGTGTATTTCTAACATGCACCGCTCTGGGAGGAATTAAGCGGGCTACAGCCTTCGAACACCTTCCATGAAAATACTTATAGAATAGGCTCAAGTCGCCAACCGTTCTACGATGTTCCAGCGAATCAAGGCCGCCGGTCAGTTCCGGGTCTCCAATCAGACGAACAGATCTTTTCTGAATAGAATCCAACAAATGCAATATATGTTTGAGAGCGGAGCCCCCATATATATGCCCTTTTAATCGATTTTTACCGGTGAAAGCATTCTTCCGTCACTGAGCACTTCTGGGATTTCTGGGTAAAGAACTAAACAAAATGATTTTCACAAGCCTCTTTTACGGTCAACCTTATAAGAGAGTCTGTCTGGTAGTTTGATTACGGTTCCGTAAGGAACACTTATAAGATCACTTCGGTGTATGTCCGTCTGTCTGTCACACCCGATTTTCTCCGAAACTATTTGACACAGAAAGTTGAAATTTGGTAACAATATAGGAATTGATGGTCTCATCAGAGCCGTGTAGTTTTGAAAATTAAATTTTTACTTAAGGGGTTAGTTTTGAGGGGTGAAAACGGAAATGAAAAAAAAAAATGGTCACCGAGTGGGGTGTCAAATGAAAGCGTGTAAAAGCACGAGTTCAAATATATATAATGTTATACTTGCGCACACTTTTCTTTGCATTATTTTAAAAAAACTGCGAAAAATCGCTGTTCCTCCTTATCTCGAAAAATACTGATTATTAAATTTTGAAAAAAAATTCTGGAATATTCTCCACAGAGTGTACATTGAACGAAAATTAACACGAGTGCATTACCTTTAATAATTTACCTGGTCTATGTTGGAAATGTGGAATCTTTGGCACAATGACACTACTCAGTATATATCACCACTACACCAAACGCTTTATTACTTTTAGTCAATCATCGCTCCTGACGAACCTGACATGGTTAGCGAAATGAGCGTCGAGTGCAAAAATAAAGTTTTGGTGAAGTGATGATATATACTGAATATTCATCTGGTATGTAAAAAAACCAAAAATCTCACTAACGATCGGAACAAAACTTTGTTGAAAACTTATTTCGAATGTGTTTTGCGAAGTCATTGATCATTTTATAATCCCGTAACAAAAATTTTTATTTTAAAAGCAATCAAAGTACGGAACACTTATTGCGCAAGTTCAACTTGCACTTGGCCGGTTATTACACAAGATTAGGGCTGTACAATGGATGCATCAACACTTCTCAGCCAAGCTCTTTTACTTTTTACCGAGGCGTCCGAGATATGTGTGGTCTGGTGTTGTCATGATGGAAGACAACGCCTTTTTCTATTGATTAGTTCGGTCCCAATTGCTCAATTTGTGAGACTGTCCTTTTAGTATGTAAGTTCGTTCAAGTGCATTCTTTGTAATGATGGTGGTTATGGGAGGCCGGTAAATCAAGAACTCAAGCATTATAAGCCATTACAGTTCCCTGAGGAGTCTGTTTGAAGCCTATAGTTTTCATAGGCAATAACGGTCTCTACGTTTGCAAGATGTGGAATAATTAAGAACATCTTTACACAAGTTATAAAAATGTTGTTCCTTAAAGCAAGAAAACCTGTTGCAAGCAAGGTGACATCATACACTTCGAACACATATCTGCTAGTCATTCGCGACGTCCCCTGAAATTAATTGATTTTTTTAAGAGATGCCACAAGCTAGCCTCCACGTAGTTCCGATTTGATGCCCACGGATTTTCTCCTGTCATCACACGTGCAAACATGTTTGAATGCTTTGAATATGTCAAGTGCAACCGCTCGAGATTCTCCAAAGTGTTCAATTGCTCTCTTCCAAACATGTGTTAGATACATCAGACGATCTTCTACTGATTTTTGTTTACCAAGGGCATATTAATTGTTGGTAATAATATTCAATCCTTGAGGATATTTTAGAAGATGCTAATTGAAGGCCTCTTCATGAATTTTGATATTATTGAAAGCAGTGCTACTGGCCGGTGGTTGTCTGGCAAGATGTTCTACCCTTCAGCATGAAGGAAATATTCCCTTTCTGTAGGATAAGTTGACAACTCTATAGAAAATTGGAGTTAGTACTCTTGCGCATTTTTTGAGTAATATATATATATATATATATATATATATATATATATATATATATGTATATATATATATATATATATATATATATATGTATATATATATATATATATATATATATATATATTATATATATATATATATATATATATATAGTTCAGGGGCGTCGACATGCCGAGAACAGAATTTCAAAATGGATTTTTGCAACATACGAGGTTTAAATTCGAACATAAATTCAGTGCACCTGCAATCAAATAAACCTCATGTACTCGCTTTCTGTGAAACTAAGGTCAGTTCATCGACCAGCACAGTAAACTATTCTTTATCCTGGGTACGATTTCTATTCCCGATTTAGGCGTAACTTTGGAATCTGTCTTTATGTCAGAAGCGACCTCTCTTGCCAACGAGAAGAGGCTCTGTTATGTGGTTAAAAATAGCGACTCAACCAACCACAAGGTTCGTCTGTATCCTCTATTGACCACCAAGTGATACAAACTTTAGAACACTTTTCGCTTCTCTTGCAGTCACCATAGATAATTTACAAATTAACTATCCAAATGCCGAAATTGCCATCCTGGGCGACTTTAATGTCCATAACATCAACTGGCTTAAATATTCAAATACTACCGACGAACAAGGTCGTGAAGCCGAATCATTTTCAATCAGTTGTGGCTTGACTCAGCTTATTGATGAACCAACACGGATTCCTGATCGAGACGGAGAGTTCGCCAGTCTTCTTGATCTGTTTTTAACCACCAATCCGGAGATTTACACGGTCAGCGTAAATCCGCCGTTAGCTTCTTCCGACCATAAACTACTTTCGACATCGAGTATTCTACCAATCAGTAACAGAGAGGCGCCCAAACCGCGCAAGATTTGGCACTACAAATCTGCTAAATGGGAAGATCTCATGGAATATTTTCGAACTTTCCCTTGGTTGGACGTTTGTTTTCGATCCGACGACCCATCTGACTGCGCCAGGGAGGTTTCCGATGTTATTTTGGCCGGTATGGAGGCTTACATCCCTTTTTCGAAGAAATGCCCTTCCAACGGTAAGCCTTGGTTTGACCTAAAATGCAAAGAAGCTGTTGCTTCTAAACATCTTGCATACCGACAGTGGCGTGAAGATCCTAACACCATAAATCGTAACACCTTTGTTCGTGCCAGGAACAGATGCAAAGAAATTATCGACGAAACCAAGGAGGTACACAATCAACGGATTAGAAACAAACTTCTCGCTTGTCCCGGCAATTCCAGGTCCTTTTGGTCAGTCGCTAAGGCAGTTAGTCAAAATTTCACCAAATCCACCATACCACCACTCACACGGCCAGATAATTCTATTGCAACGACACCTGTTGAGAAAGCGAACTTGTTGGCTGAACTCTTTGCTTCACATTCTACTGTCGATTTCCAAGGAAAAACACCACCTACTATTCCCATTGTGCAGTCAAGGATGCCCGATATTGTCTTCAGACAGCGTATCATAAAACGTATTTTGATGAAGCTAGATACCAAAAAGGCTTCAGGCGCTGACGGAATACCTGCCATAGTTCTCAAGAACTGTGCGAGGGAACTAACACCAGTTTTCTGTAGACTTTTCAACCTAGCCTACAGAAAGGGAATATTTCCTTCCTGCTGGAAATGTGCCACAGTTCAGCCGATACCTAAAAAAGGCAAGAAGACCTTGCCAAATAACTACCGATCAATCGCACTACTCTCAATAATATCGAAAGTCATGGAAAAGGCTATCAAACAGCATCTTATAAAATATCTTGAAGGATTCAGCATTATTAGTGATCACCAATATGGCTTTCGTAAAAATAGATCAACAGAAGATCTTCTGACTTATGTAACACATGTTTGGAACAACGCAATTGAACACTTTGGAGAAACTCGAGCGGTTGCTCTTGTCATATCCAAGGCATTTGACCGTGTTTGGCACGATGGGCTGTTGGCTAAGCTACGTTCTTATGGTATGTCTGAAAAGTTCTGTTTGTGGCTCTCATGTTTCCTCAGAGAGCGTTCTTTACGAGTGGCAGTCGACGGATTTCTTTCTAACACCTTCACTATCAACGCCGATGTGCCCCAAGGTTCCATACTGTCTCCTACTCTCTTCCTCATTTATATTAACGATCTGCTGGAAAAGACCGAGAATCCAATCTACAGCTTTGCAGATGACAGTACACTTATCTCTTCATTCACTTTGAACGTTCGGACATCGACTGCTCAGACGAATATCCGCAGACAGCAGGAAGTCATTCAACTTAACAAAGACCTGGAAGAAATTCTATCTTGGGGTGACAGTAACCAAGTGGAATTTAACGCTACAAAAACTCAGGCGGCAGTTTTTTCTAAAAAAGTTAACGTTTGCAGAACCCGACATAGTTATGTCGGGGCACTCCATCCCTCTAACATCGTCACTCAATCTGTTGGGCGTTAATTTGGGAGTAAATATGTCCTGGCATGAACATGTTGCAGGCATAGCAAGGAGAGCTTCTCAAAAGTTGGGAATATTGTTTCGAACCAGAAAGCTTTACACTCCACAACAACTGTTAATTCTTTACAAAGCTCAAATTCGACCAACTATGGAATACTGCTCCCATGTTTGGAGCTCCGCTCCCAAACATACACTGCATTTGTTGGATTATATCCAGAGAAGAGCTATTCGTCTGATTGGACACCCGGAACTGACCGACGTCCTTGATTCGCTGGAACATCGAAGAACGGTTGGCGACTTGAGCCTATCCTACAAGTACTTTCATGGAAAGTGTTCGAAGGATGTGGCCCGTTTAATTCCTCCCAGAGCGGTGCATATTAGAAGTACACGTCGCGCTAATACTTCACATCCGTATGAGGTTCAGCTTGTTACTCCTCGTACAACGCTTTTCAAGCAGTCTTTTATATGGAGAACATCATACCTTTGGAATAGTTTGCCCAGGACTGTGTTTCCCATCGAGTACAATCTACAGCGATTCAAGAACAACGTGAATCGCTTTCTCCGCACACGTGTCGCTCCTGTAGCGCTTTAGGGACTTCCCTGTAGCACGTGTGCTAGACCCATAAAAAAAAAAATATATATATATACTATCGTCAGAAAGTATTTGAGCACCTAAAAATTTCGATGTAACTGCCAACAATTTAATACCTAATTAAACCCCTAATATAATATTAGGTAAATTGAATTGCTCTTAACAAGTTTCCATTATAAAACGGTTTAGATATGTCTTTTTTGGTGAAATCACAAATTAAAAACTGATTAGAACAAATTTCCAAGTTTTGCATGATAATCGTTTTGAGGCGATTTCTGAGAATTCCAGTTGAAGTAAGAACTCATTTCAAGTTTCTAGGGATTATGGAGATTCCTAGTGACATTTTATGATAAAAACCATGCTAAAATACCATTACCCTTTTGGAAATTAACCATTCACAAACAGTACTTTGTCATTGATACAGGCTCAATTTTTTGTGAAAATGCCAAAAACGAAGAAATTTTCCGTCGAAAATCGGACTCTGATAATTGCGAAAAATCAAAAATGGTCACGCGAGTCGACGAATCGCGAGTGATATATGGATGCCAAGGAGAACGGTGGAGTACATCGTAAAAACATTTTCTGCGGGATATGGAATTCGCAACCAAAAACGTTCAGGAAGGCCTCGAAAAACGACTTCCGCTGAAGACAGAGCTACTACAATGTCCAGCAGACGTAATCGTCGCCTAACCGCACCAGAAATCACGGCTCAAGTAAACCTGGAGCTGCCCATCCCCATCAGCGTGATAACCGTGAAGAACAGGTTAGCAGAAGGTGGACTACATGGGAGAGTTGCAGTGAGGAAACCACTTCTTGGGCAAGTGAATAAACGTAAACGATTAGAATGGGCCCGAGAACTTGAAAATTGGACATAAGAACAATACAATTCCGGTTTTTGGAGCGACGAACCTAAATTCGAAATTTTCGGTTCAAATCGACGAGTTTACATGCGGCGGT
Source organism: Pachyrhynchus sulphureomaculatus (assembly GCA_019049505.1). Classification (NCBI taxonomy): domain Eukaryota; kingdom Metazoa; phylum Arthropoda; class Insecta; order Coleoptera; family Curculionidae; genus Pachyrhynchus; species Pachyrhynchus sulphureomaculatus. Next base: position 177,504,964 of record CM032454.1, read on the forward strand.
TAACTGGAGAGAGGATGTTGGAAGCCTGTCAGTTGCCTACAGTAAAACATGGTGGACGTTCAGTAATGGCAACGATAAAGTTAGAAAAATCTTTATTATATAAAGGAATCACGCGAAAAAAAAAACAGTATCAAGAAATTTTGCTAACTCAAATGCTTCCTTCAGGGAAATTTATTTTTCAGCGACCCTAAATATTCTGCTAAACAAATTAGAGAACTTTTGGATCAATGGAGATCAGATGACGTCCTGGAAGTGATGACTTAGCCTCTACCCTCACCCGACTTGAACCCCATCGAATTGCTGTGGGACCATTCGGACAGGTGTGTTCGAAAACTCAATCCAATATCAGAAAATCACTTGTGGGAACTTTTACAAGCAGAATGGGTTAAAATAACCGAAGAAACTACTGGACAGAATGCCGAAACTCTGTAAAGTGGTAATTAAAAACTTACTCTTTGCCTAGAAGAGTGTTTTGATTGTAGCGATTCACATTCAAATGAAATTAATTTAAAAAAATATTATTCCAAGAGGTAGTTCAACATACAAAAAAGGTTTTACTATAAATTTGAATTGATTCAGCCGATAGTCGATGGAAATCCATAACTAAATGTTTTGTAACTTAAATTTCCACTGAATTTTTATTTTTAACATCACGATATGTTTCGCTGTATGACAGCTTCTACGGTTGGTTTGTTAAGAATTTTTTTTTGTTAAAAATGGTATTAAAAATAAAAATTCAGTGGAAATTTAAGTAGTGTTTTACGTTTTTTCAAAACATTTAGTTGAGTCAGCTGAATCAATCCAAATGTAAAAAAGCTTCACTAAGTTTACTATAAACGTTTTAAAATAAAGCTTTATTTTTTGAAGAGACATCTGTAATAAAAATAAAAAGTTTTGTTATCACATCAATTTGCCAGCCTTTACTAAAGAGTGATATTTTATTTATAAGATAATCCTATAATATTAATGGTTTTCATCGGTTCATCTTAGTTAGGTAGAAGTACATAAACTCAAACATTGTCTGCTAAATTATGAGAAATTTACGAGCCATATGAGAAACGAGACAAGTTTACAAAAACACTAACTTCCTAAGGGAAAAAATCCCTTGGGATCGTTGAGCAGGATGGAAAGTGCGAAGCCTCGTCATACCTACCAGAAAGGGTCCCCAGTTAGTCCTGTATCTTGACCAGTTTTAAAAGTTTCAGAAAATATTTTTCCGTGGTGCAGGTAGTTGCAAATTGGTTTAAATAAAAATTTAACTGAGTTTGTGGTGCATTTATTGATTTAGTTTAATGAGGTCAGGATTAGACCTTTATAGTATTTCAGGCACAAATTTTATTATTATATCTTTGTCCTTAAAGACACGCCCCGTATATCCTTATTTAAATGTTTAAATTAATTTAGTGCAAAGGTTGTTTCTCCGGATCTCGCACTTTTACTTGTATTTCTCCCTGTCTTACAAGACAAAAGCCAAGTACATATTGGATTTCTTATGCCCAGGGCGTTTAACTTTCTAGATATGAAACGAGGCTTCAGAGTCTTAAACGCCCAAGATAAATCAGAGAATAATTCAACAGACAATTTATTTTCATCAAGACTATCATATACAAAGAAAACAACCTACGTCCAAGGAGTCACTTTAAAAAAATGTTTATGAAAATCATGCTGGCTCGGTGGTATTATATTATATTGATTAAGATTGGATACTAATTTTTCATGGGTGTGGCAAATGTGGTACAGGGAAGCACTACAGGAGCGACCCGTGTGTCAAAAAATCGATTCACGTTAGTCTTGAATCGCTGTAAGTTATTCTCGGTGGGAAACACAATCCTGAGCAAATTATTCATTGTTCAGTTGAACGACATTCTGCTGTCTGCGAGTATTTGCAAAAGTAGCCGATGTTCGAGCGTTCAAAGTGAATGAAGAAATAAGCATACTGTCATCTGTAAAGGTGTAGATTGGATTTCTGGTCCTTTTTAGCAGATTGTTAATGTAAATGGGAAAGAGTCGACCACCATTCGTTAAGAACGCTCTGTGAGGAACCCCGAGGGCCATGGACAAGATATTTCAGACATAACACAAGAACGTAACTTAGCCAACAATCTGTCATGTCAAACTCGGTTCAATGCCCTGTGTAACATAAATTAGAAGATCTCCTGTTAATCTTTGCTTACGAAATCTTGGATGATGATCTCTTCTTCTTCTTCCTGTCCCATGTATTCACATACAATGGGGTGTCTGTACCATTTCTTCAGTTTATATTGAGGTTTTTATTCTCTGCTAATCGAAAAATGGACAGCGTTAGGAACTCTACACCAGTCCCTGATATTCCGGAGCCATGAGTGCTGCTTCCTACTGGGTCCTCGTCAACACTCCATTTTTCTCTGAAGAATAAGTTTTGGAATCGAGTAGCGGTCACCTCTTAGTATATGTCCCAAATAAGACACCTTTCTTTGTTTTACCATATTAAGTAGTTGCCTCTCCAACCCGCCCCTTTGAAGCACTTCTTCATTGGTTTGGTGTACTGTCCAAAAATTTCGTAGCAAATGTCGCAGTATCCATAACTCGAAAGTTTCGATACGATTCGATGATCTCACTTTTAACGACCATGTCTCTACACCATATAAGACGACCGGCGCAGGCCGAAAGGCAATTTTCTTTGAAGCAGCATATTTTTTAACTTCTCATCACAATCGCATCGTCCGTGGACCACAAGATATTTAAATTTAGTAACCCTCTCAATCTCTTGGTCCTTAATAAAGACAGATGCATCCTCTTGGGGGTGTCTACTAATCACCATCATTTTGGTTTTACCAATATTTATACGTAGACCATACTTCTCTTCTCGTCAATAACATTCAGCTTGTCGATTAGAATTTGCATATCTTCCATGTTATTGACAACTACCATATTGTGTTATCGTCTGCATACCGAATATTATTTATGGGCTTTCCATTAACTTTTATCCCTCTGCAGTCATGTTCTAGAGCAAGTTGAAATATTTTCTCTACGTAGATATTAAATAATACTGGTGACAGTATGCACTTCTTCCTAACACACATTAAGACACTGAAAAGTTTTGTTGAAATATCCTTATTAATGTTGATCTCGGCAGATTGATTCCAGTATAGCTTTCTTATTATTCGTACATCCTTATCATCTGTACCAATCTCATGAAGCCGCTGCATCAGAAAGTCGTGCTTTATGTTGTCAAACGCCCGTTGATGATCTCTGATAATGTAAAATCCTTCTAGATACTCGTATTTTAAAAGACGCTGATTGATAGCCTTCTCCATAACTTTCGATATTATTGAAAGTAGTGCGACTGGTCGGTACTTCTTACTTTTTTTGGATATCGGCTGAACTGTAGCACATTTACAACAGGAAAGACACATTCCCTTTCTGTAGATTAGGTTGAAAAGACTACAGAAAACTGAAGTTCGTTTTTAATAAATCGCTTTACAGATTCTATATTTTATAACTTGAAATTTCATTCATTTTTATAGAGTGGAACAATATTTAAGTTTCTTAAAGCACTGGAGAGCTATTCTATTTCTACTGATTTATTATTAATTAAAGTAAAATATTGCATGGCTATGAATAATTAATGGGTACAATTAAACAGAACTCTACCTGATACATCATCAGGACGAGTTCAAGTTTAAAGTTTTTTTGATTTTTTGCAACTTATTTGAGAGAACCATGGAGAGAACCATGCTGGGAGTTTCTCTCAGGGATAAGATGAGAAACGAAGAGATAAAAAGCAGAAGAAGAAATTAAGTTGGGTAGGACATATTACAAGGGATAATAGTAATAAATAGACATAAAAAATAACCTTTTGGCGGCCTAGGCAAACAACACGAGGACGAGGAACATCGCCAACAAGATGGGTAGACGACGTACGCAAATAGGTGGAAAATATTGGTGTCGGAGAACTCAGAATAGGGACGAGTGGAGGAGCTTGGGAGAGGCCTATATCCAAGAGTGGACGAGAAGTGGCTAATGATGGTGATGACAACTTATTTCTCAATATTGGAAAAAAAATGACTAGTTGCATAGTAATCCCTGTTGGCTTATGACGCAATTATTATTACTAAAACTCATATGGCTCACCGATTTACTAAATAATTTCCCAAATATGTTGAGAACAATTTTTGGTTCTTTTCTAGTATTATTGTTATTGTTTTCAGAACTACTGATTTAGAATAGATTGTTTTCCTATCAATTAGTCTATAAATCTTTGCGGTTGATTTTACTTTAATAAAACTAAAGGAATTGATGACACGTAACAGGCAATGAATAACAACTTTCTAAGAACTTTAATATTTGCAAGCACTTACCTTCTACAACTAGGAAAAATCCTTTGGGATTCTTGAGTAGAATTGAAAGTGCGGATCTTGTCATATCTGCCAGAGAAGGGTCCCCTGTTGGTCCCGGGTCTCGGTCAGCTTCAAAATCCATGTGGGAATACGAAAATAATCCTGCAAATAAACGGTATATTATTTGACATGGGAGTTGTTTAACTAATGGTCGGTTGTTGAGTTGATAATAGGTATACGGCATAAGTATTGTTTTTTACTTTTTATTGTTATTAACTGGGAAAAATACCCGTTTGAAAATGTAAAAGTTGTATTTGTTAAGGTATTTCTTACGAGTAACTATTAAAAGTAGTTTTGCTTGAAATTTTGAGAAATAATAGATTTAAGCATCATGTATTCACTGCTTGAATATAAAGATAGTTTACCATGACGTATTGCCATAATTAGTTGTAAAAGGTTCAGATATTTAACAAATAAAAGATAGGAATCCGTACTTTTTCTTCGATCAAAAGCATGCGTTTTTTATAATTTTCGTTGTCATTTTTTTTTTATGGATCTAGCATACGTGCTGTAGGGAAGTCTCTAAAGCGCTACAGGAGGACACGTGTGCGGAAAAAGCGATTCACGTTGTTCTTGGGTGCCTGACTGACGAGCCGTGATACGGCGAGACGCGTCTCAGGATGGATTTGACAGACAAGAAAACAGCTAGTAAACTGCTGAAATATGGACTTCTGTCTATTTTCAGTTGTTTTACAATATATGCCTGAGGAAGGATCCCTCGAAAAGCGCTACCTGCTTTTAAGCGTTGACTGTGACAACCACTCTGTCCGCAACATAGCTGCTGTGTCAGCTTTCGATGGAGGAATAGGTATGCTTACTTAATACAATTCATTGTATCCTACCATCGTACTTCTAACAATTATTTAACTGTATAACTTTCATGGAAATATATGTCACGTTCCCACAAAAAAGCTTGTACTTCCCTTTTTCTACTGGTGGAACTTGGCACCTTATTCGTTTGGCGACTATAATAGAATGCATTATCCATCATAATACAGCTATTCGGTGGTATATTCGGCATTAACTTGTTTTGAAGCCAATCTTCAAAAACTTTAGCGGTTGTATCACAATGATAATCCAATCTGGAATCTGAAATATTCTTGGCTGCTAGAAATAGACATTCTGGTATCCAGCCTTCTTTTGACTTTTTTTACCTTTATTTGATGGAGATTTGGCGTGGCATTTTTTGGATTTATCAATCCATCCTTTACTGGGTGTGTCGTGAGTGTCATACTAAGTCTCATATAGGTAGATTATCGTTCGATTTTCCGATCTAGCTGTATTCATTTTTTCAAGATATTCCATTCTGAGTTGTTGTAAGCGCCGTGATTTCATTATAACTTGCCTTTTGTCTATTTTTTTGAACAAAAACCCCAAGCGACGTAGAATATGCCATAAAGTTGTAGTGGAACATTTTATGTCACAACTATCCTCGGGCAGCCTCCGTGAAAGTGACAATAACATAGAAACTTTTTGTTCTGCATACATTTCATAAATTTTGCGGCAGATTAAGTCTTCTTGACAGAAATCGATACATTTCGTGTTTTTTTAGGCGCTATCGAATTATTTACAATTTTCCAAACTGTACTTTCAGAGATGCTTATTAAAGCTGATGTTTCCATCAATGAAAAGTACTTTTCGTAACCTCGCTCCACTAACTTTAAATAAACACTTTTAACTATAACTTTTGCCTCAACGGGCAAACATTTGCAGTTTCTGATGGAAAGGACTTCGAACATTTTAAGACGCTATTGAACTTTATAATATACACTATTTCAGTATAATACTGCAGACAAAATGAATAATATTATTTATATTTATAAACACGAAGTAGCCAATCAAATGTTAAGATTAAACGGAAGGTATATACATATATCAATTACGACCCTGTTACGGTCAGGTACGTGCGAAGATCCTAACGGTCGTTTAATGTTTTTATTGCATCGATTTGCCAAATCACTTTCTTAGATCTTGAAAAATACTATACAACTTTATTATTTTATTTATCTAAATAGTCGGGTGAAATTAGCTGCGGAAACTAGTTACTATAGTTATGGTGTTGAATTCTATTAAGGTGTCGAGACCTTCACTATAATATTAATATAGTTTAAATATATATTTAACACAGGTATGCATACAGTTACAAACATAGTTTCTACTTGTAGAACTATTGGTTTGGTATATTTGCTATTTGGCTAGATAAAATGGGAGACCCTTTAGTTGTAAAGGCCTTTTAACCCTTTGAAATATAAACGTTGAATAGTTTGCAAACTAATATGATCGATTTTTCAATTTAATTAAACTGGGGTATTTTAATTTCATCATGTAACGGTTACACAATAACTTTAGATAAAGTATTTTAAGGGGATTTCCCACAAAAAGTAAAACACACTATTTGTTATGAAGTATTTTCCTGGAAATAGTTGTAAAATAAACACTAAATTTGACCTGACAAAAAATTAAAAAAAAGTAACATATATATTAAAACCAGTAATTCCTTATATCGTTGGCAATTCTAGAAAAATAAAGATGAATAGCGTTTCCCTTTAACTAACGAAAAGTTTGACCCTGGCGTTTTATGTTTTTCAACATGTATTCCAATGGCTGAAAAAAATATACACTACTAGAACGATAAACTCGAATTTTGATAATAATCTGGACCATCGCAATGTTGCTCCACTTAAAATTAAAAGTTTCATATTTTTTTTTTCATAACAGATATTAAAATATTTACCTTTTTCAGTTTAAAAAGATATTTTTTATTTTTAAAAGCAAACTGCATAGGCAGTTTAAGGTTTTAAAAACAAATATAGTTTTATATTTAAAGATTTGATCATAGCTGCCCAAAGAAAATTCAAAATTTTTAAAAAACACTCGGTCGGAAACAAACCAGGCTTAAACAAGGAATACTATAAATATAGCTTTTACATTAAATCACTAGTACAGCTTAACAAAAGCCTAAAACTAAACACTATTTAAGCCGTAGACAGTTTAAATTTTTAAAGAAATTTAGGATCCGTCTCCTATCTTGTTATATATATATATATATATATATATATATATATATATATATATATATATATATATATATATATATATACACACATACATATACATATATATATATATATATATATATATATATATATATATATATATATATATATATGTGGGACGTTTCGCGTCAACGGAGCCACCCCAATAACCAAAAATAGAATTGAGGAAAAAAAAAATTCAAGGGTGTCAATTTTTTTCGTTGAAACGTAAGCTGTTAAATGCAACTTGGGCCTTTTGAAAAAAACAAGATGGCGGCTAAAAATATCTATCTAAGTGGAGCTAACTGAACTTCAAAACTGAGACAAAATGCAATATTGATCTAATAGTTAGAATAACTAACATAATTTTATGTAATACCAACATGACGGATCTAATATGGCGCCTAAAACCGCTGATGAGATAGCACTTTTTCTGACTGAAGTAATTTTAGGTTTTAGGCGCCATGTTGGTATTCGATAAAATTATGTTGGTAGTATTACGTCAATACTGCATTGTGTCTCAGTTTTGAAGTTCAGTTAACTCCGCTTAGAAATCATGATTTTTTGTTTCTAGCCGCCATATTGAGCCGCCATCTTGTTTTTTTTTAAAAGGGCCAAGTTGCATTTGAAAGCCTACGTTTCAATGAAGAAATTGACACCCTTGAATTTTTTTTTTTTTGTTAATTCTATTTTTAGGTATTGGGGTATCCCCGTTGACGCGAAACGTGCCATATATATATTAGTGTTCCGTACGGAACACTTATAAGATAACTTCGGTGTCTGTCTGTTTGCCCGTCTATCTGTCTGTCTCTCACACCCGATTTTCTCCAAAACTATTTGTCGTAGAAAGTTGAAATTTGGTAATAATATAGGAATTGATGGCCTTATCAAAGCCGTGTAGTTTTGAAAGTTGAATTTTGACTTAAGGGTTAGTTTTGGGGGGGTGAAATTGGAAGTGAAAAAAATTTTTTTTTACTAGGTCATCAAGTGTGGTGTTAAATAAAAGCTTGTGAAAACACGAGTAAAATATATGTATATATATATATATATATATATATATATATATATATATATATATATATATATATATATATATATATATATGTATATATATATATATATATATATATATATATATATATATAACATATATATATATATACATATATATATATATATATATATATATATATATATATATATATATATATATATATATATATATATATATATAAAATGTAGTACTTGGACTCAATTTTCTTTGTATTATTTTTAAAATGTCGCGAAAAATCGCTGTCCCCCCACCTTATCTCGAAAAGTACTGATCAAAAAATTTTGAAAAAACTCTGGAATGCTCTCCACGGGGTGTAGATTGAACGAAAATTTTCACGAGTGCATTACCTTTAATAATTTATTTGGTACATAAAAAAAACAAAAATTTCAAGGTCATCAGTTTTCAGTAAAGATTGGAAACAAAGTTTGTTGAAGACTCCTTTGGGGTGTGTTTTGTGAAGTCACTGATCATTTTATACAATCGTAACAAAATTTTTTATTTTAAAAGCAATCAACGTACGGAACACTATATATATATATATATATATATATATATATATATATATATATATATATATATATATATATATATATATTTATATATATTTATATATATATATATATATATATATATATATATATATATATATATATATATATATATATATATATATATATATATATATATATATATATTATATATATATATATATATATATATAATGTATATATATATATATATATATATATATATATATATATATATATATATATATATATGTATAAATGTATATATGTATATATATATATATATATATATATATATATATATATATATATATATATATATATATATATATATATATATGTATAAATGTATATGTATATATATATATATATATATATATATATATATATATATATATATATATATATGTATAAATGTATATGTATATATATATATATATATATATATATATATATATATATATATATATATATATATATATATATATGTATGTATATGGCTACAGTAAAACATCTAATGGCCACAACTAACAAATCCAAGCAACAAGCGACGTCTTGTAGAGAATAAATAATATAAATATGAAGCACTGATATAACCTCAAAATGCACACATTAAGAAAAATGATTTATCTATTAGATCTTCCTTATCACAAATATATTAATTGCATTAATGATATTACTACGTCCTCGTAAAATATGGGGATGGCTATAGACGATGATTGTTTCCTATCAAACGTAATTTCAACTGTAGTACTAAAATGGGATGAAAAGTACCCAGACTTTCTGAGAATTGGCAGCACAAACAAAAAAAATCATATGATTTTTTTGTTTGTGCTTTTTTGTTAGTGTCCACCCTCAGAAGATTCCTGTAAAATTTTAATGATATTTCGTTTATTAGTTTCTAAGTTATAGGTATTTTAGTGACGCTACTCTTTATCTTTGTAAAATGGAACAAAAAAAATTTCGTGTGTTAATTAAACATTGCTTTTTGTTGGGAAAAAATACAGCCAGAAACCAAGAACGGCTTGAGAAGTATCTGTGCATCTGCTCCGTAGAAAGCAATCATATGTCAATGGCTCAGTGAACTTAAATGCGGTCATATAAATACCGATGATGCATCACGTTCCGGACGTCCAAATGAGATAGTCATTGCAAAAAACAAAAAAAATCTACCGTATTGTTCCGACTGACCGAAAACTAAAAGTGAGAGAGATCGCTGAGATCGTAAAGATATCAACAGAATGCGTGGCTCATATTTTGCATGAAAATTTGCATATGAAAAAGCTATGTGCACGATGAGTGCCATACACTTTCATAATTGACCAAAAAATAACAATCTGATTTACAACAACCAACAGGAAGTCCATAGAATGGCTGGAACCGCATGAAAGCCGAGCAAAGCCTTCAAAAACACATCAGCTGGAAAGGTTTTGGAAATTATTTTTTGGGATGCACTTGGAATAATACTGAATGACCATCTTGTGAAGGTGTAAACAATTACCAGAGACTCTTATGTTGGTTTATTAGATGGTGAAATCAAGAAATGAAGGGCGCGTTTAGTAAAGAAAAAAGAGTTGCTTCACCAAAAAAATGCATCAGCTAACAACTCTATATAATCGATAGTGAAATTGGACTAATTGGGGTATGCTTCCTTATCCACCATATTCACCTGATCTAACCCCAGCGCTTATTACTTCCTTCCAAATTTGAAAAGGTGGCTCTAAGGAAAGAGATTTGGCTCAAATTAAGAAGTCGAATAGGAAACTAAGGCTTATTTTGGAGAGCTCGACATATCGTACTATATGAAAGATATCCAAATATTGGAAGTTCGCTGGAATAAGTGCATCGCTCTGGAGGAAACTATGCCGAAGAATAAAATCGAACATTGATTTTTCCTCAAAAGTCACGAAACTTGTCATCCCATGTATAAAATTTAACAGGCATAGAACTGGGTTTTTGAATAAAAAATAATTATCGATTTTATTACTTTATTTTAAAACTTTATTATAAATAATATTGATAATCGATGAGAAACTCTTTTTAAAATTTTTTTACGATTAATTATAAATAAATTAAAATTTATGAAATTTAAAAAGATTACGCGACTACGAAAGCGCCACGATTGGCTGCCATATATATATATATATATATATATATATATATATATATATATATATATATATGTTATATATATATGTTATATATATATATATATATATATATATATATATATATATATATATATATATATATATACCAGAATATAATATAATAAATAGTAGTAAAGTATACTACTATTTATTATATTTATATTCTGCTGTACTTACATCGATGTGATCTTCACAACAAAAAAAAAATTGATGTTTTAGGATTAATACGTCGTCCTATTTGGCATTGATTTCGACGTTTAACATCTTGTGGCACATTTAAAAACATTTTTTCTGGAGTTATTTTTGTAGTATTCGTACAAAATGATACGAAACAGGCTCGATAACTTTTAGATTAGACGTTTTCAATAAATTGATCAATACACTGATGATAATAACAAGAACAAATTAATTAACAGCTAAAATACTCGTATCAGCTGTCTATGATCTTGAGGAGGAATAAACATTGGTGACGTCACACGCGCTCGGTTTCTTTTCGAGAACTATCGGCGCGTTTTCGGTACTAGGTTTAAAAATCTATTTTCAATTTGATATAATAAAAAAAAAATAGTTTTATAAAACTTATATATGATCTTTGCATTTATGACAATTTTTTTTTTTTAAACCCCACTTGCATCATATATTATACTGCACAATTTGCTAACAAAAGAAAGGTAGTTAAAAGTATAATTGCTTGTTTATGTTATCATGCAACAAACCAAACCTTTTACCGATACATCCAATTCAAACTGCCATTTCACTATTTCACACAAACAAGGTGTATTGCCAGTATAAAAAGTAGACAAAAGGGTCAAACAAAAAGAATTTAAGCACTGCCGAGTTTTATACCCTTTTAATGACCTATTTTGGCCAATGTTTTTATTTTTGGTTGGTGTTTTTATTGCGAGAAATGAACCAAAAGGGATTTCACACCCTCCATTAGAGTGAAATTAAATTGACTTTTTTTACCTTTAGGAAAGGATTTTGGCCATATTCTATTATTTTTACGGAAATTTGAATATAAGGTAAGATATAGGAGTATCTTTTACTTACTTACTAACTTTAATAATTACTGCAGAGTAATAGTATCTATTCCGTGAGGAGTTTATCTGAAAAATATTTGGTGTTCAAATTAGTTCGACTTTTAAAATAAGTGTTCCACAATTCTGTATCAAATTAAAAATATTTGTCGACACTTTTATATGGGGAAGTAACAATCTTAAAGAAGTAACACCTTGATGCTATGTTATTATTAACATAACCTCAAAATTGGGTCCAAAGAGCGGTGCCGCTCGACAAGTACCATTTGCATTTCAAATGTAACTTCCTTTTTCGCTTCTGAATAATTTGTCTTTAAATCTTGCAAATCTCCTAAATCATTTATGGAGTTGTGACAGTACATATTAACGACAACACAGGTTACAGAGTATACTTTTATTTTGTTAACTGACATGTACAGTTGTGGTCAAAATAATAGCAGTGGTTCAATAAAAATAACTAAAACTGTTGAAAGGTAACTGCAAAATTCCATTAAGGCAAAAAATATTTTATCGTTTAAAAACTTATCAACTGTGCTGAGGTTTCAACAAAAAAATATGTATATAAAAATAAATATAAACAAAGTATTTACGTTTTTTTGTAGCAGGAGATGAATTTTGCTTGGTCAAAATAATAGCAGTGTTCACGTAACACTGGTGTGTTTCAAACCTAAATGGTTTCTGCTCCTTGTGTTCAGTTAAATTGTCAAATTTAGAATAGTTTTGTGTCAGATCCATCAACACTTTTTCTGTTTTCAATACAACTATGGGAAGGAAGAAGCACTGTTCTCAAGAAAAACGTGAATTGATAAGAAAATTGCGTCTTGATGGAAAATCTTACATGTAGATTCAAAATATTTTGGGATGCTCAGCTAAAATGGTAGCAAACGCTTTAAGATGGCAACCTACACCTGAAACTCGCGGTCGTAAACGCAAAATTACATCCAGACGTGACACACTTATAGTTCGAGCTTCAAAAGCAAACCCATTTGCTTCGTCAACACAACTTCAGGAGATTGTGGGAGTGGATGTAGCTCCTAGGACGATACGATGACGACTTAAAGAAGCGAAGTTACCAGCAAGAAGTCCGCGTAAGGTACCCTTGTTAAATAAAAGACACAGAGAGAGGCGATTAGAGTTCGCGAAGGAACATATTGAATGGCCTCTATTTAAATGGCGTAATATACTGTAGTTTGATGAAAGGAAAATTGTATTATTTGGAAATGTAGGCCGCAGAACATACGTTAGACGCCCTTTAGCCTCAGTACACTATTAAGACAGTTAAACATGGAGGTTCAAAAATAATGGTATGGGCATGTTTCTCCTACTTCGGAGTAGGGCCTATATTTTGAATTAAAAACATAATGACCGCCAGTGTTTATGTTGAAATTTTACAGGACGTTATGTTGCCCTATGCAGAATATGAAATGCCACTTAAATGGGTTTTCATACATGACAATGACTCAAAACATAGCAGTCGATTATGTAAACAATTTTTAGAAAAGAAAAAAATTAATGTCTTAAATTGGCCAGCTCAAAGCCCAGATCTGAACCCGATAGAAAATCTGTGGGGCGATATTAAAGATAGCGTAGCACGTGAAAAAACCTAAGAATCAAGACGAGCTCTGGGCTGTAATCAGAGATTCTTGGAAAAGCATTCCTGTTTTTAGATATCAAGATTTGGTTCACTCTATGCCGCGACGTTGTGAAGCTGTCATAGCCAATAAAGAGTTTACAATTAAGTATTAGGTGTGTCTGATGCTGATAAAAGAAAAATATTGTTAATTAGTTGTACAGTTTTTTTTAACAGTAATTTTAGTAAAACACTGCTATTATTTTGTCCACCATAATTTTTAGAAATTTTTCGTTTTTCTTTGATTTTTAAGAATTTAATTAATTAGCCTTATATTACTTTGATGCATCTTAGGTGGGCTTCAAAGTTACCATATTTATGTTTTAGTTGTTCTATTAAAAAAACTTAATAAATATGTTTTGATAAAAATTTAGTAAGCACTGCTATTATTTTGACCACAACTGTATAAAAAGTTGCACTAAGCGTGATTGCAGTTTGATAGTACTACTACATTCTTAAAAGCAATGAATAAATTATAATCAAGTGGGGTATATATATTATTTTTGTTGACCATTAACTATTAGGGTTTTTTTTTAAATTTTAATTATGGTCAAACAGGCTTAAAAGTGTGGAATTTTTAATATCGGTCTCTAAATTTAATAGATTTATATTGGGATCTTTATGGTTCTTGTAACTTTCGATTGTTCTAAATTATCTAGTTTTTTGTCCTTTTGTTCATAATGTAAATGTAGATTATTTATTACTGGAAAGTTACGGGACGTGATTATTTGACTTTGACGAACTCATTTAGTATTCTAAAAACATAGTCACTCATTTCCGTCGGTCTATCTGGCGGTCTGTTGGCACGAGAACTCTCCAAAGAAATGAGATATCAGTTTCAAACTGGGTCTACATATTATACCTAATGAGAGGATAAAGCCTACAGTGTTTGAGTGATATCGCTTAAGGCAAGGGAATGAAAAGGGTGGGGGACGATACATTTTGTATGGTTTTAATAGTAATATGGTTTTCTATTGAGTTAGTAAACACATATTTTGCACAAATATTTATAGTATAACATAAAAGGGGCGAAAGGGGTGGAAGAGGTAATTAGAGAGTTGGTTTCGTACATATAACGGTAACTTTTCAAGGTTTTTGGAGTTGAATAATTTAAAAATAAGGTTATTTTTTTTTCTCATTTTTAATTTTAATCTAAGAAGAGGGTAGAAGGGGTCATTAAATATTTACAGTTTTAATAGTATTTTAGAAATTTTTCCACGTTTTTTTTGGTTGATAATTGACAAATTTAAAGCATATTATTTATATTAAAATATATAAGGAGCTAATGGGACGGGGTTGGGGTTGTGTCTTATGTATCATGTAGCACGTGCTTTTCAGGGTTCTTTATCTGTAGGAATATGAAAATTAAGTTATTTTTTTACAAACAGGGGAAGGGGCTAAAAGAAATGGGAGAATCTCGTAGAGTTTCAAAAGTATTTCGGGTCAAAAAAATGTTTTTGTTTATCCATCAATTTTCATTGTAACTAAAACTTTAAAAAATCGTAAATAACAAAAGTTGCTTTAAATTATCCAAAAAAAAAACTTTTAGATACGTCCTATAAAAGTTTATTTGCTCTTTTGCTCGTGGGATCTTATGGGCAACAAAATATTTTAAATTTTTAGCTGTGAACGTACAAACTTTTATTTCAAGAGATATATAAGGTATACCTGAGGTTATAAAGATGTTGTAAAAAAAAATGGAGACGTTGCAAAACATAAATTAAATGATTCCCTTTTGTTAATACATATATATATATATATATATATATATATATATATATATATATATATATATATATATATATATATATGGTTTACAATTAAGTATTAGGTGTGTCTGAAGCTCATAAAAGAAAAATATTGTTAATTAGTTGTACAGTTTTTTTTAACAGTAATTTTAGTAAAACACTGCTATTATTTTGTCCACCATAATTTTTTAGAAATTTTTCGTTTTTCTTTGATTTTTAAGAATTTAATTAATTAGCCTTATATTACTTTAATGCATCTTAGGTGGGCTTCAAAGTTACCGTATTTATGTTTTAGTTGTTAAAAAAACTTAATAAATATGTTTTGATAAAAATTTAGTAAGCACTGCTATTATTTTGACCACAACTGTATAAAAAGTTGCACTGGGCGTGATTGCAGTTTGGTATTACTACTACATTCTCAAAAGCAATGAATAAATTATAATCAAGTGGGGTATATATATTATTTTTGTTGACTATTAACTATTAGGGTTTTTTTTTTAAATTTTAATTATGGTCAAACAGGCTTAAAAGTGTGGAATTTTTAATATCGGTCTCTAAATTTAATAGATTTATATTGGGATCTTTATTGTTCTTGTAACTTTCGATTGCTTCTAAATTATGTAGTTTTTTGTCTTTTTGTTCATAATGTAAAATATTTAGATTATTTATTTCTGGAAAGTTAGGTGACGTTTCTAAGAAATGGTTATCAAAATTGGAATTTTGTTTTTTAAGTCTGTATGAAGCGTAATGTTCCTTATCTCTAGTGATAAAATTTCTTCCTGTTTATACTATATACAGGCTATTGAATTTATTGCATTTTAATCTATAAGTTACTGAATTTTTAATTTTCTTTTTTACTTTTTACTTTGAAAATCATGTTTGAAAGTTTCTGTAAGGACTTAAAAGTCATACCATTGTTCTTATTTTTCTTTAAAATAATTGTGATTTTCTTGGATATTTGCCCGAAGTATGTGAGAGTTGTGTATTTTTTTGGGGAAGTTTTGATTTTGGGGTAAATTAGACTAATAGTTAGCGATGTTCGTTTTTTGGAGATCAGTTTGTTGATTTCAGAGACATTATATTCGTTAGTAGCAGCAGTAGATCTGATGATGTTAAGTTCCCTCTCCAGAACTGTTTTTTAACGGAATAGAAAAAGCTCTGCATATCATTGATGTAGATTGGATTCCCGGTCTTTTCCAGCAGATCGTTAATGTAAATGGGAAAGAGAGTTAGGAGTATGGAGCCTTGGGGTACACCGGCGTCGAGAGTGAAGGTATTAGAACGAAATCCGTCGACTGCCACTCGTAAAGAACGCTCTCTGAGGAAACATGAGAGCCATAAACAGAACTTTTCAGACACACCAGAGAAGTGTAGCTTAGCCAACAGTCCATCGTGCCAAACATGGTCGAATGCCTTGGATATATCAAGAGCAACCGCTCTAGTTTCTCCAAAGTATTCAATTGCGTTCTGAACATGTGTTACATAAGTCAGAAGATCTCCTGTTGATCTATGTTTGCGAAAGCCACATTGATGGTTGCTAATATATTGAATCCTTCATTATATTTTAGAAGATGCTGATTGATAGACTTTTCCATGACCATCGATAATAATGAAAGCAGCGCGACTGGTCGGTAGTTATTTGGCAAGGTTTCCTTGCCTTTTTTAGGTATCGGCTGAACTGTGGCACATTTCCAGCAGGAAGGAAATATTCGCTTTTTGTAGGTTAGGTTGAAAAGTCTACAGAAAACTGGTGTTAATTCTCTCGCACAGTTTTTCAGAACTAGCGCAGGTATTCCTTCAGCGCCAGAAGTTTTTTTGGTGTTGGTGAAGACAACATCTTGACTGCACTATGGGAATTATAGGTGATGTTTTTCCTTGGAAATCGCTTTCTCAACAAGTGTTGTTGCAACAGAATTATTTGGCTGTGTGTCTGAATTTCGTGTTTTAGCGACTGACCAGAAGGACCTGGAATTATTGGGACAAGCGAGAAATTTATTTCTAACTCGTTAATTGTGTGTCTCCTTGGTTTCATCGATAATTTCTTTGCATCTGTTCCGGGCAGGAACGAAGGTGTTACGATTTATGGTGTTAGTATCTTCACGCCATTGTCGGTAGGTAAGATGTTTAGAAGCAACAGCCTCTTTGCATTTTCGGTCAAAGCAGGGCTTGTTGTTGGAAGGGCATTTCTTCGAAAAAGGGATGTAAGCTTCCATACCAGCCAAAATAACATCGGAAACTTCCTTGGCGCAGTCAGATGGGTCGTCGGATCGAAAACAAACTTCTAAGTTAAAGTTCGAAAACATTCCATGAGATCTTCCCATTTAGCAGATTTGTAGTGCCAAATCTTGCGCAGTTTAGGCGCCTCGCTGTCACTGATGTTTAAGACTATTTTTAATTCTCCATTATTTCCTTTGAAACAAACCAAAATATCGTCCACTCGATGTTGAAAGTCGTGTTCGGAAGAACCTAACGGTGTATTTACAGTGACCGTGTAAATCTCTGTATTGGTGGTTAAAGACAGATCAAGAAGACTGGCGAACTCCCCTTCGCGATCAGGGATCCGTGTTGGCTCGTTAATAAGCTGAGTTAAGCCACAATTGATTGAGAATAATTCAGCTTCACGACCTTATTCATCGGCAGTATTTGAATACTTAAGCCAGTTGATGTTGTGGACATTAAAGTTGCAGAGGAAGGCAATTTCGGCATTTGGATGGTTAATTTGTAAATGATCGATGGTGTTTTGCAAGAGAAGCGAAAAGTGTTCTAAAGTTGGTATCACTTGGTGGTCGATAGAGGATGCAGATGAACCTTGTGGCTTGTTGAGTCGTTATTTTT
Source organism: Pachyrhynchus sulphureomaculatus (assembly GCA_019049505.1). Classification (NCBI taxonomy): domain Eukaryota; kingdom Metazoa; phylum Arthropoda; class Insecta; order Coleoptera; family Curculionidae; genus Pachyrhynchus; species Pachyrhynchus sulphureomaculatus. Next base: position 177,523,359 of record CM032454.1, read on the forward strand.
AACCACATGACATCAAAGTTTGGGGGCTCCAGAGCCTCGTTGACAAAAAGACAGATTCCAAAGTTACGCCTAAATCGGGAATAGAAGTCGTACCCAGTATAAAGATAGTTGACCGTACTGGTTGATAAACTGATCTTAGTTTCACAGAGAGAGAGTACATGAGGTTTATTTGATTGCAGGTGTTGGTGCACTGATTTTATGTTCGAGTGTAAACCTCGTGTGTTGCAAAAATCTATTTTAAAATTATGATCTCTGCCTGTTGACGCCCCTAAACTAGGCCTCACCCGGAGATCCGAACGGTGGGCTATTTTACTTCCGGATATACATATATAAGCCGCTAGTTTATGGGATATTAGATAGAGGGAATCTTTAGGTATTGTTTTATCCGTGTATGTGGGTTTTCTGTACATGTCGAACAATAAATGGTTATTAGATTTTTTTAGAGTGATGTCTAGGAAATGAATGCTGTTGTCTTGTTCTTCTAAATTTTGGGGTGAATAGAGTTTAGTATGTTTAAGACTATTTTTAATTCTTCATTATTTCCTTTGAAACAAACCAAAATATCGTCTAAATATCTATACCAGACAAATATATTTTTTAGTTTCTTAGTGGAAATTTTTATGTCTAATTTTGAAGAAAAATTTTTTTTGCACAAATACCAATATAAATCTATTAAATTTAGAGACCGATATCAAAAATTCCACATTTTTAAGTCTGTTTGACCGTAATTAAAATAAAGAAAAAAACCCTAACCTTTAATGGTCAACACTCGATTCAATTTATTCATTGCATTTGAGAATATAGTAGTACTATGAAACTGCAGTCACGCCTAGTGCAACTTTTTATATGTGTCAGTTAACAAAAAAAGTATACTCTGTATCCTTTGTTGTTCTCCTAATTCATTTCATAGAAAAAAAAACTAGTTCATTTATTAAAAATTCGCAAGATCTTATTCAGAGGTTGATAACTATAAAATTGAACTCTGGAGATATTCGGTTCAGTTTTGACGTTGAACTACTAAATATATAGAAATGTCCAATTAACGATTCAATTTCTTACGTCATAATTCGGGGAACCCCGGGCAGGTATAAATGTTTGATTATTTGACTTGAAACATAGTCACTATAATTATTGTAAAGCAACTGAAAATAGACAGAAGTCCATATTCCAGCAGCTTACTAGCCGTTCTCTTGTCTATCAAATCCATCCTGAGACGCGTTTCGCCGTATCACGGCTCGTCAGTCAGGCTAGGATTGACAAACAAGGGAACGGTATCAAGTGGTACTTATCCCAGAAGTTACGGAGCACGATGGTAGGATACAACGAATTGTATTAAGTATGCATACCTATTACTCCATCGAAAGCTGACACAGCAGCTTTCGAACCGACAGGTAGGATACAACGAATTGTATTAAGTACGCATACCTATTACTCCATCGAAAGCTGACATAGCAGTGGTTGACACAGTGACTGTGTCAACCACTCTGTCGGTTCGAAAGCTGCTGTGTCAGCTTTCGATGGAGTAATAAGTATGCGTAGTTAATACAATTCGTTGTATCCTACCACCGTGCTCCGTAACATAGTCACTCATTTCCGTCGGTTTATCTGTCGGTCTGTTGGCACGAGAACTCTCCAAAGAAATGAGATATCAATTTCAAACTGGGTCTATATATTATGCCTAATGAGAAGATAAAGCCTATAGTGTTTGAGCGATATCGCTTAAGGCGAAGCGACTGAAAAGGGTGGGGGACGATACATTTTGTATGGTTTTAATAGTAATATGGTTTTCTGTTGAGATAGCAAACAAATATTTTGCATAAATATTTATAGTATAACACAAAATTGGCGAAAGGGGTGGGAGAGGTAATTAGAAAATTGGTTTGTACATATAATGGTAACTTTTCGGGGTTTTTGGAGTTGAATAATTCAAAATAAGGTTATTTTTTTCATCATTTTTAATTTTAACCCAAGAAGGAGTCATTAAATATTTACAGTTTTAATAGTATTTTAGGAATTTTTCCACGTTTTTTGGTTGATAATTGACAAATTTAAAGCATATTATTTATATTAAAATATATAAGGAGCTAATGGGACGGCGTAGGGGTTGTGTCCTATGTATCATGCAGCACGTGCTTTTCAAGGTTCTTTATCTCTAGGAATATGAAAATTAAGTTATTTTTTTTTTACAAACAGGGGAAGGGGCTAAAAGAAATGGGAGAATCTCGTAGAGTTTCAAAAGTATTTCGGGTCAAAAAAAAGTTTTTGTTTTATCCATCAATTGTCATTGTAACTAAAACTTTAAAAAATCGTAAATAACAAAAGTTGTTTTAAATTATCCAAAAAAAAAAACTTTTAGATACGTCCTATAAAAGTTTATTTGCTCTCTTGCTTGTGGGATCTTATGGGCAACAAAACATTTTAAATTTTTAGCTGTGAACGTACAAACTTTTATTTCAAGAGATATATAACGTATACCTGAGGATATAAAGATGTTATAAAAAAAATGGAGACGTTGCAAAACATAAATTAAATGATATATATATATATATATATATATATATATATATATATATATATATATATATATATATATGTATATATATATATATATATATATATATATATATATATATATATATATATATATGTATATATATATATATATATATATATATATATATATATATATATATATATATATATATACATATATATATATAATATATATATATATATATATATATATATATATATATATATATATATATATATATATATATATATATATATATATATGTGTGTGTGTGTGTATGTATCTGAATCTATTTTCCAATTCCGATTTTCACCCCCTAAAAGGATCCATATGATCAAGATGACCCTGAAAATAGCGACCCCAGAAACCCTCGAAGAACTAGTTTTGAATGTGAAACTTTAGTTCAGGTGAATATCGCCCCGATCTAACCCGAATTTTCACACCTCAAAAGGGTGCATATGATAAAAATAACCCCGAAAATAGATTCAACGACCCCATAAACCCCCGATGAACTAGTTTTGAACGCGTAAACTTGAAATCACGTGAACTTGGAAATTTCACCTACCGGTTTCGTGCTGCTTTTTGCAATTTTAAAAAATTTTGAGGTTATATTTTGTAAATAGGCTTCTTTGCGTTTGTTCGGAATTTACCTATGAATAATTTAAAAAAAAAATTGCCTCATTTTGTTAATAATTGAAGGCTCTAGACAATTTTGAACGAAAAAATCAGATTCCTGGCCCACAGTGCATCGACCGGGACACTGCTTAATGGAACGCAACGGAAAATAACTTTGAAGGTCCCAAAATGTTCGTATGTTCAAGAGCTTTCGAATGAAACATGATCTTTTTCGAAATTCACTAAATGGCGACTGGAATCAGAAAATCCAAGAAATTAATATATACTATGGTGAAAAAAAACCGAACATTGTGCAAAAAAAATGTATAATTATTGTTATTTATTTATATTTATATATCATGTCTTGAAATCATATTTTATTTAGTTCTTTTTGTATTAAACATGAATAAGTTAAACTATTATTTACATTTTTGAATTGTGCGTGTTATGTTGTAGCAATCATTTTTTTTTTTTCAATTTTTTATTATATCTTTTTAAATTTTAGCCGCCGTTTTGTTTTCTTTTAATTAATCATTAACGACTGAAATACTGTGTATACAAACGAGTATTCTGTCACTAATTATATATTTTTTCGTACAATATTCGGCTTTTTTCCACCATTGTATACATTAATTTCTTTAATTTTCTTATTCCAGTCGCTATTTTGCGGACGCCATACTGAATTTTGAAAACGGCCATGTTTCATTCGAAAGCTCTTGAACATACGAATATTTTGGGTCCTTCAGAGTTGCGGTTACGTTTAATTTTGGAGAGCGCAGTGGCCCAGTTGATATATATATATATATATATATATATATATATATATATATATATACCATATACATATACATATACATATACATATACATATACATATACATATACATATACATATACATATACATATACATATACATATACATATACATATACATATACATATATATATATATATATATATATATATATAAATATATATATATATATATATATATATATATATATATATATATATATATATATATATATATATATATAGCAAGAAGAGTTTTTTTTTTGTTTATCGGGTTTGCGGTCTGTGACAATTAACACTCAGAATTTCATCAGGAGAAACAGGAGAGATGGTCACAACATTTATAAAAAAATAAAAGAACATCGACTACATTAGACACATAACAGAAACAAGAAAATACTTATGCGCAGTGACAAATAACAATTGTTAACTGTTATTTGTCACTGTGCATAAGTACTTTCTTGTTTTTGTAATGTGTCTAATGTAGTCGATGTTCTTTTATTTTTATAAATGTTGTGACCATCTCTTAGTTGTTTCTCCCGATGAAGTTGTGAAGTACAACGAAGTATAGAGAGTTTAACAGCAATCGAGTGTTAATTGTCACAGACCGCAAACCCGATAAATAAATAAAACCCTTCTTGCTATCAAAGTACGGTCGGTAAATCTACATTTATTTATTATATATATATATATATATATATATATTATATATATATATATATATATATATATATATATATATATATCTATATATCTATATATATATATATATATATATATATATATATATATATATATATATATATATAGTGGCGAACAAAAGTATGGAAACATTTAAATTCCCATCTCTAGTCTTAACATTTAAACAGTTTACAATTACAATATTTATTAATCGTGTAAATGCTAACAAACATTTTGAAAACTAAACAGTTATTGTTTATCAGAATGTGCTTAGTATTTAAGAAAGAAATTATGCACAATCAAAAGTATGAAAACATTTTTGTTATAAAATAAAAATTCCACTAAGACGACTAAGATGTCGAAATTATTTAATATTTAGTGGGATATCCTTTTGCTTCAATCACTGCTTGACATGTTCTCCCATAGAGTCAATAAGCCTAGCACGAAAATCGGGTGGTATTTTTTCCCATTCTTGCTTTAATGCGATCCAAAGTTTATCCTGGTTTTTTATATTCCTTTTCTTAATTTGTTTATCCAGATAGTGCCAAAGATTCTCTATCGAGTTCAAATCAGGTGAATGTGAAGGCCAGCACATCACCCGAATCCTTTGTTCAGAAAACCAATTCTTGGCCAAGCGAGATGTGTGTTTTGGGTCATTGTCTTGTTGAAAAATCCATGACAGTGGCAAATCTTCTTCATAAAGAATTTAGAGATACATTTGAGCATCCATTCTGCCATTTATCTGCGCCAATGGCCCCGTACCAGACCGTCGAAAACAACCCCATACCATGATATTTCCACCGCCATGTTTGACAGTAGGTACGAGGTACTTTGGGTCATATCTTAGACCAACTGGTCTTCTTACATAACCAGTAGAATCACTTCCAAAGAGATTGAACCTACTTTCGTCACTAAAGATTACTAGAGACCACTGATTTTGCGTCCATGTTCCTTAGCAAATTTCAATCTTTCTTTTCTGTGACGCTTTGTAAGGAGTGGCTTTTTAACAGTACGCCTACCATGAAGACGCCTAATAGTCATGACTGACACCACTACATCCTGATATTCTTGCCTTAGGTCTTTAATAATATCAACAGCAGTTTTCTTGGGATCATTTTTCGCTTTTTTCGAATTATAATTTTGTCTACTCTCTTACTTGTTTTTCGAGATCTACCACTTTTAAATGTCGGATCAACACTACCCCATTCTCAAGAACTCCTCAACAGTTTTGCTGACAGTGCCCCTATGCATATTTAAAGATTTTGCTATTTCAATTTGCTTCTTTCCACTTTGATACAGAGGAATAATTTTATGTTTCCGATCTGAACGGTAATATTTGCACCTTGGCATTTTGGCAAAAACCGCACTCTTAAACAATGCTACTAAATTACTTCGTATCAACCATAACGTACTCTTAAAGCAGAATGATAAAATTATTTCAATGTTTTCGATATGGACAAAACGCTTTTCTTAAAAACCTTATCTACCAGAAAAGGTAAACAAAGTTTTTATAGTCAATAATAAAATTCTATAAAGAAATTGCCAACAAAACAAGACTAGTTTTTTTTTATTCCTAAAGGATAATATTTTAAATATTTGATTAAGAAAATGTTTCCATAATTTTGTTCGCCACTCTATATATATATATATATATAATATATATATATATATATATATATATATATATATATATATATATATATAATATATATATATATATAATATATATATATATATATATATTATATATATATATATATATATATATATATATATATATATATATATATATATATATATATATATATATATATTAGTGTGAAAATATTTTATTTTTTGTGAATAACAACTGGTCAAAATTTTAATTAATTTGAGAGACATGTATCGCTTGAACCCTAACCTCAAATAGATTTATTATTTAAATATCGAAGAAAAACTTTTAAGATATTATGAAATATGAACTGAAAGATAATAAAATATCTTAAGATGTAGCATTGTTTTAGATTTTATACGATTTTTATATTTTAATTGGTAAAAATATATCCATTTGTAAGTCTATATTTAAGTGCATATGTGTAGGTAATATACTAAAATCTTACTCTAAATCAGTTTAAAACATCATTTAAGTATTAAACCATTTTCCATCTTACAGATCGTGTTAATTAAGCTACCATGGGCCTCAGGAGATCTATAAGATAAAACTGTATATATGTATATATGTATATATATTATATCTATATTATATATATATATATATATATATATATATATATATATATATATATGTATATATACATATATAAATCGGTTTGAAACATCATTTAATACTTAAACCATTTTCCAGCTTACAGATCGTATTAATTAAGGTACCATGGCCCTTCTCATCAGGAGAAATTGTCACCATTTTTTATATATTAGATATATTTTTCACTCCTCATAATATTGAAAAATTTTACCGATTCACGTTTTTTTTCAGCATACT